>CM067566.1:1761104-2507156 GCA_034336665.1 Luscinia megarhynchos
TGATCCCAAATGATGCCAATTCATCCCACATGATCCCAAATCATCCCAAATTATCCCCAATGATCCCAAGTCATCCCACATGATCCCAAATGATCCCAAATGATCCCAAATCATCCCAAATCATCCCAAAGCATCCCGATCAATCCCATCAGCATTCCGAGCACGGTGACATTTTGGTGACATTCCAGGGAGCAGGTGAGGGAACGCCTTCCTGACTTTCTGGATGATCCTTAGGGAAAGGATCCACGGGAGGAGGAGAAATCCAGGGAGATCTCAGGGACTCGACTGGTGGAAGAGTAGGGAGTGGGAAAATAAAATAAAATAAAATGTAAAATATAAAAAATGTAAAATATAAAATGTAAAATATTAAATGTTAAATATAAAATATAAGATATAAAATATAAAAATATAAAATGTAAAATGTAAAATATAAAATGTAAAATATAAAATACAAAATGTAAAATGCAAAATGCATAATGTAAAATATATGAAGTAATATTAAATAAAAAATGAAATATATAACATACAAAGTACCATAAAATATTATATTTTATAAACTACATACTTCTATATAATAGATTTCCTTATAATTTATATTGTACAATATACAAATATTCAATATACAATATACAATATACAATATACAATATACAATATACAATATACAATATACAATATACAATATACAACATACAATATAATGAAAGCAAATTTTCTCAGGAAAAGGAATAGAACGGAATTAAAGTTGGGAAAATAAAATAGAATAAATCAAAATAAAATAAAAGAGAACCAACTAAAATGAAGTAGAGGAGAATTCTAAAAATTTAATAGAAGAGAAGAGAATGAAATAATAAAAATTAAATTTAATTAAGTTTTTAAAATTCAATTAAAACAATAAAATAATAAAAAATAGAATAAAATAAAATAAATAAGGAAAACCATCAATATCAACATCACAATATACAAATATATAATCTAAACCAAAATACAATATATCATACAAAATGATGTAATATATCATAATTGAGTACATTGTTTTCTATATATGTACATTATATATGCTATATTTTATAGTTATATCATATTAGTTATTATTTATATTAATAATAGCTATTACTATAGTTGTAAACTAATATAAAATATCTAAATTATTGAATATTTAATATATAACAGAAAAATAAAAACATTAAAAATAGAAAGACATAATTAAATTTAATATAGAAAGCATAAAGACATAACTAAATAGTATAGAAAATAAAAAATATATGTGTATAAATATATATATAAAATATATAAATGTGTATATATTACAATTTTAATATTTATGTACAATAAAGTGGCGTATATATAATTATTATATATGTTTAATTCCCTGTTATTTAGTTATTATTATTATTGTTTAATTAATAATAATTTTACACTATTTCTATATAATTGTATATATATTTAATTACCCATTATTTAATATTTTACACCATTTCTATATAATTGATACTTTTTTTATTTCCCATTATTTAATATCCTACACCATTTATATATAAATTTATATATATATTTAATTTCCCATTAAATAATATTTTCCACCATTTCTATATAAATTTATATATACATTTAATTTCCCATTAAATAATATTTTACACCATTTCTATGTAATTGATACAATTTTTTATTTCCCATTATTTAATATCCTACACCATTTCTGTATAATCTATACATTTTTAAATTTCGCCTTATTTAATATTTTACACCACTTCGTATATAAATTTATATATACATTTAATTTCCCATTTCTCATCCCAAATCATCCCGGAATTCTGGGATTTGGAGAAATCTCTGCTCTCAAGCCTCAGCTGTGACCGTGTCTTGGCTTTTCCCAGAATTTTTCCAAGTTTTTCCAAGCTGGCTCCTCCTTAGTCTCCATCCTCCCTGTCCCCAGAGTGTCGCTGCAGTTGTCACCTCCCCTGTCCCGTCCATGGGCACTTCCAGAGGCGCTTCCCAGAATCCAGGGAATCCCAGGGGAATGTTGCACGTGAGGTCGTGGAGATTCCCAGAATTTTTCCTCCTTGTTCCCATTCCTTCCCAAGTGGGTGTCCCTGGCTGTCCCCAGTGCAAAAAAAAAAAAAAAAAAAAAAAAAAAAAAAAATTTACATTTGGGAATTGGTTTTCCTTGGAAAAAGATGGACTTGATCTCACTTTGATTCCCATCACAGATAAAGGAAATATTCCAGAATATTCCCTGCCTTTCCTCTGGGGTAAACTGGGAGCGGCATCACCGCCGTGCCGCCCGTGGGTGGGGGAAGAAATTTGCTTTTTTAGGGAAGGAAAACCCCGCCAAAGCCGATTCGGGAAAGTTCCCGGTGGGATCCGTGGGAGAATCCGGAGTGGGAGGAGGGGATGGAACAGGAGGAGGCCGGAGGGGAATTTCTCATGGATCTGTCACGGATCCACATCCACGGGAAGAACTTGAGGATAATGGAGGCTGAAAAGGACAGGGAGCCGCTAATTGGGGACAGGTTGGGGACAAACCACGGTGGAGGTGTCACCAGCGGGGCGGGGCCACCCCGGGGGGCTGGGGGGAGGTTTTGGGGTGCGATGTTGGGGGAGCTGGAGAGGGGAATCTGGGATGGGGGAACTTCCAGGGAAAGGCTCCTCTTCCCCTAAGGAATTCAGCGGAATTCTGCATCGGGATCCTCCGGTCTGGGTGGGAAAGGACCTTAAATCCCATCCCGTTCCAGCCCTGACACTTCCCACCATCCCAGGCGGCTCCAAGCTCCATCCAGCCTGGCACTGACACTTCCAGGGATCCAGGTTTCCCTGGGAAATCTTGGAGGGGCCAGCAGGGATCATCTGGAATCCCGTCAGAGCCAGCAGGACACAGGGAAGGGGAAAGAGGAGATTTAAATGGGATTTTGGGAAGGAATTCCGGGCTGGGAGGTGGGGAGGGGCTGGGATGGAATTCCCAGATTTGCTGTGGCTGCTCCTGGATCCTTGGGAATGTCCAAGGCCAGGCTGGATCCACCTGAGAGAGTAGGGAGTGTCCTGGAGCTGTGGGATTTTAGATTTTGGGTTTTGGATTTTGGATTTTGGAGCAGCCCCAGGTTTGGGGCTCATGGATGGGGTTGGAGATGCCCAACCTGATCATCCCCATCCTAAAGGATTAAATCCCACAGAGGGATTTTCCTGAATTCCTGCTCCTCCTGAATTGCTGGGTGGGGAATATTTGGAGAGGAGAGTGCTGTGAATGTCCATCCTGTACGGATTCACGTTGGATCTTCATTAAGATGCCACTAATTAGATGGGGTTTGGGGCTGCCTGGGTCCTCTTTGGCCCCATCACTGTGGGTTTGGGATCTGCAATTCCCAGGATTCAGCTGCTCCAGGAGATGGGACAGGTCACCGTGTGTGGGGACACGGGGCTGTGCCCAAAACCACGCAGTGGTCAGCACGGGGTGACCGGGGGGGTCAGTGGGGTGGTGACACCGGTCTGGGGTCAGTGACATGGGGACATGAGCCATGGGGACCCTGCTCTGTTCCCAAAACCACCCGGTGGTCAGCATGGGATGACCGGGGGGGTCAATGACAGGGACATCAGCCAGGGGGACAGCATCATTCCCAAAACCACCCAGTGGTCAGCATGGAGTGACCAGGGGGGTCAGTGGGGTGGTGACACCGGTCTGGGGTCAGTGACACGGGGACAGCAGCCCTGGGGACCTGGCTCTGTTCCCAAAACCCCCCAGTGGTCAGCACGGGGTGACCAGTGGGCTCAGTGGGGTGGTGACACCGGTCTGGGGTCAGTGACACGGGGACACGAGCCCCGGGGACGCGGCGGTGCCCGGTGGCAGCGAGTGTCTCGGTGTCCCCGTGCGGGTGTCCCGATGTCCCCGAGGGGAGCTCGGGCTGGCAGCGCCCGGCGGCGGCGGGAGGCGATGTCCCCGCGGTGTCGGTGTCCCCGCTGTCCGCAGCACCGCCAGGGGCGGTGTCACCTCGGGCAGTGTCACCTCGGGCCTGGCCTGTCCCCAGGGAGCTGCCGGTGACTCCGGGACCCGCTGCCCCGCGCTCTAACCCGCGTGTCTTCCCATCCGTGTCCTTCCCTCACCTCCGTGTCCGTCTGTCCGTCCCTCCCGCCTCTCTCTGTCTCTCTCTCTGCCTCCTCTGCCCCTCTGCTCTGCCAGGGAGGGAGGGAAGGAGGGAGGGAAGCGGGGCCGCCCTCCCCAGGGGGAGTTTAGGGGGGCTGGGGTGGGCAGGGGCAGTTTGGGGGTGCGGGGATCCCGCGGGGCTCCGCCTGGATGGCGGTGGGTGCCGTGCGGGCGTCCCCAGATGGGTCTGTACCCAGAAATCCACGGCCACCAGAAGCCACCGTGTCCCCACCGGTGTCACCCTGCGGCCCGGCCAGGGGAGGGTTGGCAGCGGGGACAGAGATTTGGGGTTGAGGAGGGTCCAGCCTGTCCCGTAGCGCAGCATTCCCGGGAAACCAGCGCAGGGAGAGCCGGGCACGGCGCGGGCGGGGCTCAGCCGCGAGGCTCCTGTCCTCAAGGTCCCATCCGCGGGGTCCCATCGCGGGGACAGGAGCCTGGGGTCCCTGGGGTCCCATCCCTGGGGTCCTGTCTCTGGGTTCCTGTCCCGAATCCCATCCCCGGGATCCCATCCGTGGGCTCCTGTCCCCAGTCCCGTTCCTGGGATCTCATTCCTGGGTTCCCATCCCAGGGCTCCTGTCCCAAATCCCATTCCTGGGATCCCATTCCTGGGGTCGTGCCCCCAGTCCCATCCTTGGGATCCCATTCCTGGGACCTCATTCCTGGGGTCCCGTCCATGGGGACCCATCCCAGGCTCTTGTTCCCAGTCCCATTTTTGGGATCCCATTCCTGGGGTCCCATCCCAGGGACAGGAACCTGGGATCTCATTCCTAGGGTCCCATCCCTGTGTTCCCATCCCTGGGATTCCGATCCAGGGACAGGAGCCTGAGGTCCTTGGGAGTCCCATTCCTGGGGTCCCATCTCAGGGACAGGAACCTGGGATCTCATTCCTGGGTTGCCATTCCATGGGATCCTGTCCCCAGTCCCATCTCTGGGATCCAATTCCTGAGATCCCATCCATGTGTTCCCATCCCTCGGCTCCTGTCCCAAATCCCATTCCTGGGATCCCATCCCTGGGCTCCTGTCCCCAGTCCCATCACTGGGATCCCATTCCTGGGGTCCCAATCTCCGGGATCCGATTCCTGGGGTTCCATCCATGTGTTCCCATCCCTGGACTCCTGCCCCAAATCCCATCCCTGGGATCCCATCCCTGGGCTCCTGTCCCCAGTCCAATCTCCGGGATCCCATTCCTGAGATCCCATCCATGTGTTCCCATCCCTGGGCTCCTGTCTCTCATTCCCGGGGTGCCCCCGCAGGCTCCTGCTCCTGTCCCTGCCGGTCCCGCAGGAATTCTCCCTGTTCCCGGAAGCGGCCGGCGGGAGCGGAGGGCGGATCTCGCTTGGGCGTTTATTTTAATACATCTCTCTCTCGTATCTCTCGCTCTCTCCTGGCTCTCGCCTCTCTCTCCCCGGCCCCCCCGCGCTCTCTTTCCGTCCGTGCCTTCCTGTCCCGTCCCTCCCGCACCCTTCCCACCCCTCCCCAGGTCAAGGTGTGGTTCCAGAACCGCCGCACGAAGCAGAAGAAGGACCAGAGCAGGGACTCTGAGAAACGCTCCTCCAGCACCTCCGAGTCCTTCGCCACCTGCAACATCCTGCGGCTGCTGGAGCAAGGCCGCCTCCTGTCCGTGCCGGCCCCCCCGAGCCTACTGTCCCCCGCCTCCAGCGCGGTCCCCAGCCCCGCGGGCAGCGCTGCTGGCCTGGCCACGGCCGGCCCCGCGTCCCCGGGGCTGGGCGGCGGCAGCAGCCCCCCAAAACCGGCGCCTTTCGGCCTGCACGTCCCGTCTCTCGCCGCTTCCTCCTCCTCCTCCTCGTCATCACCCTCGCCGTCGCCGCGGCTGCCGGGGAGGCCGCTGTGTTTCGGGGGGCCGCTGCTGGGCAGCCTGCACGATCTGCCCGGCGCTTACGGACCGGGCGCCTCCGCGTTCGAGCCTTACACGCGGCTGGAGAGGAAGGACAATTCTATACCCAGCAAGAAGCCGAGCCCTTAAAACATCCCCCACCCCCCAAAACAAAACAAACAAAAAAAAACCAACAACGAAACAAACAGTGTCCGAAAAGTGTCACCACCCCCCGCCAACCCCCCAAGCCCAGATCGTGTCCCCGTGGGAATGGCAGTGGAGTCGGGGATGTCGCCAGGGTTGAGCTGGTGACACTCGGGGTTCCCAAATTCCCGCTCCAGGGATGGCGGGGAGGGGACGGGAGCAGCCAAGGTGGGGGGCAGGGGGGTGTCCCTGTGGGGAGGGGACAAAAGGGACAGCGCGAGGTGGCGCCGGGCTCTGTCCCCGCGGGGTCCTCGGAGAAGCGCCGTGCCTCAGTTTCCCCGCCTGGCCGAGGTCACCGCGGTGACCGCGGGGCTGCTCCCGGCGGGGTTTGGCCTGGGTGATGTCCCCAGCCCCGCCACTTGTCCCCGTGATGGGAACAAGCGGCTGCGGCCACCCCCGGGACACCCCCAGAGCCCAAGCACGGCCCTGCCCAGTTTGGGACAAACCCCGCAGGGATCCCCCCAGACCCATCCCTGCCCCCCGCGCTGGGTGACAGCTGGGGACAGCTGTGACAGCGGCATCTGCCCCATTGGGTCCCACCCAGGGGGGCTTTGCCAGCAGCGCCCCCAAATCCACTCTGGGGTGGCACCGCAGCGACCCCACCCTGCCACCCGCCATCCCTCCGTGTCACCTGTCCCAGCCAGGGTCCCCTCCCAGCTGTCCGGGGGGTGACAGTGGCTTCCTGCGGGCTGGGGGTGGCCCTGGGGACACGGCGGGGCATGGCGTGAGGTGGCGCTTGGGGACAGGGGGAGGGCGGCGGTGTGAGTGCCACCCTGGCGGGACACCCTGAGGTGGCATCACCTTGCCCAGGCGCCCTCGGGTGGCATCATTTTGTCACCCTGAGGTGACACCACCCCGCAGTGCCACCCCCCTGCTGTCCCCGCTGTGACAGGACCGTGGGGACACCCCCCCTGCCCTGGGGTCTCCCCTCCCCCCGCACCCCCAAACCCGCTGCTGTTGATTAATTCATCAATTAACTCATAATGATAATTAACACTGAGCATCCCCCTGTGGGGACTCATCCCCCGGGGCCCGCGAATTCCCAGGATTTTACAGGGAAATATTTAAAATAAATGATTTTATGAGAAGCTTCCGGTCATTTTTATTATTTTTAGGGAATTGTTATTTATTGCTCCTCTGCCTTTGGAGCGCTGTAAGGGGAGGGCTCGGGGGGGAAACTGAGGCAGGGACAGGTGACAGTCCTGCCTGTCCCCTCCCCCACACCGCCACAGCCCTGGAATTCGCCTGGAATTGGTCCAGCGATGTTTGGGATTTTCCAGGACCATCCTCTCATCCCTTAATTTATGTTGATCCCATAAATCAACATAAATTGATTTTTTCTCTCCATCCCTGATCCAGGTGTCCCCACCTCTGGAATTCTGTCCCCAACCCCACCCGCGTCTCGCTTGGATTTTGCTTTTCCCTCTTCCCGGCCCGATTCCAACAGGGATTTTTCCAAAACCTGGAAAATTCCTGGGCTCACCAGGACGAATCTGGTGCAGAAGTGATCCCCGGAACCCCTCAACCTCCGTGTCCGGAGGGGATTTGGGGACATTTTGGGGAAAGCAAAGCCCGGGAAGTTGGGTTTGGGAATATGGGAATATATTTGGGGTTTTCCTGCCTGTTCCGGTGATCCCGAGGGATCTGCGCCAATCCCGAGGCTGCTCCTTTTGCCCGCTTGACCCCAAAAGCTGCTTCCGGGGAAAAAAAAATCCCAAATCACACTCGAAGCTTTCCCAAAGTTCCTTTCTCCCAAACGAAGCTGTCGCGGGGATTGGGGACAGCGAGGGGACACCCCCGGTTTGTCCCACCCGGTGCCGGGGGCTCCTCCAGTCTGGGGTGACGGGAAAACCAACAACAGAATGTAAAATTTTAAGGGAAAATGTGGTTTTTAATGGTTTCTACTGTAAATAAAAGTCACGTCCTGGCTCCTGGGTGTCACCTGCCCCGGGGGTGACATCGCAGGGTGGCGTTTCTAGGGCCACCGTCGCCCGCGTTTTCCCGACCCTTATTCCTTTATCCCAATCCCTTATCCCTATTCATTTCTCCTTATCCTTTATCCCTGTGCCCATCCCTTATGGTTGTCCCGCTATCCTTACCCTGATTTCTTATCCCTATTCTTATTCCTTATCCCTGTCCTAATTCCTTATCCCTGTCCCTGTCCTTATCCCTGTCCCTGTCCCTATCCCTGTCCCTGTCCTTGTCCCTGTCCCTATCCCTGTCCCTGTCCCTGTCCCTTTCCCTGTCCCTATCCCTAATCCCTATTCATTTCTCTTTATCCTTTGTCACTACCACTATCCCCACCACTTATCCCGCTATCCCTACCCCGATCCCTTATCCCTATTCTTATTCCTTATCCCTATTCTTATTCTTTAGCTCTATCCCAACCCCTTATCCCTATCCCTGCCCTATATCCCTGTCCCTATCCCTTATCCCTATCCCATTCCTTATCTCATACTCCTTAACCCTGTTCTTTATCCCTGTCCCTGTCCCTATCCCCATCCCCATCCCCATCCCTGTCCCTGTTCCTGTCCCCATCCCCATCCCTATCCCTGTCCCTGTTCCTGTCCCTGTCCCATTCTTTATCTCATACCCCTCATCCCATTCCTCATCTCTTATCACTATCCCTTTCCTTATCTCATATCCCTGTCCCTGTCCCTTATCCCTTATCCCTGTACCTTTCCTTATCTAATACCCCTTATCCCTGTCCTTTATCCCCATTCCCATTCCCATTATTTCCCATTCCCATTATTTCCCATTCCCATTCCCGTTCCCATTCCCATTCCCATTATTTCCCCATTCCCATTATTTCCCATTCCCATTCCCATTCCCATCCCCATTCCCATTCCATCCCCATTCCCATCCCCATTCCCATTCCCATTCCCATTCCCCATCCCCATTCCCATTCCCATTCCCATTCCCATTCCCATTCCCATTCCCATTCCCATTATTTCCCATTCCCATTCCCATTCCCATTCCCATTCCCATTCCCATAATTTCCCATCCCCATTCCCATTCCCATTCCATCCCCATCCCCATTCCCATTCCCATTCCCATTCCCATCCCCATTATTTCCCATTCCCATTCCCATTCCCATTCCCATTCCCATTATTTCCCATTCCCATTCCCTGCCCCATTCCCTGCCCCCATCCCGCCTCCCGGGATCCCGGCTCCGGCCGCTCCCTCCCGTTGTTTACAGCAAACACGGGGCCACCTGTGTCGCCGGTGTCGCGGCCCTGTGGGTGTCACCTTTCCTGCCAGTGTCCCCTTTGCTGTCCGTGTCCCCTTTACTGCCAGCGCCACCTTCGCTGCCGGTGTCACTTTCGCTGTCGGTGTCCCCTCTGCTGTCGGTGTCCCCTTTACTGTCGGTGTCACCTTTACTGCCGGTGTCACCTCTGCTGGCGGTGTCACCTCTGCTGGCGGTGTCACCTTTATTGTCGCGGGCGGGGCGGGACCGGCGGGGGGGGCCGGGCCGGGGCTACAAAACCCGAGGCGCTGCCGTGTCCTGCCCGGCGGGACCGTGACCGTGACGGGGACGGGGACAGGGACAAGACCATGGCCGCCACCAAGGTGACAGCAGCGGCGACAGAGCTGGCGGCCGCCCGCGAGCACGGGCTGGCCGTGACCCGCGACTTCCACAGCAACCCCCGGCTGAGTGAGTGGGGGACACGGGGACACGCGGGGGACACCGAGGGGAGTCCGGGGAGGCGGTGGGGACATCCCTCTGTCCCCGAGCAGAGCGGTCGTGGTGGCAGGGACGGGGGGGTGACAGCGGGCAGGAGTGCGTGGGTGACACTGGAGCGGGTACAGGGACAGCTGGGTGACAGTGGGGCAGGGAGGGGTGACAGGGACAGCTGGGTGGCACTGGGACAGGAAGGGACAGAGGGGTGGCACTGGGACAGGCAGGGGTGACAGGGACGGATGGCACTGGGACAGGAAGGGACACTGGGGTGACACTGGGACAGGCAGGGGTGACAGGGGTGGGTGTCACTGGGACAGGAAGGGACACTGGGATGACACTGGGACAGGCAAGGGTGACAGGGATGGATGGCACTGGGACAGGAAGGGACACTGGGGTGACACTGGGGCAGGCGAGGGTGACCGGGCTGGGTGGGTGGGTGACACCGGCCCAGGAGGGGACAGCTGGGTGGCACTGGGACAGGCGGGGTGGCGCAGGGGCCAAGTCTGTCTCTCGCGGGGACAGGGGGACACTGTGGGGCTGCGGGGTGTCCCCTCCTGAGGACCGGGTCCCCAGGGTGGGGACACCCCAGAGCTCCTCGGGGTGCCCCGGGCGTCCCTTCCCGCTGTGTCCCCACCCCGCGGCGACATCGGCACAGCTGGCGCCGTGCCAGCGCCACAACGATGTCCCCAAACCCCCGCTGTCACCGAGCGCGTCCCTTGTGACCTTTGTCCCTTCTCTGGCGGCGCCGGGGGGGTTTGGGTGTCACCTCCTCGGGATGTCACCTCCCCTCGTCCCCAGCCGGGTGGCACCGGGCCGGCACGGTCCCTCCCGAGCCGAGCTGGCCCTGCCCGGCCACCCGCCGTGTTTGCTGTCAACAGCGGCCACCCGCGGGTGACTCGTGCCCGGGTCACCTGGCGCAGCGCCAGCCCTTGGCTCGGTGTCACCCGCGTGTCCCTTTGCCAGGAAAAACCCTGGAGATCCCCTCCCGCTTTTGTCGCGCTTGTCACCCTCGAGGGACGCGTTTGTCCCCCCTCCCCACCGTGTCCCCTGCCCAACCCCCGCACCGCCACCCAGGCGGGGACAAAGTGCTGTCCCCTGTCACCAAGGCGGGTCCCCGCGCCCCAAAATGTCCCGGGAGGTGACAGCGGAGGTGGCAGGATGGACACAGGGAGGTGGCACAGCGGGGGGGGGGGGACCGGGCGGTGACATCCGGAGGGGTGGGGACACCCCCGGAATGTGGGGGAGGGGCAGCGGGGGGCTGTGGGTGCCTGAGCTCGTGGGGGGGCGGGGTTCCCCCAGTTCGGGGTCCCGGTTTAGGGTTCCGGTTCAGGTTCCCAGTATGGGATCCCAGTCCGGAGTCCCAGTTTAGGATCCCAGTATGGAGTCCCAGTGTAGGATCCCAGTTCGGGGAATCAGTTTGGGGTCCCAGTTTAGGATTCCAGTTCCGGGTCCCAATTTGGGTCTCAGTTTGGGGTTCCAGTTTAGTTTCCCACTGTGGGGTCCCGGTTTGGGATTCAAGTTTAGGTTCCCAGTTTAGATTCCCAGTTTGGGGTTCCAGTTTAGGTTCCCACTGTGGGGTCCCGGTTTGGGATTCAAGTTTAGGTTCCCAGTTTAGATTCCCAGTTTGGGGTTCCAGTTTAGGTTCCCACTGTGGGGTCCCGGTTTAGGGTTCACTTTGGGGTTCCAGTTCCGAGTCCCATTTTAGGGTCTCTGTTCAGAGTCCTAGTTTAACGTCCTAGTGTGGGGTCCCAGTTTAGGGTCCCGTTTGGGGTCCCAGTGTGGCACTGGCACAGGAGTGACGCTGAGCTGGGAGAACTGGGGGGGTCAAGCAGGGATGACGGATCCATGGACGGACAGACGGATGGAGCAGGAGGCAGCGCACCCAGTTTGTGCCGTACCAACCCCAGTGCCGCGATTCTGGTGTCGCACTGCCGTGTCCCAGCTGTCCCCATCACCCCACCCCTCCTGCCGGTGCAATCCCTTCGGGATCTGTGCCTGCGGGGTTTGGGACACGGGAGCAGCACAGGCTGATCCAGGGACACCGCCCAGCCCTGACCCCCTTCCCTGGGGGTCTGACCCCTCTCCCCCACACCCCACAGCACCCCCAACCCCTCCCCCCTTCCTCCTGGACCTTTATGATCCATCCCCAAATTCCCTTTCCCCTCTCCTCTCCATCCCTGTTTTTTTCTGCCCACAGCGAGATCTCACCCTGCGATCGAATTTCCTTTTTTTTTCTCCCCCATATTTTTTTTTTTTTTTTCTTTTTTTTCCCCGGGTTCACGCTTGGCTGGGGCCGCCTTTCTCCGGCCGCCCCCACATGACTGTGCAGGTGTGTCTGGGAACCCGCGGCCGCCGGGCCCTAATTAGTGGCATAGAGTGTGACCCCCCGCCGGGCTTTTCACGGCCCCTGCCGGCCTGGGACAGCCCCGCGGGGTTGACAGCGCGGCACAAAGTGACACATGGCACAATGGGCAGGTTGCGGAGGCGACCGGGGCTTGGGGGGGAAGCGGTCATTTAGGGATTGTCGGAAAAATCCCAGGGGGGTGAGAGGGGCTTGGAGGTCGGCGTTGCCTTTGTGGATTCTTGGGAATGCGGCGGCGTTTGGGTTGAAAAGTGGGTATTGCTGGGATCCTAAAATCCCGAAATTGCTAAAATCTCTTCAATCATAAAATCTTAAAAAGTGGTTTGGGTGCCATGGGCAGGGACACCTCCCCCTGTGCCAGGCTGCTCCAAGTCCCATCCCAGCTCCCCCTGCTCGCTGCCAGGGATGGGGGACGCATCCAGCCCCAGCCAGAGCCTCGTGCCCAGCGCCCACTGCCCCTCCCTGCCCTGCCGAGGGTGCCAGGGGTGGGTCCCCCCTTGTGCTCCCCAGGGTGGCTCAGGATCAGCTCTGGACGTGCTGGGACAGCCCTGCACCCACAGCTTTGCTCTGGGATGGAGCATTTGGGGGCTGTTTACCCATCCTGCTTCCCATCTCTGCTCCTGGTGTGTCCCCACCCATTCCCCAGCTCTGGAATTTTGGGTGGGGGTTGAGCATCACTCGCTGCACACCCAGCCCAGAGGCTGAGGTGACAAAAAATGGGAATGGCTTCCCACTGGGAAAGGGGAGATTGGGGTGGGATATTGGGAAGGAACTCCTGGCCGGGAGGGTGAGGAGGGGCTGGGCTGGAATTCCCAGAGCTGGAATCCCCGGCAGCGCCCAAGGCCAGGCTGGATCCGCCCGAACTGATGGAACGGGACCATCCTTAAAATCCCTTCCCACCCCCCCGCTCGGAGGGGGCAGCGAGCCCCTCCACGGCGCACTTTGGAGCCGAGCCCTGCGGGGCTCGGGGGGCTGGGCAGGGCTGCGGAGGGCAGGGCGGGCGAGCGGGAGCAATTAGCGGCGAGTGGAGCCGGGTCGGGTCCCCTTTGTCACCGGGGGCCGCGGTCCCCCCGCGCGGCGGCCGCGCTGGGCAGCAGTGCGTGAGTGTCAGCGCTGACGGAGATTGCCTCTGACAGCAGCTGTGAATTTGGGGCTGGGGGTGTGGAAAGGCCAGGTTTGAAAGAGTTTTTTTTTCGCTTCTCCTCGGCTCCTCTCCCCCCAGCCCCCCGCCCTCCCCTCCCCGTGGTCGCAGCCCACCCAGCCCGCAGCTCCTGCGGCAGCGGCTTCATTAGCGCTGCTGCGGCTTTCCGGTGCTCGCCGGCGCTCCGCGGCCCTCCTCCTCCTCCTCTTCCTCTCCTTCTTCTTCTTTTTCACCTCCTTCCCCTCCTCTTCTTCTTCTTCTTTTCCACCTCCTCTTCTTCTTCTTCCTCTCTTTCCTCTCCTCCTCCTCTTCCTCTTCCTCTTCTTCTTTTTCACCTCCTTCTCCTCCTCTTCTTCTACTCGTCCTCCTCTTCTTTTACTCCTCCTCCTCATCTTCTCCTCCAACTCTTCTTCTTCTTCTTTTTCTTCTTCTTCTTCTTCTTCTTCTTCTTCTTCTCCTTCTCCTCTTCTTCTTCTTCTTCCTCTTCCCCTCTTCTTCTCTTTCTCCTCTTTCTCTTCCTCTTCTTCCTCATTTTTCTCTTCTTCCTCTTTATTCTTCCTCTTTCTCGTCTTTCTTCACCTCTTCCAGCTCTTTCTCCTCCCTCGTCTTCTTCTCTTCTCCTCTTCCTCATTTTCTCCTCTTTCATCACCTTCTTCTTCTACTCCTCTTCCTCTTCTTCTTCTTCTCCTCTTCTTCTCCTTCTCCTTTCTGTCCTTCTTCTCCTCTTCCTCTACTTCTTCCCCTACTTCACCTTCTTCTTATCCTCCTTCTTCTCCTCTTCCTCTTCCTCTTCTTCTCCTTCTTCTTCTCATTTTTCTTCTCCTTTTTATTCATCTCCTCCTCCTCCTCTTCCTCCTCCAACTCCATCTCCTCCTCCTCCTCACTCCCCATCCTGATCCCTTTCCAGGCTGCCCCTTGGCGTTGCTGTCCTGAGGTCCCTGCCTGTGGATAGAGGAGAAAAATAAATGGATGGATGATGGATGATGGATGACGATGAACGGATGGACGGATGGATGACGGACGATTTGACGGACGGATGGATGGACGGATGGATGGATGGATGTGGATTTGACGGATGGATGACGATTTGACGGACGGACGATGGACGGACGGACGGACGGACTGACGGATGGATCGGACGACGGATGACGGATGGATTGACGGATGGACGGACGGATGGACGATGGATGACGATGGATGGACGGACGGACGGATGACGGACGGACGGATGATGACGGACGGATGGACGGATTTGGACGGATGGACGGACGGATTGATGGATGATTTGACGGACGACGGATGGATGACGATGGATGATGACGGATTTGATGGACGATGGATGTGACGGATGGATGGATGGATGGATGGATGGATGGATGGATGGATGGATGGATGACGGATGATGGATGGATGGATGATGGACGATGGACGACGGATGGACGGACGATGGATGGACGGATGGATGATGGACGGATGGACTGATGGACGATGGATGGATTTGACGGACGGATTTGACGGATGGACGGATGGATGGATGGACGATGATGGATGACGATGGACGGATGGATGATGGATGGATGGACGGATGGACGATGGATTGATGACGGACGATGGATGGATGGATGATGGATGGATGGATGGATGGATGGATGATGGATGATTTGGATGATGGATGGATGGATGGATGGATGGATGGATGTGATGGATGGATGGATGGACGGATGGATGGATGGATGACGGATGGATGGATGGATGGATGGATGGATGGATGGATGATGGATGGATGGATGGATGGATGGATGATGGATGGATGATGGATGATGGATGGATGGATGGATGATGGATGGATGGATGGATGATGGATGGATGGATGGATGGATGATGGATGGATGGATGGATGGATGGATGGATGGATGGATGGATGATGGATGGATGGATGGATGGATGATGGATGGATGATGGATGATGGATGATGGATGGATGGATGGATGGATGATGGATGATGGATGGATGATGGATGGATGGATGATGGATGGATGGATGGATGGATGATGGATGGATGATGGATGGATGGATGATGGATGATGGATGATGGATGGATGGATGATGGATGGATGATGGATGGATGGATGGATGGATGGATGGATTATGGATGGATGGATGATGGATGGATGGATGATGGATGATGGATGGATGATGGATGGATGATGGATGATGGATGGATGGATGATGGATGGATGATGGATGGATGGATGATGGATGGATGGATGGATGGATGATGGATGGATGGATGATGGACGGATGATGGATGAATGAATTATGGATGAAGGATGGATGGATGGATGGATGGATGGATGGATGGATGGATGATGGATGGATGATGGATGGATGGATGGATGGATGATGGATGATGGATGGATGATGGATGGATGGATGGATGGATGATGGATGGATGGATGGATGGATGGATGGATGGATGGATGGATGGATGGATGGATGGATGGATGGATGATGGATGATGGATGGATGGATGATGGATGGATGGATGATGGATGGATGATGGATGGATGATGGATGGATGGATGGATGGATGGATGGATGGATGGATGGATGGATGGGATGGATGGATGGATGGATGGATAGATGATGGATGAGATGGATGGAGTGGATGGGATATGATGATGGATGGATGATGGATGGATGGATGATAGATGATGGATGGATGATGGATGGATGGACTGACAGATGGATGGACAGATTGACCGTTTAATGATGGGTTGAGGATGGATTTCTGTGTCACCCAGGATCTCAGCCAATGCTCTGATGTCACCCTCAGTGACACCAGCACTGCCAGAGGCTCCCACATTCCCGGTGGGCTCAGCCGTCCCAGGGGGCCGGAGGGCAGCCAGGAGTGTCCCCAGGGGGGTGGCAGCCACTGGGACCGAGCTGGACTCCCCCATGCTGGGACAAGGGACACTCCAATGTCCCTGTCCCACCCTGGTGAGGACGTGGGGACAAGAGGAGGTCCCAAAAACTCCAGCTGGGGAAGGGAAGCGGGAGAGCTTCGGGAGGGAGCGGGAATGGGAATAAAAGGCTGGATGGTCACTTTGGGAATCGAGGGGACAAAAGGTGGGGAGGGGGCTCCAGTGCTCCAGCCCCCCCAGAGGCTGAATGGGC
Source organism: Luscinia megarhynchos (assembly GCA_034336665.1). Classification (NCBI taxonomy): domain Eukaryota; kingdom Metazoa; phylum Chordata; class Aves; order Passeriformes; family Muscicapidae; genus Luscinia; species Luscinia megarhynchos. The sequence goes on from CM067566.1 coordinate 1,777,640, forward strand.
GAGCAGCAGGGACCAGCCCTAATTGGGGAAGGGAAGAGAAGGCTAATTAACTAATTAGCTCCTGGAGTGGGGCTGGGAGGACCTGGGGGGTTCAGCAAGGCCAAGGGCAGGAGAAGCTGTGATGGGGAAATATTGGGAGCAGCCCTGGGAGATGGTGGAGGGAAAGGTGGGAATTGTGTCCCTGTCAGACCCCACCTGTGGAGCTGCTCCAGCTGCTGGATCCAAATTCAGGAGGACGTGGAGCTGCTGGAACAAATCCAGAGCAGGTTCCAGAGCTGTTCCCAGGGCTGGAGCCCCTCTGTTCTGGAGCTGGGAATGTTCCCCTGGAGAAGGGAAAACTCCAGGGAATGCTCAGAGTCCCTGCAGGGGCTCCAGGAGAGCTGGAATTTGGGACAAGGCCTGGAGGGACAGGACACAGGGAATGGCTCCACTGGGAAAGGGGAGATGGGGCTGGGATCTTGGGCAGGAATTCCTGCCTGGGCTGGAAATCCCAGATTTGCTGTGGCTGCCCCTGGATCCCTGGCAGTGCCCAAGGCCAGGCTGGATCCCCCTGGGACAGTGGCAGTTACCAGATTCCTGGATTTTCAGGTCCTTCCCAACCCAAACCAGTCTGGAATTCCCTGATCCCACTGCAGAATTGTTTGGGATCACTGGCACTGCCCTGGCTGAGGGAAGGGGACACCGAGGGTTCCCTCGTGCCACGACGTGACCCCACACTGGGGCTGTGACCATCCCATCCCTGGGGACGACATCCCTGGGGCTGTCCCTGCCGGGGGACAATGCCACCCTCACCACGGGGACATCCAGGGACCCCCAGGGGCGCGGGGGGGAGGGGGGAGCCCTGCAGCTGGCCCGGCCTCTCCGATCCTATTAGCATCAGGTGGGAAGGGCGGAGGGGAGAGGGGCAGCGGATGAAAGGGCCCGGCGGGGTCAGCGGGGCCGGGGCCGCGCTCGGGGCTCCGACACTTCCTGCGCTCATCGAGGCGCGGCTCAGAGCCGGATCAGCTCCCGCGCACCGGCACCCGCCGGGAGCCCATCCCGATCCCGGAGATCCCGGGGGCTCATCCCGACCCGGCGCAAACGGGAGCTCATCCCGATCCCGGAGTTCCCGGGGGCTCATCCCGACCCCGGAGTTCCCGGGGGCTGATCCCAACCCCGGAGATCCCGGGGGCTGATCCCGATCCCGGAGTTCCCGGGGGCTCATCCCGATCCCGGAGTTCCAGGAGCTCATCCCGACCCCGGAGGTCCCGGGGGCTCATCCCGACCCCGGAGATCCCGGGGGATCATCCCGACCCCGGAGATCCCGGGGGCTCATCCCAACCCCGGAGTTCCCGGGGGCTCAACCCAATCCCGGAGATCCCGGGGAGCTCATCCCAATCCCGGAGATCCCGGGAGCTCATCCCGACCTCGGAATTCCAGGAGCTCATCCCGACCCCGGAGTTCCCGGGGGCTGATCCCAATCCCGGAGATCCCGGGGGCTGATCCCAATCCCGGAGATCCCGGGGGCTGATCCCAATCCCGGAGTTCCCGGGGGCTCATCCCGACCCGGGAGATCCCGGGAGCTCATCCCGACCCGGCGCAAACGGGAGCTCATCCCAGCCCCGGAGATCCCGGGGGCTCATCCCGACCCCGGAGTTCCCGGGGACTCATCCCGACCCCGGAGTTCCCGGGGGCTCATCCCGATCCCGGACATCCCGGGAGCTCATCCCAGTCCCGGAGTTCCCGGGGGCTGATCCCGATCCCGGAGTTCCCGGGGGCTCATCCCGATCCCGGACATCCCGGGAGCTCATCCCAGTCCCGGAGTTCCCGGGGGCTCATCCCGACCCCGGAGTTCCCGCGGGCTGATCCCAATCCCGGAGTTCCCGGGGGCTCATCCCGACCGGAGTTCCCGGGGGCTCATCCCGACCCCGGCGCTGCCGGGAGCTGCTGCCAACTCGGCACTCCTGGGGTCTGATCCAAATCCCATCGTTCCCGGGATCCGATCCCAATCCCGGCATTCCCAGCATCTGATCCAAATCCCAGCATTCCCAGGATTTATCCCAATCCCGACATTCTCAAGATTTATCCCAATCCCTGGCATTCCCAGGATTTATCCCAATCCCTGCATTCCCAGGATTTATCACAGTCCCGACATTCCCATGATTTATCCCAAACCCCGACATTTCCAGGATTTATCCCAGTCCCGACATTCCCAGTATTTATCCCAGTCCCGACATTCCCAGGATTTATCCCAGTCCCGACATTCCCATGATCTGATCCCAGTCCCGACATTCCCATGATTTTATCCCAATCCCAACATTCCCAGGATTTATCCCAATCCCGACATTTCCAGGATTTATCCCAATCCCGGCATTCCCAGTATTTATCCCAATCCCGACATTTCCAGGATTTATCCCAATCCCGGCATTCCCAGTATTTATCCCAATCCCAACATTCCCATGATTTATCCCAATCCCGGCATTCCCAGTATTTATCCCAATCCCAACATTCCCAGGATTTATCCCAATCCCGACATTTCCAGGATTTATCACAGTCCCGACATTCCCAGGATTTATCCCAATCCCAACACTCCCATGATTTTATCCCAATCCCGACATTCCCAGGATTTATCCCAATCCCGACATTCCCAGGATTTATTCCAATCCCGGCATTCCCAGGATTTGCTGCCTCTCCCTGGGTTCCCACCCGTTTGTCACCTCTGTCACCCCTGTGCCCGCTGTCCCTGCGGGGTCACACCCTCATTTCCCCAGTGCCACCCCCGAATGTCCCCGGGGTCCCTCCGCCCCGGGCCGGGCAGTGACAGCGGGGGACAAGGGGACACTTTCCTGCTGGCCCTGGTGGCATTCCCAGCTGTGACATCTGCCGGGCGCGTGGGGGACACCTCCAGAAGGTGACACAGTCCCTGGGTGACACTTCCTGCAGGACAGAGTGGCCTCCACTGGTCACTCGGGGTGTCACAGGGACAGGGAATGGGACACGGGAAGGGACAGGATTTGGGGGTGGCACCCCCGGGTGGCCCTGGGGACTGACGGTGTCCCCTGTGTCCCCTCCCCCAGCCTACAGGACGGTGTGCGGGGTCAACGGGCCGCTGGTGGTGCTGGACAATGTCAAGGTAGGACTTTGGGGACACGGGGACAGCTTGGCGGTGTCACCTGGGGCTGGGTGGGGTGCAACGGGGGGGGCGTGTCCCCCACCCCGTGTCACCTGTGGCGTCCCTCCTGTCCCTTGTCCCCTGGGCTGTCCCCTCCTCTCCGGGGTCCGAGCTCCCTCCTCTGGACGCGCTCGGCAGCAGAGCCCGGTCCCCGCCTGCGCGCGCGGGTGGCGTATCCCCGTGTCCCGTGTCCCCATTTCCCGTGTCCCCGTGTCCCCATATCCCCGTGTCCCCATGTCCCCATTTCCCGTGTCCCCGTGTCCCCATGTCCCCGTGTCCCCATGTCCCCGTGTCCCCATGTCCCGTGTCCCGTGTCCCCATGTCCCCATTTCCCCCATGTCCCCATTTCCCCATGTCGCCATTTCCCCATGTCCCCCATGTCCCGTGTCCCCGTGACCCCGTGTGTCCCCGTGTCCCCATGTCCCATGTCCCGTGTCCCTAAGTCCCCATTTCCCGTGTCCCCATGTCCCCATTTCCCCGTGTCCCCGTGTTCCCATTTCCCCGTGTCCCCATTTCCCCGTGTCCCCGTGTCCCCGTGTCCCCATGTCCCCATTTCCCGTGTGCCCACATTTCCCCATGTCCCCGTGTCCCCATGTCCCCATTTCCTGTGTCCCCATTTCTCGTGTCCCCATGTCCCCATTTCCCGTGTCCCCATGTCCCGTGTCCCCATGTCCCCATTTCCCGTGTCCCCATGTCCCCATTTCCCGTGTCCCCATTTCCCGTGTCCCCATTTCCCGTGCCCCATTTCCCGTGTCCCCATGTCCCCATTTCCCGTGCCCCATTTCCCGTGCCCCATTTCCCGTGTCCTGTGTCTCTGCCCGAGCTCCGTCCCCTGTCCCCATTCCCTGTTCCCTCTCCCAACTCTGTCCCTTGTCCTTTGTCCCCTGTCCCCCACCCCCTGCTCCCTCTTCCAGCTTTGTCCCCTCTCCCAGCTCTGTCCCCTGTCCCCTGTCCCCTCCCCAGGGACTCCGCTCTGAGCGCGTCCCCTCCACAAACCCGGTGTCCCCTCCCTGTCACCCCCCTGTCCCTGCTCCCCGCTCTCCTGGGTGGGCCCGGGCCACCCGCGCGACCCCGGCAGGAGTTTTGTCACCCGGTGTCGCGTTTCCATGGCCTCTGCCATTTCTTAATTAATCAGCTCAATCAAGGAGCCGGCCCGTGGCGCTCGCTCGCCCTTTATCCAAAGGGGTTTTTATCCAGAGGAATTACAGTCCAAAGTTCACGGGGAACGGGGAGCAGGAGAGCGCTGAGCGAGCCGAGCAGCGCGACATTGGCCATTGTCCCCAGAGCAGGATGTGTCCCCTCATCACAAAAGTGCCCCGCGGTGTCCCCATGAGTGCCACCCGCGCCTGGTGCCTCTGGCGGTGACAGCGGGGAAACTGAGGCACGGCGCAGTGCCACAGCCCCAGGGGGACAGCGACACGATGGGACACTGACAGGGACAAGGGAGGACAGCGACACGATGGGACAGTGACAGGGACAAGCAGTGCCACAGCCTCAGGGGGACAGCGACACGATGGGACAGCCACAGGGACAAGCAGTGCCACAGCCCCAGGGGGCAGAGACACGGTGGGACAGTGACAGGGACAAGGGGGGACAGCGACACGATGGGACAGTGACAGGGACAAGCAGTGCCACCCCCCGCCACCACCTTGCTGCCCGGTGTCCCCCATCCTGGAGCTCCCGTGAAGTTCGGTGGCTTCAGGACCGGGCGAGGGGAAACTGAGGCAGCACCGGCGGGGCTGAGGGGACACAGGCGACACTGCCACCACGTTTGTCCGTGTCGCTGTCCCCGCAGTTCGCCCAGTACGCCGAGATCGTGAACTTCACGCTGCCCAACGGCACCACCCGCAGCGGGCAGGTGCTGGAGGTGATGGGCCCCAAGGCCATCGTGCAGGTGAGCCCGCGACACGGTGACATCGCGACACGGTGACATCGCGACACCGCCACACGGTGACACCGCGACCCGCGGCTCTGTCCCAGGGCTCTGTCCCGCGGCTCTGTCCCACTCCAGTGGTGGCTGGCGGGCTCGTGTCCCAGCGCTATTAAGAGGAGGGAATGGTGTCCTGGGGTGGGCAGGGGTGTCCTGGGACAGGGGACAGAGCCCTGGGACAGGGGACAGTGTCCTGGGACAAATGTCCTGGGACGGGGGAAAGTGTCCTGGGATGGTCAGGAGTGTCCTGGGGTGGGCTGGGGTGTCCTGGGACAGGGAAAAGAGTCCTGAGACAGGGGACAGTGTCCTGGGAGAAATGTCCTGGGACGGGGGACAGTGTCCTGGAATGGTCAAGAGTGTCCTGGGACAGGTGGAGCTCTGGAATGAGCAGTGTCCTGGGACAAGGGACAGTGTCCTGGGACAGCTAGTGGGGTCCTGTGATGGGCAGTGTCCTGGGACAAATGTCTTGGGATGGTCAGGGGTGTCCTGGACAGGGAACAGTGTCCTGGGACAGGGGACAGTGATGTCCTGGGGTGGTCAGAGGTGTCCTGGAATAGGCAGTGTCCTGGGACAAGGGACAGTGTCCTGTGACAAAAGTCCTGGGGCAGGTGACAGTGTCCCAGGATGGTCAGAGGTGTCCTGGAATGGGCACAAGTGGAGCTCTGGGATGGGCAATGTCCTGGAACAAACATCCTGGGATGGGTGGCAGTGTCCTGGGGTGGCCAGGGGTGTCCTGGGATAGGGGACAGCGTCTTAGGATTGGCACAGATGATGTGGTGGGATGGGCAGTGTCCTGAGACAAATGTCCTGGGGTGGCCAGAAGTGTCCTGGGACGGTCAGGGTGTCCCCACTCCTCACCCACAACCTCGCACTGACCTGCTGCCACCACCCCCGGGACAGCAGCGGCTGTGACACCGTTTGGGGCTGTCCCCAAACCCTGCGGCTGTTTGGGGTTAAATTTGGGGTCAAATCCCGCCTGATTAGCCCGGATCCCCCCCAAACGGCCCCGCTGGGGCTCGGGGGGGCCGGCAGCTGCCCCAAAATCGCGGCTCTAATGCCACCTGCGCCTCGGGGATGCCCTTTTAATCCTATTAGGGAGTCAGCCTCGGGCTCGGGGAAAAAAAAAAAAGGATAAAAGGAAGCAAAAAAGGAAGAAAAGGGGAGAAAAGGAGTTTTTGGCAGCCTCAGCATTGTTGGGGGTGACCCGCAGCCACCTGGGGGGCTCCGAGCGTCACCTGTCACCATCGCCACCTTGCCCTGCCCCCAGGGGCCACCCGGCTCTGATTAAAGCAGCGAGCCGGGGGCTAATTAACGCAAATGATGTCAAATATTACCCTGATCAAAAGGGCTCCGGCTTCCCCGGCGGGGCGGCATATCCCCAAAAATATCCCCCCTCCCCAAACCCCAGCTCTTGTCACCTCTTTAATGTCCCCTCCCGGGGGGGTTTGGGGTGAGCGGGGGTCACGTCACCCGCCTCAAACCCTTAATTAATCCCCGTTAATTGCCCCGTTAATTGCTCCGCAGGTGTTTGAGGGCACATCTGGCATCGATGCCAAGGCGACAACCTGCGAGTTCACCGGGGACATCCTGCGCACGCCGGTGTCCGAGGACATGCTGGGTGAGGCCGGCCACGGGTGGCACCCCGATTTTTGGGGGGTTTGGGGTTCGGGGCTGAGGAGGTGGCTGGGTCTCCTCACGCAAGGCTGGAGCGCTCCCCGCGTCCTCTCCGCGCACTTATCCCGGGAAAAAGGGTTTGGGACGGGCGGGGAAGGGGTGCCAGGTGAGGTGGCACCGCATTCCTGGAGGTGTCACCCCATTCCTCAAAGTGTCACCACGTCCTTGAAAGTGTCAGCCCATTCCTGGAGGTGGCACCGCATCCCTGGCAGTGTCACCTCATCCCTGGCTGTGTCACCTCATCCCTGGCAGTGTCACCACATCTCTAGAGGTGTCTGTCCCCGCCTCCCGGTGTCTGTGTCCCCGTGTCTGTGTGCGTGTCCCCTCCCGGTGTCTGTCCCCTCCCGCTCTCGGTGTGTGTCCCCCCCCCGCCCCACGGTGTCTGTCCCCTCCCGGTGTTTGTCCCCTCTCCCTCCAGTGTCTGTGTCCCGCTCCGGTGAGTGTCCCCTCCCGCTCTCAGTGTCTCTTCTCAGTGTGTGTCCCCTCCCGCTCTCGGTGTCCCCTCCCGCTCTCGGTGTCCCCTCTCGGTGTCTGTCCCCTCTCGGTGTCTGTCCCCTCTCGGTGTCCCCTCCCGCTCTCGGTGTCCCCCGGGAGTCGCCGCTGCCGTGCCCGCTGACCTTTCCCGCTCGGGCTCGGCGCTGCCATCACCCTGATGCGCTGTGACACCGCCACCGTGTCCCCGCACCGCCACCGTGTCCCGGAGGGGGCGGGGGGAGCGGGGAGGGGACAGGAGGGAGCCGTGGCTTTGTCGCGATCGATGCCACAGCGGCTCCGAGGCGGTCGATGAGGCTGAGAGGGAGCGGAGTGGCCGCGTCCCCTCCCTGGGGACAGTGTGAGGGGGGCTGGTGTCACCCCGCTCACCCCGGAGATGGGGGCTGCGGGAGGGAGGTGGCTGGGGACACGGGGACACAAGGACAGGGTGATGGGGAAATGGGGACACGGGGACATAGGGACACAGGGACAGGGTGATGGGGAAATGGGGACACGGGAACACAGGGACAGGGTGATGGGGACACGGGAACACAGGGACAGGGGGACACAGGGACAGGGTGATGGGGACACGGGGACACGGGGACACAGGGACAGGGTGATGGGGAAATGGGGACACAGGGACACAGGGACAGGGTGATGGGGACACGGGAACACGGGGACACAGGGACAGGGTGATGGGGAAATGGGGACACGGGGACAGAGCGGTGGGGACACGGGGACAGGGTCCTGGGGGTGATGGGGACACGGGGAAAGGTGATGGACATAACTGGGGGCATGGGAACACGGAGACAACAGGGACAGGGTGATGGGGACATGGGGACATAGGGACACAGGGACAGAGTAATGGGGACATGGGACACAGGGACACATGGATGGGGTGGTGGTGTTGATGGGGACACAGGGACATGGGGACAGGGCAGTGGGGGTGGCTGGGGACATGGGGACATGGGGACAGAGTGATGGAAGTGGCGGGGACATGGGGGATTTGTCCCCACGTGCTGGCATGTGCCTGTCACAGGGGCTGTGGTGTCACCCAGCCCGCAGGTGGCACTTCTGCCCCACACCCACAGCCCCCGGTCCCTGTGTCCCCTCTGGGGTGTCCAGGACCAGGATGGGGACTGTGATGGCAGCTGCCACCCCCGGCTGGTGGCCCTGGGCAGGGACAGTCCCTCTGTCCCCACAGGCCGAGTGTTCAACGGCTCCGGCAAACCCATCGACAGCGGCCCCGCGGTGATGGCCGAGGACTTCCTGGACATCAACGGTGACAGCTCGGGAATTGTGGGAATGGGGGGCTGGGGGACAGCCTGGAACTGGGGGTGACACTGAGCCCTGATGGTCACCATGGCCCTGTGGTGTCACCACATCCATCATCCATCCATCATCCATCCATCATCCATCCATCATCCATCCATCCATCCATCCATCCATCATCCATCCATCCATCATCCATCCATCCATCCATCATCCATCCATCATCCATCCATCATCCATCCATCCATCCATCCATCCATCATCCATCCATCCATCATCCATCATCCATCCATCCATCCATCCACCATCCATCCATCATCCAGGCTGCACAGGGCTTGAAGCCCCCTGAGAATTTGGGAATTTTCTCTGGGTGGGTCCAAGGCTCCTTCCAACCCTAACCATTCCTCGATTCCGGCTGTTCCCGCTCCAGGCCAGCCCATCAACCCCCACGGGCGCATCTATCCCGAGGAGATGATCCAGACCGGGATCTCTCCCATTGACGTCATGAACAGCATCGCCCGCGGGCAGAAGATCCCCATCTTCTCGGCGGCCGGGCTGCCCCACAACGAGGTGGGACCGCGGGGAGAGGGGGCGCAGGGATTTGGGACAGTCGGATCCCCTCTGCTGGTGTCGGGAGCTGCCACCAGCTCGTGCCTCAGTTTCCCCGTTGGCACAGCAATCCCTGGGGGAAGGGGATGGGATGGGATAACGGGATGGGATAACGGGATGGGATAACGGGATGGGATCAATGGGATGGGATCAATGGGATGGGATCAATGGGATGGGAACAATGGGATGGGAACAATGGGATGGGAACAATGGGATGGGAACAATGGGACGGAACAATGGGATGGGATAATGGGATGGGAGGGGATAACAGGATGGGATCGATGGGATCAATGGGATGGGATAATGGGATGGGATTGGATGATGGGATAATGGGATGAGATGGGATGGGATAGATAACGGGATGGGATCAATGGGATCGATGAGATGGGATAATGGGATGGGATAATGGGATAATGGGATAATGTGATAATGGGATAATGGGATAATGGGATGGGATGGGATGGGATATTGGGATGAGATCAACGGGATCAATGGGATGGGATCAATGGGATGGGATAAAAAGGTGGGATGGGATAATGAGGTGGGATGGGATCAATGGGATTGATGGGATGGGATAATGGGACGGGATAATGGGATAACGGGATGGGATAAGGGGATGGGATAAGGGATGGGATAATGAGGTGGGATGGGATAATGGGATGGGATAATGAGGTGGGATGGGATAATGGGATGGGATAATGGGATGGGATGGGATAACGGGGTGAGATCAATGGGATCAATGGGACGGGATAATGGGACGGGATAATGAGGTGGGATGGGATAATGGGATGGGATAATGGGATGGGATAATGGGATGGGATGGGATAACGGGATGAGATCAATGGGATCAATGGGATGGGATCATGGGATGGGATAATGGGATGGGATGGGATAACGGATGAGATCAGTGGGATCAATGGGATGGGATAATGGGATGGGATAATGGGATGGGATAATGAGGTGGGATGGGATCCCTGTCCCCTCCCTCAGATCGCGGCTCAGATCTGCCGCCAGGCCGGGCTGGTGAAGAAATCCAAGGACGTGGTGGATTTCCACGACGACAACTTCGCCATCGTCTTCGCGGCCATGGGGGTGAGTCAGGGATGTGAGGGGACATCCCAGGTGACCCCAGATCCGCTGTGTCCCCGTGTCCCCACGTGTCTGTGTCCCCGTGTCCCCACGTGTCTGTGTCCCCGTGTCCCCACGTGTCTGTGTCCCCGTGTCCCCCCGCCGCAGGTGAACATGGAGACCGCGCGGTTCTTCAAGTCGGACTTTGAGCAGAACGGCTCCATGGAGAACGTCTGCCTGTTCCTCAACCTGGCCAACGACCCCACGTGAGCCCCCTCCTTTCTCCTCCTTTCTCCTTTTGCATCCTTCTTCTCCTTCCTCTCGTTCTTTCTTCTTCCCTCTTCTTTCTCCTTCTTTCTCCTTCTCCCTCCTCCTCCTCCTCTTCCTCCATTCTCCTCCTCCTTTTTCCTTTTGTCTCCCTCTTTTTTCTCCTCATTCTTCTTTCTCCCTCCTCTCTTTCCTCCTCCTTTTTCCTTCTCCTTTTCCTCCTCCTTTTTCTCCGTCCATTCTTATTCTTTTCCTTCCTTCTTTCTTTTCCTTCCTACTTCTCCTTTTCCTACTTTCCCTTTTCCCTCCTTCTTTCTCCTTTCTCCTTTTTTCTTCTTTCTCTTTTCTTTTCTTCTCTGTTTTCTTTTTCCTTTCTTCCTCCTTTTCCTCCTCCCCCTTTTTCCTTTTTTCTTCCTTCTCTTTCTTTTCTTCATTTTCCTTTTCTTTCTCCCTTCATTCCTCCTCCTCCTTTCTCCTCTTTTCTTCTTTCTTTCTTTTCTTCTCCGTTTTTCTTTTTCTTTCCTTTCTCCCTCCGTTTCCTCCTCCTCCTTTCTCCTCTTTTCTTCTTTCTTTCTTTTCTTCTCCGTTTTTTCTTTTTCTTTCCTTTCTCCCTCCGTTTCCTCCTCCTCCTTTCTCCTCTTTTCTTCTTTCTTTCTTTTCTCCATTTTCCTTTTCCTTTCCTTTCTCCCTTCTTTTCCTCCTCCCTCCTTTCTCCTTTTTTCTTCTTTCTTTTCTTCTCCATTTTCCTTCTCCCTTTCCTTTCTCCCTCCTTTTCCTGCTCCTCCATTCTCCCTTCTCATTCTTTCCTCCTTCATTTTTCTTCTCCTTCTCTCTGGTGTTCCCCAGTTCCCTGCCCTGCGTGGGGACCCCAAAACTCCGCGAGTCCCCCTGCCCTGGAGGCATCACACCAGGCTGGGCTCCTCCGTGTGCCCTCCAAACCCACCCTGGAAGGGCTAATTAGGCTAATTGGGCTAACTGGGGGTGCGGCACAGGATCGAGAGGATCATCACGCCCCGGCTGGCGCTGACCACGGCCGAGTTCCTGGCGTACCAGTGCGAGAAGCACGTGCTGGTCATCCTGACCGACATGAGCTCCTACGCCGAGGCGCTGCGGGAGGTCAGCGGGGCGGCCACAGGGGGCACGGGGCGGCCACAGGGGGCACGGGGCGGCCACAGGGGACGCGGGGTGGCCACAGGGACCCCAGGATGGCCACAGGGGGCACGGGGCGGCCACAGGGGGACACGGGGCGGCCACAGGGGGCACGGGGCGGCCACAGGGGGCGCCGGGGTGGCCACAGGGACCCCAGGATGGCCACAGGGGGCACGGGGCGGCCACAGGGGGCACGGGGCGGCCACAGGGGGCGCGGGGTGGCCACAGGGACCCCAGGATGGCCACAGGGGGACACGGGCTGCCACAGGGGGCACGGGGCGGCCATAGGGGGCGCGGGGTGGCCACAGGGGACCCCAGGATGGCCACAGGGGGCACGGGGCGGCCACAGGGGGCACGGGGCGGCCACAGGGGGACGCGGGGTGGCCACAGGGACCCCAGGATGGCCACAAGAGGCACGGGGCGGCCACAGGGTGATAAGGACAGCTTGGGGTGTTTGGGGGTTTTTGGGGGTACCTGGCGTGCTCAGGGTGACTAGGACAGCTGGAGGTCCTTGGGGTTTTTGGGGTCCTTGGGATTTTTGGGGTTTTGGGGGTATCTGGGATGCTCAGCACACCTGGGATTTTTGGGGTACCTGGGGGTGCTCGGGGTGACAAAGGACAGCTGGGGCTCCTTGGGGTTCTTGGGGTCCTTGGGATTTTTGGGGTTTCCTGGGGTGCTCAGGGTGACAAGGACAGCTGGGGGTCATTGGGATATTTGGTGGCTTTGGGGTACCTGGGGTGCTCGGGGTGACAAAGGACAGCTGGGGATCATTGGGGTGTTTGGGGTCCTTGGGATTTTTGGGGTTTTGGGGTTTTGGGGGTGTCTGGGATGCTCAGCACACCTGGAATTTTTGGGGTTTCCTGAGGTGCTCAGGGTGACAAGGACAGCTGGGGGCCCTTGGGATGTTTGGGGTGTTTGTGAGTTTTGGGGCACCCAGCACACCTGGGGTTTTGGGGTACCTGGGGTGCTCGGGGTGACAAAGGACAGCTGGGGCTCCTTGGGGGTTTTTGGGGGTCCTTGGGGTTTTTGGGGGTCCTTGGGATTTTTGGGGGTGTTTTGGGGTTTTGGGGGTGTCTGGGATGCTCAGCACACCTGGGATTTTTGGGGTTTCCTGGGGTGCTCAGGGTGACAAGGACAGTTGGGGGCCCTTGGGATGTTTGTGGGTGTTTGTAGGTTTTGGGACACCCAGCACCGAAACCTGGGTGGTTTTGGGGTTTCCTGGGCTGCTCAGAGTGACAAGGACAGCTGGGGATCTCAGGGTTCTTGGGGTTTTTAGGGTTTTGGGGTACCTGGGCTGCTCAGAGTGACAAGGAGAGCTGGGGGCCCTTGGAATGTTTGGTGGCTTTGGGGTACCTGGGGTGCTCGGGGTGACAAAGGACAGCTGGGGATCATTGGGGTGTTTGGGGTCCTTGGGGTTTTTGGGGTCCTTGGGATTTTTGGGGTGTTTGGGGTTTTGGGGGTATCTGGGATGCTCAGCACACCTAGGATTTTTGGGGTACCTGGGGTGCTCAAAGGGACTAGGACAGCTGGGGGTCCTTGGAATGTTTGTGGATGTTTGTAGGTTTTGGGGCACCCAGCACCCAAACCTGGGTGGTTTTGGGGTTTCCTGGGCTGCTCAGAGTGACAAGGACAGCTGGGGGTCCCAGGGTTCTTGGGGTTTTTAGGGTTTTTGGGGTACCTGGAGTGCTCAGGGTGACAAGGACAGCTGGGGGTCCTTGGGGTGTTTGGTGTTTTTGGGGTACCTGGGGTGCTCAGAGGGACAAGAACACCTGGGGTCTTAGGGTTTTGGGGGGTTTTGGGGTTTCCTGGGCTGCTCAGGACACTCGTGTCCCTCTTGCCTCCCATGGTTTTTGGGGTGTTTGGGGTGTCCGGGATGCTCAGCCCCCCTGGGTTTTTCGGCGTTTCCTGGGCTGCCCGGAACACTCGCGCCCCTCCCGCTGTTTTCGGGGTGTTTGGGGCGCTCTGACCCCCCGGACCCCGCAGGTGTCGGCAGCCAGGGAGGAGGTGCCGGGGCGCCGCGGCTTCCCCGGCTACATGTACACGGACCTGGCCACCATCTACGAGCGCGCCGGGCGCGTGGAGGGCAGGAACGGCTCCATCACCCAGATCCCCATCCTCACCATGCCCAACGACGGTCAGCGGGACACGCGGGAGAGCGGGCAGCCCGCGGGAAACGGGGCATCCCGCGGGAAACGGGGCATCCCGCGGGAAACGGGGCATCCCGCGGGAAACGGGAAATCCGTGGGAAATGGGACATCCGTGGGAAACGGGGGATCCCGCGGGAAACGGGGCATCCCGCGGGAAACGGGAAATCCGTGGGAAACGGGACATCCGTGGGAAACGGGGCATCCCGCGGGAAACGGGGCATCCCGCGGGAAACGGGGCATCCCGCGGGAAATGGGGCATCCCGCGGGAAACGGGACATCCGCGGGAAACGGGGCATCCCGCGGGAAACGGGGCATCCCGCGGGAAACGGGGCATCCCGCGGGAAATGGGGCATCCCGCGGGAAACGGGGGATCCCGCGGGAAACGGGGGATCCCGCGGGAAACGGGGGATCCCGCGGGAAATGGGGCATCCCGCGGGAAATGGGGCATCCCGCGGGAAATGGCGCATCCCGCGGGAAACGGGACATGCGTGGGAAACGGGGCATCCCGCGGGGGATTGGGAATTCCATGGGAGATCAGGAATCCCGTGGGAGAGCGGGATTCCTGTGGGAGATGAGAAATCCCGTGGGAGATCGGGAATCCCGTGGGAAATCGGGAATCCCGTGGGAAACTGGGAATCCCGTGGGAGATCGGGAATCCCATGGGAGATCGAGAATCTCGTGGGAAAGAGACATTCCGTGGGAGAGCGGGAGTCCCGTAGGAAATCGGGAATCCCGTGGAAGATCAGGAATCCCGTGGGAGATCGGGAATCCCGTGGGAGAGCAGGAATTCCATGATGAGACATCATCCCAAATGAAACATCCCATGGGAGATCGGGAATCCCGTGGGAGATGAGAAATCCCATGGGAGATTGGGAATCCTGTGGGAGATCAAGAATCCCATGGGAGATCGGGAATCCTGTGAGAGATCGGGAATCCCGTGGGAGATCAGGATTCCCGTGGGAGATCAGGATTTCCCCACTCTGGGAAATCTCGGGGTTGGGAAATCCCAAATTGCTCTGGTTTGAGCCGGTTTTGGGGTGGTGACACTGCTGGGGTGATCGAGGAGCTGAGACTTCCCCGTGTCCCCAACAATCCCCCAGCACATCCTGTTTGGGGTCCCCAACTTCAGGACAAGGGGGTGACACCGAGACCCCTCTGTGCCACCCAAGCCACCCCATCCACTCTTATTTAGGATCCCCGGCTCCACAACGAGGGGGTGACACCAAAATGTCATCCCAGCCACCCCATCCCCTCCCACTTGGGGTCCCCAGCTCCAGGACAGGGAAATGACATCAAAACCCATTTGGGGTCTCCAGTTCCAGGACAAGTGGGTGACACCAAAACCCCTCCAACCATCCCATCCCCTCCCATTTGGGATCCCCGAATGTGGGACAAGGTGGTGACACCAAAATGTCATCCAAGCCACCCTCCTCCCTTCCCATTTGGGGTCCCCAGCTCCAGGACAGGGATGTGCCACCCCAACCACCCCATAACCACCTGTTTGGGGTCCCCAACACCAGGACAAGTGGGTGACACCAAAACCCCTCTGTGCCACCCCAACCCCCCACTCCATCCCCTCCCATTTGGGGTCCCCAATGCCAGGACAAGGGGGTGAAACCAAAATATCATCCATGCCACCCCATCCACTTCTGTTTGGGGTCCCTGGCTCCAGGAGTGAGGTGACACCGAGACCCCTCTGTGCCACCCCAGTCCCCCATCCCCTCCCATTTGGGGTCCCCATCTCCAGGACATGGGATGGCACCAAACCCCCCATACGGACCCAGTGACCCCCCAGATGTGACAGCAGCGCTGTCCCCTGTCCCCCTAAGCTGCCAGCCCCTCTCTGGGGTCTCACAGCCCCTTTGTCCCCCCCAGACATCACCCACCCCATCCCCGACCTGACGGGTTTCATCACCGAGGGCCAGATCTACGTGGACCGGCAGCTCCACAACCGCCAGGTTGGTTCCCAAAGCCCTTCCCACCCCCAGGGACGGATCCAGGATGGATTTGGGATGCATCCCGCACCCACAGGGGCTGAATTTGGGATGGGGAGGCCAGGTGGACACTGGGGTCGCTCTCACCCCACAGATTTACCCCCCCATCAACGTCCTGCCGTCGCTGTCCCGGCTGATGAAATCGGCCATCGGGGAGGGGATGACCAGGAAGGACCACGGGGACGTGTCCAACCAGCTGGTGAGGCCTTGGGGACACTTGGGGGGACGTTTGTCACTCCTGTCCCCCTGTTGGGGAGGCTCAGGTGAGGCCCCACCTGCAGATCCGAAATCCAGGAGCTGCTGGATTCCAGAGGAGGTTCTGGGGGCTGGAGGGAGCTGGGAATGTTCCCCTGGAGAAGGGAAGGGTCCAGGGAGAGCTCAGAGCTCTGAGAATGGCCACGGGATTCCAGAGGGGAGCTCTGATTTTGGGATGGTTCAGGATTGGGTCCCACTGAGCCCCATGGGGTGCTCAAAATCCCAAATCTTTTCTTGGGGTGTGAGAGAATCGAGGGAATGTGACAGCACCTGGGAATTCTGGGGCTGCCCCAAATCCCTGGGAATGTCCAAGGCCAGGCTGGACACGCTTGGAGAAACCTGGGATGGTGGGAGGTGTCCCTGAACAGGGAAAATGGGGAATGGGATGGGATTTCAGGTCTTTTCCAACCCAAATCATTCCAGGATTCTGGAGCCAGGCTGGGAGAGCTGGGAATGTTCCCCTGGAGAAGGGAAAATTCCAGGGAATGCTCAGAGTCCCTGCAGGGGCTCCAGGAGAGCTGGAATTTGGGACAAGGCCTGGAGGGACAGGACACAGGGAATGGCTCCCACTGGGAAAGGGGAGATGGGGCTGGGATCTTGGGAAGGAATTCCTGCCTGGGCTGGAATTCCCAGATTTGCTGTGGCTGCCCCTGGATCCCTGGCAGTGCCCAGGGCCAGGCTGGATCCCCCTGGGACAGTGGGAGGTGTTGGGGCTGGAATGGGATGGGATTTAAGGTCCCTCCCAATAAAAACTACAAATTACAAACTAACCAATTACCCTAAAATTCTAAAGTAAGAAAAGAACCAATTATCTTGTAACTTTAAAAACCAACAGAAATCTTAAGAGATAACAGGAGTCTCGATAAGGGAAAGGGGCCCTGTTTCAAGGAATTCCTTTGTTTCAGGGGATAACATCCCAGGGGCACATTTTGGGGGAAGTTACATCTTCTACACCTTCCCCCCAAACCCTTCCAGGATTCTGGGAAAGTTGGGAATGTTCCCCTGAAGAAGGGAAGAATCTGGGATGAACTTTGAAGGGGCTCCAGGAGAGCAGGAATTTGGGACAAGGCCTGGAGGGGCAGGACACGGGAATGGCTCCCGCTGGGAAAGGGGAGGTGGGGGTGGGATCGTGGGCAGGAGTTCGTGGCCGGGGTGGCCCCACGGGACCCTGGCCCCGCAGTACGCCTGCTACGCCATCGGCAAGGACGTGCAGGCCATGAAGGCCGTGGTGGGCGAGGAGGCGCTCTCCGCCGACGACCTGCTCTACCTGGAGTTCCTGCACAAGTTCGAGAAGCAGTTCATCTCCCAGGGTGAGCAGCCCCCCCTCGACCGGGAATTGGGGGTCTGGGGGAGCCCCCCCAGCCCCGCCCGACGCTGCTGGCCCGGCAGGTCCCTACGAGAAGCGGAGCGTGTTCGAGTCCCTGGACATCGGCTGGCGGCTGCTGCGCATCTTCCCCCGGCAGCTGCTCAAGCGCATCCCCGAGGGCGTCCTGGCCGAGTTCTACCCCCGCGAGGGCAGGGCGCCCGAGCAGGGCACGGCCCTCTGACCCCACAGCCGCCAAAACACCCCTTGTCCTCAAATTCCATCCCCTTGTCCTCAAATTCCATCCCCTTGTCCTTAAATTCCACCCCCTTCTCCTTAAGTCCTGCCCTCCTTTCCTCAAATTCCATCCCCATGTCCTTAAATTCCACCCCCTTGTCCTCAAATTCCATCCCCTTGTCCTTAAATTCCATCCCCTTGTCCTCAAATTCCATCCCCTTGTCCTTAAATTCCATCCCCTTGTCCTCAAATTCCATCCCCTTGTCCTCAAATTCCATCCCCTTCTCCTTAAATCCCGCCCTCCTTTCCTCAAATTCCATCCCCTTAAATCCCGCCCTCCTTTCCTCAAATTCCATCCCCTTAAATCCCATCCTCCTTTCCTCAAATTCCATCCCCTTGTCCTCAAATTCCATCCCCTTGTCCTCAAATTCCATCCCCTTGTCCTTAAATTCCACCCCCTTCTCCTTAAATCCCGCCCTCGTCTCCTCAAATTCCATCCCCTTAAATCCCACCCTCCTTTCCTCAAATTCCATCTCCTTAAATCCCAACTCTGTTTTCCTCAAATTCCATCCCCTTTTCCTTAAATCCCATCCCCATTTCTTAAAATCCCATTCTCATTTCCTAAAATCTCATCTTCCTTTCCTCAAATCCCATCTTCCTTTCCTAAAATCCCATCTCACTTTCCTACAATCCCATCCCCCTTTCCTAAAATTGGATCCTCATTTCCTAAAATCCCATCCCTCTTTTCTAAAATCCCATCACCATTTCCTAAAATCTGATCCCTCTTTCCTTAAATCCCATCCCTGTTTGCTAAAATTGGCTTCTCCCTTCCTAAAATCCCATCCCCATTTCTTAAAATCCCATCCCCTTTTCCTAAAATCTGATCCCTCTTTCCTAAAATTCCACCCCCATTTCCTTAAATCCCATCCCATTTTCTTAAAATCCCATCCCACTTTCCTAAAATCCAATTCTCCTTTCCTAAAATTGGATCCTCATTTTCTAAAATCCCATCCCCCTTTCCTAAAATTGGATCCTCATTTCCTAAAATCCCATCCCCATTTCCTAAAATCCCATCTCACTTTCCTAAAATTGGGAAAAATCTCTTCTTTTGGTTGGTTTTTTTTTATGTTTTTTTTTTTTTTTGATGAATAAACCGCCGTGGTCACCAAACCCTTCAGTGCTCTCGTGTTTCCTTCCATGGCCTCCCCAATTCCTTGAGAATTTCTGGGAATTTTTAGGAACCCCTGGAGCAGCAGCTTCCCCCAAACCCCATAATTCTGTATTTCAGGGGAAAATCCCAACATCCCTCTGCGGGTTTCGCTTCCCCCCTTTGGGATCGGGGCCCCCCTGGAGGAGGGAGGGAGAGGGAGGGAGAGGGAGGGGAGAGGGAGGGGAGAGGGAGGGGGTGGTTTCACTTCTTCTGCAGGGCAACGAGGAGGCAGCGGCGGGGAGAGGGCGGCACCCCAAAAATCTGAGGGTTTGGGGGCCCCGAGCATGGACTGGGCTGGGGACGGAGTCGGGGGCACCTCACGGGTAAGGGGGATTTTTGGGGGGTCACGAGTGGGGTTTGGGGCTGGGATTTGGGGCTGGGGAACTTCGTGGGGGATTTTTGGGGAGTCACTGGTGAGATTTGGGATTGGGGAACATCCTGGGGCATTTTGGGGGGGTCACAAATGGAGTTTGGGGTTGGGGAACACTGTGGGGGGTTTTTGGCGGGTCACGAGCGGGGTTTGGGGTTGGAGGCAGTGAAACTGGGATTTGGGGTCTGGGGGGATTTTCCTTCTCAGAACTGGGGGCTGGGCTGGGCGGAGGCTCCAAGAAAAGGGGATGGGATTCAGATTCCCGAGGTTGGGGGGCATCAGGGACCCCCCAATCCCCCATGGGGGACCCCAGGGCTGTGTCCCCCCTCCAGAGGGGACACTCGGGGGTGCCAGGGACCCTCCTGTCCCCATTGTCACCCCACAGTGGTGGCTCGGGTCCCCGCAGCCATCCTGGAGTCCGGGAGCAGCGAGGAGGAGGAGCAGGAGGAGGAGGAGGATGAAGAGGAAGCTCCTGGACAGGTCTCACCTCCAGGCTCGTTGATTTCCCTTCCCCATCCCGTAAATCGGGGGATGGCGGGGGGGGTGCCCCGTGTCTGGATGGAATTCTGATGGAATTCCAATGGAATATCCTGAGAGTGCCAATGGAATTCCAATGGAATATCCTGAGAGCGCCAATGGAATTCCAATGGAATATCCTGAGAGTGCCAAAGGAATTCCGATGGAATATCCTGAGAGTGCCAAAGGAATTCCAATGGAATATCCTGAGAGTGCCGATGGAATTCCAATGGAATATCCTGAGAGTGCCAACGGAATTCCGATGGAATATCCTGAGAGTGCCAAAGGAATTCCAATGGAATATTCTGAGAGTGCCAATGGAATTCCAATGGAATATCCTGAGAGTGCCAACGGAATTCCAATGGAATATCCTGAGAGTGCCGATGGAATTCCAATGGAATATCCTGAGAGTGCCAATGGAATTCCAATGGAATATCCTGAGAGTGCCGATGGAATTCCAATGGAATATCCTGAGAGTGCCAAAGGAATTCCAATGGAATATCCTGAGAGTGCCGATGGAATTCCAATGGAATATCCTGAGAGTGCCAACGGAATTCCAATGGAATATCCTGAGAGTGCCGACGGAATTCCAATGGAATATCCTGAGAGTGCCGATGGAATTCCAACGGAATATTCTGAGAGTGCCAAACGGAATTCCAATGGAATATCCTGAGAGTGCCAATGGAATTCCAATGGAACATCCTTGCCAATGCCAATGAAATTCCAGTGGAATACCAATGGAATACCCTGCCAGTGCCGATAGAATTCCAATGGAATTCTGATGCAATTCCAGTGGAATATCCTACTGGTACCGATGAAATTCCGACGGAATATTCTGCCAATGCCAATGAAATTCCGAAGGAATACCCTGGAGCCAATGGAATTCCAACAGAATACCCTGAGAGTGACAATGGAATTCCAATGGAACATCTTGCCAATGCCAATGGAGTTCCAATGGAATACCAATGGAATACCCTGCCAGTGCCGATGGAATTCCAGTGGAATATCCTGCTGGTGCCAATGGAATTCTGATGGAATATCCTGCTAGTGCAAATGAAATTACAAAGGAATTCCAATAGAATAGTCTGCCAGTGCAAATGGTATCCCAATGGAATTCCAATGGAATACCCTGCCGGTTCCAATGGAATTCCAGTGGAATATCCTGGAGCCAATGGAATTCCAAAGGAATTCCAACAGAATGCCCTGCTGATGCCAATGGAATCCCAATGAAATCCCAGTGGAACACTCTGCCCAGTGCCAGTGGAATTCCAAGGGAATGCCCTGCCAGTGCCGGGCTGATGGAATTCCACACTGGTGGAACACCTACAATGGAATTCCACCCCAAACCATCCCACTGCAATAGAATTCCATTCCAAATTGAATTCCATCCCAAGGCCGTTCCGTGCCACGACAATGCCATGGCCATTGTCACACCGCGCCAACACCGTGACATTTGCCACGGCCATGCCAATGGAATTCCGTGTCAGTGGAATTCTGTGCCAACCCAGCTCCTCATTCCCGTTTTTCCCACCTCAGCACCTGCCCCTGGATCCGGTGCCAGATGACGCTGAGGCGTGGCTGGCCCAGCTGGAACAAGGTGAGCCCTGTCCCAGTCCAGTGTCGCTTCCCAGTGTCCCATCCCAGTGTCCCCAATGTCCCCAGTGTCCCATCCCAGTGTCCTCAATGTCCCCATGTCCCCAATGTCTGCTCCCAGTGTTCCATCCCAATGTCCCATCCCGATGTCTCCAATGTCCCATGCCCATGTCCCATCCTGGTGCCCCCAGTGACCCATCCCGGTGTCCCCAATGTCCCATCCCAATGTCCCACCCCCATGTCCCATCCCGGTGTCCCCAGTGTTCCATCCCAATGTCACATCCCGATGTCCCTAATGTCCCATGCCCATGTCCTATCCTGGTGTCCCCATGTCCCATCCTGGTGTCCCCCATGTCCCATCTCAGTGTCCTGAGATCCCTGAGACACATCACAGTGTCCCATCCCCATGTCCCATTCCGGCGTGTCCAATGTCCCATCCCGCTGTCCCCAGTGTCCCCAGCACCTCCCCGGGTCAGTCCCTGCCCTGGCACGGTGCCAGCCCCGCTCCTGGCCGGGCTCCGGGCAGGACCTGGCCCCGGTGTCACCGCCGGTGTCACCGGCAGCGTCGCAGGCGCTGCTGGCCGAGCTGGCGGCGCTGGACGCCGAGGGGGAGCTGGAGCAGCGGAGCCGGCAGCGAGCCCAGGCCTTCACTGCCCAGGGGGGGACGGGACGGTCCCCAAAATTGTCCCTTCGTGAGGACAAAGGTGAGGGGCACCCTCGGGGAACACCCGGCTCGGGGGGTGGGGGAACCCCAGTTCTGGGACTCTGGGATCCTGGGACTCTGGGAATCCGAGACTGTGGGATTCTGGGATTCTGGGATGGTGGGACTCTGGGATTCTGGGATTCTGGGATTCTGGGTTCTGGGATTCTGGGACTGTGGGATTCTGGGATTCTGGGATTCTGGGACTCTGGGATTCTGGGATTCCGGGATTCAGGTGAAGCAGGAGAACGTGCAGCTGGAGAGGCTGAGCCTGGCCAGGACCCCTGAGGTGACCCCAGAGCAGGTGGAACCTGTGATGACCCCTGAGGTGACCCCAGAGCAAGTGGCACCCACAGAGCTGCCCCCGGAGGAGCCCCCAACCCCCAGCCCTGCCCCAGGTGAGCCTGGGTGTCACCATGGATCCCATCCCATGGATCCCATCCCATCCAATCCCAATCCCATCCCATTATCCCATCCCATCCCAACCCATTGATCCCATCCCATTGATCCCACTGATCCCACTGATCCCATTAACCCCATTGATCCCATCCCATCCCAACCCATTGATCCCATTGATCCCATTAACCCCATTGACCCCATCCCATCCCAACTCATTGATCCTATTCCATCCCATTGATCCCATTGATCCCATTAATCCCATCCCATCCCATCGATCCCATCCAATCCCAACCCATTGATCCTATCCCATTAACCCCATTGATCCCATTGATCCCATCCCAACCCATTGATCCTATTCCATCCATTGATCCCATTGATCATATTCCATCCCATTGATCCTATTAACCCCATCTCATCCCATCCCATCCCAACCCATTGATCCTATTCCATCCATTGATCCCATTGATCATATTCTGTCCCATTGATCCCATTATCCCATCCCATCATCCCATTATCCCATTATCCCATTATCCCATCCCATTGTCCCATCCCATCCCATTATCCCATCCCATCCCATCCCATCCCCATCCCATCCCATCCCATTATCCCATCCCATCCCATCCCATCCCATTATCCCATCCCATTATCCCATCCCATTGTCCCATCCCATCCCATTATCCCATTATCCCATTATCCCATTATCCCATTATCCCATCCCATCCCATCCCATCCCATCCCCCCCTCACTTTGGGGCCGTTCCCAAGCCCCGTTTGGGTCAAGCCCATCGAAAGCGACACCGAAATTCGCCGGCGGTCGCGCGGCCGCTCGCGCTTCCCCTTTCCCATCCCCTTTTCCCACAGTGGCAATTCCGGCTCTCAGCAGCCCCTGGGAACCTCCTGGGGACATCCCAAAGTCCCTGATTGCACCTCTGGGATGATCCCTGGGGGGTGTTTGGGGTCCTGGGGGTGCCACCCCATTGTCACCCCTTTTCCCCCTCTCCCACTTTTTCCCTTTTTTCCTTTTCCCCTTCCCATTCTTTTTCTCCCCTTTCCACCCCCTCAATTCCCTCTTTCCCAACTTTTTCCCCCCATTTACCCCCATTTCCCCCCTTTTCCCACTCCTCATTGCCCCCATTTCCCACCCCAATATCCCTCTCTCCCAACCCTTTTCCAATCATTTTCACCCTTTCCCCCTTTTTCCCACCCCTCATTCCCCTCTTTCCCACTCTTTGTCTCCCCCTTCCTACCCCCTCATTTCCTCCCTTCCCCCCTTTTCCCTCCATTCTCCCCTTTTTCCCTCCCTTTTCCCTCTTTTTTCCCTTTTTCCCCCATTTTTTCGCCCCTTTTCCACCTCTTCCCCCCTTTCCCACATTTTTCCCGCTATTTCCCACCCCTCTCTTTCCCCTTTTCCCCCTTTTTCCTCCTTTTTCCCCTGGTTTCTCATCCCTAATTTCCCCCTTTTTCCCCCCCTTTCCCCCATTTCCCACTCCTCCTTTCCCCTTTTTTCCCTTTTTTCCATTTTTTCCCTTTTTTCCCTTTTCCCTTTTTCCCTTTTTTCCTCTTTTCCCTTTTTCCCCTTTTCCCCATTTCCCCTTTTCCCTTTTTTCTTTCCCCATTCCCTCATTCCAGCCCCCCAGGATCTCTCCCAGCTCCTGGATCAGCACCGGGATCTCCAGGTGCAGCTGCAGCACCTGCACACCCAGGTACCCCCGAACCCCAAAACCTCCCTGAACCCCCTTTTCCCATCCCCTCCTCATCCTCAGGGTGGATTTTTGGGATGAAGCCCCTCCCCAAACCCTGGGGCTCAGGGCGGGATTTTTCCCGAATTTTTCCTGGATTTTCGTGGATTTTTCACTGATTTTCCCCAGATTTCTCCCCTATTTCTCCCGAATTTTTCACAGATACTCCCTGGTTTTCTGCGGAATTTTAGCAGGTTTTTCACAGATTTCTCCCGAATTTTCCACGAATTTTTCCTGGATTTTCCCCAGATTTGTCATGGATTTCTCCCGAGTTTCTCCCAGATTTTTCACAGATTCTTCACGGATTTTAATGGACTTATCACGGATTTCTCCCAGTTTTTTCATGGATTTCTCCCGAAATTTTCCTGGATTTTTCCTGGCTTTTTCCCGGATTTCTCATGGATTTTTCATGGAATTTTCCACTGATTTTTCACTGATTTCTAATTTATTTCTCCCAAATTTTTAATGGATTTTTCAATGATTTCTCACTGTTTTCTTCCGAATTTCTTCCGAATTCTTCCCGAATTTTTCACACATTTCTCCCGGATTTCTCTCAGATTTCTCCGGAATTTTCCACTGATTTTTCACTGATTTTTCCCGGATTTTCCCCAGATTTCTCCCCGAATTTCTCTCAGATTTTTCATGTATTTCTCCGGAATTTCTCCCGAATTTCTCCTGGATGTCTCACCGATCTCTCCCAGTTTCTCCCCAATTTCTCCCCAATTTTTCCCCAATTTCTCCCCAATTTTTCCCCAATTTCTCCCGGATTTCTCCCGGATTTTTCATGCATTTCTCCCGGATTTCGCAGCTGGAGCTGGAGCGGGAGGAGCAGCAGCGCCTGCGGGCGGCCCTGGGCGCCAGCCAGAGAGCGCTGAGGTCCTTCAAGAGAGGTCAGCGGGGTCCCCGCGTCCCTCCCGGTGCCACCAGTGCCACCAGTGCCACCCCAAACCCGCGGTGGCAGCTGCGGGGCTGACGGGGACGTGGGGACATGTCTGTGGTGGTGGCATCACCCTCATGTCGCCTTTTCCCACCCTTTTTCTTCCTTTTCCCCTTTTCCCACCCCTCATTCCTTTCCCCACCCCTTTTCCCTCCCTTTTTTTGTTCTTTTTTTCTCCTTTTCCCCCCTTTTCCCAAATCTTTCCCACCGTTTCCTCCTCCTCCCTTCCCGATGCCACCCCCGCTGTCCCCGCAGTGTCCCAGATTGTCACCCAGGATTACTGCCAGGCCCTGGAGCAGCTGGAGCTGGAGCAGGACCTGCGCTGCCACGCCGAGGCTTTTGCCCACCAGGTGCCACCGAGGGGTTGGGGACATCCCTGGGGGTGGCACCGAGGTGACACCGGGGTGTCCGGAGGGAATGGGACCATCCCAAACTGGGCGGAATTCCCGTGGGATGGAGCTGGGTGGGATTCACCGCCAGCCCCTTCGGAAGGTGACAACAAGGTGACAACGAGGGGTTAGGGACATCCCTGGGGGTGGCACAGAGGTGACACTGAGGTGGCACCTATGGCTGCATCTCGTGGGAATGGGATAGATGATCCCAGGATTCTCCCGCTGCGGTTTCCCGGGATGGATTCACCGCCAGCCCCTTCAGAAGGTGACAACAAGGTGACAACGAGGGGTTGGGGACATCCCTGGGGATGGCACAGAGGTGACACTGAGGTGGCACCCATGGCTGCATCCCGTGGGAATGGGATGGATGTTCCCAGGATTCTCCTACTGCGGTTTCCTGGGGTGGATTCACCGCCAGCCCCTCTGGAAGGTGACACCAGGTGACATCAGGTGGCACTGAAGGGTTGGGGACATTCCTGGGGGTGGCACAGAGGTGGCACCTATGGCTTCATCCCGAGGGAATGGGATGGATGATCCCAGGATTCTCCCGCTGCGGTTTCCCGGGATGGATTCACCGCCAGCCCCTCTGGAAGGTGACACCGAGGTGACACCCAGGTGACACCCAGGTGACATCTCGGTTCCCAGATGCTGGTGCAGCAGAAGGAGGCGAAGCGCCAGAGCTCCATCCTGCTCAGGAGCGCCGGGCCCGATTCCCAAATCCTGGAAGCGCTCCAGGAGCTGGGAAAACTCAGCCGGGAGCTGGAGGAGACGCGGCGGGAGCGGCGGCAGCGGGTGAGGGGCTGTCCCCGAGCTTGGGGACATCGCGGGGAGGGGACAGCGGGTGAGGGGCTGTCCCCGAGCTTGGGGACACCGCGGGGAGGGGACAGCGGGTGAGGGGCTGTCCCCGAGCTTGGGGACATCGCGGGGAGGGGACAGCGGGTGAGGGGCTGTCCCCGATTTTGGGGACACCGCGGGGAGGGGACAGCGGGTGAGGGGCTGTCCCCGAGCTTGGGGACATCGCGGGGAGGGGACAGCGGGTGAGGGGCTGTCCCGAGCTTGGGGACATCGCGGGGAGGGGACAGCGGGGACAGCGCTAATTCCCTTTTCCCCCACTCGTTTCTCCCCATTTCCCTCCCTTCATTTTCCTCCATTCTCCCCTTTTCCCTTCCCCCCTTTTTCTTCTTTTTCCCCCTTTTCCTCTTTTTCTCCTTTTTTCCTCCTCTTCCCCCCTTTCTCATCCCTCATTTCCCCCATTTTCCACTCCTCCTTTCCCCCTTTTTCCCCTCTTTCCCCCCCTTTCCCCTTTTTCCCTTTTCCCCTTTTTGCCCTTTTCCCCCTTTTCCCTTTCTCCCTTTTCCCCTTTTCGCCCTTTTTCCCTTTTCCCCTTTTTCCCTTTTCCCTTTTTCCCCTCCATTCCCATCCCATTCCCCTTTTCCCATGGAGCTCTCTTTTATTTTTTTTTCCCCATTGATTTCCCGAGCCCTCATCCCACACGGAGCGGGAGATTTTCCCCCAAAATCCGCTGGAATTTGGGGGATTTTTGGGGCACTTCCGAAGCACCCCCATCCTCGGGGTTTTCCCGGATCCTGGAATTCCCAAATCCCGCAGGAGAAGTAGCTGGAGGAGCAGCTGGATCGAGCCCGGGCGGAGCTGGAGGAGGAGCGGGAGGAGAAGCGGGAGCTGCGGGAGAGGCTGGAAGGGCTGGAAAAGGAAGGTGGGAAATTCCAGAGGGATTCCAGAATATTCCAGGGGGATTTCCAGAAGGATTATAGAGAATTCCAGAGGGATTTTAGAAGATTCCAGATGGATTCCAGGGAGATTCCAGGGGATTCCAGGGGGGTTCCACAGGATTCCATGGAATTCCAGGGGGATTCCAGAAGATTCCAGAGGATTACAAGGGATTCCATAAAAGTACAGGGGATTCCAGGAAGATTCCAGACAGATTCCAGAGGATTCCATAGAATTCCAGAGATTTCAGGGAGAATTCCAGAGAAATTCCAGAGGAATTTTAGAGGGATTCCAGGGAATTCCAGAGGGATTGCAGAGAGATTCCAGAAGATTCTGGGGGGGTTCCAGAGGGATTCAAGGGGATACCAGAGGGACTGCAGAGGGATTCCAAAATATTACAGAGAGATTCCTGAAGATTCCAGGCAGATTCCAGAGAATTCCAGAGGAATTCAAGGGGGTTCCAGAAGGATTCCAAAAAATTCCAGGGAGATTCCAAGGGGATTCCAGAGGAATTCCAGAAAGATTCCAGAGGAATTCCAGAGGGATTCCAGGCAGAATTCAGAGAATTCCAGGGGGATACCAGAAGGAGTCCAGAAGATACATGGGGAATTCCAAAATATTCCAGAGGGATTCCCGAAGATTCCAGGGGGATTCCAGAGAATTCCAGGGGCGTTCCACAGGATTCCATAGAATTCCAGGGGGATTCCAGAAGATTCCAGACAGATTCTAGGGAGATTCCGGAGATTTCAGGGAGAATTCCAGAGAAATTCCAGAGGAATTTTAGAGGGATTCCAGAGAATTCCAAAGGGATTCCCGAAGATTCCAGGGGGTTTCCCAAGGATTCCAAGGGGGATTCCAGAAGGATTCCAGAGTTATTCAGGAGGGATTCCAGAGAATTCCAGGGGGATTCCAGAGGGAGCCCAGAAGATAGATACATGGGGAATTCCAAAATATTCCAGAGGGATTCCAGAGGATTCCAGACAGATTCCATAGAATTCCAGGGGGATTCCAGAGCGATCGCAGAGAAATTCCAAAATATTCCAGAGAGATTCCTGAAGATTCCAGGGGGATTCCAGAGGAATTTTAGAGAGATTCCTGGGGAATTCCAGAAAAGAATTCCAGAGAATTCCAGAGAATTCCATTCCCGCCTCGTTGCAGTGGGATCCCTCCGGGAGCAGCTGACGTCACCTCAGAGCCACCCCGAGGTGCCACCGCCGCCACCGCTGCCACCGCCCGCTGCCACCGCTGTCCCCGCCGAGTAGGTGACACCTCCCGCGGCTTTTCCAGCCTCTCCCTGGCCCGGGAATATTCCTGGAAAATCGCTGGCCCCACCCGGATTGTCCCCAAGGGGCTGGCGCTGTCCCCCGCAGGGGAGGGGACAGGAGGTGACAAAGGGGAGGTGTCACCTGCTGTCCCCTGCGCAGCCCCCTGGCCGCCCTCAGGAAGAGGAAGGCGCCGAAAAACCGGGAGAGAAGTGAGTCCTGAGGGGTTGGGGACATCGGGAGTGTCCCCAAAGTGTCACTGGGACTTCGGGAATGTCCCCAAAGTGTCACCGGGACGTCGGGAATGCCCCCAGAGTGTCACGAGAATGGGGCTGGGGACATCGGGAGTGTCCCCAAAGTGTCACCGGCACATCGGGAGTGTCCCCAGACTGTCACTGGGATGGGGACATCGGGAATGTCCTCAAAGTGTCACAGGGATGGGGACATCGGGAATGTCCCCAGAGTGCCACCGAGCGCTCCAGGGGTGCCCCGGCTCCATTTGGGATGATTTGGGGACAGGGTGGCACCGCCTGGGGGAGGTGACAGCGCCACCTCCAGCGTGACCCCAGCCCTGTCCCCAAGGCGGGGAGGTGGCAGCTGCAGCCCGAGCGGTGTCCCCAACACGGGGAGGTGACAGGGCGGTGCCACCCCGGCAGGTGAGCCCGGCACCGAGGACATCCGAGCCAGGGCCGTGCAGGAGATGCTGGAGCGGATCCGCAGCGGGATCGTCCTGAGGCCGGCGCGGGAGCGGCCACACCTGCGCCAGGTGACAATGGCGACAGGGGGACCATGGGGACACGGTGACAATGGCCTGGGGCAGGTCTGGCATTCCCGGGACCCTTCAGCCATCCCCGAATCCCCGCAGGAGTCCGCGGCCAGCAAGAGGCGGAGCGCGGCGCTGGAGCTGCAGGGGATCCTGGTGGGTGGCTCTGTCCCCTCACTGTCCCCTCGCTGTCCCCGTGTTGTCCCCTCCATGTCCCCTTAGTGTTCCCTTAATGTCCCTGCAGTGTCCCATTGGTGTCCCCTCCCTGTCCCTCATTGTCCCCTCGCTATCCCTCTCTGTTCCTCGCTGTCACTCGCTGTCCCCATGGTGTGCCCTCTCTGTCCCCATTCTGTCCCCTCCTTGTCCCCTCTCTGTCCCCATGGTGTTGCCTCGCTGTCCTCACGGCGTCCCCTCCTTGTCCCCTCCTTGTCCCCTCGCTATCTCCATGGCGTTCTCCCTCTGTCCCCATTCTGTCCCCTCTGTCCCCACGGCGTTCTCCCTCTGTCCCTTCGCTGTCCCCCTGGTGTTCCCTCTCTGTCCCCTCCCTATCCCCCCTTGTCCCCTCTCTGTCCCCATGGTGTCCCCTCCCTGTCCCCTCTCTGTCCCCATGGTGTCCCCTCCCCTGTCCCCATGGTGTCCCCTCGCTCTCCCCCTCCCTATCCCCTCCTTCTCCCCTCTCTATCCCCTCCCTGTCCCCTCGCTGTCCCCTCCCTGTCCCCCCCTCTATCCCCTCTCTGTCCCCCTTTATCCCCTCCCTGTCCCCTCCCTGTCCCCCCGCTGTCCCCCCGCTGTCCCCACGGTGTTCCCCCCCGCTATCCCCTTTCGCTGTCCCCCCGCTGTCCCCACGGTGTCCCCCTCTCTGTCCCCCCGCTGTCCCCACGGTGTCCCCCCGCTGTCCCCCCGCTGTCCCCACGGTGTCCCCGTCCGTCGCAGGGCTCCCCGCGCAGGCCGAGCCGCCGGCGCAGCGGGCGGAGCCGGGACCCGCAGCGGGCAGAGCTGGGAGCGATCCTGGAGCGGCGGCGGCGGGCGCTGGACGCGTCCCTGGCGGAGAATTCCACGGGGAACAATTCCACGGGAAACGATTCCATCGGGAATTCCACGGACGGAGCTGGGAAGAGGCCGGACACGGGTACGGAGGGCGGAATGTCCCCAAGGAGGTGACACCGGCACCTGTCCCCTCCTGTCCCCGCTCCCATCGCTGCCATCGCTTTTCCCAGGAAACCGGGACACGGACACCAAGGACAAGGACAAGGACAAGGACATGGACAGTGTCCCCTTCCGGCCCCGGGGCCTTGGTGGCCTCCCCAGGACACGTCCCCTCCCCCGCCGGGACAGGGACAGCGCCTAGGAGCCGCTTCCAGGATTTTCCTTCATTTCCCGGGATTTTCCTGCTTCATTTCCCGGGGCTTTCCTGTTTCACATCCTGTGATTTTCCTCCTTCATTTCCCGGGGTTTTCCTTCTTCATTTCCCGGATTTTCCTGCTTCATTTCCCGGGGTTTTCCTTCTTCATTTCCCGGGATTTTCCTGCTTCATTTCCCGGGGTTTTCCTTCTTCATTTTCCGGGGTTTTCCTGCTTCATTTCCTACGATTTTCCTCCTTAATTTTCCGGGGTTTTCCTGTTTCACATCCTGTGATTTTCCTCCTTCATTTCCCGGGGTTTTCCTGCTTCATTTCCCGGAGTTTTCCTGCTTCATTTTCCGGGGTTTCCTGCTTCATTTCCTGGGATTTGTCACCCTCCTTTCAAGGATTTCCCGCCCTCTTTTCCCAAGATTTTCCACCCTCCTTTCCAAGATTTCCCTCCTTCATCTCATGTGATTTTCCTCCTTCATTTCCTGTGATTTTCCTGCTTCATTTCCCGGCGTTTTCCTGCCTCCACTCCTGGGATTTTCCACCCTCCTTTCCAGGATTTTCCTCCTTCATTTCCCGGGATATTCCTCCTTCATTTCCTGTGATTTTCCACCTTCCCTTCCAGGATTTTCCTCCTTCATTTCCTGGGATTTTCCTGCCTCCATTCCTGGGATTCATCACCCTCCTTTCCAAATTTCCCACCCTCTTTTCCCAAGATTTTCCATCCTTTTTCCCCAGGATTTTCCACCCTCTTTCCAGGATTTTTCTCCTTCATTTCCTGGGATTTTCCTCCTTCATTTCCTGGGATTTTCCTCCTTCATTTCCTGTGATTTTCCTCCTTCTTTTCCCAAGATTTTCCCGGATTTCCCACCCTCTTTTCCCAAGATTTTCCACCCTCAATTCCCAGGATTTTTCACCCTCCCTTCCAGGATTTTCTCACCTCATTTCCAGGAATTTTCCACCTTCTTTTCCCAGGAATTTCCACCCTCCTTCCCTGGACTTGCCACCCTTTCCCCCCAACATTTTCCCTGCCCTCAATTCCCAGGATTTTCCACCCTTTTCCTCAACATTTCCCCCCCTTTTTCCCAGAATTTCTCATCCTCCTTTCCAGGATTTTCCACCCTCATTTCCCAGAATTTCCCGTCCTCCATTCCCAAGATTTTCCACCTTTTTTCCTCAGCATTTTCTGCCCTTTTTTTCCAAAGATTTTCTGCCCTCAATTCCCAGAATTTTCCACCCTCCTTTTCCAAGATTTTCCACCCTCTTTTCCCAAGATTTCCCATCATCCTTTCCAGGATTTCCCACCCTTTTTTCCCATCATTATCCCACCCTCTTTCCCCAGAATTTCCCCTCTTTTCCCAGCATTTTCCATCCTCCTGGGAATCCCTGAAAAAAACAGGATTCTACTGGAATTCCAGGCTGCCTTGGGAACGCCCAAATCCCCCCCAAAATTCGGGAATTCCTTCCCAAAATCCCACAGAACCTCTGGCAGCTCCTCCTTTTCTACAACATCCAAATAAAATTCTTTATTTCCCTTGGATTTGGGAACACCTGGAATTATTCCTGGCATTCCAAAGCTCCTTTCCTGGGAATCCCAAATCCTCCATTCCCCAGGAATTCCCTTGGATTTGTTTTTATTTCGGATTTTTTCTCCTCCTCCTCCAGCTGGAATTGAAATATTTAAGGCTGGGAGGGATTTTCCCAAATTTCCCTGAATTTTTTCTCCTCTTCCCTGTGGATTTTCCAGGAGGAAAACTGGGAAGGAGAGGTTGAATCCCTGCCCCACCAAAAAAAAAAAAAAGTCTGGAAAAGGGAAATTCCTGCTGGAAAAGCAGCAGGAAATTTTTGAGATTTTTCCAAATCCAGATTTTTTTTTTTTTATTCTCCCTGGGAAGAATTTCTCCAGGGAAATTCCAGAGGCTGGGAATGGAAATTCCCACTTTTCCTGCCTTTTCAATGATCTTCATCTGTGGATTTTCCTCAAAATTCTGCAATTTTTGAGGGAAAATTCCACCCAAACTCCACAATCCCAGCTCCAACCTGGCCTTGGACACTTCCAGGGACTGGGAAAAATCCCAATCCCAATAAAAACCTCCAAATTCTCAGGGGAAATCTGGGATTTTACACCTCATCCATAAATTTTTTTGTGTTTCAGGGAATGTTTTTTCCCAAATTTAGGGGATTTCATCCCAAATTTCCTTTTCCTGGTTAAATATTTATGGAATTCCACAATTTCCTGGGAATTTGGTTCAGCTTCAGGAAATCCTGAGTGGGATCCAGGTTGGAAAAATGTGGAAAAACAGCTGGAAAAACCCCCAGGAATCCCCTTTGGAAAATCAGGATTAAAAGGAATCAGGAATTTCTGATTTTCCTCATTCCCATTCTGCTTCATCCCATCCCAAAATCCAGGAATTTTCCAGCAAATCCAGAGGTCTCAGAGCAAAATTCCAACTTTTCCAAAGAAATTTTTTTTTCCTAAAAAAAAACAAAACATCAAAGGGTTGGATTTGGTTTGGAATTATCCTGGCTGGAATTCTGTGGGATTTGAAGTCCTTTCCTGGAATTTTCCTTGGGAATTCCTCCAAAAATCCCCTGGATTCCAAGGAATTCCCTGGGGTGGGAATTATTTAAATATTTAATCTTGGCCCAAGTGAAAATTCCAGGAAAAAACGGGAATTTTGTGATGGGAATGAACAAAATTTTCAGCTCCCTCAGAGGAATTTCACCCTTTGGAAAAGGAGGAAGGAAAAATCTGGGAATTTTGAGCAATCCCCCTCTTCTGTAGGATAAGAAAAAAATCTGGGAATTCCCTGGAAAACAGAGAAAATCCCTTCCCACGAACTTCTTTGCTGGAGGCAAAAATGGGAATTTCCAGGATTCAAACTGCCCAAATCCTGATTTTTTTGGGATTATTCCAAGTCCTTTCCCTCTGGAAAAAAAACAATGGGATGAAGGGACAGCTCCATCCTGGCTGTGTGGAATCCTCTGGATTTATCCCAATTTTTTTTCTTTGTTTTTTTAATTCATGGCTCTGTGAAACCCTCGGGAAAAACCGGAGGGAGCAGCTCCAAAAAACCTCCCAGGAACTGGGAAATTCCCAAAATTCCTGAAGAGGGCTCATCCAATCCCAACATTTTCCATGGAATCATTCCCAAGGGAAAGCTCCAAGTGTGGTTGGCACCTCCAGGAGTGTCCAAGTCTTGGAATTCCCAAGGAATTCCCGGCGGGAAAAGACGGAGAGAGGCGCCCTGGGCACAGTTTGGGAAATCCCAGATCCAGATCCTTTGGATATTCCCAAATATTCCCAAACCTCAGTAAATTTTCTGCCTGCTGGGCAGGATGGCTTCCTTGATGAAGGAGAAAATCAGGAGAATTCCAGAGCGTTTCCCTCTTTTCCCCTTGGTGAAATAATTGGAAACGACGTCGTCTGTGGGAAAAAAACAACAGGGAATCAGAATTCCAGAGGGAATGGGAATAAAAATTCCAGAGGGGATGGGAATCAGAATTCCAGAGGGAATGGGAATCAGAATTCCTGAGGGATGGGAATCAGAATTCCTGAGGGAATGGGAATCAGAATTCCAGAGGGAATGGGAATAAAAATTCCAGAGGGATGGGAATCAGAATTCCAAAGGGAATGGGAATCAGAATTCCTGAGGGATGGGAATCAGAATTCCTGAGGGGATGGGAATCAAAATTCCTGAGGGAATGGGAATCAGAATTTTTGAGGGATGGGAATCAGAATTCCTCAGGGAATGGGAATCCGAATTCCAGAGGGATGGGAATCAAAATTCCAGAGGGAATGAGAATCTGAATTCCTGAGGGAATGGGAATCAGAATTTTTGAGGGAATGGGAATCAGAATTCCAGAGCGATGGGAACCAAAATTCCTGAGGGATGGGAATCTGAATTCCTAAGGGATGGGAATGAGAATTCCTGAAGGAATGGGAATCAGAATTGCTCAAGGAATGGGAATCCGAATTCCAGAGGGATGGGAATAATTCCAGGGTGATGGGAATCAGAATTCCAGAGGGAATGAGAATCTGAACTCCTGAGAGATGGGAATCTGAATTCCTGAGGGAACGAGAATCAGAATTCCAGAGGGAATGGGAATCAGAATTCCTGAGGGATGGGAATCTGAATTCCTGAAGGATGGGAATCTGAATTCCTGAGGGAATGGGAATCTGAATTCCTGAGGGAATGGGGATCAAAATTCCTGAAGGAATGGGAATCTGAATTCCTGAGGGAATGGGAATCAGAATTCCTCAAGGAATGGGAATCTGAATTCCTGAGGGAATGGGAATGAGAATTCCTGAGGGAATGGGAATCACAATTCCAGAGGGAATGGGAATCAAAATTCCTGAAGGAATGGGAATCTGAATTCCAGAGGGATGGGAATCAAAATTCCTGAGGGATGGGAATCAGAATTCCTGAGGAATGGGAATCAGAATTCCAGAGGGATGGGAATCAGAATTCCTCAGGGAATGGGAATCAGAATTCCTCAGGGATGGGAATCAGAATTCCTTAGGGATGGGAATCAGAATTCCAGAGGGATGGGAATCAGAATTCCTGAGGGATGGGAATCAGAATTCCTCAAGGAATGGGAATCAGAATTCCAGAGGGATGGGAATCAGAATTCCTGAGGGATGGGAATCAGAATTCCTCAAGGAATGGGAATCAGAATTCCTCAGGGAATGGGAATCAGAATTCCAGAGGGACAGGACACAGGGAATGGATTCCCACTGGGAAAGAGAGATTGGGGTGGGTGGGATTTTGGGGAGGAATTCCTGCCTGGGATGGAATTCCCAGAGAAGCTGTGGCTGCCCCTGGATCCCTGGGAATGGCCAAGGAAAGCTGGGAATGTGGGGTTGGATTTCTGGGGAAATCAGGGATCCCAAATTTCTGGGATTCTTTGAACCTTTGGGATCCCAAATTTCTGGGATATTCCAAGGCCTTGGGAAGATCCATAAATCCCAAATTTCTGGAGCTTTGGGACCCCCAATCCCTGGAATTTTCTGAGCCTTTGAGGACACCAAAAATCCCAAATTTCAGGGACATTCTAAGCCCTTGGTGATCACCAAAAATTCCCAAATTTCTGGGATTCTCAAGGCTCAGGGACCACCAGAAATCCCAATTTTCTGGGCCTTTGGAGACCCCAGAAATCCTAAATATCTGGGATCCTTTGAGCCTTTGAGATCCCAAATCCCTGGAATTCTCAAGGCTCAGGGACCACCAGAAATCCCAAATTTCTGAGACATTCTGAGCCCTTGTGAAAGTCCAGAAATCCCAAATTTCTGGACCTTTGGAGACCCCAGGAATCCCAAATTTCTGGGACTCTTTGAGCCTTTGGAATCCTAAATTTTTGGTATTCTTTGAACCTTTGGAATCCCAAATTTCTGGGATTTTTTGAGCCTTTGGGATCCCAAATTTCTGGGATTCTTTCAATCTTTAGGATCTCAAATTTCTGAGATTCTTTGAACCTTTATTATCCCAAATTTCTGGAATTCTTAAGGCTCAGAAACCCCCAGAAATCCCAAATTTCAGGCACGTTCTTCCCTTTAATAACCCCCGAAAATCCCAAATTTCTGGGATGTTTTGCACAGGATGGGAACCAGACAAACTTTAAATCTTTTCCCACCCAACCCCATCCCAAATCCCATCCCAAATCCCATCCCAACCCCATCCCAAATCCCATCCCAACCCCATTCCCACCTCCAGGCTGCACTGTGGAGGGCAGGACGTTCTCCCCGGCCGACAGTGACACGAAGAAAGCGAAGGGAATCAACCACAGGCAGAAGGTGAAATAGGCCAGGACCTGCAGAATTCCCAAAATTCCAGCCCAGAATTCCCAAAAAATCCCAAAATTCCCCAAAATTCCAGCCCAAAAATCCCAAAATTCCAGCCTGGAAATGTCAAAATTCCAGCTTGGAAATGTCAAAATTCCAGCCCGGAAATCGCAAAATTTTCGTTCAAAAATCTCCTCAAGGTGTTGCCAAAAATCTTCCTTTAATTCCCAAATTTTAATTCAATTAATTAAGGAATTATGGAATTAAGAATTTTAAAATTAATTACAGAATTAATTAAATTAATTCTTCGTGGAAAAATTAATTAAATCCTCTCCTTGCTTTCTAAAGAATTTAAGGAAAAGGGAAGAGCCAGGGTGGGATCAGCTCCCAAATTCCTCCTAATTTTTCCTCTTTAATTCTCAAATTTTAATTCAATTCATTAAGGAATTAAGAAATAAAGAATTTTTAAAATTAATTACAGAATTAATTAAATGAAATCCTCGTGGAAAAATTAATTAAATCCTCTCCACTCTTCCCAAGGAATTCAAGGAAAAGGGAAGAACCAGCTCCTAAATTCCTGATTTTTCCTCTTTAATTCCCAGATTTTAATTAAATCAATTAAGAAATAAAGAATTTGAAATTAATTAAGGAATTAACTAAATTAAATTCTCATGGAAAAATTAATTAAATCCTCTCTATGTTTCTCAAAAATTCAAGGAAAAGGGAAGAGCCCCCCCCACCCCATTCCAAATCCAGGATTAAATTCCATGGAAAAAAAAAATCAAAAAACTTAATGAAAAAATTGGATTTTCCTCGATTTTGATGGAATTTTGGCTGCTCTGGGAATGGGGATTTTAGAGCAGAAAAATGAGGAGTGGGAATTCCCAAAAGGGGACAAGATTTGGTAAAAAACTGGAATTTAAATGATATTATTTCCTATTTTTCCTCTTTTTTTTTTTAGCATTTTAGGAATAAATTTGAATTGATATTCCACATTCCTGGAATTTTCTAGGAAAAACCCAAACCTGGAATTTCAGCAGCTCAACAAATCCCACCTCCCCAAATAAAAAATAAAAATTTAAAAAAAAAAAAATTAAAATCCCAGGATTTCAATTCTGATAAAAATTCAAAGTTGCTGAACTAAAAATTTGGGATTTTCCTGCTGGGAAAAAAATTGGGAATTTGGGGATTTTTGTTTTCCAAAAGATCTCACCTCAGAGAAGAGGTAGAATTCCTCAGCAAAGTATTGGAATGCCAGGTAGTGATTGACCACGACCAGCACTGCCAGGAAAAAAAAAAAATTAAAAAAAAGGGAAAAACAACAAGATCAGCACATTCCAGAGGGAAATTCCCAAATTTTGGAGCCCTCCCCACAGCCTGGAATTCTGCCTGCCTGGGAATGTTTGGGAATTTTGAGGAGGGATCTCAAATTTCTGGGATTTTCTTCCCCAGGAAGGTAAAATTTGTGGGATTTTCTGAGTTTTTGGGATTTCAAATTTTGGGGATTTTCTGAGGGTTCAAAGATCCCAAATTTCTGGGATTTTCCACAGGCTCAGGGGTACCCAGGGATCCCAAAATTTTGGGGATTCTTTGAGCCTTGGGGACCCCAGAATCCCAAAATTTTTGGGGATTCTTTGAGCTTTGGGAAATCCCTGAAATCCCAAATTTATGGGATATTCTGAGATTTTGGGAAGTCCCAAAATTCCAAATTTCTGGGGCACCCAGAACTCCCAATCCCTGGAATTCTCTGGATTTTTGGGAACCCCAGAATCCCAAAATTTTTGGGATTTTCTGAGCCTTGAGAAGTCCCAAAGATCCCAAATTTATGGGATATTTTGAGCCTTGGGAAATCCCAAAATCCCAAATTTCTGGGGCACCCAGGATCCCAAATCCCTGGAATTCTCTGGATTTTTGGGACCCCAGAATCCCAAAATTTTGGGGGATTCTTTGAGCTTTGGGAAAATTCCTGAAATCCCAAATTTCTGGGATATTTTGAGCCTTGGGAAATCCCAAAATCCCAAATTTCTGGGGCACCCAGGATCCCCAATCCCTGGAATTCTCTGGATTTTTGGGTAACCCCAGAATCCCAAAATTTTTGGGATTTTCTGAGCCTTGAGAAGTCCCAAAGATCCCAAATTTCTGGGATATTTTGAGCCTTGGGAAATCCCAAAATCCCAAATTTCTGGGGCACCCAGGATCCCAAATCCCTGGAATTCTCTGGATTTTTGGGACCCCAGAATCCCAAAATTTTTGGGATTTTCTGAGCCTTAGGAAGTCCCAAAATCCCAAATTTCTGAGGCACCCAGAAGCCCCCAGTCCCTGGAATTCTCTGGATTTTTGGGTACCCCCAAGGATCCTAAAATTTTGGGATTCTCTGAGCTTTGGAAAAATCCCAGGAAATCCCAAATTTCTGGGATATTCTAAGCCTTGGGAAATCCCCAAAATCCCAAATTTCTGGGGCACCCAGGAACCCCAAATTCCCTGGAAATTCTCTGGATTTTGGGGGATTTCAGCTCCCTCCCAACCCAAACCAGTCTGGAATTCCCTGAGGGTGTCCAAAATTCCCAGGAAATCCCAGAATTCCCAAGAAATCCCAGAATTCCCAGGAAATCCCAGAATTCCCAGGAAATCCCAGAATTCCCAGCTCTCAGCCACATCATTCCCAAAGTTCAAAGTCCTTCCTGGTGCTGGCAGAATTCCCAAATTTTTAACCCCACCTGGGAATAGGGAATGAGGTTCCTTCCCTTTCCCTGCAGCCTTTTCCCAATCCCTGGAATTCTCCAAGGGCACCCAGGAATCCCAAAATTCTGGGATTCTCCAAAGGTTCAGGAATCCCAAATTTCTGGGATTCTCCAAAGGCTCAGGAATCCCAAATTTTTGGGATTCTCCAAAGGCTCAGATATCCCAAATTTTTGGGATGTTTTGAGTCCTTTGAGGCATTCAGGAATCCCAAATTTCTGGGATTCTTTAAAGGTTCAGGAATCCCAAATTTTTGGGACATTTTGAGCCCTTGGAGAATCCCAGGAATCCCAAATTTTTGGGACAATCAGGAACCCCAAATTCCTGGAATTCTCTGAGCCTTTGGGGCACTCAGGAATCCCAAATTTCTGGGACATTTTCAGACCTTGGAGAACACCAAGAATCCCAAATTTCTTGGATATTCTCAGACCTTGGAGAACCTCAGGAATCCCAAATTTCTGGGATTCTCCAAAGGCTCAGAAATCCCAAATTTTTGGGACATTTTGATCCCTTGGAGAACCCCAGGAATCCCAAATTTCTGGGACATTTTGAGCCCTTGGAGAATCCCAGAAATCCCAAATTTCTGGGATAATCAGGAACCCCCAGTCCCTGGAATTCTCTAAGCCTGGGGTACTCAGGAATCCCAAATTTCTGGGATTCTCCAAAGGCTCAGAAATCCCAAATTTTTGGGACATTTTGATTCCTTAGAGAACCCCAGGAATCCCAAATTTCTGGGATAATCAGGAACCCAAATTCCTGGAATTCTCTGAGCCTTTGTGGCACTCAGGAATCCCAAATTTCTGGGACATTTTTAGACCTTGGAGAACCCCAGGAATCCCAAATTTCTGGGACAATCAGGAAACCCAAATTCCTGGAATTCTCTAAGCCTGGGGCACTCAGGAATCCCAAATTTCTGGGACATTTTGATCCCTTGGAGAACCCCAGGAACTCCAAATTTCTGGGATTCTCCAAAGGCTCAGAAATCCCAAATTTGAGACATTCTGAGTCCTTTGGGGCATCCAAGAATCCCAAATTTCTGGGATAATCAGGAACCCAAATCCCTGGAATTCTCTAAGCCTGGGGCACTCAGGAATCCCAAATTTCTGGGATTCTCCAAAGGCTCAGAAATCCCAAATTTTTGGGACATTTTGATCCCTTGGAGAACCCCAGGAACCCCAAATTCCTGGAATTCTGTGAGCCTTTGTGGCACTCAGGAATCCCAAATTTCTGGGACATTTTTAGACCTTGGAGAATCCCAGGAACCCCAAATTTCTGGGACATTTTCAGACCTTGGAGAACCCCAGGAATCCTAAATTTCTGGGATATTCTCAGACCTTGGAGAACCTCAGGAATCCCAAATTTCTGGGATTCTCCACAGGCTCAGAAATCCCAAATTTTTGGGGACATTTTGATCCCTTGGAGAACCCCAGGAATCCCAAATTTCTGGGATTCTGCAAAGGCTCAGAAATCCCAAATTTCTGGGATGTTCTCAGAGCTTGAAGAACCCCAGGAATCCCAAATTTTTGGGACAATCAGGAACCCCCAATCCCTGGAATTCTCTGAGTTTTTGGGGCTCCCAAGAATCCCAGATTTCTGAGATTCTTTAAAGGTTCAGGAATCCCAAATTTCTGGGACTTCCTCAAACCTTGGAGAACCCCAGGAATCCCAAATTTCTGGGACAATCAGGAACCCCCAGTCCCTGGAATTCTCTAAGCCTGGGGCACTCAGGAATCCCAAATTTCTGGGATTCTCCAAAGGCTCAGAAATCCCAAATTTTTGGGGACATTTTGATCCTTTGGAGAACCCCAGGAACCCCAAATTTCTGGGATATTCTCAGACCTTGGAGAACACCAAGAATCCCAAATTTCTGGGATATTCTCAGACCTTGGAGAACCTCAGGAATCCCAAATTTTTGGGATTCTCCAAGGGCTCAGAAATCCCAAATTTTTGGGGACATTTTGATCCCTTGGAGAACCCCAGGAACCCCAAAATTCCTGGAATTCTGTGAGCCTTTGTGGCACTCAGGAAACCCAAATTTCTGGGATTCTCCAACCCCTCAGCAAACCCCGACAACCCATCCTGAGCCTTTTTGGAGCACTCAGGAATCCCCAAAAATTCCCCCAAAATTCCCCAAAATTCCCCCAATTCCCCCAGTGCAGGTAGATGTGAGCCCTGACCACAGGACAGGATGAAGTTGGAGGAGGTGAGCACGATGAAAGGAAAAGTCTGGAGCAATCCAAAGTACACCAGGTTGGTGAAGAGCCCCATTCCCACCAGGAACGCCGGGAACTGCTCGAACAGGTACAGCCCCACCAGCACTGCTGAGGAAAACTGGCAAAAAACAGGAAAAAATGGGATTAGCACAGAAATTCTGCATTGCCAGCATGGAATTCTAGGAGAAATTTCACCCTCAGGGGGATGGAATTAATATTTCCCGCCCTGGTTTTGTGGGGATTTGTTGCTTGATTTTTTTCTGATTTTTTCCTGATTTTTTTCTGATTTTTATCTGATTTTTTTCTGATTTTTTCACAGATTTTTTTCTGCTTTTTTCTGATTTTTTCTGGGTTTTTTTCTGGG
Source organism: Luscinia megarhynchos (assembly GCA_034336665.1). NCBI lineage: Eukaryota > Metazoa > Chordata > Aves > Passeriformes > Muscicapidae > Luscinia > Luscinia megarhynchos. Next base: position 1,819,221 of record CM067566.1, read on the forward strand.
TATTTTTCTGATTTTTTTCCTGATTTTTCCTGATTTTTTCCGATTTTTTTCTGATTTTTTTTCCTGATTTTTCCTTGATTTTTACAGATTATTTTCTAATTTTTCCTGATTTTTTCACATTTTTCTGAATTTTTTCCAATTTTTTCCAATTTTTTTCTGCTTTTTTTCCACTTATTTCCTGATTTTTTTCTGATTTTTTCCTGATTTTTTTACAGATTATTTTCTGATTTTTTCTGATTTTTTTTTATTTTTTCACAGATTTTTTCTGATTATTTCACAGATTTTTTCTGATTATTTCTCAGATTTTTTCTGATTTTTTCTGATTTTTTTACAGATTTTTTCTGATTTTTTTCCTGACTTTTTCTGATTTTTTCATGATTTTTTCACTGATTTTTTCTGATTATTTCACAGATTTTTTTCTGATTTTTTCCTGATTTTTTCTGATTTTTTTACAGATTTTTTCCTGATTTTTTTCTGATTTTTTTTCTGATTTTTTTCTGATTTTTTTCTGCTTTTCCCCAGCTTGTGCTGGGATTGCAGGTGGGTTCTGGGCTGCAATTCAGGCTGCAGTGGGCAGGACTCACCCAGATCATGTACTTGATGATCCTCCTGGTGACCACGGTGTACTCCTCGATCAGCTCCGCCAGGTAGTAGAGCCCGGCCGCTGGGGGACAGCAGGGACAGCGGCTGAGGGACAGCCAGGGACTGCAAAGCCCCAAGGGGGCCACGGGGGTGTGGGGGGACTCAGGGACACGCAGGGACCCCAAATCCTGGGGGCATCCTGAGGGTTGGGGACACTGAAAAACCCCCGAATCTTGGGGACACTCTGAGGGTTTGGGGACACTGAAAAACACCCAAATTTTGGGGACATTCTGAGGGTTTGGGGACACTGAAAAACCCCCAAATTTTGGGGACACTCTGAGGGTTTGGGGACACTGAAAAACCCCCAAATCCTGGGGGCATCCTGAGGGTTTGGGACACTGAAAAATCCCCAAATTTTGGGGACACTCTGAGGGTTTGGGGACACTGAAAAACTCCCAAATTTTGGGGATATTTTAAAGGCTTGGGGACACCCAGAAACCCCTAATTTTGGGGACACTCTGAGGGCTTGGGGACACCCAGGGATTCCCAGTCCCTTTGGTGATTTCAGGGTTTGGGGACACTCAGAAACCCCCAAATCTTGGGGACATTCTGAGGGCTTGGGGACAGCCAGGGATCCTAAATCTTGGAAACTTCCTGGGGATTTGGGGACACAAAGAGACCTCCAAATTTTGGGGATATTTTTAGGGTTTGGGGACACTCAGGGACCTCCAGTCCCTTTGGTGATTTCAGGGTTTGGGGACAGCCAGGGATCCCAAATCTTGGGGACTTCTTGAGGACTTGGGGACACCCAGGGACCCCAAAATTTTGGGGACATTTTGAGGGTTTGGGGACACTCAGGGACACCAAGTGTTGGGGACACTCTGAGGGTTTGGGGACACCCAGAAACCCCCAAATTCTGGGGCACATCCTGAGGACTTGGGGACACAAAGAGACCCCAAATTTTGGGGACATTCTGAGGACTTGGGGACATCCAGGGACCCCCAATCTTGGGGACACTTTGAGGGCTTGGGGACACTGAAAAACCCCCCAATTTTGGGGACACTCTGAGGGCTTGGGGGCATTCAAGGACCTCCAATTCCTGTGGTCATTTCAGGGTCTTGGGACACCCAGGGATTCCCCAAATTTTGGAAACTTCCTGGGGACTTGGGGACACAAAGAGACCCCAAATTTTGGGGATATTTTTAGGGTTTGGGGACACTCAGGGACTCCCAGAGCTGGGGACACTCTGAGGGCTCGGGGACACCCAAACCCCCCAATCTTTGGGGACACTAAGGGCTTGGGGACACCCAAGGATCCCAAATCTTGGGGACACTCTGAGGGTTTGGGGACACCCAGAGCCCCCCAGTCCTCGGGGACACTCCGGGACTCCCCTTTCCCCTCAGCCCTTCCCGCCCTTTCCCCCCCCCTCACACTCCCCCCGCTATATCGCGACAGGCCCGCAGCGGGCCCAACCCCGTCGCGCACGTCGCGGGGCGCTCTCACCGATGGCCAAGGTGACAAAAGCCACCTGCACGAGCAGGGACAGCCAGCTGAGCACGTACATGAACCACATGGCGGAGCCGGGGCCGCTCCCGGGGCCGCTCCCGCTCCGGGCCCGGCGCCGCTCCCGGCAGCCGGAACCAGCGAGAGGGGGGAGCGAGCGCCGCCGGAACCAGCGAGAGGGGGAGCGAGCGCCGCCGGAACCAGCGAGACGCGGGCAGCGAGCGCCGCCGGAACCAGCGAGGCGCAGCGCCCCCGCCTGCCACAGCGCCCCCTGCAGGCTGGGAGGACCCGGCATAGACCGGGCGGGCGCTGAATTGCGGGGAGGGGGAACCCCAAAAGTGTTGGTTTGTGGGGACCCCAAAAGTGTGCGAGGAGCGAGGAGATTGGAGATTTTCCCTGTAGTCTGCAGGATCAGTGAAAATGGATAGGGAGCCTCGGATTGTGAGGGAAATTCTGTAAGGAGCCCAAAATGCGCAGGGACCCCAAAATACCGGGGGACCTCAAAATTACAGGAACCCCAAAATGTACAAGGATCCCAAAACACGAGGGGACCCCAAAATGTACAAGATCCCAAAATGTACAGGAACCCCAAAACACGAGGGGACCCCAAAATGTACACGGACCCCAAAATGTAAGGGACCCCCAAAATACTGGGGACCCCTAAAATGTACAGGGACCCCCAAAACACGGGGGGACCCCAAAAATTTAAAGGGACCCCCAAAATGTACAGGGGACCACTAAAATGCACAGGGACCCCCAAAATACCTGGGGACCTCAAAAATTACAGGAAAATTACCCCAAAATGTACAAGGGATCCCCCAAAACACGAGGGGACCCCAAAATGTACAAGATCCCAAAATGTACAGGAACCCCAAAACACGAGGGGACCCCAAAATGTACACGGACCCCAAAATGTAAAGGGACCCCAAAATACTGGGGACCCCTAAAATGTACAGGGACCCTAAAACACGGGGGGACCCAAAAATTTAAAGGGACTCCAAAATACAGGGGACCCCCAAAATGCACAGGGACCCCAAAATACGGGGGGACCTCAAAATTACAGGAACCCCAAAATGTACAAGGATCCCAAAACACGAGGGGACCCCAAAATGTACAAGATCCCAAAATGTACAGGAACCCCAAAATACAGGAGACCCCTAAAATGTACAGGGACCCCAAAATGTAAAGGGACCCCAAAATACAGAGGACCCCTAAAATGTACAGGGACCCTAAAACACGGGGGGACCCAAAAATTTAAAAGGACCCCAAAATACAGGGGACCCATAAAATGCACAGGGACCCCAAAATACGGGAGGACCTCAAAATTACAGGAACCCCAAAATGTACAAGGATCCCGAAACAAGAGGGGACCCCAAAATGTACGAGATCCCAAAATGTACAGGAACCCCAAAACACGAGGGGACCCCAAAATGTACACGGACCCCAAAATGTGAAGGGACCCCAAAATGCAGGGAACCCCTAAAATGTACAGGGACCCCAAAACACGGTGGGACCCAAAAATTTAAAAGGACCCCAAAACACGAGGGGGAACCCAAAATGCACAGGGACCCCAAAATGTACAGAAACCCCAAAACGCCGGGGACCCCAAAATGTACAGGGACCTAAAATACAGGGGACCCCTAAAATGTACACGGACCCCAAAATGTCCAGGGACCCCCAAAATACAGGGAGACCCCAAAAGTTACAGGAACCCCAAAATGTTCACAGTCCCCAAAACACGAGGGGACAAAATGCACAAGGACCCCCCGATCTGTAGGGGGAACCCCAAAAGTAAAGGGTGCAAGGAACCCCAAAACCCTACAGAGACCCCAAACTGCAGAGGAACCCCCAAAACCGTGTAGGGACCCCCCAAAAACCGTGTAGGGACCCCAAAACCCGCACTGGGCTGTACCGGGAGGGTTTGGGGTGCTGGTTTTGGGGTGCGGGAGGTTCCTTTTGGGGTCTCGCGGGTAATTTTGGGGTGCTGGGTGTGTTCATTTTTGGGGTTCTGGCGAGTGATTTTGGGGTCTTGGGCGGTTTTATTTTGGGGGTGCTCGTTTTGGGGTCCTAGAGGGCTCATCTTTGGGGTGCTGCTGGTTGATTTTGGGGGTTCTGGGGGTTGATTTTGGGGTGTGCGGGTTCGTTTTTGGGGTGCAGGGGGGTTCATTTTGGGGTCTCGTTTTAGGGGTCCTGGAGAGCTCCCTTTGGGGGTGCTCGGGGCTCATTTTGGGGGTACAAGGGGTTCGTTTTGGGGTGCTCGGGGCTCATTTTTGGGGCACAAAGGGGTTCGTTTTGGGGAGTGCTCGGGAGCTCATTTTTGGGGCACAAGGGGTTCATTTTTGGGGGTACAAGGGGTTAATTTTGGGGTGCTCGGGGCTCATTTTGGGGTGCTCGGGGCTCATTTTTGGGGTACAAAGGGGTTTATTTTTGGGGTGCTCGGGCTTGTCCTTGGGGTCTCATTTTAGGGTGGTTTGGGTTCTTTTCAGGGGGTACTGGGGGGTTGATTTTGGGGTGCTGAGGGGGTTCAGTTTGGGGATCAGAGTGGGCTCATTTTGGGGTGCAGGGGGGGTTCATTTTTGGGGGTACGGGGGGGTTCATTTTGGGGGTACCGGGGGTTTGATTTTTGGGATGCTGAGGGGCTCGTTTTTGGGGGTTATGGGGGTGCAGAAAAAGCGGGTAAGAAAAGAGGGGGACCAAAGGGAGGGATAAAAAAAGGGGTGACAAAATGGTTGGGGTGACAAAGGGGGGACAAAAGGCGGGGGTCAAAGTGTCCCCGCTCCCCCCGCGGGCAGAGGGACAAAGGGACAAAGGGACAAAGGGACAAAGTGTCGGCGGCGCTAACGCGGCCTGGCACGTGTGACAGCGGTGACCCGGGGGCTCGGTGACACTGCAGTGACACTGCGGTGACACTGCGGTGACCGAGGGGGTGACCCGGCAGTGACCCCGAGCGGGGGGGGCGGCCCGACCCCGAGAGCGCCGCGGGCAGCGGGAGATGGGGACAGGGATGGGGACAGGGACAGGGAATGGGGACAGGGGAATGGAGATGGGGATGGGGACAGGGGAATGGGGACAGGGACATGGGGGACAGGGAATGGGGATGGGGACGGGGATGGGGACGGGATGGGGATGGGGACAGGGATGGGATGGGAGAGGGGACAGGGAATGGGGACAGGGAATGGGACAGGGGAATGGGGATAGGGACATGGGGACAGGGACAGGGGACAGGGGACAGGGATGGGGACAGGGAATGGAGATGGGGAATGGGGACAAGGGACATCGGGAATGGGGGACAGGGATGGGGGCATGGGGACAAGGAATGGGATCAGGGACAGGGATGGAGACAGGGACAAGGAATGGGATCAGGGACAGGGATGGGGACAGGGACAGGGACAGATATGGGATGGGATGGGATGGGTAGGTTTGGGGACAGACAGGTTTGGGGATGGGGATGGGACAGGGATGGGACAGGTTTTGGGATGGGGATGGGGATGGGAAGTGGGGACAGGGACGGGTATGGGGACAGGGACGAGACTTGGTGACAGGGAGCACCTCCAGCGCATATCTCTGCGCTACTGGGAGGTGCTAGGGACTCGGACCCTTTTCCCGACAGCTGCGACCCAAAGTCCTGAATGGGATCCTGACACTTTCCCGGGGATGCGGACTACTGGACAGCCAGATATGCGCGACACGTCCTGAGGTCAGGTCCTGATCATTCCTTGACCCCTCCTGGTCATTCCCGATCATTCCCCGACCATCATTCCCCGACTCCTCCCTGACTCAGTCCCCGGATCATTCCCCGGATCATTCACGTCATTCCTGATCATTCCTGACCTCCTGACCCTCTCTCGGCTGAAGCCTGGAAATCCGGGATAAACCCCTGGAATTCTGCGGGCGGTTTTTTGGGATGGCCACGCCCCGCGGTTTTGGGGCGCTCCGTGTCCCCCCCGCCTGTCCCCGTGCCCTCCCTGCACGAACTTTCCCGTTTTCCCCACAAATTCCCTTTTTCTGCCCTTTTGGGGAGGCACCAAATACCCCAAAACTCCAGGTACAGCGGGTACCCCAAAACCCCCGTGAGCCTGACGTGTCCTGGGCACCCCAAAAACCCCAGAACTCCAGGTACCTCAGGACCCTGAGCACCTAAAATCTCTTGTCAACTCCTACGTGCTCTCCGGGCAACGTACACAAAACCCCACACACACCTAAAACACGGAGCACCCTGAGCACCCCAAAACCTCTGTCAGCCCCAGATGTCCTGGGTACCCCGAATACCCCAGACAAACACCCCAAAACCCCGAGCACCCCAAAACCCCAAGTACCTTGAGCACCCCAAACACCTCAGAAACCCCGAATACCCCAAAACACGGAGCACCCTGAGCACCCCCAAACCCCGAGCACCCCAAACACTCCGAGCACCCTGAGCGCCCCAAAACCCCAAATATCCCAAACACCCTGAGCACCCCAAACACCCCAAAACACGGAGCACCCTGAGCGCCCCAAAACCTCTGTCAACCTCACGTGTCTTGAGCACCCCAAACACCCCAAACACCCCAAAACCCCAAGTACCAGAGGAACCCCAAACACCCTGAGCACCCCTAAACACCACAGGAACCCCAAATACCCCAAAACCCCAAACCCCGAACACCCTCAAACACCCTGAGCACCCCAAACACCACAGGAACCCCAAAACCCCAAACCCCGAAAGCACCCCAAACCCCCCCAAACACCCCCCAAACCCCGAGCACCCCAAACACCCCGAGCACCCCAAACACCACAGGAACCCCATACCCTAAAAACCCCAAACCCTGAGCACCCCTAAACCCCCCAAACACCCCCAAAGACCCCGAGCACCCCAAACACTCCGAGCACCCTGAGCACCCCAAAACCCCAAATACCCCAAACACCCTGAGCACCCCAAACACCCCAAATACCCCGTGTTTTGGGGTACCCTGAACACCCTAAAACCTCTGTGAACCTCACGTGTCTTGAGCACCCTAAATACTCCCTAAACACCCCAAAACCCTCAAAGTACCAGAGGAACCCCAAAACACCCTGAGCACACCAAACACCACACAGGAACCCCAAAACCTTGAGCACTCCAAATACCCCTAAAACACCCCCAAAAATCCCGAGTACCAGAGGAACTCCCCAAACATCCTGAGCACCCCAAACACCACAGGAACCCCAAATACCCCTAAAACCCCCAAACCCTGAGCACCCCTAAACACCCCTGAAAGCACCCTGAACACCCCAAAAAATACTAAATACCTTGTGAGCACCCTAAGCACCACAGGAACCCCAAACCCCAAATGCTCCAAAACCCTGAGCACCCCAAAACCCCCCAAACACCCCAAACCCTGAGCACCCCAAACACCCCAAACACCCTGAGCACCCCAAAAAATACCCTAAATGCTCCTGAGCACCCCAAGGCACCACAGGAACCCCCAAAACCCCCAAATGCCCCAAAACCCTGAGCACCCTAAAACCCCAAACCCAAACCTAAACCCCCCAAAACCCCCAAACCCTGAGCACCCCAAACCCCCAAACCCCCCAAAAACCCCAAACCCGAGCACCCCGAACCCCCCAACACGGTTTCTCTCCTCCCCCACACCCCTCACTCGGCATCCCCTCTATTAGGACCATTTAGAGCCCTCCTGGCTGCTCCCACCACTTCCATCTATTTTAGCTCTATTCTCCTTTTTTGCGGGATTTTTTCTGCCTTTTCCCATTTCCACTCCAAGCAGCCAAAACCCGTGAGAAGTTCTTGGCTCGTCCCTCGGGGAGCTGCTGGGGAATCCAGGCGTGAAAAAATGTGCGAGATCCACGCCCTGGAGCTCTCTTTTCCTCCCCTTTCCCATCTCCTGGGAAAAAAAAAAAAAAAAAAAAGCTTTTTTTTGCTTTTTCTCCCTTTTCCCTTCACGCTCCCCACCCCAAATCGGGATCCGGATTTGGGGATTCCTGAAGTTTCTCGGTGTCCTCAGGGAGGAGTTTGGGGTTTTCTTCCACTCCACAATTCCAGGGGTTGTGTTTGGTGACCCCATAACTCGGCTCGTTCTCATGAATGGGGTTTTTTTCCTCCCGAATCACTCTGGAGGGATTTTCCCCCCAAATCCTACAAATTCCCATTTATGGTTTTTTCCAAGCCCCATAAATCCCCATGGATGTAATTTGGCCCAAAAAACAACAATTCCCATGGATGGGGTTTTTTTTCCCCAATCCCTCGTGGATGGGATTTTGTTCTCCCCAGATCCCTCTAGAGGGGTTTTTTACCCCAAATCCTACAAATCCCCATGGATGGGGTTTTTTTCCAAGCCCCACAAATCCCCATGGATGAGGTTTTATCCTACAAATCTCCATGGATGGGGTTTTGATTCCAGACTCCAAAAATCCCTATGGAAGGGCTTTTGTTCCTCCCAAATCCCTCTGGGGGGGCATTTTCCCCCCAAATCCTACAAATTCCCATTTATGGTTTTTTTTCCAAGCCCCACAAATCCCCATGGCTGTAATTTGGTCCCAAAAAAACAACAATTCCCATGGATGGGCTTTTTTTTCCCCAATCCCTCGTGGATGGGGTTTTGTTCCCCCAAATCCCTCTGGAGGGGTTTTTCACCCCAAATCCTACAAATCCCCATGGATGGGGTTTTTTTCCAAGCCCCACAAATCCCCATGGATGAGGTTTTATCCTACAAATCTCCATGGATGAGGTTTTATCCTACAAATCTCCATGGATGGGGTTTTGATTCCAGACTCCAAAAATCCCAATGGAAGGGCTTCTGTTCCTCCCAAATCCCTCTGGGGGGGATTTTCCCCCCAAATCCCACAAATTCCCATTTATGGTTTTTTTTTTCCAAGCCCCATAAATCCCCATGGATGTAATTTGGCCCCCCAAAAAAACAACACTTCCCATGGATGGGGGTTTTTCCCCAATCCCTCGTGGATGGGGTTTTGTTCCCCCCAGATCCCTCTGGAGGGGGTTTTCCCCCCAAATCCCACAAATTCCCATGGATGGGGTTTAGTTTCCAAGCCCCATAAATTCCCATGGATTGGGGTTTCTTTCCAAGCCCCAAAAATCCCCATGGATGAGGTTTTACCCCACAAATCCCCCTGGATGAGGTTTTACCCTACAGATCTCCCTGGATGGGGTTTTATTCCTCCCAAATCTCTCTGGAGGGGGATTTCCCCCCAAATCCCACAAATTCCCATGGATGGTTTTTTTTTCCCAAGCCCCACGGATGGGATTTGACCCTCAATCCCTCCCATCCCCCTGTCTGGAGTTTCTTCCCCTCCTCGCACAGTTTTTGCTCTCCCATTCCCACATTCCCATTCCCGCATTTCCCATCCCACCGTTCCCGTTGCTGCCAGGAAAGGGGCACAAGTCGGGGATGGGGAATCGATCAGGGAGGATTGGGGGGCGGTCGGGGATAGAGGGGGTGATGGGGTGTGGGGGCAGTCGGGAAGGGTGAGGGGATCGGGTCAGAGGGGGCTGGGGCAGTGTGGGGGGACCTGCTGCCATCCCCATCCCCAATCCCATTCCCAATCCCTAACAAACCCCACTCCCGTCCCCATCCCATCCCCGTTTCCATTCCCGACTCCATCCCCATTCCTGTCCCCATTCCCATTCCCATTCACAATCCCATTCCCATTCCCATCCCCATCCCCATCCCATTCCCATCCCCATTCCCATTCCTGTCCCCATTCCCATTCCCATTCCCATTCCCATTCCCATTCCCATTCCCATTCCCATTCCCACTCCCTATCACACCCCACTCCTGTCCCCATTCCCATCCCCATCCTCGTTTCCATCCCCATTCCCATCCCCACTGCTGTCCCCATTCCCATTCCCCATTCCCATTCCTATTCCTATTCCCCTTCCCATTCCCGTTCCCATCCCCATCCCTGTCCCCATTCCCATTCCCGCTCCCTATCCCATCCCAATTTCATTCTCATTCCCATTCCCATCCCTGTTCCTGTTCCCATTCCCATCCCCATCTCTGTTCCTGTTCCCATTCCTTGTTCCTACTCCCATCCCATCCCATTATCCCATCCCATTATCCCATCCCATTATCCCATCCCATTATCCCATCCCACCCCGTTATCCCGCTATCCCGCTGTCCCGTTATCCCGCTGTCCCGCTGTCCCGCTGTCCCACGCCTGGCCGCGCTGACTCGCGCTGACAGCCGGGCTCTCTGGGCTCCCGCCGCCGCTCGGTGCCGCTCATCGGCTCCGTGTAGGGCGGGGGGTCAGGCTCCGGTCAGCCCTGCCCGATCCCATCCCATCGCAGCCCCCGCCCCGCCCGGCGAAGCTGCTGCTGTCAGCTCCGCTCACCCTGACGCGCGCCCCGAACCGTGAATGCAACGCGGCCGGGGAGCGGCCCCGCCGGGAGCGGGGAGCGCGGAAAGGAGGGGGGTCCAGCGGGAAAAAGGGGGGAATTCAGAGGGAAAAACGGCGGGGGATCAATCGGGGTAAACGGGGGTCGGTCAGAAAAATGGGGGGGATCCATAGGGAAAAAGGGAGGGGGATCAATGGGGGAAATGGGGGATTGATCGGGAAATGTGGGGATCCACCGGGAAATGTGGGGGATCGATCGAAATGTGGAGGATCCACCGGGAAATGTGGGGGATCGATCGGGAAATGTGGGGGAGCAACCGGGAAAAAGGGGGATCGCTCAGGAATGGTGGGGGTCAATCGGGAAAAAGGATGGGGGAGTCAATGGGGGAAAAGGGGAATCCATCGGGAAAAAGGGAGGGACCGACCGGGAAATGTGGGGGATCAATCGGGAAAAAGGGGGGATCGATCAGGAAAAGGGGGATCAATCGGGAAAAAGGGGAGGATCGATCAGGAAAAGGGGGGATCAATCGAAAAGGAGGGATCGATCAGAAAAGGGGGATCAATCGGGGAAAAGGATGGTGTGTCAATCGGGGAAAGGGGAATCCATGGAGAAAACGGGGAGATCCATCAGGAAAAAGGGAGGTCGATCTGGGAAAAGGGGGAATCAATCGGGAAATGTGGGGAGGATCAGTCGGGGATGGTGGGGGGTCAATCGGGGAAAAAGGCTGGGGGGATCCATCGGGAAAAAAGGGGAATCCATCAGGAAAGGTGGGGGATCCGTAGGGGAAAAGGGGGATCAATCGGGGAAAAAGTGGGGGGATCAATCGAAAAAAGGGGGATCCATCAGGGAAAATGTGGGGGATCAATCGAGAAAAGGGGATCCGGTCGGGAAAAGGGGGATCAATCGGGAAATGTGGGGGATCAATCGGGGAAAAGGGGGGATCAATCGGGAAATGTGGGGGATCAATCAGGGAAATGTGGAGGATCAATAGGGAAAAAGGGGGATCAATCGGAAATGTGGGGGATCAATCGGGAAAAAGGGGGATCAATCGGGAAATGTGGGGGATCAATCGGGAAATGTGAGGGATCAATCGGGAAATGTGGGGGATCAATCGGGAAAAGAGGGGGATCAATCGGGAAATGTGGGGGATCAATCGGGAAATGTGAGGGATCAATCGGGAAAAGGGGATCAATCGGGAAATGTGAGGGGATCAATCGGGAAATGTGGGGGATCAATCGGGAAAGGGGGATCAATCGGGAAATGTGGGGGATCAATCGGGAAATGTGGGGGATCAATCGGAAAAGGGGGATCAATCGGGAAATGTGAGGGATCAATCGGGAAAAAGGGGGATCAATCGGGAAAAGGGGGATCAATCGGGAAATGTGGGGGATCAATCGGGAAAAGGGGGTCGATCGGGAAATGTGGGGGATCCAATCGGGAAATGTGGGGGATCAATCGGGAAATGTGGGGGATCAATCGGGAAATGGGGGGATCAATCGGAAATGTGAGGGATCAATCGGGAAATGTGGGGATCAATCGGGAAATGTGGGGATCAATCGGGAAATGTGGAGGATCAATCGGGAAATGAGGGGATCAATCGGGAAATGGGGGATCAATCGGGAAATGTGGGGGATCAATCGGGAAATGTGGGGGATCAATCGGGAAATGTGGGGGATCCATCGGGAAATGTGGGGGATCAATCGGGAAATGTGGGGATCAATCGAGGATCAATCGAAATGTGGGGGATCAATCGGGAAAGGGGGATCAATCGGGAAATGTGGGGGATCAATCGGGAAATGTGGGGGATCAATCGGGAAAAGGGGGGATCAATCTGGAAAAAGGGAGGATCAATCGAAATGGGGGGATCAATCGGGAAATGTGGGGGATCAATCGGGAAAAGGGGGATCAATCGGGAAATGTGGGGGATCAATCGGGAAAAGGGGGATCAATCGGGAAAAAGGGGGATCAATCTGGGAAAAAGGGAGGATCAATCGGAAATGTGGGGGATCAATCGGGAAATGTGAGGGATCAATCGGGAAAAGGGGGATCAATCGGGAAAAGGGGGGATCAATCGGGAAATGTGAGGGATCAATCGGGAAAAGGGGGATCAATCGGGGAAAAGGGGGATCAATCGGGAAAAGGGGGATCGATCGGGAAAAGGGGGATCAATCAGGAAAAAGGGGGGATCAATCGGGAGAAAGGGAGATCGATCGGGAAATGTGGGGGATCCATCAGGGAAAAAGGGGGCGACCAGGAATGATAAGGAGAAGTCAGGGAAAAGGACAGAGGGGATCAATCAGGATGGGGGGATCAATGAGGAAAAGGTGGGGGGATCAATCGGGGGCGGTGGGGAGCGGTCAGGGAAAAGGGGGGCGATCAGGAAGGAGGGGGATCAATCGGAATGGGGGAGATCAGTCAACAGGAATGAGGGGAATCGATCAATCAAAAAAGGTGGGATCGATTAGGAATGACGGGGGGATCAATCAGGATGGGGGGAATCAATCAGGAAGGATCGGGGGGCACCCACTTACCCCGGGATTTGGGGTCTGGGGTTACCCCTGGATTTGGGGTACTCCCCATCCCTTGCCCTCAGTGGGGATTCAGGGCTCCCATTTCCCCTTGGGTGGGATTTCGGGGATCCCATCTCCCTTTATCCAAAATTTGGGGGTCCCATTTACCCTTTAGCCGAGATTCGGGGGTCCCGTGTCCTCTCGACCACGGTTTGGGGGGTCACATCTCCCCTTGCCACAGCTTCAGGGGTACTGTGTCCCCTCAGACGGGATTTGGGGGTTCCCGTGTCCCCTCAGACAGGATTTGGGGGTCCCGTGTTCCCTCAGGTGGGATTTGGGGGTCCCGTGTCCCCTCAGCCGGGATTTGGGGGTTCCCGTGTCCCCTCAGCCAGGGATTTGGGAGTTCCGTGTCCCCTCAGCCGGGATTTGGGGTCCCGTGTCCCCTCAGACAGGATTTGGGGTCCCGTGTCCCCCGGATGTCCCCTTGGTTCTGCTACAAGGATACCTGGACCCCCCCAAACCCCACTGGTGACCCCAAAGCGCCAATTCCCGGGATTCTCCGAGCCCCCGATCCCGAATGTCCCTGAGGCCACCCGGAGCTGTCACCGTGTCCCCAACACCCGCCCGGGGGGTGGCACAGCTTTGTGGGGTGGCCCCAAATCCCTCATCCCGCACCCCAAAGTGACACCAGGGCGGTGCCACCAGCGCGTCCCCAAACCCCGAATGGCGGCCGCGAGCCGGAACAAATCCCTCCTCGGGAGTTATTAACTCATTTTCAGAGCCTGTCCCCAAACAGGTCAGGCGTGTGACACCGCGGCCACCCCCGGGTGACCCCAGGGGACAGCCCCCCCCCCTCCCCTCCCCCAGCCCAGCGCGGGGACGTGGCACAGGCGGGGCGGTGACATCGCCACGTGTCGCCACGGGCGGGGAGGGGAAACTGAGGCACGGGGAGGAGGGGCAGAGGATTCCCCTCCCCCCCTCATTAGCGGCAATAATATCAATTAGCGATCGGCTTTAAGGTGCGGCGCCCCCCGGCTCCTGCCCTCTGCCCCCCCGGGGGCTCCATCCCCCCGCCCCGACCCCCCCACTTATGGGGGCGATGGGTCTGTCCCTGTCCCTGTCCCTGTCCCTGTCCCCTGTCCCCATATCCCTGTCTGCTTTCCTGTCCCTGTCCCCATTCCCTGTCCCTGTCCCCATTCCCTGTCCCTGTCCCTGTCCCTGTCCCTGTCCCTGTCCCCATATCCCTGTCTGCTTTCCCTGTCCCTGTCCCCATTCCCTGTCCCTGTCCCTGTCCCTGTCCCTGTCCCTGTCCCTGTCCCCATATCCCTGTCTGCTTTCCCTGTCCCTGTCCCCATTCCCTGTCCCTGTCCCCATTCCCTGTCCCCATATTGTCGCTGCTCCTGTTCCTGTTCCCTGTCCCCATCTCTGGGTGTGTCCATAGCTCCTTTCCCCCCCTCCCCCATTTCTAATGTTTGTTGCTGTCCCCATCCCTGTCCCTGTTCCTGTCCCCATCCTTGTCCCTCTCCAAAAATCTCTCTGTTCCCATTTTCGTTTTCGTCCCAGCCTCCATCCACGTTCCTATCACTGCCCCATTCCCATCTCCACCTCTATTCCCATCCCCATCCTCTGTCCCCATTCCTTGTTCCTGTCCCTGTCCCCATTCCCTGTCCCTATCCCTGTCCCTGTCCCTGTCCCTGTCCCCATTCCCTGTCCCCATTCCCTGTCCCTGTCCCCATTCCCTGTCCCCATTCCCTGTCCCCATATCCCTGTCCCTGTCCCCATTCCTTGTCCCTGTCCCCATTCCCTGTCCCCATATCCCATTCCCTGTCCCCATATCCCTGTCCCTGTCCCCATTCCCTGTCCCTGTCCCCATATCCCTTGTCCCTGTCCCCATTCCCTGTCACTGTCCCTGTCCCCATTCCCTGTCCCCATTCCCTGTCCCCATTCCCTGTCCCTGTCCCCATATCCTTGTCCCTGTCCCCATTCCCTGTCCCTGTCCCCATTCCCTGTCCCTGTCCCCAGCCAGCACAGTGACAGCGTGGGCAGCAGGTCAGGGTCTCTCAGGATGGACACCAGTGACATTCCTGGACGGAAAGGTCACGGAAAGGTCACAGCCACATCCCTGGCGCTCGTCCCCAGCCCTGAGAGCCGAGGCTGCTCCGTGACACGAGTGACAGCTCCTGGAACGGGGCGGAGCCATCGGTGTCCCCAGTGCCACCACCCCAGGGCAGCTCGGCCCCAGCGCTGTCACCTCCCAGCCCCCGTTCCTGTTTGCAGTCCGGTTCCCATTCCCATTCCCACTTCCACTCCCGTTCCCATTCCTGTTTGCATTCCCATTCCCATTCCCATTCCTGTTCCCATTCCCGTTCCCATTCCCACTTCCACTCCCATTCCCATTCCTGTTCCATTCCCATTCCCATTCCCATTCCCATTCCCATTCCCATTCCCATTCCCATTCCCATTCCCATTCCCATTCCCATCCCCATTTCCATTCCCATTCCCATTCCCATCTCCATTCCCATCCCCATTCCATTCCCACTCCATTCCCATTCCATTCCCATTCCCATTCCCATTCCCATCCCCATCCCATTCCCATTCCCTTATCTCCCATTCCCATCCCCATCCCCATCTCCATTCCCATTCCCATCCCTATTCCCACTCCCTCCATCCCTCCCATCCCCATTCCCATTCCCATCCCCATTCCCATCCCCATTCTCATCCCCATTCCCATCCCCATCCCCATTCCCGTTCCCCTCTGGAATTCACCTCCGTGTCCCCTCCACGGTGTCCGGGTGGGAGGTGGCAGAGCCGGAGCACAAATGTCACTGACAGGGTCCCCTCCCGAAATCCTGGAATGGGGAGTGGGATGGAGGGAGAGAAAGAGAGAGGGAGGGGTGGAGGGGTGGAGGGAGGGATGAGGAATGGGAAAATGTAGGGATGAAGGGATGGATGGCACAATGGAGGGATAAAGGGACAAAGGGATGGCGGGATGGGGACACAGAGGAAGGGATGGATGGAGCAATGGAGGGACAAAGGAATGGCGGGAGGGAGGGACGGAGGGATGGGGAGATGGGGGAGTGGGAGGAGGGATGGAGAGAGGGAGGAGTGAAGGGATGGAGAGATGGGGAATGGGAAAATGAAGGGATGAAGGGATGGATGGATGGATGATGGATGGATGGATGGATGGATGGATGATGGATGGATGGATGGATGGAGGACGGAATAATGGAGGGACAAAGGGACAAAGGGACGAAGGGATGGAGGAGCAGACACGGGGTTGGATGGATGCACACAAGGACAGGAGGACAGAAGGACGGATGGATGGACAAGCAGACTCTGGGAATGGGACAGACAGCACCTACAGCACAGCTGAAACATCTGGGAACAGAGTGGAATTCCGGAGCCACAGGAAGACACACGGACACAGGGAAGGACACGGACAGGCCCCACTCCCCCGTGTCCCATCTCTGCTGGACCGTCCCCTGTCCCGGTACCGGTGACACTGGTGTGACCCCACAGCTCCCTGGGCAGTGCCACGGCTCCGGCACCGCTGTGCCAGGACGGGCACGGGCACGGGATCACCCGCTGGGATGGGGGCGGGTGTGGGATCACCCACTGGGATGGGGGCGGGTGTGGGATCACCCGCTGGGATGCGGGCGGGTGTGGGATCACCCACTGGGATGGGGACGGGTGTGGGATCACCCGCTCGGGACGGGCACCCCAAATCCAATCCCGAGCGGCAGCCGCCCGCCCCATCCCGCCGCCGCCCCATTCCCGTTTCTCCACTCACCATCCTCTTCCTCCTGCTGGGATGTCCCCGGTGCTGCTCCACCCCCGGATGGATCCAGACCCCGAAATTCAACCCAGCCCCTCCAAACTGAGCGTTTCCTCACGGAATGGAGCCGTTCCTGCCTGGACCTTCTTCCCTCCTTTCCCAGCCGGATCTGTTGTGGCGCCGGCACCCACGGATGGAGTGGGGACATCAGAAGCTCCTCAGCCCGAATTTGGGGGGCTCAGCCCGGGTTTGGGGCCTCTCGTGCCGATGTCCCCACCCAGAACCCACGGCAGCTCCCGGGCTGGAGCCTCCCAGGAATACCCGGGGGCTCCGGTGGGATCGGGGTGCCCCTTCCCGACTCCCGCACCCCTTCCCGGGCTGGGATTCGCTGCCTGTTCACCCCGAACTCCCCAAATCTCCCACCCCGCCGGTGCCACCTCCTGCACCCCCGGGCTGGGGACACGCTCAGGGGACCCTCCTGCCCTCGTGGCCGGGCGGGTGGCAGCGGGGACAGCGCCGTCCCCACCCCCGGGCCTGGTGGGACGCCCCGGACTCACCGGCAGCTCCCGGCTCCGCTCGGACTTTGCCAAAGTTGAGACAAAGGCGGCGGGTGCCGTCCCCTGTCCCCGCTGTCCCCAGACAGGCTGGTGCCACCAGGATTTAATGAGGGCACGAGGGCGGTGGGCTCGGGGGCTGCACTCGCACACTGCGCGCATTAACCCTTCCCCTGCCGCCCTGGGGGGAGCAGGGCTCCCTCCTGCCGCACCCCCGGGACCCCCGGCCTGCAGAACCGGGATAATCCCGGGATAACCGCGGGGTTCTGCATCCCCGGGGTGGGACAGCCCGAGGGGGAGGTGACACACGGCAAGGAGCCCCCCCAGCCCCGGGGTCACTGCCACCCCCAAATGAGGGGATGGGGGAGCTGATCCCAGTGCCGGGATGGCCGTGTCCCCATCCTGGCCGTGTCCCTATTACTGTCCCCATCCCAGCATCCCAGGACCACAGAAGCCCCACTGATGTGGCCATGCCAGGTGTGGCATTTGGGGTTTGGGGTTTGGGAAGTGAGATTTGGGATTTGGGATTTGGGATTTTGGATGGCCTACGTGGTGCTGCCCGTGTCCCTGCCCATGCTGGGCCACCTGTCTCCATTGGTCTCAGTGCCATTGTCCCCAGCTGGTCACAGCTGTCCCTTCTCTTCCTGCCTGGCTGCACTGCCACCCTCTCCTTCCATTCTGGTGTGCCCAGACCTCCATCTGTCTGTCCATCACCCATCATCCATCCATCCATCCATCCATCCATCCATCCATCCATCCATCATCCATCCATCCATCATCCATCCATCATCCATCCATCCATCATCCATCCATCCATCCATCCATCCATCCATCCATCCATCCATCATCCATCCAAATCCGTCAAATCCATCGTCAAATCCGTCCATCCAAATCCATCCATCCATCCAAATCCATCATCCATCACATCCATCAAATCCGATCCATCCGTCCATCCGTCATCCATCCATCCGTCCATCACATCCAAATCCAGAATCCGTCCGTCAATCCGATCCAGATCCGTCCGATCCGATCAAATCCAGATCGTCCAAATCAATCGTCGCATCGTCCATCCATCCGATCGCATCCAAATCCGTCAAATCGTCAAATCCGTCAAATCCATCGTCCGTCCGTCACATCGATCGTCGATCCATCCATCGTCCGTCCGTCCGATCCATCGTCCAGTCCATCCATCCAAATCCATCCATCCCATCCAGTCCAGATCCATCCATCATCCATCATCAAATCCATCCGATCCATCCATCCATCCAAATCCATCCATCCATCCATCCGTCCATCCATCCATCATCCATCCATCATCCATCATCCATCCATCCATCCATCCATCCATCCATCATCCATCCATCCATCCATCATCCATCCATCCATCCATCATCCATCCATCCATCATCCATCCATCCATCCATCCATCCATCCCTTCATAAATCGTCCATCCATCATCCATCCATTCATCATTCATCCAACATCCATCCATCCATCCATCCATCCATCCATCCATCCATCCATCCATCCATCCATCCATCCATCCATCCATCCATCATCCATCCATCATCCATCATCCATCCATCCATCCATCCATCCATCATCCATCATCCATCCATCCATCCATCATCCATCCATCCATCCATCCATCCATCATCCATCCATCCATCCATCCATCCATCATCCATCATCCATCCATCCATCCATCCATCCATCCATCCATCCATCCATCCATCATCCATCCGTCCATCATCCATCCATTATCCATCCATCCATCATCCATCCATCATCCATCCATCCATCCCTCCATCCATCCATCCATCATCCATCCATCCATCATCCATCCATCCATCCATCCATCCATCCATCCATCCATCATCCATCCATCCATCCCTGCATCCATCCATCATCCATCATCCATCCATCCATCCATCATCCATCCATCCATCATCCATCCATCATCCATCATCCATCCATCCATCATCCATCCATCCATCCATCCATCCATCCATCCATCCATCCATCCATCCATCCATCCATCCATCCATCCATCCATCCATCCATCATCCATCCATCCATCCATCATCCATCCATCATCCATCCATCCATCCATCCATCCATCCATCCATCCATCCATCCATATCATTCATCCATCCATCCATCCATCCATCCATCCATCCATCATCCATCCATCGTCCATCCATCCATCCATCCATCCATCCATCCATCCATCCCTCTCCCCTTTCACTTTTTCCTTCCCTCCATGTCCCCCTCCTCTCCCTCCATCTGTCCCTCCATCTGTCCCTCCCTCCGTGTCCCCAGGCCAGCACACACGGCTGTCACTCCTGCCATCACTGTCACCTCCTGCCATCGCTGTCACTGTCACCTCTGTCCCCTGCTGTGAGGGGACACTCATGGCAGAGCACAGAGGCGACAGGGGGACCCCCGTGCTCGGGGGGTTCTGGGAGGGGGGCCTGAGTGCCAGGGGGCTCTGTCACACTGGGGTGCACGGGAGGATGTGGGGATTGGTCACGAGGTGGGTTTGGGGGGGGATTTGGGGGAATTTGTCTCTTGTAGGGACGTGGGGCTGTGTCACGGACTGGGTTATCGGGGATTTCTCATGAGTGGGTTTTGGGGGCTGTGTCCCAGGTGGGGTACAGGGGGGATTTGACCCGGGGGAGGTTTTGGGGGGCAGTGTCACAAGTGGGTAGAGGGGATTTAGGGGATTTCTCACGGGTGGGTACTGGGGGATTTGGGGGATTTCTCACGGGTGGAGTACAAGGGGATTTAGGGGATTTTTCCCCTAAAACGGTGGGTACGGGGTGGGTTTTTGGGGGCCGTGTCACAGGAGTGTACAGGGGGATTTCTTATAGTTGGGGTACAAGGGGGGATTTAGGGGATTTTTGCCCTAGAACGGTGAATACGGGGGGGATTTTTGGGGGCGGTGTCATGGGTGGGTATGGGGGGCGGTTGGGGGTTTCTTACGGGTGGGGTACAAACGGGATTTAGGGGATTTGTCCTGGGCGGGTTTTGGGGGCGGTGTCACGGGCGGGGATTTGGGAGATTTCTCCCAGTCTGAGCCCCACCCGCGTGGCACAGCGTCTTGAGCGGGTCCGTGGGTGGCAGCGCCATCCCGGCGCCACCTCAGTGCCACCTCGGTGCCATCCCGGAACCCGGGAGGGGACAGGGAGGGGACACAGCGACCCGGGGGCGGAGCCAGGGCGGGGGCGTGGCCACGGGCCGAGATTGACCCGCCTTATATCCATATATGGACACAGCGCGTGTTCGTGGGCGGAGCCACGGGGAGAGGCGTGTCCGTGTGACGTGTTATGATGGGCGTGGTCATGTCTATAAATGGCCGTGGGCGTGGCCAGGGGGCGTGGCCGGGCAGCGATGGCGGCGCTGTTCGGCGGAGTGGAGGGGTGAGGGGTCGCGCTGGGTGCGGGGGGCTCGGGGGCTCCCCAATCCCGGGGGGGCTGCACCGGGACCCCCCTCCCTGATCCCTGACCCCCGATTCCCGCTCGGGTACCCCCATCCCGGGGGGGCGGGTGGGGGACAATGGGGGGTGCTGGCAGTGTCCCCGTGGGATGGGGGACAATGGGGGGGTGCTGGCAGTGTCCCCGTGGGATGGGGGACAATGTGGTGGCGCTGGCAGTGTCCCCCCAATGTCCCCGCAGGGGGGGCACCCACTCCAAGGTGGTGCTGGTGTCCGGAGATGGGAAAATCCTGGCCGAGACCGAGGGACCCTGCACCAACCACTGGGTGAGTGGGGACAGCGCTGAGCGCGCCTGGGGGGGGGGACACGGGGGACAGGGCACGGGGCTGGGCTTGGGACACGGGGTTTGGGACATGGAATGGCATTTGGGACACAGAGCGGGGTTTGGGACATGGAGCTGAGTTTGGGACACGGGGCTGGGTGTAGGACACAGAGCTGGTTTTGGGTTGGGTTTGGTGATTTTGGGATATGGAGCTGGGCTTGGGACACGGGGTTTGGGACACGGGACTGGGTTTGGGACATGGAGCTGAGTTTGGGACACCGGGGCTGGGTGTAGGACACAGAGCTGGTTTTGGGTTGGGTTTGGTGATTTTGGGATAAGGAGCTGGGCTTGGGACAGGGAGTGGAGTTTGGGACATGGAACGAGATTTGGGACATGGAGCTTGGTTTGGCACAGGGAGGATTTGGGACAGGGAGCAGGATTTGGGATATGGAGCAGGTATGGGACATGAGATTTGGGACACGGGGCTGGGTATGGGACATGGAGCAGGTTTGGGACACAAGGTTTGGGACATGGGGCTGGGTTTGGGACATGAGATTTGGGACATGCAGCAGCGTTTGGGACATGGGGTTTGAGAAATGGAGCTGGGTTTGAGAAATGGAGCTGGGTTTGAGAAATGGAGCTGGGTTTGGGACACAGAGCTGGGTTTGGGACACAGAGCTGGGTTTGGGACACAGAGTGGGGTTTGGGACACAGAGCGGGGTTTGGAACATGGGGTTTGGGGCACAGGATTTGGGACACGAAGTGGGGTGTGGGACATGGAGCACATTTGGGACACAGAGCAGGATTTGGGACATGGAATGGGGTTTGGGACACAGGGCAGGGCTGTTTCTGTTTGTCCCCAAACTCGTGGACACCTGGGTGGGACGCAGCCACTGCAGGCAGTGCCACGGTGTCCCCAAACCCAAAGTCCCATGTAGGCTCCCAAAGATGGAGTCCTGATGGTTCAGAGTGTCCCCACACCCCCTGTGTGACCCTGGGTGGATCCCTGGTGGCTCAGGTGTCCCCAAACCCTGTGTGACCCCTGGCTGAGCCCTGGTGGCTCAGTGTCCCCAAGCCCTGTGTGACCCGGGTGGCTCAGTGTCCCCACGCCCTGTGTGACCCCGGGTGGCTCAATGTCCCCAAGCCCTCTGTGACCCCGGGTGGCTCAGTGTCCCCACGCCCTGTGTGACCCGGGTGGCTCAGTGTCCCCACGCCCTGTGTGACCCGGGTGGCTCAGTGTCCCCACACTCCCTGTGTGACCCCGGGTGGCTCAGTGTCCCCACACTCCCTCTGTGACCCGGGTGGCTCAGGGTGTCCCCAAGCCCTGTGTGACCCCGGGTGGCTCAGGGTGTCCCCAAGCCCTGTGTGACCGCGGGTGGCTCAGTGTCCCCACGCCCTGTGTGACCCGGGTGGCTCAGTGTCCCCACACTCCCTGTGTGACCCGGGTGGCTCAGGGTGTCCCCAAGCCCTGTGTGACTGCGGGTGGCTCAGTGTCCCCCACGCCCTGTGTGACCCGGGTGGCTCAGTGTCCCCAAGCCCTGTGTGACCCGGGTGGCTCAATGTCCCCACACTCCCTGTGTGACCCGGGTGGCTCAGTGTCCCCACACTCCCTGTGTGACCCCGGGTGGCTCAGTGTCCCCACGCCCTGTGTGACCCGGGTGGCTCAGTGTCCCCACACTCCCTGTGTGACCCGGGTGGCTCAGTGTCCCCACACGTCCTCTGTGACCCGGGTGGCTCAGTGTCCCCAAGCCCTGTGTGACCCGGGTGGCTCAGTGTCCCCACACTCCCTCTGTGACCCGAGTGGCTCAGTGTCCCCAAGCCCTGTGTGACCCCGGGTGGCTCAGTGTCCCCACACTCCCTCTGTGACCCCCGGGTGGCTCAGTGTCCCCACGCCCTGTGTGACCCGGGTGGCTCAGTGTCCCCACGCCCTGTGTGACCCGGGTGGCTCAGTGTCCCCACACTCCCTGTGTGACCCCGGGTGGCTCAGTGTCCCCACGCCCTGTGTGACCCGGGTGGCTCAGTGTCCCCACACTCCCCTCTGTGACCCGGGTGGCTCAGTGTCCCCACGCCCTCTGTGACCCGGGTGGCTCAGTGTCCCCACACTCCCTGTGTGACCGCTAGGGTGGCTCAGTGTCCCCACACTCCCTGTGTGACCCGGGTGGCTCAGTGTCCCCCACACTCCCTGTGTGACCCCGGGTGGCTCAGTGTCCCCACGCCCTGTGTGACCCGGGTGGCTCAGTGTCCCCACACTCCCTGTGTGACCCGGGTGGCTCAGTGTCCCCACACTCCCTGTGTGACCCGGGTGGCTCAGTGTCCCCAAGCCCTGTGTGACCCCGGGTGGCTCAGTGTCCCCACGCCCTGTCACAGCTGATCGGGTCTGAGCTGTGCCTGCAGAGGATCGAGCGCATGGTCAGCGAGGCCAAGAGCAAAGCGGGCGCCGACCCCCAGGTGCCGCTGCGCTCCCTGGTGAGTCCTGCCCTGTCCCCAAAGCCACAGTGCCACCCTGCCCTGTCCCCAACGCCCTGTCCTGTCCCCAAACCACCCAGTGCCACCCTGCCCTGTCCCCAAAGCCACAGTGCCACCCCTGCCCTGTCCCCAACGCCCCAGTGCCACCCTGCCCTGTCCCCAAAGCCACAGTGCCACCCTGCCCTGTCCCCAAGGCCCTGCCCTGTCCCCAACGCCCAGTGCCACCCTGTGCTGTCCCCAAAAGCCCCAGTGCCACCCTGCCCTGTCCCCAAACCCCTGCCCTGTCCCCAAAGCCCCAGTGCCACCCTGCCCTGTCCCCAAACCCCTGTGCTGTCCCAAACCCCTGTCCGGTCCCAAACCCCTGCCACCCCCCAGTGCCACCCTGCACTCCCTGGTGACTCCCCTGCCTTGTCCCCAACCCCCCCGATGTCCCGGTGTGTCCCAGGGGGTGCCCCAGTGCCAGTCCCAGTTTGTCCCAGTTTATCTCAGTCTGTCCCAGTCTATCCCACCCCAGGGCCTGTCCCTGAGCGGGGGGGACAGCCCCAGTCTGTCCCAGTCCATCCCAGTTGATCCCAGTTTCCCTCCCCAGGGCCTGTCCCTGAGCGGGGGGGACAGCCCCAGTCTGTCCCAGTATACCCCAGTTGATCCCAGTTTCCCTCCAGGGCCTGTCCCTGAGCGGGGGGGACAGCCCCAGTCTGTCCCAGTATACCCCAGTTGATCCCAGTTTCCCTGCAGGGCCTGTCCCTGAGCGGGGGGGACAGCCCCAGTCTGTCCCAGTATACCCCAGTTGATCCCAGTTTCCCTCCAGGGCCTGTCCCTGAGCGGGGGGGACAGCCCCAGTCTGTCCCAGTATACCCCAGTTGATCCCAGTTTCCCTCCAGGGCCTGTCCCTGAGGGGGTGCCCCAGTGCCAGTCCCAGTTTGTCCCAGTTTACCTCAGTCTGTCCCAGTCTATCCCACCCCAGGGCCTGTCCCTGAGCGGGGAGGACAGCCCCAGTCTGTCCCAGTCTGTCCCAGTCTGTCCCAGTATACCCCAGTTGATCCCAGTTTCCCTGCAGGGCCTGTCCCTGAGCGGGGGGGACAGCCCCAGTCTGTCCCAGTCTGTCCCCCAGTATACCCCAGTTGATCCCAGTTTCCCTGCAGGGCCTGTCCCTGAGCGGGGGGGACAGCCCCGCCGCCGTGGCCGCGCTGTCGCAGGAGCTGCAGCGGCGCTTCCCCAGCCTGAGCCGGAGCTGCAGCGTCAGCAGCGACGCGCTGGGGGCCATGGCCACGGCCTCCGACCACGGTGACGCCGCAGCGCTCCCTCCTCTCCTCATTGAAATTGTTCATTTTAGCTGGTGCTTAATTGTGTTTGGTTATTTTTATTTTAGTTTTTTATTTTATTTTATTTTTAATATCTTTTATTTTAATTTTATTTTAAATTTATTTCAATTTTTATTCTATTTTTATTTTTATTTTTGTTTTATTTTTCATTTTTATTTGGTTCTTTTAATTATTTTTGGTATTTTTATTATATTTTTATTATTTTAATTTTATTTTTATTTTTAATATCTTTATTTTAATTCTATTTTTATTTTTATTTTTACTTCTATTTTTATTTTCTATTTTTATGTTTATTTAATTTTTCATTTTTATTTGTTTTTAAAATTGTTTTAAATTATTTTTATTATATTTTTATTATTTTATTTTTATTTTTATTTTTATTTTTACTATTTTTATTTTCTATTTTTATTTTTTTTCATTTTTATTTGTTTTAAAAATTATTTTAAATTATTTTTATTATATTTTTATTATTTTTATTATATTTTTATTTTTAATTTTAAATTTTTATTTTCATTTCTATTTTTATTTTTATTTTTTTTATTTCTTAATCATTTATGTATTATTTTATTATACTTTTATTATTTTTTATTTTTAAATTTTTAATATTTTTATTTTAATTCTACTTTTATTTTAATT
Organism: Luscinia megarhynchos; assembly: GCA_034336665.1. NCBI lineage: Eukaryota > Metazoa > Chordata > Aves > Passeriformes > Muscicapidae > Luscinia > Luscinia megarhynchos. The sequence goes on from CM067566.1 coordinate 1,844,653, forward strand.
TCTGTTTTTATTTTTATATTTATTTCTATTTTTAATTTCAATTTTTTCTACTTTTCTATTTTTATTTTTAATTTTAATATTTATTTCATTTTTCATTTTTATTTGTTTTTAATTACTTTTAAATTATTTTTATTATATTTTTATTTTTAATTTTATTTTTATTTTTAATGATTTTAATTTTATTTTTATTTTTATTATTTTTATTTCTATTTTTATTTTTAAGTTTTTGTTTTTGTTTTATTTTTTATTTTTATTTTTAATTCTATTCAAAGCACATACTTGTGATTGTAGTTCTATTTTATATATATTATTAATATATATTGTACATATAATATATATTAATAATTATGTATGTAATGCACATAGGTATTATATATTGCCTATTCGATATTTCTATATTATTTATGATATATTATATGATATATATTGCATATTCTATATTGCATATTCTATATTTTATATTATAGTTATATATACTGCATTTCTTATATTATACATTATACATTATACATTATATATTATGTATTATATATTATACATTATATATTTTATATTATATATTATATATTATATATTATATATTATATATTATATATTATATATTATATATTATATATTATATATTATATATTATATATTATATATTATATATTATATATTATTTGCCCATATATTTGTGTATGTATTATCCTATATATTATTTTATAGATCATATATATAATTGCAAAATATATATTCTATAATATATAATATTGTGTTATACAGCAATAATATTATAACAATATATTATATATTACAATATATAATTGGTATATTAAAATATGTAATTATATTATTTTATATAATTATAATATTATATATTTATATATATATATATGTATATATATACATGTATATATACATATATATGTATAATTCAATATCCTATTTATATAAAATTTTGGAGGTTTTTTTCACCATTTTCCCTTAAAAAGCAGTGGTTGTTGGGGGAGGAGGGGTCAGCCCAGAAAATCCCACATTTTCAGTTTTTAGGGTCCCATTTTAGGGTTTTTTAGGGTTTTTAACCCCTGGGATGTCACATCCCACAGATGACATCGTGTCTATGCATCCCGGAAAATCCCAAATGTTCAGTTCTAGGGTCGTTTTGGGGGTTTTTCAGCGTTAGGGTGACATTTTTGGGTTTTTTTGTCAGGTGGCATCGTGCTGATCGCGGGCACGGGCTCCAACTGCAAACTCATCAACCCCGACGGCTCCGAGAGCGGCTGTGGGGGATGGGGCCACATGATGGGGGACGAGGGCTCTGGTGAGACCCTGCGGGGGCTGGGCTGGGGCTGGGGTCCCACAGGGCCTTTGGGGTGGGGGCTGGGGTCCTAGAGGGGCTTTGGGGTGGGTATCAGGGTCCTAGAGGGGTTTGGGATGGGTATCAGGGTCCTAGAGGGGCTTTTGGGTTGAGTTTTGGGGTCCTACAGGGGTTTTGGGGTGGGTATCAGGGTCCTACAGGGGCTTTGGGATGGGTTTTGGGGTTTTGGGTTGGGTTTTGGGGTCCTAGACAGGTTTTGGGTTGGGTTTTGGGGTCCTACAGGGGCTTTGGGATGGGTTTTGGGGTCCTAGAGGGGTTTTGGGGTGGGTATCGGGGTCCTAGAGGGGTTTTGGGATGAGTTTTGGGGTTCTTGAGGGGTTTTGGGTTGGGTTTTGGGGTCCTACAGGGGGCTTTGGGGTGGGGCTGGGGGTCCTAGAGGGGTTTTTGGGGTGGGTTTTGGGGTCCTACAGGGGTTTTTGGGGTGGGTATCAGGGTCCTAGAGGGGTTTTGGGATGAGTTTTGGGGTCCTTGAAGGGTTTTGGGTTTGGGTTTTGGGGGTCATTGAGGGGTTTTGGGATGGGTTTTGGGGTCCAGGAGGGGTGTTGGGTTGGGTTTTGGGTTGGGTTTTGGTGTCCTAGAGGGGTTTTGGGGTGGGTATCAGGGTCCTCAGGGGTTTTGGGATGGGCTTTGAGATTCTAGAAGGTTTTTGGGATGGGTTTTGGGGTCCTAGAGGGGCTTTGGGGTCCTAGAGGGGCTTTGGGATGGGTTTTGGGGTCCTACAGGGGCTTTGGGATGGGTATCAGGATCCTTGAGGGGTTTTGCGTTGGGTTTTGGGGTCCTACAGGGGTTTTGGGATGGGTTTTGGGGTCCTTGAGGAGTTTGGGATGGGTATCAGGGTCCTTGAGGGGTTTTGGGGTCCTACAGGGGTTTTGGGTTGGGTTTTGGGGTTCTAGAGTGGTTTGGGATGGGTGTTGGAATTCTGGAAGGTTTTTTGGGATGGGTTTTGGGGTCTTTGAGGGGTTTTGGGATGGGTGTTGGGTTCTGGAAGATTTTTGGGATGGGTATTGGCATATTGAGGGGTTTTGGGATGGGTATCTGGGTCCTCAGGGGTTTTGGGATGGGTTTTGGGATTCTAGAAGGTTTTTGGGATGGGTGTTGGGGTATTGAGGGGCTTTGGGATGGGTTTTGGGGTCTTTGAGGGGTTTGGGATGGGTTTCAGGATCCTGGAAGGGCTCTGAGATGGGTATCATGGTGCTGGGGGAGCTTTAAGATGGGTATTGGGGTCCTTGGGTGGTTTTGGGATGGGTATTGGGTTCTGGAAGATTTTTGGGATGGGTTTTGGGATCCAGGAGGAGTTTTGGGATGGTGGTTGTGCTTCTGAGAGGGCTTTGGGAGGGATATTGGGTTCTGGAAAGGCTTTGGGATGTGTGTCAGGGTTCCCCAGAGGTGTCCCAGGATGGTGACCCCGATTCCTGACCCTGACCCCGTTCCTGACCCCATTCCCGACCCCATCCCAGCATTCTGGATCACTCACCGCCCTGTCAAGGCCGTGTTTGGGGGTGTTTGGTGTCCCAGGGTGGTGACCCCGTTCCTGACCCCGTTCCTGACCCCGTTCCTGACCCCATTCCCGACCCCCCTGCAGCGTTCTGGATCGCTCACCGCCCTGTCAAGGCCGTGTTTGGGGGTGTTTGGTGTCCCAGGGTGGTGACCCCGTTCCTGACCCTGACCCTGACCCCATTCCTGACCCCATTCCTGACCCTGTTCCCGACCCCATCCCAGCCGTTCCTGGATTGCTCACCCCATTCCTGTCAAGGCCGTGTTTGGGGTCCCCAGGGTGGTGACCCCTGTTCCTGACCCCATTCCTGACCCCTCACCGCCCTGTCAAGGCGTGTTTGAGCGTCCCATGGTGACCCCATTCCTGACCCCGTTCCCGACCCCATCCCAGCGTTCTGGATCGCTCACCGCGCTGTCAAGGCCGTGTTTGACTCCATGGACAACCTGCAGCCGGCGCCCCACGACGTGGGATTTGTCCAGCAGGCCATGTTCGACTACTTCGAGGTGTGCTGGATTTGGGGTTGGGGATTGGGGTGGGGATTGGGGTCCTGGAAGGGTTTGGGGTGGGTATTGGGGTCCTGGAGGGGTTTTAGGATGGGTATTGGGGTCCTGGAAGGGTTTGGGATGGGTATTGGAGTCCTGGAAGGGTTTGGGATGGGTGTTGGTTTCTGGAAGTTTTGGGATGGGTGTTGGGTTTCTGGAAGGGTTTGGGATGGGTGTTGGTTTCTGGAAGTTTTGGGAAAGGTGTTGGGTTTCTGGAAGGGTTTGGGATGGGTGTTGGTTTCTGGAAGGGTTTGGGATGGGTGTTGGTTTCTGGAAGGGTTTGGGATGGGTGTTGGTTTCTGGAAGTTTTGGGATGGGTGTTGGGCTTCTGGAAGGGCTTTGGGGTGGAGTGTTGGTTTCTGGAAGTTTTGGGATGGGTGTTGGGGTTCTGGAAGTTTTGGGATGGGTATTGGGTATCTGGAAGGGTTTGGGATGGGTGTTGGGTTTCTGGAAGTTTTGGGATGGGTGTTGGGGTTCTGGAAGGGCTTTGGGGTGGGTGTTGGGGCTCAGGATCTGGGATCCCTCCCCTGGAACATCGGGGTGCCCTGAGGGGTGCCCAGCCCTCAGCCCGGCCCCGCAGATCTCGGACAGGATGGGGCTCCTGGCACACCTGTACCGCGCCTTCGAGAAGGCAAAGTTCGCGGGGTTCTGCCGCAGAGTGGCCGAGGGTAGGGAACAGCCCTGTGCCACTGTCCCTGTGCCATTGTGACACTGTCCCTGTGCCACTGTCCCTGTGCCACTGTCCCTGTGCCATTGTCCCTGTCCCCATTGTCCCTGCCCTCCTTTTTCCTGCCCCATTATCCCTGTCCCATTGCCCCTGTCCTCCGTTTGTCCCCCATCCCCCCTTGTCCCTCTCCCCCTGTTTTGCCCTGTCCCCATTATCCCTTTTCCCCTTGTCCTTGTCCCCATTGTCCCTCTCCCCCTTTTTCCCCGTCCCCATTATCCCTGTCTCCCTTGTCCCTGTCCCCATCCCCCTTGTCCCTGTCACCCTTTGACCCTCCCGGTGCCACTCCCTGCTCTCTGCCCCGGGTGCACCTTGACCCCGAGCACTCTGTGCCCTCCTCAGGGTGGGGACACCCAGGTGCCACCAAGTGTTGGGGACACAGGGCGATGTCCCATGTTCCTGTGTGTCCCATGTCCCCATGGGTGCCACGTTTCCGTGTGTCCCGTGTCCCTGTGTGTCCCTGTGTGTCCCCATGTCCCCATGGGTGTCACGCCTCCATGTGTCCCATGTCCCTCAGTGAGCCGTGTCCCTGTGTGTGCCACATCCCTGTGTCCCATGTCCCTGTGTCCCATGTCCTCATGTGTCCCTGTGTGTGCCATGTCCCCGTGTGTCCCATGTCCCTGTGTGCCATGTCCCCATGTGTCCCTGTGTGTGCCATGTCCCCGTGTGTCCCATGTCCCTGTGTCCCATGTCCTTGAATGTCCCTGTGTGTGCCATGTCCCGTGTGTCCCATGTCCCTCAGTGAGCGTGTCCTGTGTGTGCCGTCCTGTGTCCATGTCCCCATGTGTCCCTGTGTGTCCCTGTGTGTGCCATGTCCCCGTGTGTCCCATGTCCCTGTGTCCCATGTCCCCATGTGTCCCTGTGTGTGCCACGTCCCCATGTGTCCCATGTCCCTGTGTCCCATGTCCTTGAATGTCCCTGTGTGTGCCATGTCCCCATGTGTCCCTGTGTGTCCCCATGTGTCCCAAGTCTCCATGTGTGCCTGTGTGTCCCATGTCCCTGTGTGTCCTGTGTCCTTGAGTGTCCCTGTGTCCTTGAGTGTCCCTGTGTGTGCCATGTCCCTCTGTGTGTGATGCCCCCGTGTGTCCCCAGTGTCCCATGTCCCCGTGCCACCCCCAGGTGCCCAGCTCGGTGACCCCCTGTGCTGCCACATCTTCACCGAAGCCGGCGAGTTCCTGGCTCGCCACGTGGTGGCCGTGCTGCCCAAAACCCACCAGGTGAGCCCTCACCGGGGCGGGGGGAGGTGACATCCGCCGGCGGTGCTGAGTGTCCCCACCCTGCAGAGCCTGTTCCTGGGCGAGCTGGGGCTGCCCATCGTCTGCGTGGGCTCGGTGTGGAACAGCTGGGAGCGCCTGCAGCCGGGTGAGCGCCGCGAGGGGAACGCAGGGATCGGGGCTGTGCTTTGGGGCGCGCCGTGACCCCGCCGGCCGCTGTCGCAGGGTTCGTGCGGGTGCTGGCGCGGGCGGCGGGCGCGGGCGGCGCCTTCTCGCGGTTCAGCCTGCTGAAGCTGAAGCGCTCCTCGGCGCTGGGCGGGGCGCGCCTGGCCGCGCGCGGCGTGGGAGCCGCGCTGCCGCTGGACCGCGACGCGAACGTGGAGGTGTTCTACACGCACGAGTTCTGAGCCAGGAAAGCACCGGGGGAGAGACCAAAAACGGGGAGAGCCCAAAAAATGGCGGGAGGTCCCAAAAATGGGGGGCAGAGCCCCAAAAAACTGTGGGGAGCGCCCGCGAGTGGGGGTTTGTGGTTCGGCAATAAAACGGTTGCACTGCCCCAAGGGCAGCGGGAATGGGGCGGGAATGGGGCAGGATGGGAATGGAAATGGGGCAGGATGGGAATGGAAGAGTGGGAATGGGGCAGGAATGGGAATAGGAATGGAAATGGGAATGGGGGCAGGATGGGGAGATGGGAGTGGGAATGGGGGGGAATGGGAATGGGAAAGTGGGAATGGGGCAGGATGGAAATGGGGCAGGATGGGAATGGGAGAGTGGGAATGGGGCAGAAATGGGGCAGGATGGGAATGAGAATGGAAATGGGAACGGGAATGGGAATGGGAACGGGAATGGGGCAGGATGGGAATGGGAGAGTGGGAATGGGAATGGGGCAGGATGGGAATGGGAGAGTGGGAATGGGGGCAGAAATGGGGCAGGATGGGAATGAGAATGGAAATGGGAGCGGGAATGGGAATGGGAGCAGGGAATGGGGCAGGATGGGAATGGGAATGGGAACGGGAATGGGGCAGGATGGGAATGGGAGAGTGGGAATGGGGATGGGGCTGGACGGGACCAGGAGTGAGGGGATGGAGCAGGATGGGGATGGGAATGTGGGAATGGGGATGGGGTAGGATGGGGATGGGAATGTGGGAATGGCGCTGCTGCTGGATCGCCGCAGGAACGTGGAGGTGTTCTACACACACGAGTTCTGAGCCAGGAAAGCACCAGGGGAGAGTCTAAAAACGGAGAGAGCCCAAAAAACAGGGGCAGAGCCCAAAAAACCGCGGGGAGCGCCCGCAAGAGGGGGTTTGTGGTTCGGCAATAAAACGGTTGCACTGCCCCAAGGGGAGCAGGAATGGGGCGGGAATGGGGCAGGATGGGAATGGGAGAGTGGGAATGGAAATGGGGCAGGATGGGAATGGGAGAGTGGGAATGGGGCAGGAATGGGGAATGGGGAATGGGGCAGGATGGGAGCGGGAATGGAAATGAGAATGGGGCAGGATGGGAATGGGAGAGTGGGAATGGGGCGGGATGGGAATGGGAGAATGGGAATGGGAATGGGAGAGTGGGAATGGGAATGGGAGAGAGTGCAGAATGGGAGACGGGATGGGAATGGGAGCAGAGCAGGGAATGGAAATGGGAATGGGAATGGGGCAGGATGGGAATGGGAGAGTGGGAATGGGGATGGGGCTGGACGGGACCAGGAGTGAGGGGATGGAGCAGGATGGGGATGGGAATGTGGGAATGGTGCTACCGCCGGATTGTGACGGGAATGTGGAGGTGTTCTATACACACGAGTTCTGAGCAAAAAAAAACTGGGGGTGAGCCCCAAAAACTGGGGGGAGAGCTCCAAAAACTGGGGAGAGCTCCAAAAACTGGGGGGAGAGACCCAAATAATGGGGGGAGCGCCCGGGAGAGGGTGTTTGTGGTTCAGCAATAAAACGGTTGCACTGCCCCAAGGGGAGTGGGAATGGGGCAGGATGGGAATGCAAACGGAAATGGGAATGGGAGAGTGGGAATGGGAATGGGAGAGTGGGAATGGGGCAGGATGGGAATGAGGAATGGGAATGGAAATGGGAATGGCAATGGGGCAGGATGGGATTGTGAGAGTGGGAATGGGGTGGGATGGGAAGGGGGCTGGACGGGACCAGGAGTGAGGGGATGGGATAGGGTGGGAATGGGGCAGGATGGGAATGGGAAGGAATGGGAATGGGAGCATGGAAATGGGGCAGGATGGAGATGGGAATGTGGGGTTGGGGCAGGGTGGGACCAGGAGTGAGGGGATGGGGCAGGATGGGAATGGAAATGGAAATGGAAGGCGAGATGGGAATGGGGATGGGAGTGTGGAAATGGGGTGGGATGGAAATGAGAGGGAGTAGGGGCAGGTGGGACAGGAAGGAAATGGGATCATGGGAATGGGGCAGGATGGGACCAAGAGTGTGGGGTTGGGATGGGGGTGAGAGAGTGGGATGGGGCAGGATGGGAATGGGATTGGGGACAGGGATGGGAATGGGAATTGGGTTGGGAATAGTGATGGGATTGGGAATGGTATAGGGGATGGGGAAATGGGAATTGGGTTGAGAATGGGATTGGGATCAGGATCATTATGATTAAGATTGGGATTGGTATTTGGATTAGGGTCAAAATCAGTATTAGGCTTATGAATATTAGGATTAGGACTGTGATTGGGATTAGGGATGGGATTGGGAACAGGATTGGGAATGGAGTGCTGAGCCTGCCAGCACAGGCAAGGAGGGCTCTGCATCCAAGGAAAAGCAGGAAGAGGAGGAAGGAGGAAATCCCAAAGATTTGGATCAGGGATGTGACATCCAAAAAATCCCCAAAGGGCCCGAATCCAAAAAATCCCAAAATTCAAAGGGCCAGAAAGGATGGAAAATCCAGAAGGAAAATTCCTAAGGCTCCAACTGGGAATGACTGGGATCACTGGGAGGGCTCATGGAGACCCCTCAGTTTTCCAAGGAAAATTCCAGCCCTGCTCCCTTCCAAAAAAAGTTTATTTGGGATAATGCCTCGTCCGAAATTTACAGCATGAGGAGGGAGGAGAAAGGAGGGAATTGGGGGAGAAATCCAAGGAAAACTGGGAAAAGGAGGAGGGGAGGGTGTGGGATCACACCAGGGGGTGGATCCCATCCTGGCCAGCCCCAAATGGGATTTTTAGGGGGACATTTCTGTAGGGAAATGGTTCCAGAGGGGCTGGGAAAACGGGGAGCCAGGAATTCCATGAGCTCAGCCCTGTTCATGGTCCAGTGGCCCCTGATCCTGCTGATCCAGGAATTTAGGGAATGGGAATTTGCAGGGATGAGCTCATCCAGCAGGAATGGGGCTGATTGCTGCTGCTTTCCCAGGATTCCCACTTTCCCTGGAAAAGGGTTCTCTGATTTGGGATTTCCAATCCCAAAAAATTCCTGATTTCCTTGGATAGGAATTCCTAATCCCAAAAAGTTCCTGATTTCTCTGGAGAGGGATTTCTGACCTGGAGAAAATTCCTTTTTTTTTCTCATGGATTCCCAATCCTGGGAAGTTCCTGATTTCCTTGGACTGGGATTTCTTGGGAAGCTCCTGCTCTCCTTGGATAGGGATTCCCAATCCCAAAAAGTTCCTGATTTCCCTGGATAGGGATTCCCAATCCCAAGGAGCTCCCACTTTCCCTGGACAGGGATTTCTGGCCTGGAGAAATTCCTTTTTTTTTCCTCATGGATTCCCAATCCCAAAAAGTTCCTAATTTCCCTGGATAGGGATTTCTGACCTTAAAAAGCTCCTGCTCTCCTTGGACAGGAATTCCCAATCCCAAAAAGCTCCTGATTTCTCTGGGTGGGAATTTCCAATCCCAAAAAGTTCCTAATTTCCCTGGACAGGAATTCCCAATCCCAAAAAATTCCTGCTCTCCTTGGACAGAGATTCCCAATCCCAAAAAGTTCCTGATTTCCCTGGATAGGGATTCCCAATCCCAAGGAGCTCTCACTTTCCCTGGACAGGGATTTCTGACCTGGAGAAATTATTATTTTTTTTTTCTCATGGATTCCCAATCCCAAAAAGCTCCTGATTTCTCAGGATAAGAATTCCCAACACCAAAAAGTTCCTGATTTCCCTGTGTGGGATTTCAGACCTGGGAATTTTCCCCCCTTTCCCTGGATTTCTGAGCCTTTTAGAACCTTGGGAGCAGCTGGGATTTAGGGAACTGCAGCTCTCATGGATGGGGAAGGAAATGAATTGCCAGGATGAAATTCTGATCCTTGGAAAAGGGATCAGCAGCAGGATATTCCCAAAAAACCCCTCGGGGGGGGTTCATCCCAACAGAGGATCCTTGGAATGCTGCTCCAACCCCTCCCTCCCTCTCCTCTCTGCCAGGAATTTGGTTTTCCTTGGATTTTATCCATGAGGAATTAGGGCTGTAGTGTCAGATGAGGAATTCCTTAAGAGGGGAAGAGGAATTTGGGGAATCCAGGTTTCCCTGAAAACCTCAGGAATTGGCAGGATCCCCCTGCTCAGCTTCCACGTGGAGGAATTTCAGGATCACACCTTGGAACCCTTCAGTTCCAGCAGGAAAAATCCCATTGCAGAAAATCAGGGAAAACCTTGGGATCCCTAAAATCCCTCCAGAAGCACCAAAGCCTGATTTCCCCATGATTGATTTTTTTTTCCTTGATTTTCCCCATGATTATTCCATGATTTTTTTTCCACGAGATTTTCCCACCACAAATCCCAGGAAGCCAAAAACTGCCAAGAAAAAAAAAATAAAAAAAGTGAGGAAAAAGCTGGTAAAAAGAAAAATAAAAATAGGGAAAACCAAAAAAAGTACTTGGAGCTGGAGGAGATCCCTGGAGCCACTCCAGGCTCTTCCCATGTCCCAAATTTCCCTGGAGCAGGAATCAGTCTCTGGCCATTCCCAGGGTCAGTATTTCACTCCAGGCACAAATTCCTTGGCATCTGGATTCAAGTTGCTTTTGCTCTGGAAGAAAAAAAAAAAGAGAATGGGATGTGTCAGAATTCCAGAGGTTTCCCACATTGTCACAGCTGGAGGTGGGACACTGGGGGTTGCAGGGATGGGAGAATTCCTGGGATAGGATTTCAGGGATGGGAGAATTCCAAGGATTGGACAGTTCTAAAAATGAGACAATTCCAGGGATAAAAGAATTCCAGGGATGGGGCAATTCCAGGGATTTGACAATTCCAGGGATGGGAGAATTCCAAGGATGGGACAATTCCTGGGATTGAAGAATTCCATGGATTGGACAATTCCATGGGTGGGACAATTCCAAGGATGGGGCAATTTCATGGATGGGGCAATTCCAAGGAATAATCTCAGGGATAGGAGAATTCCGGGATGGGACAATTCCAGGGATGGGATATTTCCAGGGATGGGATAATCCCAAGGAATAATCCCAGGGATTTGACAATTCCAGGGATGGGACAATTCAAGGGATTGAAGAATTCCAAAGATTTGACGATTCTATGGATGGAATAATTCTAAGGACTGGACAATTCCAAAGATGGGCCAACTCCAGGGATGGGATAATCCCAAGGAATAATCCCAGGAATAGGAGAATTCCAGTGACTGGAAAATTCCAGGGATGGGATAATCCCAAGGAAGAATCCCATGGATAGGAGAGTTCCAGGATGGGACAATTCCTGGGATTTGACAATTCCAGGGATGGGACAATTCCATGGATGGAACAATTCCCAGGATTTGACAATTCCAGGGACTGGACAATTCCAGGGATAAAAGAATTCCAAGGATGGGACAATTCCAAGGAGTTGACAATTCCAGGAACGGAACAATTCCAGGGATGGGATAATCCCAAGGAATAATCCCAGTGATTTGACAATTCCAAAGTCGTGACAATTCCAGGATGGGACAATTCCAGGGATGGGACAATTCCAGGGATGGGACAATTCCAATTATGGGACAATTCCAGGGATTTGACAATTCCAGGGATGGGACAATTCCAAGGTCTGAGACAATTCCAGGGACTGAAGAAATCCAAGGATTTGACAATTCCATGGATGGAATAATTACAGGGATTTGACAATTCCAAAGATGGGCCAATTCCAGGGATGAGACAATTCCAGGGATGGGACGATCCCCAGGAAGAATCCCATGGATAGGAGAATTCCAGGATGGGACAATTCCTGGGATTTGACAATTCCAGGGATGGGACAATTCCAGGGATAAAAGAATTCCATGGATGGAACAATTCCCAGGATTTGACAATTCCAAGGATGGGACAATTCCAGGGATTGAAGAATTCCAAGGATTTGACAATTCTATGTATGGAATAATTCCAAGGATTCGACAATTCCATGGATGGGCCAGTTCCTGGGATGGGACAATTTCAGGGATGGGATAATCCCAAGGAACAATCCCAGGGATTTGACAATTCCAGGGATGGGACAATTCCACGGATGGAACAATTCCCGGGATTTGACAATTCCAGGGATTTGACAATTCCAGGGATGGGATAATCCCCAGGAATAATCCCAGGGACTGGACAATCCCAGGAGGGGAGGACTCCCCTCTCCTCACCAGGATGTCCTCGGCGCCGTGGCCGTCCCCCACGGCGAGCCCGTGCAGCTGCTGCTGGAGCTGCCCCATGCCCTGCGGAAGGTCCCGCGCCGGGATGAACCAATCCTGCTCCTCCTCCTCCAGCATCTCCTGGAAGCAGCGATCCAGGAACTCCTGCTCCTGCAGCTCCTCCTCCACCTGCCCACACAGACACAGCCCGTGGCAAGCACATCCAGGGGTTTTCCATGGGGGTGTGGGAAGAGCCCCTCAGTTGGGTTGGTGTGGCCAGAAATGTAATTCTGTCCCCATCTGATCTCCTGGCACACATCATCTGCTCATGGGCCATCTTTAACCCAGCTGGGCAATCATCTTTATCTTTCCACAGCCCATCCTCCCTCCAGGAGATATCTCCTGTTCATGGCCACTGAGTCCCAGGGCATGGCTGATCAAATTCCATCATCCCACTGGGAGATGCTCCAGCCAGGGCAGGAGCCAAGCCTTTCCTACCCAGAGAAAAACTGAGATTTGGGACACCAGAGCAGCCTTTCCCACTGGATTCCAGAGGAAAGCCAGACCTTTGCACATCATCCCTGCACCTTCAGAGGAAACTGCACCTTCTCCAGGAGCACTGCTCCAGCTGAACCACATCTGCCCCTGCAGGAGGATGCAGCCACCATGGAATGGGACTGCTGCCAACACCCTGACTGACTGACGGGTGTCAGCTTGGATTCTGACTCCGGCAGGGTTTGGGATTGTTCTTTGTAATACTGCATTTCTATTTTAATTTTCCTAGTAAAGAACTGTTATTCCTAATTCCCATCTCTTTGCCTGAGAGCCCCTGAATTTCGAAATGATAATAATTTGGAGGGAGGGGGTTTACACTCTCCATTTCAAAGAGAAGCTCCTGCCTTCATTGGCAGACACCTGTCCTCCAGACCAGGACAGCCTGGAGCTCCAAGGAGCTCTTGGGATCGTGGAATTATTGAATTATTCCTGTTGGGAATGAGGATTCCAGCCCCTTTTGCAAGAGGAATTTTCCCAATTTTCAGGCTCATCCCGCCCCCATTCCCAAATCCTGGCTCCCCCATCAAGGAATTGTACAGATCCCTGAATTTTCCAGCCTGGAATTCCTGGGAGCTGCCCAGGCAGGGAAGTCGAGGATGGGGCTGGGGATTGGGAACTGCAGCTGCTCCCATTTTCCTGCTTTTCTCTGGATTTAGGAGACTCCAAGGGGAGAATCCTGAAAATTTTGCTCCACAAAAATGTTGGGAAAACCTGAGTTTTTCCATGTTCTGGAGCAGTGGGAAAAGTGGGAATTGTGCCCCAGGATTCTGCATGTCCAGGTGAACATTCCCTGTTTTCCAGCCTTGATGTTTCCCTCAGCTCCGTCCTGTTCTGGATCCAAAACCCCAAATCCTCGTTAATTCCTCAAATCCCAAAAAAACCCAAATTCCACCCTAAAAAACCCAAATCTCTAAAACTCCCTCAAATCCCCCCAAAAAACCCAAATCCCAAAAAACACCAATCCCCAAAAAAATCAATTCCTCAAAAAACTCCCAAATCCCCTAAAACCTCAAATCCCCAAATCCAAAAAGGGAAGGGGGATCCCAAAAAGTAAAGGGAAGGCAAATCCTAAAAAAGAAAATCCTCAAAATCCCAAAAAAGAAAGGGAAGGGAAATCCCAAAATCCTAAAAAGGAAAGGGAAGGGGGAATCCCAAAAACTCAGAAGGATCCAAGGGATTTTTTCCCGATTTTTCTCCAGATCCAACCCAAGGGGATGATGTGAAAAACTTAAAATTTTAGATTTTAAAATATTGGAATAAATCTAAAGCAAAATAAAAGTTTTAAAGCAGAAGTTTCTCTTTCACCTTCTTCTTCAGAAATCTAAATAATCTTGTTGAATTAGATTAAGAAATCTTTTTAATTAGATTTTAAAATCTTGTTTAATTAGATTTTAAAATCTTAAGATAAAAAAATTGCAAGTCATAAGTAATTAGTTAAAAGTATTATGAGTAAAAATATTAGTTAAAAGTAAAAATAATTATTAAGCTATTAAGTTAATTAATAAGTTACTGAGTTATTATTAAGTTAAAAGTAAAACTAATTTTACTTTTCTAATTAGACAATTAGCTCTTAAAAGGCCTTATAAAAAATTTTAAGTCTTTTAAATTTTTTAATTTAAAGTACTGTAAAACTCACAGTCTGTGAAATGTAATATAAATAAAAATATTAATCGAAAATAAATTAAAATTAAATTTAAATTAATACACATTCTATTCCAAAGAGGGAAAAAAAAGCCTGAAACATTTAATTCCAACACAAAAAACCCAATAATAATAAATTAAATAAATACATAAATAAATAGGAAAATAAATTTAAAAGTAGATAAAATACATAAATAAATAAAATTTATTTTTATTAAAAATTATAATAAATAAAATTAATATTAATAAAACCAAAAATAGATAAAATAAAGAGATAATAAAATAAAATACACTAAATACATAAATAAATAAATAAAATGGCTAAATAAATAAATTTCATTTATATTTAAAATATTAACTAGATAAATTAAAATTAATAAAATGAAATAAAATAAATAAACAAATAAATAAAAGATGTAAATACATGACATTTATTTTTATTAAAAATAAAATAAATAAATAGAAAATTGATCGAATACATAAATAAAATCTCTTTTTATTAAGAATAAAATAATTTTAATAAAAATAATATTTATTTAGATAAAAGAAATATTACTATTAATAACATATAGAAAATTAATAATTATTTAATAAAAATACATCATTAGGTAAAATTTCTTTTTAGAAAAAAAATTAATTAAATAAAACTAATATTAATAAAAATGAAGTAAATAAAATAAATAGATAAATGAATAAATACTTTAATTACATACATAATGATATTAATTTTTATTAAAAATAAATGTCAATTAAATAAAATAGATAATAAAGGAATATATAAACAACAAAAATGAAATAAATAAAAAATAAAAATAATGCAATAATAATAAATAAAATAAATACTAGCAAAATCAATTAAAAATTAAAAATATAAATAAATATAAAATATAAATAAATATAAATAAATATAAGTAAATATAAATAAATAGATATAAATATATAAAAATAAATGAAATAAAATCAAAATAAAATAAAATAATAAAATAAAATGAAATAAAGTAAAATAAAATAAAATAAAATAAAAATAAAATTAAATAAAGTAAAATAAAATAAAATAAAATAAAAATAAAATTAAATAAAGTAAAATAAAATAAAATAAAATAAAATCAAGTCAAGCAGTGCCCTGACCTGCCTGTTGAAATCCTCCTCGTTCTCCATCCACATGTACTCTGCAAAGGGGTTGTTCTCCTTCTCCTCGTGCCCGTTGGCCACGGGATCCTCCTTGGACTTGGGGCTGGAGCTGCTGCCGAGCTCGGAGCCATTCATCCTGGGGACTCTGGGAATTGGGAATTGGGGAATTGGGAACTGGGAACTGGGAATTGGGAACTGGGAACTGGAGCCATTCATCCTGGGGACTCTGGGAATTGGGAATTGGGAACTGGGAATTGGAGCCATTCATCCTGGGGACTCTGGGAATTGGGAATTAGGAATTGGAGCCATTCATCCTGGGGACTCTGGGAACTGGGAATTGGGAACTGGAGCCATTCATCCTGGGGACTCTGGGAATTGGGAATTGGGGAATTGGGAACTGGAGCCATTCATCCTGGGGACTCTGGGAACTGGGAATTGGGAACTGGAGCCATTCATCCTGGGGACTCTGGGAATTGGGAATTAGGAATTGGAGCCATTCATCCTGGGGACTCTGGGAATTGGGAACTGGAGCCATTCATCCTGGGGACTCTGGGAATTGGGAACTGGGAACTGGAGCCATTCATCCTGGGGACTCTGGGATGGGAATTGGGAACTGGGAACTGGGAATTGGGAATGAGGGACTTGGAGCCATTCATCCTGGGGACTCTGGGAATTGGGAACTGAGAATTGGAGCCATTCATCCTGGGGACTCTGGGAATTGGGAATTGGGAATTGGAGCCATTCACCCTGGGGACTCTAGGATGGGAATTGGGAATTGGGAATGAGGGAGCAGCCGGAGATCCCAAACCAGCCCAGATCCCACTACCAGCATGGGGAGGGCTGGATTGATCCTGGGGGGATCTTCCAGCTTTAATGAGCCTAAAATCCAGCCCAGTGTTGGGAATCTACCAGAAATCATTCCATCAATCCATCATTCCATAAATCCATCATTCCATCATCCCATGGATACATCATTCCATCATTCCATAAATCCATCATTCCATCCATCAATTCTTCAATCTATCAATCCATCAATCCATGGATCCATCCATCCATCATCCATCCCTCCAGAAATCCATGGATCCATCCATCCATCCATCCATCAGTCCATAAAACCCTTAATCCATCCATAAATCCACGGATCCATGAATCCATGAATCCATTAATCCATAAACTCATACATCCATCAATCTACCAATCCACAAATCCATAAATCCATGGATTCCTCCATCCATCAGTCTATCAATCCATCAATCCATCATTCATCCATCCATCCATCCATCCATGACTGGTTTATCCTGGAGAAGGATCATTCCCATCCCAAAAATGCCAGAGTCTGGGAAGTTTTTGGAAGTTTGGGAATGGGGGATGAGGTCAGGGATGATGGGAGAGCTGGGAATGTTCCCCTGGAGAAGGGAAAATTCCAGGGAATGCTCAGAGTCCCTGCAGGGTCTCCAGGAGAGCTGGAATTTGGGACAAGGCCTGGAGGGACAGGACACAGGGAATGGCTCCACTGGGAAAGGGGAGATGGGGCTGGGATCTTGGGAAGGAATTCCTGCCTGGGCTGGGATTCCCAGATTTGCTGTGGCTGCCCCTGGATCCCTGGCAGTGCCCAAGGCCAGGTTGGATCCACCTGGGACAGTAGGAGGTACCAAGGGTTGGAATGGGATGGGATTTAAGGTCCCTTCCCACCCCAATTCCAGGATTCCATGGAGGAATCCAGGCAGAAGAGGCCAGGACACTTTTCAGGCTCCCTCAGCTCCTCCAGAGTGGGAATTACAGAAAATCACCAGGCCAGGTGATCCCAGAGCCTGGATCCTTTCCCAAAGCCTGGATCCTTTCCGAAAGCCTGGATCCTTTCCCAAGGCCTGGATCCTTTCCCAAGGGATGGATCCTTTCCCAAAGCCTTGATCCTTTCCCAAAGCCTTGATCCTTTCCCAAAGCCTTGATCCTTTCCCAAGGGATGGATCCTTTCCCAAGGCCTGGATCCTTTCCCAAAGCCTGGATCCTTTCCCAAATCCTGGATCCTTTCCCAAGGCCTGGATCCTTTCCCAAAGCCTTGATCCTTTCCCAAGGGATGGATCCTTTCCCAAAGGCCTTGATCCTTTCCCAAAGCCTTGATCCTTTCCCAAGGGATGGATCCTTTCCCAAATCCTGGATCCTTTCCCAAGGCCTGGATCCTTTCCCAAAGCCTGGATCCTTTCCCAAGGGATGGATCCTTTCCCAAAGCCTGGATCCTTTCCCAAGGGATGGATCCTTTCCCAAAGCCTGGATCCTTTCCCAAGGCCTGGATCCTTTCCCAAAGCCTGGATCCTTTCCCAAGGCCTGGATCCTTTCCCAAGGGATGGATCCTTTCCCAAATCCTGGATCCTTTCCCAAATCCTGGATCCTTTCCCAAAGCCTGGATCCTTTCCCAAGGGATGGATCCTTTCCCAAATCCTGGATCCTTTCCCAAGGGATGGATCCTTTCCCAAAGCCTGGATCCTTTCCCAAGGGATGGATTCTTTCCCAAGGCCTGGATCCTTTCCCAAAGGCCTGGATCCTTTCCCAAGGGATGGATCCTTTCCCAAGGGATGGATCCTTTCCCAAGGGATGGATCCTTTCCCAAGGGATGGATTCTCCCATTCCCATTCTCAGCTCCACAGCTCCAGCTGGTCCCACCACTTTCCCAACACTCCTTCCCAGATCTCCTGACTCCCACTCCAGGAAATCCCAATCCCTTGGGCTCTAATCCCCTTTCCCAGATAAAATCCCTGCAGCCAGAATCCCAAATCCTGTTCCTTAGCCCATTTTCTCTCCTGGCTGTGTGGATTTTTCCCATCCCCAGCTCCCCCAGCTGTGGAGTTTGCATTCCCAGCTCTCCCAGTTGCCGAGGAACCACGGCCTATTTCCTACTTCCAGCCTGGATCCAGGATAATCTCATCTCATCCCACTCTGTTTTAATCCCCACCACAATCCCAGCACAGCTCTGCTGGATTCTCCCAGAAAAAAAACCTCCAGCTGCTGAGCCCAACCCAAGGAATGCTCAGACACCTCATCCCAAATTCCTTCTGGAGCAGCTCCCAGGATCCCCTCCAGGAAACCTGGGCCTCACCTCCCTCCCAGCCAGGAATTCCTTCCCAATATTCCATAAAAATCTCCCCTTTCCCAGTGGGAGCCATTCCCTGTGTCCTGTCCCTCCAGGCCTTGTCCCCAATTCCAGCTCTCCTGGAGCCCCTGTAGGGACTCTGAGCATTCCCTGGAATTTTCCCTTTTCCAGGGGAACATTCCCAGCTCTCCCAGTCTGGCTTGGAGCATCTCCATGGCACAGGAAGGGTTAACCAGCAGAATTCCATCCCAAAATCCCAATATTCTGCCCATCCCAGCCCTGTGGCAGTGGGAATCCATTCCCTGCATCCCTTTGGGAAAGCTGCTTCCCAAAGGAACGAGCCCAGAGCTGCTTTTCCCATGGCAGCATTCCCAGCACAAACAACTCCAGGGCTGGAATTCCAACGGGATCCCCGTGCCAGGGATCCCAGTTTATCCTGGTTTGTCCACCCCCACTCCCTCTGCAAACATCAGGAGGGGAAGCACAGCTCAGATTTGGAAATTTTGGAGCCCTTTTCCCACCAGAACCATTCCACAATTGCAGGATTTGATCCGTGCTTTTGTTGTCACACTCTCTCTCAGCCTGGCAGCTCCCAAAATCCCAAATCCCAGCAGAACAGGCACTGTCAGCACGGGAAAGGAGCTGGCAGCTCCCAGGATTCCAGAGCTGGAATTATCCCCTGGACTGTCCCATCCAGGATGAGCCTTGGTGACTCAGGTTCATCATTCCATGGGAAACCAAATCTCCTGGGAAGGGACAATTCTGTTTTTTCTCCTTTCCCCAATGCCAGCAGGGACAGGGCTGGAGCCGTGGATTGGGTTGGAAATGAGAAATTCCCAAAGGGTTAAATTCCCTGGAGCTGCTGGAGGGAATCCAGAGGATTTGGAAAACTTGGAATGTTCCCCTGGAGAAGGGAAATTCCAGGGCATGCTCAGAGTCCCTGCAGGGGCTCCAGGAGAGCTGGAATTGGGGACAAGAAGGGACAGGACACAGGGAATGGCTCCACTGGGAAAGGGGAGACTGGGCTGGGATCTTGGGAAGGAATTCCTGCCTGGGCTGGGATTCCCAGACTTGCTGTGGCTGCCCCTGGATCCCTGGCAGTGCCCAAGGCCAGGCTGGATCCCCCTGGGACAGTGGAAAACGTCCCTGGATGGGATTTAAGCTCTTTTCCAACCCAAAGCATTCCAGAATTCCATGAAAACACCGAATTCCCCACACACAGAAGCCAAACGTGGATGTTTCCAGGATAGGGCTGTAAATCCCTGTTTTATCAGCAGCTGGGAAGTGCCAAGCACCACATGGAGTGTGGGAAAGCCTTTCCCACATCCCAGCATCCCAAAGGAGCACGAGCAGCACCCAGGGGGAATTTGGGGGCAGGGAGATCTCCCAAACCCCCACAGCCTGGGGGATCCACAGGGAACTGGGGGATGGGAATGGGAATGGGGATGGGGGATGGGAAAGAAAAGGGAATGGGAATGGGGATGGGAATGGGGATGGGGAATGGGGATGGGGATGGGGATGGGGATGGGGATGGGGATGAGGGATGGGGATGGGGATGGGGATGGGGATGGGGATGGGGATGGGGATGGGGATGGGGATGGGGATGGGGATGGGGATGAGGGAGGGGATGGGGATGGGGATGGGGATGGGGATGGGGATGGGGATGGGGAGGGATGGGGATGGGGATGGGGATGGGGATGGGGAGATGGGGATGGGGATGGGGATGGGGATGGGGATGGGGATGGGGATGGGGATGGGGATGGGGATGGGGATGGGGATGGGGATAGGGGATGGGGAGGGGATGGGGATGGGGATGGGGATGGGGATGGGGATGGGGATGGGGATGAGGGATGAGAAGGGAATGGGGATGGGGATGGGGATGGGGATGGGGATGGGGATGGGGATGGGGATGGGGATGGGGATGGGGATGGGGATGGGGATGGGGATGGGGATGGGGATGGGGATGGGGATGGGGATGGGGATGGGGATGGGGATGGGGATGGGGATGGGGATGGCATGGAGGAGCCGATCCCAGCCCGGGACTTCGGGGACTGTTTTGGATACAACTCCCGGCGGTACCGGGGCAGGAGCCCAAGCGGAGCCTGGCAGGGTCCCAGCGCCAACCGGAGCCCCCCAGGAGCCCGCGGGACAGCGGGGCCTGCTCGGCCGCTGAGTCCCCCGTGTGCCCGGTGTCCTCCCGTGCCCCCCGGTGGCTCGGGCTGTGTCACCCCGCTCCCCCCGCCACGTCCCGGGCGGTGTCCCCGCTGTCCCCCCCGCCGGTACCTCGGGCCGGGCCGGTGCCGCTCCGTGCCCTCAGCCGCCGCCGCCGCCGCCAGCACGCCCACGCCTCCCATTGGCCAGCGCCGCCAAGTGGCCCCGCCCCTCAGCGCGCTGATTGGACAGCACGGATGCACATCGCGTTGCTATTGGACGGCCGAGCTGTCAATCACGCAGCACAGCACACCCACCGAGCCGCGCTCCGCATTGGCTGCCGCCGGCGGCGCTGATTGGCTGAGCGCACGCGTCCCCCACGTGGGGCAGACGGGCAGACGCGGGTGGGCGGGGCCACGGGCGATGTAAATAACAGCGAACGCTCCGCCCTCGCGGCTGGAGGATGATTGACAGGCATTTCGTCCAATGGAGAGAGGCGTTACAAACACCCGCCCCGCCGCGGGGGTGTGTTGGTAGAGGAACGCTGATTGGTCGAATCATGTAAACACAGCGAGGGGGCGGGGCGGTCACGTGGCCGGCGCGTGGTTTGGGGGGGCCCCAACCTGAATTTTGGGGGGGATCGAGCTGTGACCCCCCCCCAGGGCTGGGGACACCCGGCTCTGCACCCCCAAAATGCGGGTACGGGACCCCTGAACGGGGGGAGCACGGGGGGGGAGCCGGGTCCCGCTTCTGCGCCCCCAGACTGGGGATAACTGGGTGGGGGGCTCAGCCCTGCACCCCCAATTTTGGGGGCACGGGGTGTTTTACCCAGCCCCTTTATAATGGGGACAACTGTGTGGGGAGAACCAGCTCTGCACCCCGAATTTTGGGGGCACCGCTGGGGGGTTTTACCCAGCCCCGCACCCCAATATTGGGGCCAGGAACGGGGGGACTCAGCCCTGCACCCCAAATTTTGGCGCCACCTCCAGGTGGGGACAATGGGGACAGCCGCGGGGGGGTCCCGCTAGTTCAGCCGCGGTTTTGGGGTCACCAAACATCGCACCCCGATAAAGGTGCGACCCGTGCCCGGGGTCCCCCCCCGGGCTGCTCCAGCGCCGCCTCCCCGCGGTGACGATCCCGGTCCCGGTCCCGATCCCGGTCCCGGTCCCCGCGCGGATCCCGCGATGCCGGCGGGCGGCGGCGGCTCCTCCGCGCCCCCCCGAAATCGGGGTCCCCGGCCCCCCCCGAGCCCACTGCCCCCCGACCCCCGTCGGACGGTGAGTGCCCCGCACCCCCTGCGTGTCCCCAAATTCCCCCCCCCGCCTTTCCCAGCCTCACCCCGACCCCGAATTTTGGGGAGATGCAGCCGCGAACCCCCGGATTTGGGGTGAGGGTCCCACCTCACCTTGGGGGGCTCCGGCGGGAAGGCGCCCGTGGAAGGGGGGACACCCCCGTGGGGACCCCCGTGGAAGAAAAGGGGGAGCCAAAATCTCCCCGCACCCCTCGGTGTGACCCCAAACCCATTCCGCACTCCAGACCAGGGATTTTTGGGGTGAGGGGAGCAATTTTGGGGTCTCCCTGACCTGGGGGTTCACCCCTCGGTGTGACCCCGAACCCATTCCCCGCTCCGGGCTGGGGTTTTTGGGGTGAGGGGCGCAGATTTTGGGGTCTCCGTGCCCTGGGGGATTCCCTGGAGGCTCCATGCGCAGTTTGGGGGGACACCAGAAAGGGGGGGGCAAAATCTCCCCGCACCCCTTGGTGTGACCCCAAACCCATTCCCCGCTCCGGGCTGGGGTTTTTGGGGTGGGGGAGCGCAGATTTTGGGGTCTCCGTGCCCTGGAGGCTCCATGCACAGTTTGGGGGTCACCCAGGGGTGCTGCTGGCACAGCGACACCCCGAATCCTTGGGGTTTGTCCCCTCCCCAAACGCGGGGTCCCCCCAGTCCCCCCAGTCCAGCTGAGGGATGGGGACAATTCACGGCTGGGGGACAATGGGGGGGTGGATGGAGGGCAGTGTCCCCAAATTTGTCCCAGCAGCTGGGTGGTGGCACGAGGGTCACCAGTGTCCCCAGAGCTATTTCCGTCCCCGTGCCCCCAGCAGGTGCTAATCCCGGGCCAGTCCCAAAAACAAGAGGGACAAACACGACAAAGTGTCCCCAAGGCCAGCGCGGGGCTGTAAAACGAGCAGGAGGTGACAATCCCCGTCCCCAGGGCCACCCAGAACGCGACACCTCGGGGACAAGTGACCCCCCCGGGGGTGGCTGCGGGCTCCTTGTATGGTTGGGGACAGCGGTGGCACCAGACGCGACAAAAATAGCGCGGGGCTGATCCGGGAAAGGCTGAGGGGACACGGGGGTGGCACCTCGGGGTTTGGGGTGCAGGGGGGCTGTGGTGGCACTGGAGGGGTGGCACGGGATGTCGCCAGGGTTGGGGACAGATGTGCTGGGGGGTTTGGATCGGGACAGCCCCGCGAGGTCACCGAGGGCCACTGAGCCACGCCGGGAATGTCACCAACACACGGGGACACAGCCGGCGATGACAGCGAATGTCACACAGCGCCGGGGCTGGCAGCGCACGTGGTGCCGGGCACGGGGACAGCGACACGGGGCTGGCTGTCCCCAAACAGCGACACGGGGCTGGCTGTCCCCTGTCCCCAGACAGTGACACGGGGCTGGCTGTCCCCTGTCCCCAAAAGCGACACGGGGCTGGCTGTCCCCAACAGTGGCACGGGGCTGGCTGTCCCCAGACAGTGACACGGGGCTGGCTGTCCCCAAACAGCGACACGGGGCTGGTTGTCCCCTGTCCCCAAAAGCGACACGGGGCTGGCTGTCCCCAACAGTGGCACGGGGCTGGCTGTCCCCTGTCCCCAACAGCGACACGGGGCTGGCTGTCCCCTGTCCTATCCCCAACAATGACACGGGGGCTGGCTGTCCCCTGTCCTATCCCCAACAGTGGCACGGGGCTGGCTGTCCCCAAACAGCGACAGGCTGGCTGTCCCCTGTCCCCAAAACAGCGACACAGGGCTGGCTGTCCCCAACAGTGACACGGGGCTGGCTGTCCCCAAACAGCGACACGGGGCTGGCTGTCCCCTGTCCCCAAACAGCGACACGGGGCTGGCTGTCCCCAAACAGCGACACGGGGCTGGATGTCCCCAAAACAGCGACACGGGCTGGCTGTCCCCTGTCCCCTGTCCTGTTCCCCAAACAGCGACACAGGGCTGACTGTCCCCTGTCCCCAAACAGCGACACAGGGCTGGCTGTCCCCCAACAGCGACACGGGCTGACTGTCCCCTGTCCCCAAACAGCGACACGGGGCTGGATGTCCCAAAACAGCGACACGGGCTGGCTGTCCCCTGTCCCCTGTCCTGTCCCCAACAATGACACGGGGCTGGCTGTCCCCTGTCCCCAACAGTGACACGGGGCTGGTGTCCCCGCGCTGTCCCTTGTCCCCAACAGTGACACGGGGCTGGTGTCCCCGCGCTGTCCCCTGTCCCCCCGCTCTCAGGGGACACGGACCGGGCTCTGTCGCCGCCCCGGCGCCGCTGTCGCGCAGCGCTGTCCCCTCGGGGCTGGTGGCCCCATCTGCTGTCACACCTTGGGGACAGCGCTGAGAGCACCGCGACCCCCGGGGCTGGCCCGGCTGAGCAGTTAATGAGTTAATGAGTTAATGAGTTAATTGGGGACAGCAGCTGCCCAGCGTCCCCCGGAGCCTCCAGTCCCCCATTACCCCAAGGCCACCACATGTCCCCAAGTGCCACCACCCCCCCAGGGATGGGGATTCCACCCTGGCCTGGGCAGCTGTGCCAGGGCTGGAAAAGCTTTTCCAGGAGGAAAATTCCCATTATCCCACCTGAGGCTGCTCCTGAGATCTCATCCCACCCCAAATCCCTGTTCCCAAATTCCCACCCCACTGATCCCCCTTTTCTCCAGACTGAGCATTCCCAGCTCCCAAAAATCCCCTGGATTTCTGGCTACATCCCAAAAATATTCTCCTCACCATCCCAAAATTCTTGTGGGACAGAGGATTTAGGGCTGATCTGAGCTTTTTTTTTTTTTTTTTAGAGGAGGGAAGATTTATTTTGACCCTCAGCATATCCAGGATGAGTAAAGAGCAATTTGGGATATTTGGGATTGCTCAGCATCCCTAAAAGAGCAGAATTCCTTGTGCCCATCCTTTAATTTAAATATTTACAAGAATTCATTCGATTCTGTCATTTAGGGTTAAAGTGACCAAAAGTGATTCCCGAATTTTGGGGTTCATGCCAGATTTTCCCTCCCAAAATCTTTTCCATCAGGAAAAATTCAGGCTGGAATTGGCAAAACAGCCTCAAGTCCATGGAATTCAGCTGGGAATTTTGGGAATACAGAAGGATCCTTCCTTCCTGAGTCAGCTCGGATTTTTTGGGAAAATCCAACCTCAGGGAGTCACTCTGGCTGGATTTCATTGTGGGTGCCCAAAATTCAGCTCCAAAATCTGCTCTGAATTCCCTGGAAATAGTGTGGGCTGGGGCAGGGTTGCAAAATCTGGAATTTTGGGAATTTGAAAGGAATAATGCAGCAGCTTTAAAGGTGTTTTTGGTGATTCTCTGATTCCAGAAGTGTTTTGTGGGACACGAGCCTGGATTTGGGGACAATGTGAACCCATTGGAAGTTCCAGGGATTCCTGCTGCTGCTCCCAAGCAAATCCCAGATCTGATCCCCTTAAATCCCAACAATTCCACCCCATCCACGGGCATCCCACTATCCCAGGTTGCTCCAATTCCTTTCCAAACTGACCTTGGGCATTCCAAAAATAATAATCCATTCTGAGAATCATCATGGACAAATCCCTGGCAATCAGCACCTCAGATGCCTCGTGGTTTTCCCTGGAATTTCTGGGGCTGCCACTGTCTCTCCACGGAATCCAAAACACCTTAAAGAGAAATTTGGAATAAATCCAGCAGGAATAAATCCTCGGTGCTGAGGGAGGCTGAGCTGGAAACCCAACCTGAGGCTGGCGTTGCTCTCTTTAAAACCAATTTTAACCCAAACAGCCAGATCCCATCTTTTTAAGGTAAAAATTTATGGACTTAAAGGCTTGAGTAAGGATGAAATTAAGGCTCTAAGTGTTAAATTGACTTAGTTTGCAGCTCTTTTTTTATAGGATGCTTTTCCTTGTAGTAATCAATAATTGTTATTGTTTTGTTGTAATAATTCTGCAAGGTAAGCAGTGGTGGTCAAAGAAACTTCCAAATTTCTGTGGGGCAGCTCTTGGGACAATTGGTCATGTAGCCATCGGGTCTTGGGAGATAAAAAACAGAAGAAGTGGGAATTCTGATCTTTAGCAGATTTGTGATTGATTACACAAAGGCAGGAAATTTGATTCTGCTAAAAAACCTTTCTGACTATGGAAAACCCTTTTTTTCTTTTACCAAACTGGAATACACAATATTCACAACAAGGGGATGTAAACAGAGTGGGTTTAATCACATATTTCCCTTTATCTAGGTCCGTGTTCTTTTCTTATTTGAAGTATCCTGGTTTATACAAACTCCAAAACTTCCAGGATTAACACGAATCATTTATCAATTATCCCAGCAGGAAATCTGATTCTGAAAAAAAACCTTTCAGACTGTGGAAAATCCTTTTTTTTCTTTTACCAAACTGGTATACACAATATTCACAACAAGGGGATGTAAACAGAGTGGGTTCAATCACATATTTTCCGTTATCTAGGTCCGTGTTCTTTTCTTATTTGAAGTATCCTGTACAAACTCCAAAACTTCTACGATTAACATGAATCATTTATCAATTATCACACTGGGGGAATTACAGAAATAACAGCAGAAAAACTAAAAGTGGCAATAGTAAATATAAGAAGAAGAAATAAAACTCTGCGACAGCAGCGCCGCTCTGAGGTAACGTGCGTTGCCGCCATCCTTTTATGTGAGGGCGACTCCCAGAATGCCCCGCGGTGCTAATTTGCATATTGCGCGCATGCGCAGCTCTTCCTACACAAGTACTTTTATATGAGAGTGACTCCCATCATGCCCCGCGACGCTAATTTGCATATTATGTTCATGTGCAGTGCCTTCTGCACCCCAAGTTCTTTACTCCCAGCATGCCCCGCGGCGCTAATTTGCATACTACGCGCATGCGCATCTAACTTTCTCTGCCCTAAGTCCTTTAGTCCCATCATGCCCTGTGGCACTAATTTGCATATTACGCGCGTGCCCAGCTCCTCCGCTGCACAAGTCCTTCATGTGAGGGTGACTCCCAGCATGCCCCATGGCTCTAATTTGCATACTATGCACATGCACAACTCCCCCTCCGCCTCAAGTCCTTTAGTCCCAGCATGCCCCGTTGTGTTAATTTGCATATCACGCGCATGCGCAGCTCCTCTCCTACACAAGTCCTTTATATGAGGGTGACTCCCAGCGTGCCCCGCGGTCCTAATTTGCATATCATGCACATACGCAGCTCCCTGTCCATCCTAAGTCCTTTATTCCCAGTATGCCCCGCGGTGCTAATTTGCATACTGCGCTCATGCGTAGCTCCTCCCCCGCCCAAGTCTTTTACGTGAGGGTGACTCCCAGCACGCCCCACTGTGCTAATTTGCATATTACGCGCATGCGCAGCTCCTCCCCCGCCCCCCCAAACCCGCGCTGTCTCCGCGCAGCCGCAGTGCGCCCGGCGCGCCGTGTCCCTCCGCGCTCCCCTCCCGCCGCTCCCGGCGCTTTTCCCCGGTGCTTTTTAGGGTTTCTTCCCGGTTCTCCCGGTTCTTTCCGGCGGCGGGGGACGCGGGGAGAGCGGTGGTTGCGCGCAGGCGGAGGTAGGAGGCGAGCGGCGGCCGCTTCCCCCGGAGCGGTGCGGGCTGAGGGGGACGCGCGTAATGGCGGCTGCGTGAGGGGGGGAACGGGAGAGGGGCCCTCATGAGGAGCTTCGCCCTGTGGATGTTTATTCTTTTATTTTTTTACCCCTTCTCCTCTTATTCCTTATCTTTTAACGCCTTTAGTGTTAATCTTTTATCCTTCTTTCTTCCGGCTCACTGATAAAGCCGCCCGACCTGCAGCGCAGCCGCAGCCCCACCACGGATTCTCCACATTTCACACCCGGCAGGGATTTTAAATTAAATTTTGAAATTAAAATCTCGAGTTTAGGCGATTTGAAGCGAGGGAAACGCTGCCTTGGTCCTCCCTCCATTCCCTTGCACGTCAAACAACACTCAAAGCCTTAATTTAATCCTTACTCAGGTCTTTAAATACATACATTCGGTATTTTTTAATCTTAAAACAATGGGGGCCAGCTATTGGGAGTTGATGTTTTGGGTTAAAATTGAAAATTTGCCCTAAATAGAGCAATACCAACCTTGGGTTGGGTTTGCACCTCAAGACCTGGATGTGACCTCAGGCATTTCTTTGTGGTTTGGGGTTAAAAACGCGGATTTTCCATGTTTTTTTCTGCTTTGAAACAGCAATAATTGAGCAGAGTTGCGTCAAATACCCGAAAAAAAAATATATTTTCTTAAAGCCCAGTGTTGTAACTCTGCAGCATCACGTGGTTTGCAGGAACTTCCTCTTTTGGAGGATACAACTTTTAAAAATACAATTTAGGTATAGTCTTCGGTGTTTTTAGTGTTATTTTAAACCCAAAATGTTAATTTGTAATGTTATTTTTTTATAAACCAGGCTTGTTATTTTATTAGTTTTTAAATCTCTTTTTATAGAGTTCTTTCTAAAAATATTTACATAAAACTTCATGGGTTTTTTTACTCAGAACCCGAACCAAACCCCCCCAAAAAATCTTATTCCAGCCCAGAATTGATGTTTGAATGTTGTTGGGTTGGGTTTTTTCTCCTGTCTCTGCTGTGGGATCCTTCCCTGGACATTTAAAACCTTAAATCAGCTGCTGGAAGGATTGGAGAGGGTGGATCTGACATGAGCTCATGATTTTCTTTGGAATAAGAAGGAAAAGATTTTCTCCAAGGAAAAGGAATATCATAAATTTAATTTTTATTTTCTTTTTTTCCCATTTAAGTGTATTCCCCAAACTCTGCTGAAATTGGGGATATTTATCCAAAGGTGGGGTTTGCCAAAACCTGAATTTCTTCTCTTCCCTCTTTTCCTTCCCAGTTTGGAATTGGGGTTGTTTTTCTGCCAGACAAAGAGCTCATGTGGGTGTTTCCCTTTTATTTTTTATTATTGAAGGTAAATAAAACCTATTTTCCTGCTTCCTTGCCATCAATTAAATATTCTGTGTGGAATTTTGGGCTTTTTTGGGGAATTTTAGGCAGGAATGTCGGTGATGGTATCAGGGACCTGTTGCTGAAATTGATTTATCCAACTTGGTGCTGCTCTGAAAGTGGAATTTGAGGAAGATTCTTGGTGTTAAAATGCTCAATTTTGGTCCTGTTTTAGGAATTCCTGGCTGAAAGGCTTGTCCTGATTTTTTTTTTTTTTAATAGAAACCTCCTGCCTCAAAGGCTGGGATGGGGCAGAATTTTGGGAATTTTGGGTTCCACAGCTGGTGTTGATGTTCTGTTGGGGTGGGGTTGGAGTTAACTTTTCTTGGGAGTTTTGTTTGGGATTTGGGAGCTGAGTTTGGCTTTCCCTGGAGTGGCTGAAGGGATATCCCATCCCTGCATCTCCTTTTCCATAGGAAATTTGGGATGGAGGAGTGGGAAAAGGTGAGTTTGGCTTCTGGAATTGCACAGAGAGAAAGGAATAACTTAACTTGGCTTGGCTTTTGCCTCCATTTTTCCCCCATGATTTTATCTCATCCCAGGAATTTTTTATTCAAGTGCTTCCTTTCCCATCCTGCTACTTTTTTTTTTTTTTTTTTTTTTTTGGCGGGGGGGGGGGATCTGCTTCCTTCAGGCTTTACAATTTCAGCTCAGCTTTTGCTGTTGTCTTTTTCCTGGGAAAAATCCAAGTTTCCAGGCTGGGATTTGTCCTCTTCCCATTATTCAGATGCTCCAGGACCATTCCCATTCTGCCTTCCTCTTCCTCCTCATCCTCCAGGATGAGGTCCTGGTGGGATTGGAACATTGCCAGTGATCCTGGCTCTTGGAATTCCAAAATCCACCGATCCCAATCTGGGATCTGGAGCTGGCCCAGAGGAGGATCCTGGGAATTTTTGCCTGAAGAGGGCAGGTGATCCTGCTGGAATGCCAAAACACCTGGATCTCTTGTTGTGTGCTGGATTTGGGCCATGCTGGAGGAGCTGGAGGATCCCAGGGTATTGGGATAATATGGATGGACACCAAGGATAACCCAGAAAATCCAGGAGCTCCTGCTGGAACTGGGGTTGTGCTGGAAGGTGTGACTCTGGAGGTGACAATCCCAGAGATCCAGAGGGTGGTGAACTGCCCAGGCCCATCCAGAATCACAGGAAAGAATTCCCAACTGCAGGAAAAGGCCTTGCCCAAGTCCTGACTTTGATGAGAGAACATCTGGGCTGCTGTTGATGAGGAATTCTCCAGAGGGAAGGACCATGGCACCCTCTGGATGCCATCAGGAAAGAGGAGAAAAATCCCAGTTCCTTCCAAAACATTCCAAGATTTTGCCATCAAACAAAGGAAGAGCAGGGAATTTCCAGAGGAGATGCAGGTCTTGGGGCTGGATGTGGTCAGTTCTGGAAAAGCTCTTGGAAAAACACAGCAGCTTTCTAAGCTTGGCTTTGGTTCCAGCTTTGTTTATCTGCACAGAGCCAGAAAATTCCATGCTATTTATAGGGACAAATCAGGAAATTCTCCTTTTGGAATTTCCTTTTGAATAAACCTTCTGTGTAATGGGAGAAATTCACTTCTGCTTTCTCCTGAGGTTCTTGAGGAAAAGAGGTTCCAGAGGAATCTTGTGGCTCTCCACAACTCCCTGACAGGGAGGGGGATTTGGGATCTGATCCCAAGGAATAACAGGAAAAGAGGGAATGGGCTCAGGTTGGACACAGCAGGAATTTCCTCATGGGAAGAGCAGTTTGGAAGTGCCCAGGGAGGTTTGGAATCCCCATCCCTGGAGGTGTCCAAGGAATTCCTGGATGTGGCACTCAGTGCCAAGGTGGGGATTTGGCACAGCTTTGACTGGATGATCCTGGAGGGATTTTCCAAACCAGAATATTCCCAGGATTCAGGGCTGTTGCAGGTGAGGTTTCCCTGCCCTTTTTGTCCATGCAGGAATTCTTACTCTGGATCTGTCTCTTGCACTGCAGGCACCAGGGAGAGTTTCAAATCCAGAATTCCCATTTCTCCATCTGTATTGGGAAGCCTGGAAAAATGGAAGCAGGAAGTTGAAGGGAAAGCAAGGAAGGTGTTGTTTGGGCTTGTGTTGTGCTCTGAAGTTCTGGGATTGCTGTTCCCAGGGATCAGCTGGGAATGTTCCCCTGGAGAAAAGAAGAGCTCAGAGTTCCTGAAGGGGCTCCAAGAGAGCTGGAGAGGGACTGGGGACAAGGCAGGGAGGGACAGGATACAGGGAATGGTTTCCACTGGGAAAGGGGAGATTGGGCTGGGATCTTGGGAAGGAATTCCTGCCTGGGAGGGTGGGGAGGGGCTGGACTGGAATTCCCAGCTTTTCTGTGGCTGCCCCTGGATCCCTGGTAGTGCCCAAGGTCAAGTTGGATCCACCTGGGGTGGTGGAAAGTGTCCCTGATCTGGGGGTGGGATTGGATGGGATTTTAGCTCTTTTCCCACCCAAACCATTCCCTGATCCCGCCTGATTCCCGCTCGGTGTCACTGCAGCCCCAGCTCGGGGCTCGGTCCCTGCTGAGGTGTCCCTGTCCCTGCAGTGGTGCTTCCCAGGCTCCAGCACTTCCCAAACAAAGCTGCCTGGAAGAGGAAGGTGAGGATCTCCCTGATATCTCCAGACCATTGTTCCTCCATCTTGGCATTTCCAGAATCATTTCCTTTGGGAACATCACTCAGGAGCTCCTTGTCCACAGCCCTTCCTAAAATCCCGGAATGATTCGGGTGGGATGGGACCTCAAATCCCATCCAAAGCCACCCCCTGCCATGGGTGGGGACATTTTCCATAAACCGGGTTGCTCCAAGTCTTTCCCAGCCTGGATCCCATCCCAGGCCAGGCTGAGGAGCTGAGGTTTGCAGAGGTGAGTTGTTATTCCCAATCCTGCTACAGGAGCTTCCCTGCTCCCATGTGTCTTGGAAATACCTGGAGAGGTAAAAACTCATCCTATGGGAATTCTGGGTTTTTTCCCTCCTTGGAGTTTGTGGAATTAAGGTTGGTGGTGTTTCAGATCTGCTCTGCTGATCCATTTGTGGTTGTCCTGGTGATGGGTGGCTGTGACAGCTCCTTCTTTAAGTGCTTTCCACAGGGAATTTTTGTCCTCCAGTGCTGGGAATTCTGGAGAAAATACCAGCTGAAAGGCAGAAGGTGGCTTGGGGGATGTTGGTTCACATTTGTTTGAAAAGCCTCTGGAACAAACCTGAAAATCCTTTGAAATCTGATTTAATTTGTGGAGGGAGGAGAAATATTGGGTGAGAGGCTGGAATTTTGGGAATGCTATCTGGTGGGAATCTGGTTATTGTTTGCTTGGAGAGGATTAATAGGATTTGTGTTTCTTCTGAGCCCTGAGCAGTTTGTACTCAGTTCAAATTAAGTAATTCGTCAAAAACCTCACACCCAGATGGGAACAAACTCCAGGAACTGTGCTGGAAAATCTGCACCGGTGTTTGGTCATTCCCTGTACAATTGATTCCTTGAGCTATGATCTCAGTGTGAACCTCTGCTCATGGAAGATATTCCATCTGGACTCAACTCCCATGAGTTTGGAAAGCAGAACCCCGTGATGGTGTCAGCGAGACGAGAACCTCGGCGCCGCAGGAATTCCTCGCGGAGCTTCGGGAAAACTCCTGGAAAACCTCGTGTACGGCTGCAAGAAGAGTCCAGTTCCAGGAGACAACTGATGGACAAGGGGGAAATGAGGAATTCCCGGGTTTGGAGTTTTCCTGGTTTGGGTTGGGATTTTTTTGCCGTGTTTGGGGTTGGGAATGGGGACAGAGCTGGGAACACGCTGATGTGGCTGCTGCTTTGTCATCGCCCTAAATCCAGAATTCTGCTCGGTCCCTGAGGAGCTGCACAAGGACTTTGCTACTCTTGGGTGTTTTCCTGGTCTCAAGCTCCATCCCTGGGCTGCTTGGACAGGGCTTGGAGCAGCCTGGGATGACGGGAGGTGTGGAATGGGGTGGGCTTTAAGGTCCCTTCCAGCCCAAACCCGTGTGATTCTCTTTCCAGAACTCGGTGGTGTTTCATTTTTCCTCTCCCTGTACCTGTACCTTCTTCTCCCCCTCACATCACCCAATTCTCAGTGATTTCACCCAAACCAAGCCCCACTTCCCTTGACCACGGTGCTTTTTGTGCATAGATTTTTTTATTGTTGTTGTTCCTGGACGGTTTTACTCCTCTCTGTTTCAAACCCTTCCCATTTAAGCTCTTGGAGAGATCGGATATTTTCTACCCACAGAATTCCAGCCTCATCCCACCCTGTGAATTCTTGCAGGGTTTGCTCTTCACCCATGAGAGATCCATGGGAGTGTCCTCCTGGAAACAGCTCCGGCCTCGGCTCAGCTCCACCCAGTTGGAACTGGTTGGAGATCTCCACCTAAATGGTTTCACTTCCAACTCATCCTACGTCATGGACAGGGGGGGTTTCATTCTTTGCCTCACTGCTCCTGAAATTATTAATTGTAATTAAACCCAAACTCTGTTCTCACCAAGAAGTGAAATGCCAGGTTTTAAGCGATACTGTTGCAACTGTCACCACAGGTTGTGTTCCCTGTGACATCCATCTTGTTGGGTTCAGCTTGTTAATCACCTGTTTCATTGATTAATCACCTGTTCTCTGCATTTAACATTTTAAATAGTGAAAGAAAATGTTTTTTGTGTGAATTTTGAGTGCTTTAAACTGTGATGCAAATCTTGCTTTTGTGCCTCGGGTTTGCTTTTCTCCCCGTCCTAGAAGCCGCTGTGAGCAGATGCCAAAGATGACCCATCTAATCCTTGTCTTTTAACTTGCAGCTTTGTGTTGTTCTTGGAAAGTTTCGCACCACTTGTGAATTCCCTGAACCTTGGCCTTGCCAGCCCCTTTGTGTTGGGCCCTCCTCCTTTTCAGCTTGCCCAAATTAAGACCCACTTGGCTCTCCATCACTTGGCTGCCAGCGGCGGGCAGGCACCTCCCCACGCTGGCGTCCGCCAGGCATTGCTGAAAGACGCAATGTTTAGCCCCAGAGGAACCTTGCCCCCGAGGCCCAGAGGACCCAACCCGTCGGGCACCAAAGCCCCGGCAGCTTTCGGGTCCGGAGGCGCGGCGGGGCCGCCCAGGAAAGCCGCGCCTGCGACGTCCCAAGCAGTGCCCCAAAGATTCTCGGGGCAGGACGCGCAGCAGTGGACGGGATCGCAGAGGATCAACGTCCGCGTCACGCTACACAGGGCCGATCCCAGGAAAGTCAAGGAGAAGAGCAGCCTGCACCAGGAGCAGAAGGGAGACCCGCGTGCCAATCGCTGGGATGGCGGCCCCGGCACCGCTGGGCCAAAGCCGCCCGGCCCAGCGCCGGTCTTGGAGCAGAATTCCAACCCCCAGAACCGGTACACACCCGAAAGCGCCTCCAGCATTTTAGCGAGCTTCGGTTTGTCCAACGAAGACCTGGAAGAGCTGAGCCGCTACCCTGACGACCAGCTGACACCCGAGAACATGCCAAGGATCCTGCGGGAGATCCGCATGCGGAAGCTGGGCCACGCCGTGCCCGGCCTGCACGCTCCGAACCGTGGTAACGAGCCGGCGGGCGACAGTGGCAGCACCACCGTCAAGGGCAAAGTGATTGACTACGGCCACGCCAGCAAGTACGGCTACACCGAGGACCCGCTGGAGATCCGCACCTACAACCCCGAGGCGCTGCCCGAGGAGCCGCTGGAAGCGCGCGTCTACAATCCCGAAAGCTCAAGCGCGGAGAACCGGGAAGAATTCCAGCGGGAGCGGAGCGTGCCGGTGGCCGTCCCACAGCCACCGCCACCACCGCCGCCCAACGTGCCGTGCAACCCCGTGTTCCCGGCCGAAGAAATCATCAAGCTGCCGGCGTTCCCTGCCGACTCCTCGCCCGCTCCGCCGTTTTTCCCGGCCGAGCCGCCGGCCAAGGTGCCGGGGCTGTGTGGCGCACCGCCCGCCGCGCTGCCGGTGGTGAAGCCGGTGTCCCAGCCGCCCATGCCTCCAGTGCTGCCGCCTATGCTGCCGGCGCTGCTGCCCACACCCATGCTGCCGCCGGTGATGCCGCCAGCTGGTCCAGCCGCCCGTCACCCAGCACGTGTTGCCGCCCATTCCAACGCCGCCCTTCTCGGCCGGGCTCTTGGCTGCCATCAGCCAACACGAGCAGAAGCAGCGCAACAGCGGCAGTGCCCATCCCGCACCCAGCGCTGCCGGCGGGACCTCGGCGGGACACAAACCCTTCCACAAACCCTTCCAGTCGGCCGTGGATGAACCCATCAAATCCCCCTTCGGGGTGGTGAAGGCGTCCTGGCTGCCTGTGTTCCCAGATTCGAAGAGCAAACGCCTCCCCACCCCATCCATGATGAACGACTACTATGCCACGTCGCCACGAATATTCCCACATTTGTGTTCTCTGTGTAACCTTGAATGCACTCATATGAAGGTGAGTGGCTTTCCCAGATTATTCCCTAAGCGTGTGTACTCGGCACCTTTTCCTGCCGCTGCTTGTTTTCCCTGGGAATTCCATGGATTGGGATGCTGGTCGCCAAGTTTGAGTGTTGGGAATGGTGCGAGAAATGATTGTAACAGCGTGTTCTCCTGCCAGTTGCATTTCAGAGTTGTTTTCTTTTTAATTTTTTTATTTGAATATTGAAAGATTTCTGATTTTGCAGCGAGTTTCCAACAAGAAAACAAACCTGGAGCAGCAGAGTGAAATATTAATGTTGTGTGTGGGGGACTCAGATCATGTCTTGGGGTGGGGGAGATGCCTGTGTGTTCATTCCCCCCCTTCCTCCTCCTCCAAACTCTGCCTGAAAACAAAAGAGCCCATTTAAACCCTGAAATTTCATCTTCCAAATCTGCTCTGTGTGACAACACTGAATATTCCAGAGGCTGGCTCGGAAAATGCGTCCATTCATCCTGCC
The DNA here is from genome assembly GCA_034336665.1 of Luscinia megarhynchos. Classification (NCBI taxonomy): domain Eukaryota; kingdom Metazoa; phylum Chordata; class Aves; order Passeriformes; family Muscicapidae; genus Luscinia; species Luscinia megarhynchos. The sequence goes on from CM067566.1 coordinate 1,880,191, forward strand.
AGGCTCTCAGCCTTGAAGGAAATCGCAGCTTCAGCTTTGAAGGGAAAAATAAAGGGAAAAAGTGATGGCTATGGAGAGATAAAAAATGTTTTGGAAGCTGTGGGTTTTCCTGGAAAAGCCTGAGGTTTGATCTGTCAAAAATACGGGAGAATGTGATATTAAAAAAAAACCAAACGGTATAATTAATTAATAATTATTTAATGTATTTGAATTGCAAAGTGTGGAGAGGCTGTGGGGGAGGGATTTTTGTAATTTGGTAAAATCCTGGAGATTTGAGGCTCTGTTTGTGCTGTGAATTTAAAATATGACTGAAAATGAGAATAGCTTTGTTAGGGAAAAACAAACAGAAATTCCCAAACCCTTTTCCCCAGGAAGTACTGAGGGCCGGGGAGTTGGGCAGCTGGAAATGGGAAGGGTGATTTAAAATAAAAATGGGTAAAATTGAACAGGGAAACATAAGTGTGTGGGGGTGTTAACAAAAGGAAAAGGGAGTTAATCTAAATGGGAATTCTTTGCTCTTTTAAGGAGGGAAATGTCACTAAAAATCTGTTGGCATATCAGTTCTAGCTGAGGTTTTGGGGTGGATTCAAGGTTGTGAGATCCTGTTCTGGTGGGATTTGTTCCCAGGAATCCTGATCCCACTGCGGCCTCCCAAATCTGTCCTGGATTCGCTTCCTTTGGGAAGTCTTTGGTGTTTGTCTCCCAGTGTCACAGGAGCAGCCCTGGTGCAGAAGAACCAGAAGAGTTTGGGAGTTTTTATCCCAAAAAATAAAGTTTTGAAGAAGGAGTGTCCAGCTGGTGTATCCATGAATTCCAGAGATTAAAGAACTCAATTCCAGCTGTGCAGTTTGGCGAATATGGTTGGTTTGGGGTGGTTGGAAATGACCTGGACATTGAAGATTTGTCTTCCCAGTCATTCCTCTCCTCTTCTGGGAGAGCTTGATGGGACCTCAGGTGGGAAGAGCCACCAGATCCGGTGATTCCCAAGGACTTCTGTCATTTGATGCTGTCCCACGTGTCATCGCTGTCCCCATCCTAGAGAAACATGGATGAAGCTTGGAGAAGCCTGGATTTCATGGATGGAGCACTGGGGGTTGGATGGTGGCACTTGGAGTTGTCACCAGCTCCGTGTCCAGGCGGGAGCGGCCGCGCCGGGATTGGGATCGGCGCCGTGGGTGACAAGGACACTGGGATCGGTCACCCTTGGCACGGTGGAGGTGACACCGAGCTCTGCACTGGGATCACACCTGGAGAGGTGGGACTATCCCGACCTCGAGGCCGAGGGCAGCAGCTCCTGGGGTGGGATGATCCCAGCACAGACCCAAGATGGGAAGAAAATAATCGGAGCAGCCCTGGGAGGAGAACTTGAGGTGTTGTGGATGAGACATCCCAAATGTCCCAGGCTGATCCCTGGGCTGATCCCACAGCGTGGGCAGCAGCAAAGGTGGGAATTCTGCCCAGGTGAGACCCGACCTGCAGAGCTACCTCCAGTTTGGGGCAACATCTGGAGCACCTGGAGCAAATCCAGAGGAGACCCCGGAGCTGCTCCCAGGATTCTGGAACCAGACTGGGAGAGCTGGGAATGTTCCCCTGGAGAAGGAAAAAATCCAGGGAATCCTCAGAGTCTTTGAAGGGGCTCCAGGAGAGCTGGAGAGGGACTGGGGACAAGGCCTGGAGGGACAGGACACAGGGAATGGCTCCCACTGGGGAAGGGGAGATTGGGCTGGGATCTTGGGAAGGAATTCCTGGCTGCGAGGGTGGGGAAGGGCTGGACTGGAATTCCCAGCTTTTCTGTGGCTGCCCCTGGATCCCCTGGCAGTGTCCAAAGCCAGGTTGGATCCACCTGGGATGGTGGGAGGTGTCCCAGCCCATGGAAGGGGTGGGAATGGGATGGGATTTTAGCTCTTTTCCAACCCAAACCATTCCACAATTCTGGGATAACAGGAAGTGACGTCGGATGAAGATGAAGATGCCCAACCAGGAAAATCTCTATCCCACACTTGAAGACCCTCAAAAACAAAATTCCAGCAGTGGATTCTGAGTTCAGGCTGGTGGTGCTGAGCTCTTTTTTTCCATGGATCCTTTGAATCTGCTCTTGGATTGACTCATTTTGGATCCGACCACGCCGCGTTGCCCATGGGAAGAGAATTCCACTGGAGTATGAAACCCAGAGGTTCCCACCTGGATGTGGGATATTGATCCAAACATCATGCCTCCAACTTGGCCATGCCAAAACTCCAGAAGCTGAGAAAAAAACCCTCATGGATGTCATTTTTACAGATTTCTGATACATTTTAAAGGGGTTTTTTTGGGTTCAGAAGCCACAAGTTTTGGTATTTTGCACCTGCATCCAGAGCATTTTAAATTTTGAAGCTGACAGGTCTAAAACATTGGGAATTTGTGGGGGAAAAAATGAAGTGGTGAAATTTGTGGAGATGTCCATGGAATTTGGGGTTGGGGCAGCACCAGAATTTGACAGATTTGGTAATTTGTGATCTCAGGCAGGAAAGGATGTGTGAGAGGTTGGGCTCTGATCTTGAGGGATTTTCCAGCCTCAGGAATTCTGGGAATGTCTCTGTGGGATCCTCGGGGTTTGCTGTGAGGACATGCAGCCACACCAAGGTGGATTTTTGGGCATTAAAATCAGAATTTGAGTCCAAAATCGGTGCTTGGGCCAGATAGTCCCAAAAATATTTGTGTACTGGATGTTTCTTTAGGGCAAAATTCCCAATTCTCCTCTGAGATAGGCGGAGTCTGACCCGGCTGCTGTTCCCTTTCAATTCTAATTTCCCAAATCCTCAAAATCTTGAAGGATTTTATGGATTTTCCACAGAGCAGCTTCGTTTTCCTGTGGGAATCGCGTCCCGTTGGAATAACAGAGATCTGTGGGGCTCCTCTCTCTCCAGGAGGGACACCTCACATTCCAGATTGAGCAGATTTTTTGGAATAACAATTCTTTCATCCTCAATCCCACCACGTCTGGAATGAAGCAGATTTGAAACATTCCCAACACGAGGGATGTGATTTATCCTTATTTTTATCCACTTTTGTTCCCTAAATCCCTTCAAAACCTGGGGCAATGCCTCCTTGGATCTCGAATCTGCGAATTGCTCTTTTCCATGAAGATTTGCACTCGGAATTCCTTGATTGGACGCTTTGCTCCATCACCTTCTGCTCCCAGGATTTGTTGGTGGTGATCCCTGAGTGGGAGGAGGTTGGATGGAATTAGGGAAGGTGGGAATGGAAGGGTTTGGATGGAATTTTTCCTCTCACCAGGATTTGATGGAAAAAGGATCCTGTAGAGTTTTTAGCGAAGGATTTCTTTGAATCCCTGAAAAAATCGTGGCTGTTCCATCCCTGGAATATCCAAGGCCAGGTTGGATGGGGCTTGGAGCAACCTGGGATAATGGGATCATCTTGAGGTTCCCTTCCAACCATTCCATGATGATTCCATGGCCAGTGGAATATTCCCAAAGAAGAACCAGGAATGAGGCAAAAAAGGAGGAAAATCCATAAATCCAGAGGTGAGGACCTGGTGAGGAGAAGAAGATTCCCAAAAGTCTTGGATCAGCAGCTGGAGGGATTTGGAAGCCAAAACCCCTCCTTGGCACCGTGGAATTGGACTTCTGGGAGTTAAAATCCCTCTGGCACCTTGGAATTGGAATTCTGGAAGTCAAATTCCATGGAATTGGAATTCTTGGAGCCAAGTTCCCTTTTCATTCCCGCCAAGTTTTCTTTGAGAAACAGCTTTGGTTTATCCTGGTTCAATTGAAGCCTGGAAAAAATCTGGGAATGGGAATTGCTTAGGGACAGCCTGGAATTAGGGAAAACCAGCCTGGAACTAGGAAAACCAGCCTGGAATGCTGAAATCGCTGCTTTTATCCTCATGGAATTTATTATTCCATCATCCTTGAGTTTTCAGATCTATGACTTTATATTAATTGTTCCACATTTTATTGGATTTTATGCTGTAAGAGCAGCTGGAAGTTGATTTTTTTCCCCCAAGGATATTTAATAATTATCATTGGTGTTGTTCCACCTTGAAGAATTCCAGAGTTTTCCAAGGAATATCTTTTCTCCATAGAAAACTGCCTTCTTTTTTCCCAGCTCTCTGTCAGTCTATTCCCAGTTAAACCCAACTTTAGAGATTTTAATATGGAATTAAATCCTATTTTTATCAATTTTATAAATGCTAAAAATATCCCAAGGCTCTGGAATGACCTTTGAGCTGTGACATGATAGGAGTTGAACGTTCTAGGAGCTCCAGGCCTGGAAATTCCAGACTGGGGATGAGATTGGATGTGGAGATGCCACATTTTGGAAGAGCTGGAATTGCTTATTGATGTGACAGCAAATCATGGATTTATTCCCTTTAATTCTGATTCTCTGGTGATCCACGTGGTCCTGACATCCCCAGCGTGGGGGGTGGGTTAACTGATTAATTAATTGATTTAATTAATTGGTTTGATTAATTGATTTAATTGAGGCTTTTGTTCTGGAGCAGTGATAATCAGCTTTGAATCTCCTGCCTGAATTCCGTGGAAATTTCACTTTTCCGAGGTAAAAATGTGCTGGAAATTAAAAAAACAAAACCACCAACAGCTCCTGAGGGATTGGGCTGATCCTGGGAGTTTTCCACTAATCCAACTTTTCCTGATGTTGTTTTTTCCCTCAGGATTGGATCCTGCACCAGAACAACCCTGCCCACCTCGAGAGCTGCCGCAGGCTGCGCCAACAGTAAGGGATCCGCTGGGAATCCTTGGGATCAATTGGGGGTCTTTTGGGAATCTGTTTGGAATCAGCTGGAGAACCTCTGGGAATCCATTGAGGATCTTCTGGGAATCTGTTGGGAATCCTTTGAATCCACTGGGAATCCATTTGTGGGTCTGCTGGGAATCCATTGAGAATCCATTTGGAATCATTTGGGAATCTGCTGGGAAGCCATTTGGAATCCACCAGGAATTCCTTGGGAATTCATTGAATCTGCTGGGAATCCACTGGGAAACTACTGGGAATCCATTGGGGATCTGCTGAAATATCCATTGGGAATTTGTTTAATCCATTGGGAATCTGCTGGGAATCCATTGGGGATCCATTTGCAATCCATTGGGAGTCCACTGGGATTCTCTTGGGAATTTCCTGGGAATCCACTGGGAATTCTTTGGGGATCCTTTGGGAATCAGTTGGGAATCCATTGGGAATCAGTTGGGAATTCATTCTGAATCCACTGGGAACATGTTTGGAATACATTGGGGATCCTCTGGGAATCTGCTGGGAATCCATTGGGAATCCACTTGTAATAAGTTGAATCCATTGAGGATCCATTAGGAATCCTCTGGGAATCTGCTGGGAATCATGGAATGCTAGGGAACTATCCCAAATTGCTCCAATTCCCATCCAACCTCACCTTGGATAAACAGAAACCAACGCTTGGTGCTTTTGGGAATGGGAATTTTCTCCAGAGAAATGGGAATATTTATGGGAAAAAATCCCATTTTCTTGGGCATTTTGGCTTTTCCACTGACATTTTCCTGTTGTCATCCACAGATATCCCGAGTGGAATCCTGAGGCTCACTCCTCCAACAGGTACCTCACTTTTCCAAATCTTCTTTCCCCATCAATCCCACTCCTCACTTTTCCCTAAACTCTTTCCTGACACCAGTCGCGCTCCTCACACCCCCAGTCTCCCATTCCCACATCAGTCCCACACCTCACACCCCCAATCTCCCATCCCCACACCAATCCCATTCCTCACTTTTCCCAAACTCTTTCCTGACACCAGTCACACTCCTCACACCCCCAATCTCCCATCCCCTCACCAATCCCACACCTCACATTCCCAATCTCCTTTCCCCACACCAATCCCACTCCTCACATCCCAATCTCCTTTCCCCACACCAATCCCTACTCCCACATTCCCAATCTTCTCCCACACCAATCCTCCTCAGTCCCAACTCCATCCCCACACCAATCCCACTCCTCACATTCCCAATCTCCTTTCCCCACACCAAATCCCTCTACTCACATTCCCAATCTCCTTTCCCCACACCAATCCCACTCCTCACATTCCCAATCTCCATCCCCACACCAAACCCAAACCTCACATTCCCAATCTCCTTTCCCCACACCAATCCCAAACCTCACATTCCCAATCTCCATCCCCACATCAATCCCACTCCTCAGATTCCCAATCTCCATCCCCCACACCAATCCCACTCCTCACATTCCCAATCTCCATCCCCACACCAATCCCACTCCTCACACCCCCCCAATCTCCCATTCCCACATCAATCCCACTCCTCACATTCTCCCATCTCTCTATTTCCCATCTCCCATTCCCACACCAACCCCACTCGCCCCAATCCCTTTCATTCCCCTCAGGAATGCCGCCGACCGCAAGGAGAACCGCACCCCCAAGCACCGCTCCAGCTCGTCCAGCCCGAGCCGGCGCCGCTGCCGCCCCTCGGGCAGCTCAGGCGGCTCCTCCCGCCCGTCCTGCTCCTCCAGCTCCTCCTCGGGCAGCTCGGCGCTGCGCCGCCTGCGCTCCCGCTCCCGCAGCCCGCCGCGCTTCCGCCGGCCCCGCTCCCGCAGCCCGCGGCACCTGCGGCGCCTGAGCCCGCGGCACCCGAGCCCGCGGCACCGCTCCCGCTCCCGCTCCCCGCAGCGCGCCCGCGGCCCGCCCCGGCCCGGCCCCAGAGCGCGGGGATCGCCCAGCTCCGAGCGCTGCTCCCGCCGCTGCAGCCGCTCCGAAGGTACCGGGGAGGGAGAGCGGGGAGGGGAGGGGAGCCCGGAGCTCATCTGGGAATTTCAGCCTAAATCCTGAGGGGAGGCGTGAGGGGAGGGGAGCCCGGAGTTCATCTGGGAATTTCAGCCCCGATCCTGAGGGGAGGCGTGAGGGGAGGGGTGCCCGGAGCTCATCTGGGAATTTCAGCCTAAATCCTGAGGGGAGGGGTGCCCAGAGTTTATTTGGGAATTTCGGCCTAAATCCTGAGGGGAGCCCGGAGCTCATCTGGGAATTTCAGTCTAAATCCTGAGGGGAGGGGTGCCCGGAGCTCATCTGGGAATTTCAGCCCCGATCCTGAGGGGAGGCATGAGGGGAGGGTTGCCCAGAGCTCATCTGAGAATTTCAGCCTAAATCCTGAGGGGAGGGGTGCCCGGAGTTTATTTGGGAATTTCAGCCTAAATCCTGAGGGGTTCCCAGAATTTATTTGGGAATTTCAGCCCTGATCCTGAGGGGTTCCTGGAGTTTATTTGGGAATTTCAGCCCCGATCCTGAGGGGTGCCCAGAGTTTATTTGGGAATTTCAGCCCTGATCCTGAGCGGTGTCTGGAGCTCATCTGGGAATTTTAGCCCCGGTCCTGAGGGGTGCCCAGAGTTTATTTGGGAATTTCAGCCCTGATCCTGAGCGGTGTCTGGAGCTCATCTGGGAATTTTAGCCCCGGTCCTGAGGGGTTTGGGAATGATGAAAGGCATTCCCAGAGTTTATTTTGGGAATTTCAGCCTGAATCGGGGTTTTGAGAATGACAAGAGACATTCCCAAAGTTTATTTTTCCCTCCTGAAGGTAATTTCATCCCAAATCAGGATTTTGGGAATGCTGAGCACCATTCCCAAGTGGTTTTAATGGAATTTCATCCCAAACTCAGGATTTTTGGGAATGCTGAGCACCATTCCCAAAGTGGTTTTAATGGAATTTCATCCCAAACCAGGATTTTGGGAATGCTGAGCAACATCCCCAGAGTTTTTTTTCTCCCAAAGGTGATTTCATCCCAAAATAATTTCATCTCAAATCGAGATTTTGGGAATACTGAGCAACATCCCAAGTTTTTTTCCCCCCAACTCTGCCTTTCCCACAGGAATCTCATTCCTGACTTTTCCCAAACTCTGCAATTCCAGAAATATTTATTCCATAATTCCCACAATGCCCATCCAGCCTTTCCCTGGAAACTTCCAAAGATTAAAAAATAATGGAATTCTGGAATTCCAGAAAGATTCATTCCATAATTCCATAATTTCCAAAAATTTTTTTTCCTCCTTTACCCCATCCAAGCTCTGGTTTTTTTGGTGCTTCCCAGAATTTTCTTTTTTCCAAGTGGGAATTTGTGAAAGGGATCAAGCAGATTTGCCAAAAAAAATATAATTTTTTTAGGGATGAAAGGAAAAAATTGGGAATGAAGCAATGAATAACCAACCTCTGGATTCTCCACAGCAATCCAGCAGCCAGGAAATTAATTAAGGACTAATTAAAAGCAGCCCAGAGCGAGCCAAGGAAGGCAGGAATTAGCAGAAGGCTCCGAGCTAGTAAGTACTGCTGGGTGTGTCAGTGAGACAGGAGCAGGGTCACAAAACATCCCCAAAAATTCCAAAAACATTCTGAAAAAATTTAAAAGGAAGAACTAAAAAATTACTAAAAAAAAAAAAAAATTACTTAAAAAAAAAAAAAACCAACTTCCTAAAAAATTCCAAATTTAAAAAAAAATAAAAATCCTGAAATATTCCTAGGAAAAAATTCCAAAAAAATTCTCAAAAAACTTTAAAAATTTTCTATGACATTCCCATTTTTTTCCTATTTTTGCTGTAGAAAACGAGACCAAATTTTGATTTTTTAAACTTTTTTCCCAATGAGATTTTTATTGATCTCACTGCAATTCATTGTTCAGGAAGATTCAGGAGTTGGGTGATGAAACCAAAAACCACAGGGAAAAAATCCTGGATTTGATCCCAAAAAATTTTAAAAAAAACCCCAATAAATAAAAAAAAATTCCCCTAAAAAATCCCAAAAAATCTAAAACAATTTTTTTAAGAATTCCTCAAAAATTCCCATTTTTTCCATTTTCTTTTTAGTCGAAAACGATGCCAAATTTTGATTTTTAAATTTTTTTCCATTGAGATTTTTATTGATCTCACTGCAATTCATTGATCAGGAAGGTTCAGGGTTGGGTGATAAAACTAAAAACCTCGCAGGGAAAAAATCCTGGATTTGATCCCAAAAAATTCCAACAATTCCCAACATGGATTTTTCCTTTTTTTTTCCCAGACAGAAAAGCAGCTCTGGAAGCCGTGATGAAAACCTTGGGACCGGGATTTTTGGCCGAGTTTAAAAAACACAAATCCCTGCAAGCGGCGGTTCAGGAATCCTTAAACTCGGGAAAATCCCATGGAATTCCCAGCAGGACCAGTGGGAATGGCAAAAAAATTCCCAAAATTTCCAGAAAAGATGGAGCAGCTGGAGCAGGGCCCAGCTCATCCCAGGAATCCGAGGGGAATGTCCCCAAAAAAGAGAAGGAAGAGGAGGAGGAAGCGTCGGGGAAAAATCATCCTGCGTCCTATAACAGGGTGAGATTTGGGAATTTTTGGGATTTGGTTTGGAATTCTGTGGGAATTTTTTGGGATTTGGGGTGAATTTTTGGGATTTGGGGGAAATTTCTGGGATCTGAGGGAAAATTCCTGGAATTTGGTTGGAAATTATTGAGATTTTGGGAGGGGAATTCCTGGAATTTGGAGAGAAATTCCTGGGATTTGAGAGAGAATTTTTGGGATTTGGGGTTGGATTTCTGTGGAAATTTTTGGGGTTTGGGAAGGAGTTTCTGGGATTTGGGTTGGAATTCTTGGGATTTTTCTGGGAATTCTTGGGATTTTTCTGGGAATTCCTGGGATTTGTGTGGAAATTTCTGGGATTTGGTTAGAAATTTTTGGGATTAGTGTGGGAATTTTTGGGACTTGGGAGGGGATTCCTGGGATTTCTATGGGAATTTTTGGGATTTGGATGGGAATTTCTGGAATTTGAGTGGGAATTTCTGGAATTTGGGTGGGATTTGATTTCAGGAAATTGTTTCCATGAAATAATTCCTGCCAGGATGGATGTGGGGAATGTGGAATTCTGGAATTCTCTATGGGAAAGAATTGAAAGATGATTTATTCTGCAATTCCCACAATCCCAAATCCAGCATTTCCTTGGAGACTTCAAGGGATGTGAAAATAATAAAATTCTGGAATTCTAAAAAAAAAAATCATGGAATTACAGAATTCCATAAAGATTTATTTCCTAATTCCTAAAATCCCAAACCAGGAGACTTCTCAGGGATAAAAAATTAATGGAATTCTGAAATTCCTGAAAGATTTATTCCATAATTCCAATCCAACTTTTCCTTGGAAAATTCTAGGGGTGAAAAATCATGGAATTACAAAATTCTATTAAAAAATAATGGAATTCTGGAATTCCAGAAATATTTATTCCACAATTTCAATCCAATTTCATACCTGGAATTCTCCAAGGAAAGGCTGGTTTGGGATTTTAGGAATTATGGAATAAATCTTTCTGGAATTCAAAAATTCATTCCAATGGAGATTTCCATTGATTAAAAAAATCACGGAATCACAAAATTCCATAAAAATTCATTCCAGGATCTCAATCCAACCTTTCCTTGGGATTTTCCATGGCTGAACCCTCAGGATTTTTGGGAATTCCTTCCCTGTTTTTGCAGCTGCTGAGGGAGGACCTGCTGAGCTGTGGCACCGTGCTGCAGATCTCGGATTTGCCCGACGATGGATTTTCCGACCAGGACATCAAAAAACTCGTCCAGCCCTTTGGAAAAGTCAGTGACCTCATCGTGCTGCGCTCCAGGAACGAGGTGAGCCTGCAAAATGGCATTGGCAATCTGGGAGCTGCAAAAATTCCCAAAAATCCCCTCCTGGAATGGCTGGGAATGGGCAATTTCCTGCTCTTCCACTCAGAATTCGGCGAATTTTATGGATGGGGAGATTTTTTTTCTGTTTTTTTTTCCCCTTTTTTCCTTTTTTTTCCTCTTTTTTTCCCTTCTTTCCCCTCCCTTTTTTCCTTCCCTTTTTCTCTCCCTTCCCTTTTTTCTTCCCTTTTTTCCTTGTGTTTCCTTCCCCCCTTGTTTCCCATTTTCCTTTTCCCATTTTCTTTCCCATTTTCCTTCCCATTTTCCTTCCCATTTTCCTTCCCATTTTCCTTCCCATTTTCCTTCCCATTTTCCTTCCCATTTTCCTTCCCATTTTCCTTCCCATTTTCCTTCCCATTTTCCTTCCCGTTTTCCTTCCCATTTCTTCCCCCTTTCTTTTCCCTCTTTTCCCCTCCCTTTTTTCCTTCCCTTTTCCCTTTTTTCCTTTTCTTTCCTTTCCCCCTTCTTTCTCTTTGTTTCCATGGTTTTCTTTGTTTCCTTTGTTTCCTTTTTTGCCTTGTTTTCCTTCCTTTTCCCTTCTTCTTTCCCTTCTTTCTTCTTTCCCTTCTTTCTTCTTTCCCTTCTTTCTTCTTTCCCTTCTTTCTTCTTTCCCTTCTTTCTTCTTTCCCTTCTTTCTTCTTTCCCTTCTTTCTTCTTTCCCTTCTTTCTTCTTTCCCTTCTTTCTTCTTTCCCTTCTTTCTTCTTTCCCTTCTTCCTTCTTTCCCTTCTTCCTTCTTTCCCTTCTTTCTTCTTTCCCTTCTTCCTTCTTTCCCTTCTTCCTTCTTTCCCTTCCTTCCCATTTCCCCTCCTCCCCTTTCCCCCTCCCACCCTTAAATTCCCTCCCTGCAATTCCCAAACCCAAATCCCGCATTTCCCACCCAGGGGAATATCCCAGACCCCCATAACTCCGGGGATTCCGTGCGTTCCAGGCGTACCTGGAGATGAATTACAAGGAGGCCGTGATCGCCGCTGTCAAGTTTGGGGAGACGGCGCCGGTTCTGCTCAACGGGAAACGCGTTCGGATCAGCGTGGCCGAGAGACCGCGGGCGGCGGCGCAGGTGGGAGGGGCTGGGGCCGGGGATTCCGGCCGGGAGTTCTGGCTGGGAATTCTGACCGGGAATTCTGACCGGGGAATTCTGACTGGGAGCTGGGAATTCTGACTGGGAATTCTGACCAGGGAATTCTGACTGGGAATTCCGACTGGGAGCTGGGAATTCTGACTGGGAATTCTGACTGGGAATTCTGACTGGGGGCTGGGAATTCTGACCAGGAATTCTGACTGGGAATTCCGACTCGGAGCTGGGAATTCTGACCTGGAATTCTGACTGGGAGCTGGGAATTCTGACCGGGAATTCTGACTGGGAGCTGGGAATTCTGACCTGGAATTCTGACTGGGAATTCTGACTGGGAGCTGGGAATTCCAATGGGAATTCTGACTGGGAATTCTGACTGGGAGCTGGGAATTCCGACTGGGAGCTGGGAATTCTTACTGGAAATTCGGACTGGGAGCAGGTAATTCTGACTGGGAATTCTGACCAGGAGCTGGGAATTCTTACTGGAAATTCTGACTGGGAGCTGGGAATTCTCACTGGGAATTCCGACTGGGAATTCTGACTCGGAGCTGGGAATTCAGACCGGGAGTTCCGACTTGGAGCTGGGGATTCTGACTGGGAATTCCAACTGGGAATTCTGACTGGGAGCTGGGAATTCCAAACAGGAATTCCAACTGGGAATTCTGACTGGGAGCTGGGAATTCTGACTGGGAATTCCAACTGGGATCTGGGAATTCGAGATCTGGGAATTCCAAACAGGAATTCTGACTGGGAGCTGAGAATTCTGACAGGGATCTGGAAATTCCAGCTGGGAATTCTGACCAGGAATTCTGACCAGGAGCCGGGAACTCTGACTGGGAATTCCAACTGGGAGCTGGGGATTCTGACCGGGAATTCCAACTGGGAATTCTGAGCAGGACCTGGGGATTCTGACTGGGAATTCTGACCGAGAATTCCAACTGAGAGCTGGGAATTCAGGAGCTGGGAATTCTGACTGGGAGCTGGGAATTCCCACCGGGAGCTGGGGATTCCAACTGGGAATTCTGACTGGGAGCTGGGAATTCCGACCAGGATCTGGGAATTCCAGCCCGCAATTCCAGCCGGGGTCTGGGAATTCTGACCGAGAATTCCAACTGAGATCTGGGAATTCCAACTGAGATCTAGGAATTCCAACTGGGATCCAGGAATTCCAACTGAGATCTAGGAATTCCATCTGGGATCCAGGAATTCCAACTGAGATCTGGGAATTCCAACTGGGATCTGGAAATTCTGACTGGGAATTCCAGCCTGGGATCTGGGAATTCCAACCAGGATCTGGGAATTCTTACTGGGAATTCCAGCCTGGGATCTGGGAATTCCAGCCTGGGATCTGGGAATTCTGACCGAGAATTCCAACTGGGATCCAGGAATTCCAACTGGGATCTGGGAATTCTGACTGGGAGCTGGGAATTCCAACCAGGATCTGGGAATTCCAGCCCACAGTTCCAGCCAGGATATGGGAATTCTGGCCAGGAATTCCAGCCTGGGATCTGGGAATTCTGTTTGGGATCTGAGAAATCCAGACGGGATCTGGGAATTCCAACCAAGATTTGGGACTTCCAGCCAGGACCCAGAGAATTCCAAATCTGAGAATTCCAGCCAGGAATTCCAGCCAGGATCTGGGAATTCCAGCCAGAATCTGGGAATTCTGACCAGGAATGGCATCCATTGGAATGAGGATGAAATGGCAATTCCAAGTGGAAATTCCAACCAGGAGTCAGAATTCCAGCCCAAAATCCAAGAATTCCAACTGGGATTTGGGAATTCCAGCCCAGGATCTGGGAATTCCATGGAAATGGCATCCCTGGAATGAGGGTGGAATTGCTGCTCCTCATTCAGAATTTTCCTCCTTTTTTTGGGAGTTACAGACCCAGAGGTGGATTTCCCAAGGCCTCATTTTCCTGGATTTTTGGGAAAAATTAAAGAATTATGGAAGTGCAGGTCCTGATTCCTCATTTTCCCCAATTTTTTGGGGAAAAAAATGGAATTGCAGTTTCTCATTCCAAATTTCCCAATTTTTTTGGGAATAAAAAATCTGGAATTGCATTTTTTTCATTCCAGATTTTCCCTTTTTTTGGAAAAAGAAAAGTGAATTTCATCATTCTGATGGTTTTTTTTTTGAAAAATAGAATTGTTTTACTTGTTATTATATGTTATTATGATTTATTTATATTTATTTTTATTCATTATAGGATTTATGTAATTCTTTAATTAGCAATGGACATAATTAGTATTTCATTAATCATCATTAGTTCATTAAAATTTAGGGTCCTATTTCTATTTCATATCAATTATTAATAAATCCCAGAATTTTTAAATAAAATTGCTTTATTCATTATTAGATAGGTATAATTATTTGATTAATAGTGTACATAATTAATAGTTCATTACTTAATTAACATTAGTTAAATAAAGTTCAGAATCCTGTTTATAATTATTATTAATTAACTAATAAACTCCAATTTTTTCTCCATTCCAGGTGAAAAAAACAGTGAAAAAGAAAGTCCTGAACCCCAAAAAAACTCCAACAAGCACCAAGTAAGAGCTTCATTCATTAATTAATATTAATTACAATAATTGGGGACCTGAGAGGCTCAACCCTTGGAGTTTAATAACTAATAATTAGAATTAAATTGATTTTTTTGGTGTATTTTTTATCCTTCCAGGAAGGTTCCAAGCACCAACACCAAGAACTCAAAAACCTTGACAGGTGAGGCTGAGATTAATTAATCAAGAATTAATGAATTGCTTAATTAGTTATAAATAAATTTAGGTAATTAATTCAAAATAATTGATTTTAATTTTCTTGGGTTGCAAATCCTTGATTTTCCCCCATTCCTGAGCTCCTTTTGGGGATCAATCCCATATTTGGGAATCAATTCCATATTTGGAAATCAATTCCATATTTGGGGATTAATCCAAATTTTGGGATTATTTCTGCTAAAAATCTGATTTTTTTTCCCTCCAAATCCATGTTTTTTCCCAAAAAAATTCCTCACTTTTTTTTCTCTAAAAATGTCTCATTTTTTTCCTAAAAAAAATTTCTTTATTTTCTCCCCAAAATCCAAATTTTCCCCTCAAAAATTGTTCTAAAATACAAATTTTTTCCCCTAAAATCCTCCTTTTTCCCTCTCAAATTTCCCTGCAATTAATTTAAATTTAGGGACTTTTTACCCTAAAAAAATCCAAATTTCTTCCCCAAATTCCACCTTTTTCTCCCAAAATCCTTCTAAAATTCACTTTTTTTCCCCAAAATCCTCCCTTTTTGTCCCCAAATTCTCCTAGAAAAAATAATTTAAATAAATTAATTTACATTTGGGGATTTTTTTGTCCAAAAAATGAATTTTTTTTCCCCAAAAATTCCTCCTTTTTCTCCCAAAAATTCATTTCACCTCAAAATCGTTTTTTTTCTCTAATTCTCCTGGAATTAATTTAAATTTTGGGATTTTTTTACCCTAAAAAATCTGAATTACTCCCTTTTTGTAGGGAAAAAGGAAAAAGTGAAGAAAGTGTCAGGAGAGAAGAAAGTCAAGAAAACCTCAAATGTGGGAGGTGAGGGGAAATTGGGAAAAAAAATGGAAAATTGGGAAAAAAAATGGAAAATTGGGAAAAAAAATGGAAAATTGGGGAAATGGGGGAAAATGAGAAAACAAAATTTGGGAAAATAGAAAAAAAATGGGGAAAAATTTGGGAAAAAAATTCTTGAAAAATTGAAAAAAAATTGGAAAATGGGAAATTGGGAATGGAAGAAAAATTGGGAAAATGGGGAGAAATCTTGGGAAAAAGAACTTGGGGAAATGAGAAAACAAAATTCTGGAAAATGGAAAAAAGAGTGGAAATTCTCAGAAAATGGGGAAAAATGGAAAAAACTGCAAATTTGAGAAAAAAATGGGAAATTGGAGGAAAAAAAAGGAAAATGAGAAAAATGAGAAATGTGGAGGAAATTGAAAAAATTGGGATAAAACTTGGGAAAATGGGAAAAAAATGGGAAAAGAAAATTTGAGAAAATTAGGAAAAAAAAAGAAAAATGGGGGAAAAACTCAAGGAAAGGAGAAAAGAAAGAAGAAAAATGGAGGAAAAGTGGGAAATGGGAAAAAAGTGGGAAAAATTTGAAAAAATTGGGAAAATGGGAAAAAATGGGAAAAAGTGGGAAAATGGGAAAAATTGGGGAAAAAAGGGAAATAACTTAGGAAAATGAGAAAAAACTTGGGGAGGAAAGTGGGAAGTAGAGGAAAAAATTTGGGAAAATGGGGAAAAGGAAAAATGGAAAATTGGGGAAAAAACTTTGGGAAAATTGGGAAAAGAAAAATGGGAAAAGTGTATGAAAATGGGGAAAATAGGGGGAAAATGGGGTAAAATAGGAGAAAAAATTGGAGAAATGGGAGGGGGAAAGGAAAATGGAGGAAAATGGGGAAAAACTTGGGAAAATAGAGGAAAAAAAATGTGGGGAAAAAATGAGGGGAAAAATGGGGGAAAAAATGGGTGAAATGAAAAATAGGGGAAAAGAAAAATTTGGGGAGAAAATGGGGAGGGAAAGGAAAAAGGAGAAATGGGGAAAAAATTGGGAAAATGGGGAAAAAACGTGGGAAAATGGGAAAAGAAAATGGGGAAAAAAGTGGGAAAATGGGAAAAGAAAATGGGGAAAAAAGTGGGAAAATGGGAAAAAAATGGGGGGAAATAGGGGAAAAATTTGGGGAAATGGGGAAAACTAAAATGGAGAAAAATTGGGGAAAAAACTTGGGAAAATTGGGAAAAGAAAATGGGGGAAAAGGTAAGAAAATGGGGAAAATAGGGGAAAAATGGGGAAAAATGGAATAAAATAGGAGAAAAAATTGGGGAAATGGGAGGGGGAAAGGAAAATGGAGGAAAATGGGGAAAAACTTGGGAAAATGGGAAAAGAAAATGGGAAAAAAGTGGGAAAATGGGAAAAGAAAATGGGGGAAAAATAGTGGGAAAATGGGAAAAAATGGGGGAAATAGGAGAAAAAATTGGGGAAATGTGGAAAAGGAAAATGGAGAAAAATTGGGAAAATGGGGAAAATTGGGAAATGGGAAGAAGGGAATTGCTGGTTCTGTCCCACAGGAAAAGCTGCAGCCGAGGCCGCGCAGGAAATTCCGGAATCGGAGCCGCCCGATCCCAAAAATCCCAATCCCAAAAATCCCCCAGAGCAGGATGGGATGGGGGAGCCTGGGACAGCCCCAGAGGCTGAGCCTGGGCCAGGTAATTCTGGGAATTTTTGGGAATTTTTGGGAATTCCAGGGGGGAAAAAATGGGAAAATTGGAAGAGAAAATGGGAAGAAAATTGGGAAAAAATGTGGGCAAATAGGGGGGAAAAGGGAAAAGGGAAATCTGGGAAAATGGGAAAAATAAATCTTGGAAAAGTGGGAAAAATAAATCTTGGAAAAGTGGGAAAAAAGTTTGGAAAAAGGGAAAAAAAATTTGGGAAATGGGAATGAAAAGTTGAGGAAATGGGGAAAAGTTTTTGGGGAAAAATGGAAAAAGAAATCTGGAAAAAGGGAAAATAAACCTTGGAATAGTGGGGAAGATCTTGGGAAAATGGGAATAAAATTGGGAGGAAAAAGTTGGGTAGAAAAACTTGGAAAATTTGGAATAAAAAAGTTGAGAACATGGAATTAGAAAAAAAATGGAAAAAAATGAAAAAAAATGGGGAAATGGGAGAAATAGATCTCGGGAAAGTGGGAAAATACTTTGGAAAAGGGGAATAAAAAATTGAAAAATAGGGAAGAAATTTGAAAAATGGGAAAATTTTGAGAAAATGGGGAAAAATTAGATTGAGAAAAATCCTTGGGAAAATGGGATTTTTAAAGTTGGGAAAAATTCAGGAAAATGGGGAAAAATTTGGAAGAAGGGAAAAAATTGGGAAAAATTTAAGAAAATGGGAAAAAATTTGGGAGATTGAGAAAAACCCTTGGGAAAATGGGAATAAAAAACTTGGGGAAATGGGGGAAAAATTGAAAAATGGGAAAATTTTGAGAAAATTGGGAAAAAATTGGAAAAATGGGAGAATGAGGAAAAATTCTTGGGAAAATGGGATTTAAAAAACTTGCAGAAAAACTCGGGGAAAATGGGGCAAAAAACTTGGAAAAATGGGGGGATTGAAAAAATGGGAAAAAATTAGAAAAATGGAAAATTTTGAGGAAATTTTGGGAAAATGGGAAAAAATGGAGAATGAGAAAAATCCTTGGGAAAAATGGGATTTAAAAATTGGGAAAAAATTCAGGAAAATGGGGCGAAATTGGGGAAAAATTGGGAAAATTTAAGAAAATGGGAAAAAATTGGGAGAGTGAGAAAAATCCTTGGGAAAATGGGAATAAAAAACTTGGGGAAATGGGGGGGAAAATTGAAAATGGGAAAATTTTGAGAAAATTGGAAAAAAATGGGAAAAAAATGGGAGAATGAGAAAAATCCTTGGGAAAAATGTGATTTAAAAAGTTGGGAAAAAAATGGGAAAAAAAACTTGGGAAAAAAAATTTTAAAATGGGGAAAAAAATGAAAAAAATGGGAAAAAAACTTGGAAAAAGTGGAAAAATGGGGATAAAATGGGAAAAAGAATTTTGGGGAGATGGGGATGGAAAGGGTTAAAAAGGAAATTTGGGAATTCTGGAATTCCCAAGGATTGAGCTCCCTCCTCCTTTTCCTGATTTTTCAGAGCCCCCGGCCAGCGAGGAACCCACGGACCCAGGAGGGGAGGTCAGGGGAAATTTGGGATTTTGGGGGAATTTGGGGGAATTTGGGAGATTTTGGGGATTGGGGGATTTAAGAATTGGAGGAATTTTGGGAATTGGAGGAATGATAGGATTGTGGAAATTTGAGGATTTGGGGAATTTGGGATTTATAGGCATTGTAGGAATTTGGGAATTGTAGGAAGTTTTGGGAATTGTAGGAATTTTGGGAGTTTGGAAATTAGGGGATTGTGGGGATTTTGGGGATGGGGGAACTCTGGGAATTTGGGAATTAATGGGTTTGGGGAATTGTGGGAATTGGGATTTTGTGAACTGTGAGAATTTGGGGAATGTGGGAGTTTGAGGGGAATTGGGGAATTGTAGGATTGTGGGAATTTGGGAAATTAAGGGAATTTGGGAATTGTGGGAATTGGGAGAATTTTGGGAATTGTGTGAATTTGGGGAATTTTGGAAATTGTGGGGATTTTGAAATTTAGGGGATTGTGGGGATTTGGGGAATTGTGGGAATTTTAGGGATTGGGGGAATTCTGGGAATTTCAGGAGTTTGGGAATTAGGATTTTGGAAACTGTGGGTATCAGGAGTTTGGGGGATTTGGGGAATTTATGGAATTGTGGGGATTTGGGAATTGTAGGAATTGTGGGGATTTGGGAATTGTAGGAATTTGAGGGATTTGGAGAATTTGTGGAATTGTAGGGATTTGAGAATTGTAGGGATTTGGGGAAATTGGGAATTGAGGGATTTTGGGAATTTAGGAATTGTGGGATTTTGGGAATTTTGGGGATTGGGATTTTGGGAATTTGGGAATTGTAGGATTTTGGGAATTTGGGGAATTGTGGAAATTGGGATTTTGGGATTGTGGGAATTTGGGAATTGTTGGATTTGGGGAATTTAGGAATTTGGATTTTGGGAATTTAGGAATTGTAGGATTTTGGGAATTTGGGGAATTGTGGGAATTGGGATTTTGGGAATTTGGGAATTGTGGGAATTTGGGAATTGTTGGATTTGGGGAATTTAGGAATTGGGATTTTGGGAATTTAGGAATTGTGGGATTTTGGGAATTTGGGAATTTTGGGAATTTGGGAATTGTGGGAATTGGGATTGTGGGAATTTGGGAATTCTGGGAATGCTGAGAATCTCAAACCTTTCCCATCACTCCCAAAACCCCAATTTCCAACCAATCCCACAACTCCCATGGAAAAAAACCCAATTTCCCCGCGGGGGCGGGACAGCGATCTGTGGGGATTTGGGATCGGGATTGAAAGGGGAAAATTCCCAAAAATTGCCAAAAATTCCCCAAAATTCCTGGAATTCCATAGGATCCCGAGGAATCCTGTGTGCTGCTGATCTCCAACCTCCCTGACAAGGGCTGCTCCCCTGAGGAAATCTCCAACCTGGCCAAGCCCTTCGGGGGCCTGCGGGACCTGCTCATCCTCTCTTCCCATAAAAAGGTCAAATCCCAGAATTTTGGGAATTCCAGGAGATCAGGATAAATATGGGGGGTTGGGGATTCTTTGGGAGATTTTTTGGGGAATTTTTGTGGATTTTTAGGGGATTTTTTGGGGGATTTTTAGGGATTTTATGAGAAATTTTTAAGGTTTTTTTGAGAATTTTGCAGGGATTTTTGGGGTGGTTTTAGGGGTTTTTTGGGGATTTTTTGAGAAATTTTGGGGATTTTTTTTTGAGATTTTTAGGGGTTTTTTTGCAGGTGTTTTGGGGTTTTTTAGGAGATTTTTGTGGATGTTTTTGAGAATATTTGGGGATTTTTTTGCAGATTTTTTTATTTTGGAGGATTATTTTGGGGAAATTTAGTGGGAATCTTTTGGAGAATTTTGAGGAAATTTTTAGGGGAATTTTTGGGTAATTTTGGTGAGAATCTTTTGGAGGATTTTTTTGGGGAATTCTGGGAAATTTTTGAGAAATTTTGTGGGAACTTTGAGGGAATTTTTTTAGCATTTTGGGGAATTTTTTTAGCAGTTTTTTTTTAAATTAGGATTGCTTTGTGGAATTTTTGAGGATTATTTTGGAAATAGGGGGAATTTTTAGCAATTTTGGAGAATCTGCATTTTGGTGGGATTTTGGGGGGATTTTTTTGTGGATTTTTAAAATTATTTTTGAGGATAATTTGAGGAAATCTTTTGAGATTTTTTAGGATTATTTTGTGAATTTTTGGAGGATTATTTTGGAAATTGGGGGAGGATTTTTAGCAATTTTGGGGAATCTGTGCATTTTGGGGGGGAATTTTTTTGTAGATTTTTAAAAATAATTTTTAGGGATAATTTTGGGAAATTTTTTGACAATTTTTTAGGATTGCTATGTGAAATTTTTGAGGGTTATTTTGGGGGGGAATTTTTGGCAATTCTGGGGAACCTGTGCATTTTGGTGGGATTTCGGGGGGCGGGTATTTGTGCAGATTTATTTTTACTATTTGTGGGGATAATTTTGCGAACTTTTTTGAGGTTTATTTTGCGAATTTTTGAGGGAATTTCTGGCAGTTTGGGGGATTTTTTTTGGGGGAGGAAATTATTTTGGGAATTTTTGAGGAGTTTGATTGATTTTGCCAGTTGTGTGCGCAGGCGTACGTGGAGCTGGCGCGGCGCGGCGCCGAGGCCATGGCGCGGTTCTACGGCTGCTTCCCCATGGCCATGGAGGGGAACCAGCTCAGCGTGCAGCCGGAGCCGCGGCACCGCAGCCTGGGGGACGAGGTGGGAAATAGGATTGGGGGATTAGTGGGGTTATTTGGATTATTGGGGTTGTGGGGATTTGGGAATTGAGGATGGGAACCAGCTCAGCGTGCAGCCGGAACCACGGCACCACAGCCTGGGGGCAAGGTGGGGTTATTGGGATTAGTTGGGGATTATTTGTATTATTGGGATTATTGGGGTTGGAGGGATTTGGGAACTGTAGATAGGAAGCAGCTCAGCGTGCACCCAGAACTGCAGCACTGCAGCCTCGGGGATGAGATGGAGTTATTTGGATTAGTGGGGGATTAGTGGGGTTATTGGGATTGGGGGGTTATTTGGATTGGGGAATTTGGGAATTGTAGATGGGAACCAGCTCAGCGTGCAGCCGAACCGCGGCACACGCCAGCCTGGGGGGACGAGGTGGGAAATGGGGTCATTGGGGGATTAGTGGGGCTATTGGGATTGGGGGGATTATTGGGGTTGGAGGGATTTGGGAATTGTAGATGGGAAGCAGCTCAGTGTGCACCCCAAACCCCCAGCACTGCAGCCTGGGGGTGAGGTGGGATTAGTGGGGGATTAGTGGGGTTATTGGGATTGGGGGGGATTTGGGAATTGAGGATGGGAACCAGCTCAGCGTGCAGCCGGAGCTGCGGCACCGCAGCCTGGGGGACGAGGTGGGAAATGGGATTGGGGGATTAATGGGGTTATTGGGATTATTTGGGTTAGGGGGATTTGGGAATTGTAGATGGGAAGCAGCTCAGCGTGCACCCAGAACTGCAGCACTGCAGCCTGGGGGATGAGATGGAGTTATTTGGATTAGTGGGGGATTAGTGGGGTTATTGGGATTGGGGGATTATTGGGGTTGGGGGATTTGGGAATTGTAGATGGGAACCAGCTCAGCGTGCAGCCGGAACCGCGGCACCGCAGCCTGGGGGACGAGGTGGGAAATGGGATTGGGGGATTAGTGGGGTTATTGGGATTATTTGGGTTGGGGGATTTGGGAATTGTAGATGGGAAGCAGCTCAGCGTGCACCCCAGAACTGCAGTACTGCAGCCTGGGGGATGAGATGGAGTTATTTGGATTAGTGGGGGATTAGTGGGGTTATTGGGGGATTTAGTGGGATTATTTGGGTTGGGGGATTTGGGAATTGTGGATGGGAACCAGCTCAGCGTGCAGCCGGAACCGCGGCACCGCAGCCTGGGGGACGAGGTGGGAAATGGGGTCATTGGGGGATTAGTGGGGCTATTGGGATTGGGGGATTATTGGGGTTGGAGGGATTTGGGAATTGTAGATGGGAAGCAGCTCAGTGTGCACCCCAAACCCCAGCACTGCAGCCTGGGGGTGAGGTGGGATTAGTGGGGGATTAGTGGGGTTATTGGGATTGGGGGGATTTGGGAATTGAGGATGGGAACCAGCTCAGCGTGCAGCCGCAACCGCGGCACCGCAGCCTGGGGGATGAAGTGGGAAATGGGATCATTGGGGGATTATTGGGGTTATTTGGATTATTGGGGTTGGGGGGATTTGGGAATTGAGGATGGGAACCAGCTCAGCGTGCACCCCAAACCCTGGCACCACAGCCTGGGGGCAAGGTGGGGTTATTGGGATTAGTTGGGGATTATTTGTATTATTGGGATTATTGGGGTTGGAGGGATTTGGGAATTGTAGATGGGAAGCAGCTCAGCGTGCACCCCCAGAACTGCAGCACTGCAGCCTGGGGGATGAGATGGAGTTATTTGGATTAGTGGGGGATTAGTGGGGTTATTGGGATTGGGGGATTATTGGGACTGGGGGGATTTGGGAATTGAGGATGGGAACCAGCTCAGCGTGCACCCAGAACCGCGGCACCGCAGCCTGGGGGCAAGGTCGGGTTATTGGGATTGGTGGGATTATTTGGATTATGTGAACTGTGGGGAAAATTCCAGAAAAACTTCCCACTTTTCTGCTATGAGCAGGGTTTGGTATTTCAATTGAGTTTTTAGCACTTCCTTGTGTTTAAAATAAGGGATTTCTCCAACTGGCAATTGATCCTGGAATTTTTTTTCTTTTTTTAAGTGATGAACCCTTTATTTATGAATTTTTAATGATTTATTAGTTTTTAATCCATTAATAACAATCATTAATTAAACTCCAATCCCATTTTTTGTCCCTAAAGGAGGCGATTTTTATTGCTCTCATCAAAGATTCCGATCCCAAGGTGAGTTTTTCTTCTTCATCCCAAATTTTTTCTTCTTCATCCCAAATTTTTTCCTCTTTATCCCAAGTTTTTCCTCATTATCCCAAATTTTCCTTGGAATTTCATGAAGCTGGGAATGCTCATTCCCTTCTTTCTTTTCTTCCCTTTTCTCCCTTCCCCCCTTCCTTTTTTTTGTTGTAATTTTCTCCCTATTTTCCCTTTTTTCCCCTTTTTTCCCCTTTTCCCCCCTTTTTTCCCATTTTTCCCTGTTTACCCCCTTTTCCCATTCTTTCCCTCCCTCTCCCCCTCTTATTTTTCTCTTTCCATTTCCCCATCCTTTTCCCCTTTCTCTTTTTCCCTTTTCTCCTTCTTCTCCTTCTTCTCCTTCTTCTCCTTCTTCTCCTTCTTCTCCTTCTTCTCCTTCTTCTCCTTCTTCTCCTTCTCCTTCTTCTCCTTCTTCTTCTCCTTCTCTTCCTTTTTCTCCTTCTTCTCCTTTTCCCCCCTTTTCCTCTTTTCTCCCTTCCCTCTTCCCCTCCCTCTTTTCCCCCTTTTCCCCCCTTCTTTCTCCCTCCCCCAATCCCCCTTTTCCCCACATCTTCCCCTCCTTTTTTCCCTTTTCTCCCCACCTTTTTTTCCCTTTTTTCCCCCCATTTCCCACTCCTCACCCATTCTCTGTGCCCACTCCAGGTGGATGCTGCCTCTCTGCGCTCCCAGCTCGTTCACCTGGGGAACCTCCCAGCCGAGGGGTTCCGGGAGCTGGAGGTGGTTTGTGCCGGGCTGCGCTTCGGCAAGGTGGAGCACTACGCCGTGCTCAGCAACCGCCAGCGGGTACGGACACCAAATCAGGGAGACTTTGGGAACTTTTGGGGGTATTTTTAAATTTTGGAGGGATTTTGGGGGATATTTTGGGAATTTTTGGGGGATTTTTTGAGGATTTTATTGGAACTTTTGGGGGATTTTTTGAGGATTTTTGGGGGATTTTTGAGGATTTTTTGGAATTTTTGGAGGGGATTTTTTGGCGTTTTGTGGGATTTTTGGGGGATTTTTTTTGGCATTTCTTGAAATTTTGGGGGATTTTTCTGGAGATTTTTTGGAAATTTTTGTGAGATTTTTTTGGCAATTTTGGGGGTTTTTTGGCTGATGGGTTCCAGGAGCTGGAGGTGGTTTGTGCTTCGGCAAGGTGGAGCACTACGCCGTGCTCAGCAACCACCAGCGGGTACGGACACCAAATCAGGGAGACTTTGGGAACTTTTGGGGGTATTTTCTTAAATTTTGGAGGGATTTTGGGGGATTTTATGGGAATTTTTGGGGGATTTTTTGAGGATTTTTTGGAATTTTTGGGGGATTTTTTGAGGATTTTTTGGAATTTTTGGAGGGGATTTTTGGGCATTTCGTGGGATTTTGGGGGCATTTTTTTGTGGCATTTCTTGAAATTTTTGGGGAATTTTGGGGGATTTTTGTGGAGATTTTTTGGAAATTTTTGTGAGATTTTTTGGGAATTTTGGGAGTTTTTTGGCCGACGGGTTCCAGGATCTGGAGGTGGTTTGTGCTTTGGCAAGGTGGAGCACTACGCCGTGCTCAGCAACCGCCAGCGGGTACAGACACCAAATCAGGGAGACTTTGGGAACTTTTGGGGGTATTTTTAAATTTTGGAGGATTTTGGGGGATTTTATGAGAATTTTTGGGGGATTTTTTGGGGGATTTTTTGAGGATTTTTCTGGGGGGATTTTTGGAGGATTTTTTGGAATTTTTGGAGGGGATTTTTGGGCCGTTTCTTGGGATTTTTGGGGAGATTTTTTTGAGAGTTTTGGGGAATTTCAGGAGGGATTTTTGGAGATTTTTCAGGGATTTTTCGAAGGGTTTTTAAGATTTTTTGAGGGTTTTAGGGGAATTTTGGGAGATTTTTTGGGATATTTTCGGGATTTTTGCAGATTTTTTGGGGATTTTTAGGGGAAATTTACTTCGCATTTCTCAGGATTTTTTGGGGATTTTTTTTTTATTTTTGGGGAACTTTCTGGGGATTTTGGGGGGTTTTTTTAATTTTTTGGGGGGAGTTTTTGGGCGTTTCTTGGGATTTTTGGGGGATTTTTAGCCGGGTTGTTTTTTTTAATCTTTGAGGGGGTTCTTGGGGGATTTTTGGAGAAAATTTTTGGGCATTTCTTGAGTTTTTTTGGGGGGGATTATTTTTAGGGGTTTTTGGGGGAAATTTTGGGGATTTTTTGGATTTTTTTAGGGAATTTTTGCCGGTTTTTAGGGAGGCTTTGGGGAGCTCTTTGGGCATTTCTTCGGATTTTTTTGGGTTTCCAGGGATTTTCTTGGGGATTTTTTTTAAATTTTGGTGCATTTTTGGGGCGAGTTTTTGACAGAATTTTTGAAGGATTTTAGCAGATTTTTTCCAAAATTTTGAGAGATTTTGGGGAATTTTGAGGGATTTTGGGGGAGGTTATTGGACATTTCTTGAGGGGAAAGTTTTGGGCATTTCTTGGGATTTTTGGGGGGTTTTGGGATTTTTTTTAATTTTGGGAGGGAATTTTTTGGCATTTTTGGGGGGGATTTGGGGGGAATTTTCAGGCAATTCTTTGAATTTTTGAAGGAATTTTTAGTGATTTTTGGGGCGATTTTTTTTAATTTTGGTGGGATTTGTTTGGGAATTTTTTGGCGGAATTTTTGAGGGATTTTATCACATTTTTTCCAAAATTTTGAGAGAATCCAATAAAAATATCTTTTAAAGTTTTCCCCACCTTTAGGCCCCAACCAGGCCATTTTAGGCCACTTTTAACCCTTTCCACACCTGGAAATTGGCGGGAAACGCGTGAGGGCTTCGGGCAGCTTTAGGAATTTCTGGGATTTTTCTGCAGAAATGAAGGAATTAGAATAAATTTATTTATTTGGAATTTTGCCCCAGGCCATCCTGCAGCTGGACAGCCCCAAATCAGCACGGTACATGCACAGTTTCCTGCAGCAGTATCCCTATTCCATGGGGGAGCACACACTCACCTGCTCCTTGTCCTGCCACGCAGAAGCTTCTGAGGTAAAAATTCTGCTTTTCCCACCATCTGGGTTTTTTTTTTGGGGGTGGGAGAACCTTCCTGCAATGGTTGGGATTTTTTCCCCTCAGGGTTAAAATTTTTCCCTCAAATTTGGGATTTTTTCCCTCATGGTTGGGATTTTTCTGTCAGGGTTGAGGGGTTTTTTTCCCCCTCACGCTTGCAATTTTTTTCCCTCAGGGTTGGGATTATTTTTTCCCTTTAGGGTTAGGATTATTTTTTCCCTCAGGGTTAGAATTTTCACTCAGGGTTAAAATTTTTACCTCAAAGTTGGGATTTTTTTCCCTCAAGTTTGGGATTTTCACTCAGGGTTAAAATTTTTACTTCAGAGTTGGGATTTTTTTCCCTCAGGGATGGGACTTTCCCCTCAGAGTTGGGATTTTCCCTCAGGATTTGGATATTTTCTCTCACAGCTTTTTTTTTCTCAGGGTTTGGATTTTTCCCCTCAGATTTGGGATTTTCCCCCCAGGATTGGGGTTTTTCCCCTCAGGGTTGAGATTTTCCTTCAGGATTGGAATTTTTCCCTTGGGGTTGGGATTTTTTTTCCCTCAGGCTTTGGGATTTTTCCCCCCTTAAGGTTTGGATATTTTCCCTCAGGGTTTGGGATTTTCCCTCAGGTTTTGGAATTTTTTTCCCCTCAGGGTTGGGATTTTTTCCCCTCAGTGTTACAAATATTTTCCCTCAGGATCAGGATTTTCCCCTCACAGTTGGGATTTTTCCCTCAGAGTTTGGGATTTTCCCCTTCAGGTTCTGAGATAAATCCTGGATTTTAGGGGTAGGGTTTGGGGTTTTTAAGGACTGGTTAGATTTTATGGATAGGGAATGGGGGTCTTAAGGGATAATTGGATTTTAGGGATAGGGATAAGGAATGGTTGGATTTTAGGGATGAGAATGGGATTTGTAAGGAATGGTTGGATTTTAGGATTAAGGGAATGGGGTTTTTAAGGAATGGCTGGATTTTAGGGATAGGGATTGGGATTTGTAAGGAATGTGATTGGATTTTAGGGATAGAGATTGGGGGTTTTAAGGAATGGCTGGATTTTAGGGTTAGGACATGGGGTTTTTAAGGAATTGACAGATTTTAGGAATAGGGATTATGAGTTACAGGGAATAGCTGGATTTTAGGGATAGGGACTGGGATTTGTAGGGAATTATTGGATTTTAGTGATAGGGATAAGGAATGGTTGGATTTTAGGGAGCTGATCCAGCTGCCTGTGCCCAAATCCATCCCAAATTCCAAACCCACTGCCTTCCCAGTGCCTCCTCTGGAACTGGAAAATCCTGACCTTGGCTTTTGTTTTCCAGGCTGAAAACGGGAAAAGGGAAGTGAAGAGAGAGGAGGGGAGCAAAGCAAGGTACAACCTGCAAGGATTTAGGGAATTTTTGGGAATTTTATCCATTTTTTTCCCCTCTTGGAATGTTTATCCACAATTAGAGATTGATGAGCCTCCCTCCAGCTTTGTCCTGCTGCTCCTCCTTCCCAATCTGTGTGCTCCAGAGCAAAAATATTTGGGATTTGTTAAAAAAATAATGGAAAAATGGGGTCAAATCCCAATTTTCTGTGGAGTTTTCCTTGTTTTTCTCCCCTGCTCAGGTCCTGGCTCCTCCTGTTGCTTTTATTCCATCCTGCAGCTCTTCCCTTTATCCCTGCCTCTGGAATTCCTCTTCCCAACTGCTGAATTCCCAGAATTTTTTAGGAATTTTTATTAAATATTATTTCAGTCCTTTTTTCTTCTGGATGAGTTTTGTTGTTAAAAACCCCAGAATTGTGTAAGAATGATCCTAAAATTTAAGGAATTCTGTTATGGAAAAGCTCTGTAATTCCCAGATCCCGTTTCTTTTCTTGTCATTCCATGAAACTGCTGAATTTTGGGAGCATTAATTCCCAAATTAATGGGAATCTCTTCCTCACAGCCACTTCTTGATTCCAGACAGGTGGAATTAAAATTAAATTTAAAATTAAAATGGGACTTTTCCTTGAATCCCAGCTCCTGAAAAGTTGGAAAATTTACATTTTTCTTTGTTCCACTCATTTTCCACATAATTATTTTATTCCATTTCATAGGAAACAGAAAATACCAGAATTATTCTTTTAATTATTAATTATTCATTCTTTATCTGAAGCTTTAATTAATTAAACTCTATCCCTGGGCTCTGCCTTTCCCAGGCTGCATTTTCTACTAATCCAGGGGGGAGTTTTCAGTGAATCCTAGGATTTTTCCACGGATCCCAATGGAAGAGAAAACAAACTGAGCACAGCCAAAAATATTGAATTAATGCGAAAATCCCTTTTGGGGGGGATCCCAAATCCCCCTTTCCTGGACAATTCTGATTTTTCCAGGTTTTGGAACAGAAATTCCCTGCTGGAATTGATGCTCCAGGCAGAGCCATCCCTAATTCCAAACTCATCCCAAGTTCCAAGGTCATCCTGTGGGATTCTTTCCTTCAGGGAAGAGCCTGAAATTCCCTGGAAAGCTCCATCACCTTGGTCTGTGTTATCCCAGAGAGTTTTCCATGGAAAGCAGGGATTTTAAACCCAAACCAAATCCAATCCCAAATCCAAACCTGCTCTCTCAGGACTGGGAGCTGCAGACAGAGCAAAGCTTTGTTTTGGTTGGGTATTCCCATTTTTCCCTCCGTGGGATGTAAATTTTCCGAGACCTGAGGTCTCCAAAATGTGAATTCTTCACCTCAGTTTGTCACCTTGTACCACAGAATTCCCAATCCCATTTCCTGATGCTCCAGAAAAAACCCTGGATCTTTCTGGGAATTCTGGAATTCTCCCTCCATGGTTTGATTTCTTCTGTTTCTTTGAAATGCTTTTAGCTCTGGCTTGAAAAAAATCCCAGAGGGATCGGGAACGGTTGAAAAAACACCCGGAAATCCATCGGGAGAGCCCAGGAAAGGCCAAATTCCCAGCACAAATGTCCCAGAGGAGATTGCAGCAGGACAGCTGGAGATTCCAGAGTCACAGCAAGGAGGAGCAGGGATGGATGAGGAGGGATTGGATCCTGGAATTGGAATTCCTGTGGATCCTGCTGGCAGCAAATCACCCGGAGCGAGGGTGGAGGAGAAACCTGGAGCGGGGAAGGAGGAGGCTCGGGACGAGCCAGAGCTGGAAATCCAAAAGGAGGATGAGGAGCCCTCTGCTCCTGCTGTGGATCCTCTGGAATCTTCCAGCAAAGGGATCCCAGCTGGAGGAACACCAGGAGCCATCCCTGGAATGTCCCCGAGCTCGGACGAGGCTCCCGCGGCGTCACCCGGTGTCACCCAGCCCAGCATGGAGCCGGCTGCTCCAGAAAAAACTGCCGTTCCTGAGGCTGGGAAAAGCAGCTGTGAAACATCCACGGAGAGGAAAGCTGTCCCAAAAAGTGGGGATGCTCCAGGGAAAAACTGGGATGTGGCTGGAGCAGAGAGAGAGGGGACAGCGGAGGAATCCGTGCTCAAAATGGGGGAAAATCCGGGGACAAAAGCTGGGACAGAGCTGGAGAAAACACCTGGAAAAACGTCCTGCAAGGGTGGGGAAAACTCTGGGAGTGCTGTTGGGGAGATCCACGTGGGAAGTTCGGTTAAAATCCCACCAAATAAAGGGGTGGGAGCTGCAAAATCCGACGAAAGCCGCGCAGCAGCTCCGGTAAATCCCGCTGGATCCCTGAAGGAATCTTGCGCTGGGAAGACCCTTCTGAAGGCAGTGGTGTCCGTCCCGGATATCCTGAAACAGAGAATTCCTGTCAGGATAACTGAGCCTTCCCTGGGAAAAGCTGGGGAGCAGAAAATTCCCCCCAAAACGGGACTGGAGAAGAAAATCCCAGGCAAAGCCGCAGATCAGCCCGGAGCTGGGAACAACCAATGGAAAGGGAACGGAAATTCCGGGATGGATGCACAGGGAGATGGTGGGAAGAGCTCATCCCAGCAGGAAAAGGATTCCCAGCTCTCAAAGCAGCAGGGAGAGAGTGGAACATCTGGCACAAGGGAAAATCCCAGCGGGAATCAGGTGAGGAGAGCAGGAATTCCGGTGTTCCCTGCAATTCCAGGATCATCCCTTTCCCTTTTCCATAAATCCCTGGGCCACCAGAGGAGCTGCTAGGCCACCAGTTTCTTTAAGCTGCAACATGAGGGTGGAACTAGTTGGAAAATCCTTTGGAAGTCGTTTTGGAATCAAGTCCAAATTTCATGGAGCTGTGCTCGGTGAGGGTTGGGATTTCCTGGGATTTCATGGAATTTTTTGTCCCATTTTTGCAGGCTCCTGGTGGGGGCGATGCTGCATCTTGGAAGGGCAGTGCTGGAAAACAGAAGGAGGTAAGGAAGGAAAATGTGGGATTATAAGGCTGGAAAACTGGAATTAAAAAGAAAACTGGAATTAAAAGGATGAAAAATGGTGGGATTAAAAGGAATCATTTGGGGTGAGGCACCCGTTCCTTTGGATCCAGAACTTTGAATCTGCAGGAATTTTATCTGTTGAATTTTATCCCTTTAATTTCATCCACTGAATTTTATCCCTTTAATTTTATCCATTGAACTTTATCCACTAAATTTTATCCCTTCAATCTTATCCACTGAGTTTTATCTGTTGGCCTTTACCCACTGAATTTTATGCCTTTGATTTTATCCATTGAATTTCATCCACTGAATTTTGTCCACTAAATTTTTATCCCCTTAATTTTACCCACTGAATTTTATCCATTGAATTTTTCCATTGAATCTTTTCCATTGAATTTCATCCACTGGATTTTTATCCACTGAATTTTATCTGTTTAATTTTATCCATTGACCTTTACCCACTGAATTTTTATCCATTGACCTTTATCCTCTGAATTTCATTCATGGAATTTTATCCATTTAATTATTTCCATTGACCTTTATCCACTGAATTTTTATCCATTGACCTTTATCCACTGAATTTTTTCCTTTGAAATTTGTCAACCGAATTTTTATCCATCGACCTTTATCCACTGAATTTTTTCCTTTGAAATTTATCCACTGAATTTTTAACCATCGACTTTTATACACTGAATTTTATGCATTGAAATTTATCCATTGAATTTCATCCACTGAATTATAGCCTTTTAATTTTCTCCACTGACCTTTATCCAGTGAATGTTTCCCATTAAAATTTATCCATTGACCTTTATCCAGTGAATTTT
Source organism: Luscinia megarhynchos (assembly GCA_034336665.1). Taxonomy (NCBI): domain Eukaryota; kingdom Metazoa; phylum Chordata; class Aves; order Passeriformes; family Muscicapidae; genus Luscinia; species Luscinia megarhynchos. The sequence continues at coordinate 1,911,716 of CM067566.1, forward strand.
TTTCCATTAAAATCTATGCATTGAATTTCATCCACTGAATTTTACCCATGGAATTTCATCCCCTATTGATCCTCTGCATTTTTTCCAAAGGGAAAAATTCATTTTCCTGAATGAAACCTGAGTTAAATTAAATTAATTACTCAATGCAACGCTGCGATTTAAGCCCTGAACACGTTTTTTTTTTAAATTTTTGAATTAAATTTGGGATTATTTCTTTCCTCCTGGAGATGACATTTAAACATTCCCATAGGAGGAAGAGCTCTTCCCCTTCAACCTGGATGAGTTCGTCACGGTGGACGAGGTGCTGGAGGACGCCGAGTCTCCGGTGACGCCACGGCGAAACCCCCCGAGGGGGAAGAGAAAAGAAATGCCCAAAGCCAACCCTTCGGAGCCGGCGTCCAAGAAGAGGAGAGGGAAGAGTTGCGGAGCCGAAGGTGAGCTGTCCTTTGTCACCTTGGATGAGATCGGGGAGGAGGAGGAGGAGGACGCGCCGGCGCCGCTGCCGGGCGTCGACCCGCGGGGCCTGGTGGTGGTGGATGAGGTGGTGGAAGAGGAGGAGCTGTCGGAGGCGGTGAAGGATCCGCAGGCGCTGCTGACGCTGGATGAGATCTCGGAGCAGGAGGAGCCGGGAGCCCACGGCAGCGGGCCCCGGGCGGAGTTTGAGGAGCGGGAGCTGAAGGCAGAGCCCTTGGTGACCGTGGATGAGATCGGCGAGGTGGAGGAGCTGCCCCTCAACGAGCCGGCCGAGCTCAGCGCCGCCGAGGAGGGAAAGGCCCATCCCGGGGACTGCGCCGCCTCCCAGGTGCCCGACGACCCCAACGCCCTGGTGACCGTGGATGAGATCCAGGAGGACAATGAGGACAATCCTCTGGTGACTCTGGATGAGGTCAACGAGGATGAGGATGATTTCCTGGCCGACTTCAATCACCTCAAAGAGGAACTAAACTTCGTTACGGTCGATGAAGTCGGTGACGAGGAAGAAGAAAACACTTTCCCAGGGAAAAACCTGCCTGAAGATGAAGATGATGAAGATATTGTTGCTGTTGCAGGACCAGAAGAATTGGGGATTCTGGGAGATACAAATCCAGAGGAGGAAATGGCTGAAATCTCCAAGCCAAAAGGTGAGGAACATCAAGGCCAGCTTGGACGGGGCTTGGAGCCAAGCCCACCTGTGGACTGGTGGAAGGTGTCCATATCCATGACCTTTAGGTCTCTCCCAACCCAAACCATTCCATGATTCCATTCCACAATTCCATGGTTCGTGTTCCACCATTCCATGATTCCATTGCACAATTCCATGGTTCTGTTCCACTATTCTATGGTTCTGTTCCATGATTCTGTTCCACCGTTCCATGGTTCCATTTCACCATTCCATGGTTCTGTTCCACTATTCTATGGTTGTGTTCCATGATTCTGTTCCACCATTCCATGGTTCCATTTCACCATTCCATGATTCTGTTCCACAATCCCATGATTCTGTTCCACAATTCCATTATTCTCTTCCACAATTCCATTATTCTCTTCCACCATTCTATGATTCTGTTCAAACAATTCCATGATTCTGTTCCACCATTCCATGGTTCTGTTCAACAATTCCATGGTTCTCTTCCACCATTCCATGGTTTTCTTCCACCATTCCATGGTTCTCTTCCACCATTCCACGATTCCATCCCAACATGCATTTCTGTCTCCAGCAGCTCAGCTGGGATCAGAAGATGCAGAACCAAAGTCTCAGCAGAAGAAAACAACTTTTCCAGGTGTCCCCAAGACGCAGAGCACTCCCAAAGGTAAATCCAGAGGAATCCCCCAAAATGCTCCAGGTTTTTCCTGGCTGGAGGATTGTTTCCTGCCCATTGGAAAACTCCTCCCGTGCCTCACAACCACAGTGAACCTCAAAGTCAGGGCCCAAAATCCATGGTTTTTCTTGGCTACTCCAAATCCACGTGTAACTACTTGGCTAAACTTGGAAGCCTCTCATGGGAAGATTTTTCCCTGAAATTCCCAAATCCAGGTGGAATTGTTGATTATTAGCTGGGTGCAGTGTGGTGTCTCCTGAGGGTTCCCATCCTGTGGCGAGTTTTATTCCCAACATTCAGTGTCTGGAAAGTAGGAATTGCTGCCAGGGCTGTGAAATGGGGGTGGAGAGATGTGAATTCCAGGGGGTCAGTCCTTCAGAACTGCTCCAGCCTTCATGGGGTCAGTGCTTCAGGAACTTCCTGAATTTCCATGGAGTCAGTCTTTCAAGAGCTGCTCCAGCTTATGTGGGGTCAATCCTTCAGGAACTTGCTGAATTTCCATGGGGTCAGTCCTTCAGGAACTGCTCCAACATGGGTCACTTTTCCATGGGGCCAGTCCCTCAGGAACTTCTCCAGCTTCCATGGGGTCATTCCTTCAGGAACTGCTCCTGTCTGGAGCAGTTTTTCCATGGAGTGAGTCCTTCAAGAACTGCTCCAGCTTTTGTGGAGTCAGTCCTTCAGGAACTTCCTGAATTTCCATGGGGTCAGTCCTTCAGGAACTGCTCCAACATGGGTCACTTTTCCATGGGGCCAGTCCCTCAGGAACTTCTCCAGCTTTCCATGGGGTCATTCCTTCAGGAACTGCTCCTATCTGGAGCAGTTTTTCCATGGAGTGAGTCCTTCAAGAACTACTCCAGCTTTTGTGGGGTCAGTCCTTCAGGAACTTCCTGAATTTCCATGGGGTCAGTCCTTCAGGAACTGTTCCAGTGTGAGTCATTTTTCCATGGAGTCATTCCTTTAGGAACTGCTCCAGCTTCCTTGGGGTCAGTTCTTCAGAAATGGCTCCAGCTTCCATGGGGTCATTCCTTCTGGAACTGCTCGAATTTCTGTGAGGTCAGTCCTTCAGGAACTGCTCCAAATTTCAAGGAATCGGTTGTTTTATTCCCAAAAAAAATGGTGTGTTTATTGGAAATGGAGATAACCTGTGGATAGAAACAGGGCAAGGACCAGCTCGGGTGAAAAACATGATTTTTGGAATATTAAAGAACTGAATTGTCCTCCTGAGGAATGCCCAATTCCCCCAGATTTGGCTAAAGTAAGTTGAAGTTGGAATATTCCTTGGAGCTGTGTGTGGTGACTGTGGTGTTTCCTCAGCTCTGGATATCCTGGTGCCAAAGGCTGGATTCTTCTGCCAGATCTGCTCCCTCTTCTACGCCGACGAGCCCTCCATGATCAACCACTGCAGGACCCCCCTGCACAGGCAGAACATGGAGGTACTGCCAGGAAAGGGGGAATATCCCCCAAATACTTGGATTTGGGGCTGTGGAGAGTTCCCTGGGGGTTTGGGAATATGGGATATTTTTATTCCATGCCCAGATTGTGGGGAATCCTGATGAGATTAGGCCACGTTCCCCTCAGGAGCTTCCTGTGTCAGTGTCATCCTGGGAGCCAAATTTTGGGGGATTTGATGGGACAAATCCCATTTTGGGGGATTTGATGGGACAAATCCCACAGGAAAGAGCTGGCTGAACCTGGCCAAGGTGTTCCTGGCTCGGGTTTTAGGGGATAATCCTGGAATATCCATGCACCACCCAGCATCTCTTCTCCCTTCTCCACAGAAATTCATGGCCAAGCAGCAGGACAACAGCGGGGAAGAGCCGAGCTCCAGGTGATGGATGACACTTTGGGGCCAGTCAGTTCTGTGTGTTTGGATTTCCCTTGGAATTTGGGGTCAGGAAGGAGCATCCACGGTGTAAAAATTCAGAGCTGGGAACAGACTAAAACCCAAACCAGGAGAGGGTTGGGTTTGTGTTCCAAATCATCCGACGTGGGAGAGACTTGCAGGTGTCCCCAGGAAATAAATGTTCTCATTGTATAGTTACCCCAGGGCTTGAGTCTGGGGTCATTCCTTGGGGTTTGGTGGCTCTGGATGATGCTGGAAATCCAGGGAGATGGAGAGAGTCATGGGAAGGGTCTGGAGCTCTAGGAGCAGCTGAGGAAGCTGGGGAAGGGGCTCAGCCTGGAGAAAAGAGGGATCAGGGAGGATCTTCTGGCTCTGCACAACTCCCTGAATTCCTGGAGCCAGGTGGGAGTTGGGATCTGCTCCCAGGAACAGCCCCAAGCTGGGCCAGGAGAGGTTTAGGTTGGATATTGAGAAAATTCCTTCCTGGAAAAGGCTGGAATTTGCCTGGAGGGGTGGAGTCCCCATCCCTGGGGGGGATTTTCCAGCCCTGTGGATGTGGCACTTGGGGACAGGGACACTGGTGGCCTGGGCAGAGCTGGACTCAATGCTCTCAGAGGGATTTTCCCAACCCAAATAATTCCATGACTCCCTGCTCCCAGCCCCCTCACATCCATGGTGACATTCCAAACTTGGGGATCCCTCTGGAGCACTCAACACCTCCTGGGACTCAGCAGCAGCTGACAGAGCCACAGGAATTCAGGAATTTGGGAAGTCCTTTAATTCCTTTACTCGTGGTTGGGGCTTGGGGCACCCTCTGCCTTTTTGGGAAACACATGGGAACCATTCCTCCCCGTGGACTTCAGCCAGGTGGGTCAGAAGAGCAAATCTGAATTAAATCCCTGGGAATTCTGAACTTGGGATCAGTGCCAGGGTCCAGAGAGTGACCATGGCTGTGGGAAAGGCCCTGGCAGGAAGGGCAGGGCTGGAGGGCCCTGACCCCAGCACTGATGGGCAGGGCAGGGATGAGCCCCCTGCTCTGCTGGGCACAGCTCCTGCTCAAGAAAACCTTTCCCACTGGGACATCTCTTGGTTGATGAATTCCTCCCATTGGGACAGAGTTTTGTATCCCCTGACATTGCCATGGCCCTGCTCTGGGTGTCTCCTGGTGTCCCCTTGGCCAGTGAATTCCTCCATTTGGGACATCTCGTGGGTGATGAATTCTTCCATGTGGGACATCTCTTGCTGGATTAACTCTTCCCATTGGGACAGAGTTTTGTATCCATTGACATTCCCTTGGCACCGCTCTTGGTGTCTCTTGGCTTTTCCTTGGCACAGATCTTGGTTGATCAGATTTTCCATTTGGGACATCTCTTGGGTGATGGGTTTCTCTATTTGGAACCTCTCTTGGTTGATGGGTTTCTTTATTTGGGACCTCTCTTGGTTGATGAATTCTTCCATTTGGGACATCTCCTGCTGGATTAAGTCTTCCCATTGGGACAGAGTTTTGTGTGTGCTGACGTTCCCTTGGCACCACCATTGGGATCTGGTGGCTTCCCCTTGGCACCGCTCCTGGTTGGTGAATTCTTCCCTCTGGGACACGTCCTCGTGTCCCAGCTCCTGGTCTCTCCTGGCTTTCTCCTGCCACAGCTCCTGGCCGATGAATTCTTCCACGTGGGACATCTCTTGGGTGATTAGCTCCAGCCATTGGGACAGATCTTTGTGTCCAAGGACTTTGCCCTGGCTCATCCCTCGGGATCCCTGTGGGTCTCGGCCGTGTCCCCCTCGGCACAGCCCTCGGGGACTGCACAATTCCCACTCTTCCTGCTCCATGGCCGACGTCCCCTGTCCCTCCTGGGCCAGCCAGGAGTTGGGATTTGGCTTTTCCAGAAGGATCCAGGAGCTGCTGCTCCTGAGGGATGGACCTGAACCCTTTGGGATCACCCTGGGATCGGGGCACGGCACAGCTCCCGCGTCACAACGGGACATCCCAGCACCCCAACAACCACGGGAGCCTCTGGAACCTTCTGGAACCTTCTGGAGCTGCAGCCCCAGCCCCACACGACACTAGGGGGGACTGTCCCCAAGAGGTGACACTGGAAGGATGGGGGCACCCAGGGACACTGGAGAGCATGAGGAGGTTCAGCCAGGCCGGGTGAAATCCCAGCCTGGAGCACGGGCTGGGATCATCCCTGCAGGGACACGGGGACAGGGACACAGCCCTGGAGGGGACGGTCCCAGCAGTGCTCCGTGGGTCTGGCCCCGCTCTGCCTGTGGGGTGTGGGGAACCACAGCCGTTTCCCATTAGGATTCCTGCCGGGAAGAGCCACGGCGCCTTTAAAGGCATCTCCGAGCGGGACCTGGCAGCTGCGCCAGGAAATTCCTGACATCCCGGGAAGTGCTGAGCCAGCGCGAATGGGGCCGTGTGTGCCTTGGAGCGGGGCCGGGGATTCTGCAAACCTCGAAAGAGCCGTCACGTGGGGCTGAGGCAGAAGGCAGGGACAAAAACCCTCCCGTGGAATCGGGCAGGGAATGAACGCTCTGTCCCCTGTGCCAGCCCCGCTGTCCCCTGGGATGGCCGAGGAGCGTCCCCGGGTGATGCAGAGCCCAGGGATCCCGCAGCAGTGCCACAAAGCCACCCCTGGGATGGACATCCCTGCCCTTCCTCAGCCAGGCAGCGCTCGGGGACACCCCCAGAGGGACAGGGATGGGGACAAGGGACAGGGATGAGGACAAGGGACAGGGATGGCACCGGCGGCAGCCCCCTGCCCTGCAGGAAATCCCAATAAAAACGGGAAAGTCGAGCCGGGAAAGTTCTTTTGGAGTGTGTGTGAACCCCGCGCCGGGTAGGGGGAGAGGCAGGACCCGCACCCCTTCCCCAGCACCCGGACCCGCTCCCCGAACCCCACCCGGGGCACCCCGAGGGCTCGGGGCCGGGGGCCGCCCCCCGCCGCCCGGTTCGGGCCCGCTCCGCCCGCGCCAGCGGCTCCGGGACCTCCCGGGTCCCCGGGCTCGGCCGGCGACACCGCCGCTGCGGCAGCGGGACCTGCCGGACACCCCCGGGGAGACAGCGAGGGGACAGCGGGACACGGGGATGGGACAGCGGGGACACAGCGAGGGGACAGCGTGACACGGGGATGGGACAGCGCGGACACAACGAGGGGACAGTGGGACACATGAGGGGACAGTGGGACACATGAGGGGACAGTGGGACACGCTGGGGACACAGCGAGGCGACAGTGGGACGCGGTGATGGGACATCGGGGAGCCGCTGTGCCCCCGTTCGGGGGTGCGGTGACACGGGGAGCGGAGCGGGGCCGGTTAACGGGGCGGGGCGGGCCGGGGGTCCCGGGCGGGGGCGGGCAGGAGGCGGGCGGGGGTCCCGGGCAGGAAGCGGGCGGGGGCCGGGGAGGGGCCGGGAGCGGAGCAGGACCGGCAGGGACCGGCGGGAGCGGGCAGGGACCGGCGGGGCCGCGGCCATGCCGGGGGTGCCCCTCGCCCCGCTGCTGCTGCTGCTGCTCCTGCTGGGCCCCCCGCCGCCCCCCGCCCGCGCCGCGCCCCACCGAGCCAGCGGGACCCCCAAAGCCAGCGGGGTGTTCCCCAGAAAGGGCACCACCACGGGACCCCCCAAAGCCAGCGCGGTGTCCCCAACAAAGGGCACCACCACGGGACCCCCCAAAGCCAGCGCGGTGTCCCCAACCAAAGCCATCGCCAGGGGAGCCCCGAAAGGCAGCGAGGCGCCCCCCTCGAAGGGCACCACGCCGGGACCCCCCAGAACCAGCGGAGTGTCCCCCAGAAAGGACACCACGCCGCTTCCCCTCAAAACCAGCGGAGTGCCCCCGCCAAAGGGCACCACGGCCCCCCCCCCGAGGGGCAGCGTGACCCCCCCGACCCCCGGCCCCTCCCGGCGCGGGGACCCCGCGGGCACAGGTAGGAGCTGGGGGGGGTCGGGGGGTGTGGGAGGGGAGGGGGGTGTGAAGGACCGAGCGTGCAAAAGGGGGGTCCCACGGGGGGTATTGGGGTGCAGGGGCTGGAGGTGTAGCCAGCCCCTCCCCTGTCACCCCCGTGTCCCCTCCAGCCCCAGCGCCCCAGGTGCCCACGGGGGCGGTGCTGAGGAAGAAGAAGGTGCTGAGGAAGAAGGTGCTGAGGAAGAAGAAGGTGCTGAGGAAGAAGCCGGAGGCTCCGGCCGCTCCGCAGGAGCCCCGTACGTGCTCTGGGCGCGGGTGGCCCGGCCATCGTCACCTGCACAGGGACCTGGCCGTGTCCTCAGGGCACCCGGGGGGCACCTGGGGGTTGGGGTGTCCCCATGGCACCGCTCCGTGGGGACACGGGGTGGGGACAGTCCCCGTGTGACCCCGGTCCCCGCTGTGTCCCCAGCGTGCCCCCCCCTGGGGCTGGAGTCCCTGCGGGTGCTGGACACGCAGCTCCGGGCGTCCAGCCACAAGCGGCACGGGCTGGGCGCGCACCGCGGCCGCCTCAACATCCAGGTACGGCCGGGGGTGCCAAGGTGTGCCAGGCATGTGCCAGGAGTGTGCTCAGGTGTGCCAGGGTGTGCTAAAGTGTGCTCAGGTGTGCCATGGTGTGGCAAGAGCATGGCAAGAGTGCGCCAGGAGTGTGCCAGGGTGTGCTAAGAGTGTGCCAGGAGTGTGCTAAGGTGCGTCAGGAGTGTGCCAGGGTGTGCCAAGGTTTGCTAAGATGTGCCATGGTGTGGCAAGAGTGTGGCAAGGTGTGCTAAGAGTGTGCCAGGAATGTGCCAAGGTGTGCCTGAGTGTGCCAGGGATGTGCCAGCAGTGTGCTCAGGTGTGCCAGGCTGTGGGGGGTGTTTGGATGCCACCTGCCTGGCATGTGGTGTGTGGGTGTGGCAAGCGCATGGCAAACGCAGGGCAGCTGTGGCACCTCCATGGCACGTTTGCGACAATTTGTGGCCAGTTTGTGGCACGTTTGTGACAATTTGTGGCGAGTCCGTGGCACCTCCAAATGTCCCGGGCGCTCTCCAGCCCGGTCCCCTCCCTCCCGTGCGGGGTCCCCGCGATGCCGGTGCCACCCCCCGGTGCCACCACGCCGGGCTCGGGGACACCGCGGACGTGTCGCTGTGCGTGTCCCCTCCCCTCCCCGCAGTCAGGGCTCTACGACGGCGATTTCTACGACGGGGGCTGGTGCGCGGGACAGGAGGACACGGAGCAGTGGCTGCAGGTGGACGCGCGGCGCCTCACCCGCTTCACCGGCGTGGTCACCCAGGGCCTCAACTCCATCTGGACGTGAGGGGACAAAGGGGATTTGGGGTGGGGACAGCACCGGGGACGCCCTGACCCCCCGCTGTGCCCCACAGGTACGACTGGGTGACGTCCTACAAGGTGCAGGTCAGCAATGACTCGCACTCGTGGCTGCCGAGCCGCAATGGCACCGAGGAGGCGGTGGGTGCCCGGCGGGGGTGGCACCCCCGGACAGGACGGGGACATGGGGGGTGACAGTGCTGGGGGGGCGGTGATCGGCTGGGGGGTGATGATGGCACCGGGACGGGGGGTTAATTATGCTCGGGGAGGTTAATTATACCAGGTTGGGGGGGTTAATTGTGCCGGGGGGGTAATAATGCTTGGGGGGGATGGGGTGTAATTGAGCCAGAGTTAATTATTCTGGGGGTTAATTGTGCTGGGGTTAACCGTGCCAGGTGCTAACCACGCTGGCGAGGGTGTTAACCACGCTGGGGTAGCCACCCCAAGGATCCTGGTTGCCCATCCCGGGGTGCCTGTGCCAGCTGGCGCCGTGCCCGGCTCTGTTGGCCTTGGCCACGCCGGGCACCGCCAGCACAAAGGCTCCTTGTCCCCGCTGGGCACCTGCCAGCGCCCCTGGCACGGGCTGGGACACACCTGGGGCTGGCACCGGGGGAGGGCACGGCAGCCTGGAGATGGGGAGAGTTTGGGGTCCCTGTGCTGGGATGGGTTTGGGGGTCCCCGTGCCATGGATGGGTTTGGGGTCCCTGAGCTGGGATGGATTTGGAGTCCCTGTGCCAGGGTGGATTTGGGGTCCCTGTGCTCAGTGGGTTTGGGGTCCCTGAGCCATGGATGGATTTGGGGTCCCTGAGCTGGGATGGATTTGGGGTCTCTGTGCTCAGTGGGTTTGGGGGTCCCTGTGCCATGGAGGGTTTGGGGTCCCTGAGCCATGGATGGGTTTGGGGTCCCTGTGCCATGGAGGGTTTGGGGTTCCCCGTGCCAGCACTGTATCAGGATCAAGGTCGGGGCTCTCCACGCCAGGGGTGAATTCTGGGGTCCCCCTGCCTGACCCATGCCAGGAACAGATTTGGGGTTCCCCGTGCCCATCCCTTGTGCCCCTCCCGCTGTGGGGCCGCGGGTTTGGGGTCAGAGCTGCCCCCGACCGTGCCTGCTCCTCCTTAAGGGCACCTGGAACCCCTTGAACCCCCCGGGCAGCCCCCCTGACCCCCTCCTGTGCCCCCGTCCCCCGCTGTCCCCTCAGGTGTTCCCGGGGAACAAGGACCCCGAGACGCCGGTGCTGAACCTGCTGCCCTCGCCGCTCGTGGGGCGGTTCCTGCGCATCAACCCGCAGAGCTGGTTCCCCAACGGCACCGTCTGCCTGCGGGCCGAGGTCCTGGGCTGCCCCGTGCCCGGTGCGTGTCCCCCAGTGTCCCCGCAGTGTCCCCTGCCCCCTGGGGACCCGCTGCTTGTCCCCTGGCTCCCCACTCCCCCCCCCCAGCAGCGCCCAGCGCCGGCAGAGCCGCGGTCTGTGCTGTTCGCTGTCCCTGACCGCGTCCCCTCGCTGTCCCCTCGCTGTCCCCTCGCTGTCCCCGCAGACCCCAGCGATGCCCACACCTGGCACCCCCCGGCCCCGCCCGAATCTCACCTGGATTTCCGCCACCACAACTACAAGGAGATGAGAAAGGTGCCACCCGCCCCCCAAGCCCCCGGAACCCTGGCGTCCCTTCGTCCCCAAGCGGGGGGGGGGCTGTGCCACCTGAGGGTGTCCCCAGGGTGTCCCTGACGCTGTCACCGCGCAGCTGATGAAGAGGGTGAGCGAGGAGTGCCCCGACATCACCCGCGTGTACAGCATCGGGCAGAGCTCCCGCGGGCTGCGCCTCTACGTGATGGAGATCTCGGACAACCCCGGCACGCACGAAGTGGGTGCGTGGGGGACAGCGGGGGACAGCGGGGACAGCTGGGGTGGGGCAGGATGGGCGGGGGGACAATGCCCAGGCTGGGATGGGGTGTGCCCAGGGTGAGGTGGGGGTCACCAGGGGTGCCCAGGTTGGTGCTGGAGGGTGGGGACAGTCATCAAGGGGCTCAGGAGGGGCCACCCAGCCTGGCACGGGATGGGGACAGGGTGGCTGGGGATGCCAGGATAGGGATGGGGACACAGGGACATCCCAACTGGTGCAGAATGGGGGCAGGATGGACAGGGACACTCAGGATGGGGACATGGGGACACTCAGGATGGGGATAGGGGGATAGGGTCACTCAGGATGGGGACATGGGGACACCCAGACTGGTGCAGACGGATGGGGACAGGGTGGCCTGGGACACTCAGGATGGAGACAGGGACACATCCAGGGTGGGGATGGGGACACAGAGACACCTAGACTGGTGCAGGATGGGACAGGGTGTCCAGGATCATCTGGTATGGGGACAGGGACACAGGGACACCCAGACTGGCGCAGATGGATGGGGACAGGGTACCCAGAGATGCTCAGGGTGGGGATGGGGGACACAGGGACAAGGGACACCCAGACTGGTGCAGGATGGGGACAGGGACACCCAGGATGGGGACAGGGACACAGGGACACCCAGGATGGGGACAGGGACACCCAGGATGGGGACAGGGACACAGGGACACCCAGGATGGGGACAGGGACACCCAGGATGGGGACAGGATGTGCTGGGACACCCAGGATGGGGCTGGGGACAGTCACCAGGCCCCCCCTCCGTGTCCCCCCCGCAGGAGAGCCCGAGTTCCGCTACGTGGCCGGGATGCACGGGAACGAGGTGCTGGGCCGGGAGCTGCTGCTGAACCTGATGGAATTCCTGTGCCGGGAGTTCCGCCGGGGAAACCCCCGCGTGGTGCAGCTGGTGACGGACACGCGCATCCACCTGCTGCCCTCCATGAACCCCGACGGCTACGAGACCGCCTACAAACTGGTGCGGGCCCTGGGGGTCCCAGTGATCCCAGTGATCCCAGAGCCTGTCCTGGGGATCCCATCCCAGTGATCCCATCCCAGTGATCCTAGTGATCCCGGTGCCCGTCCTGGTGATCCCAGTGCCTGTCCTGGTGGTCCCATCCCAGTGATCCCAGTGCCTGTCCCGGTGATCCCATCCCAGTGATCCCAATGATCCCAGTGCCTGTCCTGGTGATCCCAGAGCCTGTCCCGGGGATCCCAGTGATCCCAGTGCCTGTCCTGGTGATCCCATCCCTATGATCCCAGTGCCTGTCCCAGTGATCCCAGTGCCCATCCTGGTGATCCCATCCCAGTGATCCCAGTGCTTGTTCCAGTGCCTGTCCTGGTGATCCCACTGCCCATCCCAGTGATCCCATCCCCATTCCTGTCCCGGTGACTGTGGTGCCTGTCCCAGTGCCCATCCCCGTTCCCATCCCAGTGCCCATCCCCATTCCCATCCCGGTGATCCCGGTGATCCCATCCCCATTCCCATCCCGGTGATCCCAGTGCCCATCCCCATTCCCATCCCGGTGATCCCAGTGCCCATCCCCATTCCCATCCCGGTGCCCATTCCCATTCCCATCCGGTGATCCCGGTGATCCCATCCCCGTTCCCATCCCGGTGATCCCGGTGCCGCCGGCAGGGCTCGGAGCTGGCGGGATGGGCCATGGGCCGCTGGACGTACGAGGGCATCGACCTCAACCACAACTTTGCCGACCTGAACACGGCGCTGTGGGACGCCGAGGACAACGACCTGGTGCCCCACGAGTTCCCCAACCACTACATCCCCATCCCCGAGTACTACACCTTCGCCAACGCCACGGTGAGAGCCCAAAACCCCCAGTCCTGCGCTGGTGCCATGGTGAGACCCCAAATCCCTGCAATTTTAAGACCCAAACCCTGGCAATTATGACACCAAAAACCTGGAAATTTTGGCCTCAAAATCCTGGACTACCCAACCCTAAACACGGGAATTCCAGCCCCAAAATCCTGGCAATTTCAGCTCCAAAGTCCTGGGAATTTTATGACCCAAACCCTTGGAATTCTGGCCCCAAAAACCTGGGGATTCCAAGCTTAGAACTCTCAGAATTTCAGCCTGAAAATCCTGGGAATTTTAGCCCCAAACCTTGGGAATTTCAGCCCCAAAATCTGGGAATTTCTGCCCCCAAATCCTTGGAATTGTAAGACCCAAACCCTGAGAATTCCTGGCCCAGAACACCAGGAATTCTGGCCCCAAAAACCTGGACATTTTTGCCTCAAAATCCTGGAATACCCAGCCCTAAACCCCGGGAATTTCTGCCCCAAAAATGTGGGAATTTCAGCCCCAAAATCCTTGGAATTTCATGACCCAAACCCTTGGAATTCTGGCCCCTAAAACCTGGGAATTCCAAGCTTAGAACTCTCAGAATTTCAGCCTGAAATCCTGGCAATTTTAGCCCTAAACCTTGGAAATTTCTGCCCCAAAACCCCAGGAATTCTGGCCCCAAAACCCTGGAAATTTTGGCCTCAAAATCCTGGAATACCCAGCCCTAACCCCCGGGAATTCTGGCCCCAAAGTCCTGGGAATTTCTGCTCCCAAATCCTTGGAATTTTAAGACCCAAAGACCCAAACCCTGAGAATTCCTGCCCCAAAATCCCAGGAATTATAGCCCCAAAAGCCCGGAATACTCAGCTATGAACCCTGGGAATTCTAGCCCCAAAATCCTGGGAATTTCAGCCCCAAAATCCTTGGAATCCTTTTAAGACCCAAACTCTGGGGAACACCAGGCACAGGTGCCAGAATGGGTGACACCTCACGGGCGCCATCGGTGCCACAGCACAGTGACATTGCATGGATGCCATGGTGCCACCTCACGGGTGACACTGCACTGGTGCCATCGGTGCCACGGCATGGGTGACACCGCACAGGTACCGTGGTGCCACCTCATGGGTGACACTACACAAGTGCTGTGGTGCCACAGCACAGTGACACCGCACGGGTGCCATGGTGCCACAGCACAGTGACACCTCATGGGTGCCATGGTGCCACGGCATGGGTGACACTGCACGGGTGCTGTGGTGCCACAGCACAGTGACACCACACAGGTGCCATGGTGCCATGGCACAGGTGACACCTCATGGGTGCTATGGTGCCACAGCACAGTGACACCTCACGGGTGCCATCGGTGCCACGGCACAGCGACACCGCACGGGTGCTGTGGTGCCACCTCTTGGGTGACACCGCACGGGTGCCGTGGTGCCACAGCACAGTGACACCGCACGGTGCCATCGGTGCCCCCGGCGCAGGTGGCCCCGGAGACGCGCGCGGTGATCGCGTGGATGCAGCGCTACCCGTTCGTGCTGAGCGCCAACCTGCACGGCGGCGAGCTGGTGGTCACCTACCCCTTCGACATGACCCGCACCTACTGGAAGGCGCAGGAGCTGACCCCGACGCCGGACGACGGCGTTTTCCGCTGGCTGGCCACCGTCTACGCCACCGCCAACCTGGCCATGGCCAGCGGCGAGCGCCGGCGCTGCCACTACGACGACTTCACGCGCTTCGGCAACATCATCAACGGAGCCAACTGGCACACGGTGGCTGGCAGTGAGTCGGGGTGGTTTGGGAGGTTTGTGTTTGGGTTTTTTGGCGTTTTCTGTCGCCCCTTGTCACGATCCGCTCAACCCGAGCGGGAGTCTGGTTTGTTTGACCCCAGGGTGCAAAAGACAAAAAGTGAGAGACTCAGGTTTTGTTCAGCAGCAAGCAGCAATGCAGTTTATTGTGTGTAACAATTCAGTTTTGCAATAGGAGAGAGAGAGAGAGAAAGGATGGGGAATAACTACCAACAAGTGGGACACATCCTCGCAGTTGTCCAATGATAGACGTGTCTTCCATCCGTTGGGGAGGAAGAGATCTGAAAGTCTCTTTAGCAAAGTCACTTTTATAGTCTTTTTCCAAAGCGAGTGGCCTCTGGCCAAAAGGTGGGGAGATTTATGGACTATTGTATGAGGAGATCATTGCTCCAAGGAACAGGTGCTGGAACAGGGCGCTATAACCAGAACCCTGCTCGTGCCAGGGCGGCACCAACAGCTACGAACAGTCCTGGGCAAGCACCAGGCACAGCTACGAACAGTCCTGGGCAAGCATCCACCTGGGCCAGGCCAGAACTCAGGTCCAGAGCGAGCAGTGGGGCCCTGGGGTGGGGCCCTCAGTCTCTGATGATGGGCGTGAGGCAGAGCAGAGAAACTTCAGACCGACCCTTCCACCCCTGTGCTGTGCAGGTATGAATGATTTCAGCTACCTGCACACCAACTGCTTTGAGATCACCGTGGAGCTGTCCTGTGACAAATTCCCGCACGCCTCCGAGCTGCCCGAGGAGTGGGAGAACAACCGGGAGTCGCTGCTGCTCTTCATGGAGCAGGTCGGGCTTCGGGGTGGCACCCGGGGGTGGGGACACGGATCAAGGGTGGGCAGAGCCACCCCGGGGATGCCTGTGCAGGGTGGGGTGGGAATGGGGGTGCTGGGATCAGGGAAAAGGGTCCAGAGTGGGGGATTTGGGAGAGGGGTGGGATACGGGGATACTGTGGGGGTCTGGGGGCGCTGGGATCATGGGGAGAGTGGGGGAAGGGGGGTCCAGGATGGGGGGATTTGGGGGGTTGAGATATGGGGACACTGGGGGAGGTCTGGAGGTGCTGGGACAATGGGGACACTGAGGAGGGGGTCCAGGATGAGGGGATTTGGGGGGTTTGGGATATGGGGACACTGCGGGGTGCAGGGTCATTCTGGGATCATGGGGACGGTGGGAAAGGGGGGTCCAGAGTGGCAGATTTAGGGGGTTTGAGATATGGGGGCACTGGGGGCCATCTAGGGGTGCTGGGACAATGGGGACACTGAGGTAGGGGTCCAGGCTGGGGGATTTGGGGGTGTTTGGGACAATGGGGACACTGGGTCACGGGCAGGACCAGGGAACATTTTGGGAAACATTCCAGGGGGGACATGAGCACAGCAGGGTGGCAGCAGGACAGGGCTGTCCCCAAATACCGAGGGTGGCACTGGGAGGGGGGGACACACCTGTGCCACCCCCCCGGCTCCAGGTGCACCGCGGGATCAAGGGCGTGGTTCGGGACAGTGACACCGAGCTGGGCATCCCCAACGCCATCATCTCCGTGGATGGCATCAACCACGACGTCCGCACCGGTACCGGGGCACCGGCGGGACCTGGGGTGGGATCTGGGGTGGGGGGAAACGGGATTGGCTGGGAAGGAAGGTGGGATAAGGACAGGGATGGGAGGGGAATGGCTTGAGGCTGGGAAAAGGGATGGGGTGGCGATGGGAATGGGGACAGGGAAAGGATTGAGATGGGATTTGGGGATGGGATTGGGAATTGCAGATGGGGATGGAATGGGATGGGGATGGGAATTGGAATGGCACAGGAACAGATGGCACTGGAGATGTGAATGGGACGGGCTGGGGACTGGAAAAGGAATGAGATGGGATTTGGGGATGGGATTGGGAGTTGCAGATGGGGATGGAAACAGGATTACGCTGGGAAAGGGGGTGGGGACAGGAATGGGATTGCGGATATGGCTGGGATGGTGCTGGGGACAGACACGGAAGGGGATGGATTGGGGATTGCAGATGGCAGTGGAAGCAGGATTAGACTGGGAATGGGGATGGGAATAGGAATGGGACGAGAACAGGATTGGGGCTGGGAAGGAGGACGGGGATGGGGACAGGGATGGCGACAGGGACAGTGACACCCTGCCCCCGCCGCAGCCTCGGACGGGGACTACTGGCGGCTGCTGAACCCGGGCGAGTACGAGGTGACGGCGCGGGCCGAGGGCTACGAGGCGGCCACGCAGCCGTGCCGGGTTTACTTCGAGAACGTTCCTACCCCGTGCAGCTTCCGCCTGGCGCGGGCACGGGGCCGGCACCGGCCCGGGAGGACCCGGCCGGGCCCCGACCCGGCGCTGCGGCTGCAGCGGCTGCGCCTCCGCCGCCTGCGCGCCCACGGCCGCGGGCAGTGAGTGAGCGGGGCGGCCCCGGGGCCGCGGGCTCGGCCGGGGGGCGCGGGGGGAAGGGGTGGGACGGCTCCCAGTAAAGTTTGGCTGTGCTGCCGCTGCGACTCTACGACCGCGAACGGGATGGGGAACGGCACCGGGAGCGGGACTCGAACCTGCGCCGCCTGGGAACTCGGCGAGGCCACGCCCCTCATCGGGCCACGCCCCTCAATGGAGCCGCCACATAAAGCCCCGCCCATTCTCTGCTGACCAATAGAAGTTCCGAGCCCCTCGCAAAGACACGCCCCTCACATGCCCATAAATGGTCATTCGCCATAAGCCACGCCCACCAAAAGGACCTTGCCGGTATAAATTACTAATCCACGATCACGCCCCTTTCCTAGCCACGCCCCTCTCCCCATCTCTGAGCGCCTATTGGCTGCTGGCGGCGGGAGGGGCGGGGCATGGCGGCGGCGGGGGCCAATAGAAAGCGAGATTTATCGGTGTCGTTAAGGGGGCGGGGCTGGGGATGCTTGGTGGGGACACTGGGGGGGGTTCGGGGAGCGCGGGGACAATGGGGACCTGCAGCGTGGGGTGGCCACAGAGAGCTGGGGCCGCTTATGGGGCTGGGGGCTGCTGGGACCTGGGCGGGCCTGCGAAGTTCTGGGGACCATGGCGACAATGCGGGGGTCTCCAGAGTTGGGGGAAGCCCGGACTGGGGGGGGTCTGGGGAGTGCTGGGACCGTGGATGCACAGGAAGGGGTCCTTGGGGGGGCACTGGGGGGTGTTGGGATTTTGGGGACACCAGAGAGGGTCGCGGGGGTCACGGCGTCATGGTCAGAACCAGCAAAAGGGTTGGGGTGCCCCCCCCCCCTTAACCTCCTGCCAGGGTGGGGGGCTGTGCCCTGCTCGGCCCTGATGCCACCGTGTGGTCCCCTCAAGGGACCCTCCCGTGCCTGTCCCCCTCCCCAAATAAAGGGCTGTTCCTCAGGGGCGGGGTGGGGTCCCCAACACCACCGGGACCCCCATGACACCCCAAGAGGAGGCTCCAGCACGGGGCTGGGGGGGCGATCATCACCCCCAGCCCCCTTGGGTGACCCTGGGGGTCCCTAGAGTGGGACACCCACTCTGAGAGGAGCGAGACCCCCACCCCATTTCCCCTCCCTGCCCGTAGCCATCCATCACTGCCGCATCTCCGGGATTTTTGGGGGGACAGGGGTCCCGTGCAGTGTCCCCCCGGCACTGCCCGGCCCCCCCGCGCCCTGCGCAGATGCTGCTTCCCCCCAAATCCCCCCGTGACCCCATAACCTTCCCGGGATCGGTTTATGGCATCATCCAGCATCGGCAGGGGCAGCACTCGCCACTCGGCGCCTGCGCTCGCCGCGCTCGCCGGAGCCTCCGCCGGCCTGAGCGCGGCCCCAAGTGGGGGTGCTGCCACCAGAGCCCCCCCAAACCTGAGCGAGCCCCCCCACCCAGAGAGGCGCAGGACAATGGGCTGAACGCATCCGGCATCTTCCAGCGCCGGAGCCGCCGGCACAGGCCGGGCTGGGGGTGCGGGAAGCAAAGACCTCCCCCAAAAAAAGAACTCTCGGCGTGGTGCTGGGGGGGTCAGCGAGCCCCCCACGGCCCGGTGAGGAACCCCGCGGTTTGTCCCGAGGAGCTGCAGAGCCGCCGGGCCCGGCTTGAGGAGCGACAGCGCCGGTAGCAGCAGGTGGGGGGGGCGCTGGGAGGGATTTCGGGGTTTTTTGGGGGGGCGGGGGGGGGTTGGCGCACTTTGGGTACCCCCATCCCCTTCGCTATGACCAACACCCCCAAACCCTGAGCTGCCCCGGGGGTGGGGGGCTGTTCCTGTGCCCCCCCGCCCGTGTCCCCTCCTGTCCCCTCCTCTCCCCGTGTCCCTTTGCCCCGGCTGGCACGGCACGGCGAGCAAAGGCCGGTGCCCACGGGCTGCCCACCTTTGCCCAGGGCGGGTCGTGCCGCGGCTCCCGGTGAGTTCCGGGGTCCCGGGAGGGAGGGGAGGGCAGGGGAGCCCCCAGATCCTGCTGCTCTTCCCCTGTGCCCCCCCAGTGCCCGTGCTGCCCGTGCCGGGTGTCCCAGTTAAACCCCCCTGCCCAGCTGGGGTCGGGGGTGAGCCCCTGAGGGCCCATCAAGGCAGGAAGAGACTTCCCACTTTTTTTTTCTCCTTGGTTTTGGGGGATCCGCGGGTGGGAGCGGCACCGGCAATGCTTTGACCCGCCTGTGCCACCCCAGGGATGGGTCTCAGGATACTCTGGCTGTCCCTGTGAATGTGGGCACTGCCCTCACCCCCCTCTGCCATCCCACAAATGTGTTTGGGGGTACCCTGGGGTTCCCTGTGAAGGTGGGCACTGCCCTGACCCCCCCATGCCATCCCAGAGATGGGATTCTATGAATTCTATGAATCCCAAAGATGTGATCTGGGGATATCCTGTGGGTCCCCATCCATGGCACTGCCCTGACCCCTTGTGCCACTGCAGGGATAGGTCTGGGGGTACCCTGGGGTTCCCGATGAAGGTGGGCACTGCCCCGACCCCCTGTACCACCCCAGGGATGGGTCTGGGGACATCCTGGGGTTCCCAGTGAAGGTGGGCACTGCCCTGACCTCACTGTGCCACCCCAGGGATGGGTCTGGGGAGCATCTCAGGGGTCTCTGTGAAGGCGGGCACTGCCCTCACCCCCTGTACCACCCCAGGGATCGGTCTGGGGGTATCCTGTGGGTCTCTGTGAAGGCGGGCACTGCCCTCACCCCTGTACCACCCCACTGCTAGGATCCCTTGCACCCTGCCCACCCCCACCGCATCACCGCCCTCTCTCCCGCCCCGCAGGTGCCCCATGGCGTCGTTCCGCATCCGGCAGTACCAGGAGCAGGACTACGAGGCGGTGCGGGCCATGTTTGCCCGCGGCATCCTGGAGCACGCCCCGGCGGGGTTCCGCTGCGTGCTGCGGGCGGCGCGGGTGCGCCTGGCGCTGCTGGCCGTGTTCGTGGCGGCGCGGGCGGCCGCCGGCTCCTGGGTGCTGGGGCTGGGCGCGGTGGCGCTGGCGCTGGTGCTGCTCTGGGTGCTGGTGCGCTCGCTGAGCGCCGAGTACGTGCGCGATGCGCTGGGCACCGACCTGTGCGACGTGGCCGGCTCCTACCTGCGGGCACCCGACCGCTGCTTCTGGGTGGCCGAGGAGGGCGGCACGGTGGCGGGCATGGTGGCGGCGGTGCCCGCGGGCCGCGGCGAGCTGGAGCTGAAGAGGATGTCGGTGAGCCGGGAGCACCGTGGCCGCGGGCTGGCGCGGGCGCTGTGCCGGGAGGTGCTGGCGTTCGCCCGGGCCCGCGGGTTCGGCGCCGTGGTGCTCAGCACCTCCATGGTGCAGGTGGCGGCGCAGCGGCTCTACGAGGGGCAGGGGTTCAGGAAGGTGGGCAGCTCGTACCCCTCGCTGCTGGGCACTTTGCTGAACTTCCAGATCTTCCATTACCGCTGTGATTTGGGGGATGGCACCAAGTAGGGTCTGCGTGGCGCTGTGGGGGCTGGGGTGGATGGCACTGCCAAACCCGGCACACGAGGCTCCCATGGCACCCCAGCTCCAGCACAGCACCGTGACCCCCGGGGCATGAGGCGCTGCCGTGGCACGCGTGGCGCTGCCGTGGCACCCGAACCCCTGGCACACCCAACCCTGGCACCGTCGTGGCACCCCAAACCTGCCCCAGGACACGAGGCACCACCCCAGCACTCCCCTGGCACAGCAGCACCGACAGCACCGCCCTGATCCCAGGACATGAAGCACCACCACGGCCCCACAGCCTGGCATGTGCGGCACTGCCATGGCACCGCCAGCCCAGGACGTGTGGCACTGCCTTGGCACCGCAGCACTCCAACCCTGGCACCGCCACGGCACCCCTCCCTGGATTTCCAGCAGCAGGAAATAAAGAGAGACCTGTGGGAGCACTGTGTGTGACAGATACCTTGGGGGACACCTCTGGGGATAAGAGGCCTCTCGGGGAATGGGGGACACACTGGGGGACAACGGAGATTTTGGGGGAGAGGGGAAATCTTTGGGGACAGGCGACACTTTGGGGGACAAGGCCTGTGCCCTCACCCAAGATGGCGGCGGTTCCCCTTTTTCACTGCCCTCACCCAAGATGGCGGCGATTCCCCATTGACCTATTCGTGCCCTCATCCAAGATGGCGGCGTCCATCCCGGCGTCACGGCGCGACGTGCGGAGCGTGACGCGCTGAGGGAAGCGCCGGGACCGCCGGGTCGCGATCCCGGTCCCGGTTCCCCTCACCCCATCCCGGTTCCCCCGTGCCGGCCGCGCCATGGATTGTTACACGGCCAACTGGAACCCGCTGGGCGAGGAGACCTTCTACCGGTGAGGGGCAGCGGCCCGAGGCTGCTCGGGGGTCCCGGCTGGGCTTGAAGGGCCGGGACTGCCCGGGGGTAGCGATGGGTGTTGGGCCCGCCTGGGAAGGGGGTCCCGGACATGGCTGGGGCGGGGTTCTGGGGCTAGTTCGGGGTTCTGGGAGTCCCTGAGGGGTCCCTGGGTGGTCACGGGCTGGCTGGGATGGGGCCCCAGGGGTGTCTCTGGGGTTTGGAGGTTCCTTGGAGGGGTCTCGTGGTGCCCTTGGATCTTGGGGCTGCCTGGGAGGGGGTCCCGGGGTGGTTGAGGGGTCCCAGGGGTGCTCTTGGGGTTGGCTGGGAGGAGGGTCCTGGGGGGCTCGGGGAGGGTCCCGAGGTGGCCTCAGGTCCTTGGGTTGCTCTGGGGGATTTTTGGGGGGTTTCTGGGGATTCTGGGGGTGTTCGAGGGCCAGTTCAGGGGTGGGCACTCCCCCATCCCTGTGCCTGCTACATGTCCGTCCGTCCATCCATCCATCCATCCATCCATCCATCCATCCATCCATCCATCCATCCATCCATCCATCCATCCATCCATCCCTCCATCCCTCCATCATCCCATCCGTGCCCCAAATCATCTCCAAAATCACCCCAAAATCCCCTCAAATCCCCCCCAAATCATCTCCAAAATCACCCCAAAATCACCTCAAAAATTCCCGCAAAATCACCTCCAAAATTGTCTCCAAAATCCCCTCAAAAATTCCCGCAAAATCACCCCAAAATTCCTCCAAAATCGCCCCAAAATGCCCGTGTCCCGCAGGAAGCTGGAGCTCTACTCCATGGAATGGGGGCTGCGGGAGGAGCTGCGTGACTGCGTGGTGGCAGCTGCCCCGTACGGGGGTCCCATCGGTGGGTGCAGCCCCCTGAGCCCCCTCCCCGAGCCGGGGCTGTGTCACTGATGGCTCAGGGACTGTCCCCTGCCCCTCCCAGCTCTGCTGAGGAATTCCCGGCGGGACAAAACCCCCGGCGCCCGCCCGCTCCTGGAGATCTACTCGGCCTCGGGGCTGCTCCTGGCCAGCGTCCCGGTGAGTGAGCTGGGAGGGGTTTGGGGACAGGGAGCTGCCCTGGGATGGGTTTGGAGCAGGAGAATCCTTTCTTGCCCAGGGATGGGATGGGTTTGGGAGCAGGAGAATCCTTTGCTTTCTTGCCCAGGGATGGGATGGGTTTGGAGCAGGAGAATCCATTCCCTGCTGCCCTCAGATAGAAAAAGATTTGATGGAGTTTGGAGCAGGAGAATCCTTTCCTTGCTTGACCAGGGATGGGATGAGTTTGGAGCAAGAGAATCTATTCCCTGCTGGTGAGGGATGGGAGAGGAGAATGGGGTGGGTTTGGAGCAGGAGAATCCTCTCCTTTCTTGCCCAGGGATGGGATGGTTTTGGAGCAGGACAATCCATTCCTTGCTGGTGAGGGATGGAAGAAGAGGCTGGGATGGAGTTTGAAGCAGGAAGATTGGGCAGGAGGAGAATCCTCCCTTCATCCTCTCTGGGTCTGGGAGAAGAGGATGGGATGGGTTTGGAGCAGGAGAATTCTTTTTTTGCTGGTGAGGGATGGAAGAAGAGGATGGGATGGAGTTTGGAGCAGCAGAATAGGGCAGGAGGAGAATCCTCCATCCCATTTGGGTCTGTGAGAAGAGCATGGAATGGAGTTTGGAGCCAGAGAATCCTTTCCCTGCTGCCCTGGGATGGGATGGGATGGGTTTGGAGCCACAGGAACATCCTCCCTCCCTTCTGCCTGGGGCTGGGGGGGACATGGGGCAGTGGAGGGGGCAGAGCCACAACTTCAGGGACCTGCAGAGCCAGCTGGGGTGTTGGACCCCTGGATGAGGTGTTGGACTTTTGGATGAGATGTTGGATGTCTGGATGAGGTTTTGGACCTGCAGGTGAGGTGTCCAACCTCTAAATGAGGTGCTGGATCTTTGGATGAGGTATCCAACCTCTGGATGATGTATTGGGCTTTTGGATGAGCTGTTGGAGCTGTGGATGAAGTGTCCAAGCTGAGGACAGGCTGTCAGAGCTCGGCCATGGCCTGAGCTGTGTCCCTGGGGGCTCTGGGCTCTCGGGGTGACCCCTCCCTGCCGTTGCCAGTGGAAGAGCGGCCGCCTGGTGCACCTGGGCTGGACAGCAGGGGAGGACCTGCTGTGCATCCAGGAGGATGGGACTGTGCTGGTCTACAACCTGTTCTGCGAGTTCAAGAGGCACTTCAGCATGGGAAACGTGAGGGAGTGGGATTTGGGATGGGATGGGATTTGGGATGGGATTTGGGATGGGGAGGGTGGGAAGGGACCTCACAGCCCGTCCCATTCCACCTCCTGCCATGGCAGGGACACTTCCCACTGTCCCAGGTGGATCCATCCTCGCCTTGGACACTGCCAGGGATCCAGGGGCAGCCACAGCAGTTTTGGGAATTCCAGCCCAGCCAGGAATTCCCACCCCAATCTCCCCTTTTCCATCCTCCCCTTGTTCTGCCACTCCTGAGATGCCCTGGGTGGGGTTTGGGCGATGCAGAATGGACCCCATGGGACACCAGAGGGGAGCCGAGCCCTGCATGCCCCAGTGTCCCCAGTGTCCCCAGTGTCCCCAGAGTGCCATGGCCGTGTCCTGCCCCAGGAGGTGCTGCAGAACCACGTGCTGGAGGCGCAGGTTTTCCACACGGAGTTCGGCACGGGCGTGGCCATCCTGACGGGGGCGCTGCGCTTCTCCCTCGCCACCAACATCGACGACCTCAAGCTGCGCCGCCTGCCCGAGGTGCCTGGTGGGTGTTCCCCTGTCCCCTCTGTCCCTCTGTCCCCCTGTCCCCACTGTCTTCCCTGTCCCCCTGTCCCCTCTGTCCTCCCTGTTGCCCTTATCCTTCTGTCCCCACTGTCCCCATGTCTCCTGTCCTTGTTTCTCTGTCCCTCTGTCCCCAGTCTCTGCTCTCCATCAGTCCCTCTGTGTCCATCAGTCCCTCCGTGTGTCCCTGTCCCTCAGTGTCCCCTTGTCCCTGCTGTCCATCTGTCCCTCTATGTCCATCTATCCCTCAGTGTCCCCCTGTCCCTCAGTGTCCATCTGTCTGTCCCCAGGGCTGCAGAAGCCCCCAGCCTGCTGGGCTGTGCTGTCCCAGGACAGGGTGACCGTGGTGCTGCTGGCTGTGGGGCAGGAGCTCTTCCTGCTGGACAACACCTCCTGCTCCGTGCTGGTGAGGGGGTTTGGGATTGTCCTGCTGTCCCCACTGTCCTCATTGTCCCTTGGGGTGCTCCCAGGTCCTTCCTGTGTCCCCTGGGATGCTCCCAGGTCATTTTTCTATCCCATGGCATATTCCCAGGTCCTTTCCTTGTCCCTCCCATCCCATGAGATACTCCCAGGTCCTTCTCTCATCCCATGGGATGCTCCCAGGTCCTTTCCTTGTCCCAGAGAATGCTCCCAGCCCTCACAGTGGCTCCCAGGTCCTTTCCCATCTCATGGGATGCTCTCAGGCCCTTTTCCATCCCATAGGATCCTCCCAGATCCTTTC
Source organism: Luscinia megarhynchos (assembly GCA_034336665.1). Lineage (NCBI taxonomy): Eukaryota > Metazoa > Chordata > Aves > Passeriformes > Muscicapidae > Luscinia > Luscinia megarhynchos. The sequence goes on from CM067566.1 coordinate 1,936,377, forward strand.
CTTGTCCCATAGGATGCTCCCAGGTCCTTCCCCTGTCCCATGGGATCCTTCCCAGATCCTTTCCCATCCCATGGGACACTCCCAGCCCTCCCCTACTCTCTCCACCCCTTTCCTCCCACTCTCCCAGGCCCCAAAGTAAAAAAAGATCTGAGGGCTGAGCAGGCAGGAAGGGACCACCCCCATTCTCACAATGTCCCTTGGGGGTCACTCTGAGGCCCTGTTGATGTCCCCAGTGACCCCCCTGTCCCTGGCAGAGCCCCCCAGGGCTGAGCCCCTCGGCGGGGCCCTTCCTGCACATGGCTGTGTCCTTCACCCACCGGCACCTCGCCCTCTTCTCTGACTCTGGCACCGTCTGGATGGGCACAGCCTCGCTCAAGGTGAGCCCACCTGCCCTGGGGGGTCTTTGGGGGGTCCCTTTGGGGTCCTTTTTGGGGTTATTGGGGGGTCAGAGCACTCCCCATCCTGGCACAACCCTGGTGCTCGTGCTGGTGCTTTCCCTGCCTCCCAAAGCCTTTTTGGAATGTTTCCTCCTATCTTGCTTGGAGCCCTGGTTCCTTCCAGAGCTGAACCCTGTGGTGGCCCAGCACCCACCCCACACATCCCCACATCCCCACATCCCCACATCCCCACATCCCCAGGTGTGTCCCTGAGCCCTCTCCTCTCCCACAGGAAAAATTCTGCGAGTTCAACACCGGCATCCGATCCCCACCGAAGCAGATGGTTTGGTGAGCAAACCAAACCAAACCCTTGCACCCCCAACCTTTCCTGGGCTGCCCTCAGCTCTGTGGGACCCCCTGGTGCAGGTTTGGGGGTCCCAGGGCCGGGGTTGATGGGGTTGATGGGTTGGGGTTCCCCAGGTGCACGCGGCCCCGCAGCCGGCAGCGAGCCGTGGTGCTGGCCTGGGAGCGGCAGCTGATGGTGGTGGGCAACTCCTCGGAGTGCATCCGGTATCCTTGGGGGGCAGGGACACCCCTGTGCTGCTGCCACCTCCCCTGGCACCCACCCTGCTGCCCCTGGGGGTCCCCTCGCTGCCCTGGCCCCGGGGGTGCTCCCAGGTCCTTCCCCTGTCCCATAGGATATTCCCAGACCCTTCCCCTGTCCCAGGGGATGTTCCTGTTCCCTGGGATGTTCCCAGGTCCTTCCCTGTCCCATGGGGTGTTTCCAGGTCCTTTTCCATCCCATGGGGTGCTCCCAGGTCCTTCCCCTGTCCCAGGGGATGTTCCCAGCCTCACTCTGCCTCCCAGATCCTTTTCTGTTCTCTGAGATGTTCCCAGAGCCTTTCCCTGTCCCATGGGATGTTTCTGTTCCCGGGGATGTTCCCAGGTCCTTTTCTGTCCCATGGGGTGTTCCCAGGTCCTTTTCTGTCCCAGGGGATGTTCCTGTTCCCTGGGATATTCCCAGGTCCTTTTCTGTCCCAGGAGATGTTTCCAGCCTCACTCTGCCTCCCAGATCCTTTTCTGTACTCTGAGATGTTTCCAGGTCCTTTCCCTGACCCAGGGGATGTTCCCAGGTCCTTCCCCTGTCCCAGGGGATACTCCCAGCCCCCACAGTGCCTTCCAGACCCTTTTGTGTTCCCTGGGATGTTCCCAGATCCTTTTCTGACCCAGAGGATGTTCCCAGCCCCGCTCTGGCTCCCAGATCCTTTTCTCTGAGATGTTCCCAGGTCCTTTCCCTGACCCAGGGGATGTTTCTGTACCCTGGGATTTTCCCAGGTCCTTTCCCTGACCCAGGGGATGTTCCCAGGTCCTTCCCTTGTCCCAGGGGATACTCCCAGCCCCCACAGTGCCTTCCAGACCCTTTTGTGTTCCCTGGGATGTTCCCAGATCCTTTTCTGGCCCAGAGGATGTTCCCAGCCCCGCTCTGGCTCCCAGATCCTTTCCCATCACATGGGATACTCTCAGGTCCTTCCCCATCCCATGGGATATTCCTAGGTCCTTCCCCCATCCCCTGGGATTCCCTTCACTCCCTGGTGTCCCAGCAGTGCTGGGGGCTGCCCCCAGAGCTGTGTCCATGCCCAGCCCTTAGCAGGAGCTCAGCTTTGTCCTGGATGAGGATTCCCACCTGGTGCCCGAGCTGGACGGGGTCCGGATCCTGTCCCGCACCTGCCACGAGTTCCTGCACGAGATCCCAGGTGAGTCTTCCCTGGGCTGTGGGAACCTGGCACAGGAATTCCCAGAGCAGCTGTGGCTGCCCCTGGATCCCTGGGGTGACCCAGGCCAGGTTGGATGGGGCTTAGAGCACCCTGGGATGGTGGGAGGTGTCCCTGGTGGGAATGGATGGGATTTAAGGTCCCTTCCCACCCAAACCAGGCTGGGATTCTGGAGCCAGGCTGGGAAAGCTGGGAATGTTCCCCTGGAGAAGGGAAAACTCCAGGGAAACCTCAGAGTCCCTGAAGGGGCTCCAGGAGAGCTGGAGAGGGACTGGGGCAAGGCAGGGAGGGACAGGACACAGGCAATGGCTCCCACTGGGAAAGGGGAGATGGGGCTGGGATCTTGGGAAGGAATTCCTGCCTGGGCTGGAATTCCCAGATTTGCTGTGGCTGCCCCTGGATCCCTGGCAGTGTCCAAGCCCAGGTTGGATCCACCTGGGACAATGGGAGGTGTCCCTGAAACATGGATGGGATGGGGATGGGGATGGGGATGGGGATGGGGATGGGGATGGGGATGGGGATGGGGATGGGGATCGGGATGGGATTTAAGGTCCCTTCCCACCCACCCCATTCCATGACCCCAGTGCTGGAGGGTGCTGCCAGCTCCTGGCACTGGGATCAGGTGCCCCCCCCGGGCTGGAGCAGCCCCTCAGCCACGTTTTGTCCCTGTCCCTGCAGAGGCCAGCCAGGAGATTTTCCGCATCGCCTCCATGGCTCCGGGCGCTCTGCTGCTGGAGGCACAGAAGGAATACGAGGTACCCCCCTCCCCAAACCCCCACCAGGGTGGGTGTCCTGGTCTGGAGGACAGGTGTCTGCCAATAAAGGCAGGAGCTTCTCTTTGAAATGGAGAATGCAAACCCTCTCCCTCCAAATTATTATCATTTTGAAATTAAGGGGATCTCAGACAAAGATATGGGAATTAGGAATAACAGTTCTTTACTAGGAAAATTAAAATAGAAATGCAGTATTACAAAGAACAATCCCAAACCCTGCCAGAGTCAGAATCCAAGCTGACACCCGTCAGTCAGTCAGGGTGTTGGCAGCAGTCCCATTCCATGGTGGCTGCATCCTCCTGCAGGGGCAGATGTGGCTCAGCTGGAGCAGTGCTCCTGGAGAAGGTGCAGTTTCCTCTGAAGCTGCAGGGATGATGTGCAAAGGTCTGGCTTTCCTCTGGAATCCAGTGGGAAAGGCTGCTCTGATGTTCCAAATCTCAGTTTTTCTCTGGGTAGGAAAGGCTTGGCTCCTGCCCTGGCTGGAGCATCTCCCAGTGGGATGATGGAATTTGATCAGCCATGCCCTGGGACTCAGTGGCCATGAACAGGAGATATCTCCTGGAGGGAGGATGGGCTGTGGAAAGATAAAGATGATTGCCCAGCTGGTTTAAAGGTGGCCCATTAGCAGAGAATATATGCCAGGAGATAAGATGGGGACAGAACACACATTTCTGACCACATCAACCCAACACAGTGGGATCCCCAGGGCTCAGTGTCCCAGGAATCCCCCACTCCTGTTTTCCTGCAGAAGGAGAGCCAGAAAGCCGACGAGTACCTGCGGGAGATCCGCGAGCAGCAGCTGCTCCCCGAGGCCGTGGGCCAGTGCATCGAGGCTGCGGGCTACGAGCACGAGCCTGAGACACAGAAATCCCTGCTGAGGGTGAGCTGAGATCCAAACCAGCCTGTCAGAGCCAAAGGGAGGGGTGGGGGCTCCAGGAGGCTCTTTGAAATTGTTTATTGTATTTAAATGTTACAGCAGTTCAGGGATCGTGGGTGACAGAGCCCAGCCCACAGCCTGTCAGCCCCAGCTGTGGGTTTGTCTGAAGCCGAATTCTAATTCTGGTTACAACTATATACTTTTATATAATTATTTTATTATTTATTTATATAATATTAATATTATTTAACATTTTATATACTTTTAATTACAAAGCATCTTAAAACATGACAACCAATCAATACTTTTACTTATAGCCTATCATAACTGCTAACATTACCATATTCATGTTACTGTTTTCCAATCACTAAAAGTTAATATGTTGCAGTTTAAGCTAAAAGTTATTTTTCAGTTTTCTCCCAGTGGAAAATTCTGAGATTTTTTCTCTACTTCTAACGTTGTTTGTGAAAATGTTTTTGCTTGGTAAAAACATCTTTTGTTTGAGGTGGGTTTATCCTTTCCTCAGAATCACAAAAACCAACTCACTTGCTTTTTGCCTTCTAGTTACCCAGTAAGACTGGCTCAGCAATTCTTTTCTTCTATATCAAAACTTGCTTTAATATCTATTCCTTCTTCAGGTTCTACATTCAAAGATCTTTCTGTTACACATACATATCTGTGAGAATCTTCCTGTCAAATCCTTATCCTTCCCAACAACAGAGAAAAAAATACGTGAGGAATTGCAATGACAAGGTTTTTACAGAGAAATAAAGTCCCAACAGGTTTTGGCAGCTGAGAAATGCTGGCTTGGTCCTATCTGACAGACAGATAGGGCAGAGGGGGGATGGAAAACACTTGCAGGAGGAAAATGGAATGGAGAACACTTGCAGGAGGCTGTACAATATGAGGAAATATAAATTTTGAAGTCAGACAAATCTAGTTTTGTCTAATTTTTGAAGTCAGAAACTGGTTTGGAGTGCAGCATAGCAGTGGGTGTTATACACACACAGAGGGGGTTTTCTCTCTCTCTTTAACCTGGAGAGCCCTGCAGTGCAAATAGGGGAGGATGTTTATGCTGCTCTCACAGACAGGCAGTGCTGGGCTGGGGGATTAAAACCTCATTTCTGTTCCATCTCTTTTGGCAATCCCATTTCCACAAATCTCTTTGTTCCCCGCCTGCCCCTGGCGCGTGGCATTACCTGAGCACAGATACAGCAGCAGGAGGGAGGCTGAAACTAAAGGATTTTCCCTCTTGATTTCCCCCAATCCCACAGGCAGCTTCCTTTGGGAAGTGTTTCCTGGACAAGTTTCCCCCCGAGGGGTTTGTGAGGATGTGCCAGGACCTGCGGGTGCTCAACGCCATCCGGGACTACCAGATCGGGATCCCGCTCACCTTCACCCAGTATCCTCCTGCCGTGGGGTCAGGGTGTTCTGGGGCTCTGCTGATCCCAAATGTGCCTTGACTTCCCTGCAGATACAAGCAGCTCACCATCGAGGTGCTGCTGGACAGGTGGGACCCCCCAGCCTTGCTCCTGGGAGCCTTCCTGGGGTTCCCATCCCAAATTCTCCGTCCCACAGTCCCCATCCCACAGTCCCCATCCTGATATCCTCATCCCACATTGCACGTCCCAAAATCCTCATCCTAAATTCCCCCATCCCAAATTTTCCAACTCACAATCCTCATCCTGATGTGAGGTATCCTCACCTCACATTGCATATCCCAAAATCTTCATCTCACCTTCTCCGTTCCATGTTCCCCTTCCCAAATTCCCCATCCCACATTCCTTGTCCCAGAATCCCATCCCACATTCCCCATCCGAAGGTCCCCATCCCACATTTCCCATTTCAAAGTTCCTATCCCACATTCCTTGTCCCAGATTTCCCATCCCACCTTTCCCATCCTGAATTCCCTGTCCCAAATTCCCATCCCACATTCCCATCCCCCCATATCCAGGGGCTGAGCAGCTCCAAGCACTTGGGGACATCCCCAAACTCCTCAGCTCCTTGTACCCCCCAGTGTGACCCCTGACCCTCAATGTGTGTCCCCCTGTCCCCCCAATCTGTCCCCCTGACCCCTCCATGTCCCCTGTCCCCTCATGTGCCCCCTGCCTCTCCATGTCTCCCCAACCTCTCCATGTCCCCTTGATCCTCTTGATGTCCCCTGACCTCCATGTCCCCCTGTCCTCCCTGGTGTCCCTCCATGTCCCTCCATGTCCCCTTGATCCCTCTGATGTTCCCTGTCCCCCCCAATGTGTCCCCTGTCCCAGCTGTGTCCCCTTGACCCCTCGTGTGTCCCCTGAGCCCCAGTGTGTCCCTTTGACCCCTCCATATCCCCTGACTCCCCCATGTCCCTCTGACCCCCTTTTGTTCCCTTGACCCCTCCATGTCCCCCCTGTCCCCCTTGGTGTCCCCTGTCCCCTCATGTGTCCCCTGCCTCTCCATGTCTCCTCAACCTCTCCATGTCCGCTGTACCCTCCATGTCCCCTGACCCCCAGTGTGTCCCCTGTCCCTCATGTCCCCCTATCCCCCACATCCCCTGTCCCCCATGTCCCCCCTGTGCCCCCATGTCCCCTGTCCCCTTGGTTGTCCCCTATCCCCTCCAGGTTCCCTTGACCCCTCCATGTCCCCCCTGTCCCCCTTGGTGTCCCCTGTCCCCTCATGTGTCCCCCCTGCCTCTCCATGTCTCCTCAACCTCTCCATGTCCCCGTGATCCTCTTGATGTCCCTGTCCCTCCATGTCCCCATCCCTCCATGTCCCCCTGTCCCTCCATGTCCTCCTGTCCCCTTGGTGTCCCCTATCCCCTCCATGTCCCCTATCCCTCCATGTCCCCTGTTCCCCCCGTCTCCCCTGAACCCCCCATCTCCTGCCCCCCTATGTCCCCTGTCCCTCATGTGTCCCTATCCCCTCCATGTCCCTCAGTGCCCATCATGTCCCCCTGTGCCCCCATGTCCCCTGTCCCCCCATGTCCCTGGCCTCTGTCCCTGACCCCTGTCCCTGTCCCAGGCTGGTGCTGCGCCGCCTGTACCCCCTGGCCATCCGCATCTGCGAGTTCCTGCGGCTGCCCGAGATGCAGGGCGTCAGCCGCATCCTGGCGCACTGGGCCTGCTTCAAGGTCAGGGGGCTACCTGGGCCGGGGCTGGGCCACCAGCTGGGCACCCTGGGGACACCTGTGCTGGCCCCACAGGTGCAGCAGAAGGACAAGTCTGATGAGGAGGTGGCGCAGGCCATCAACCAGAAGCTGGGGGACACGGCGGGGATCTCCTACTCGGACATTGCCACCCGCGCCTACGACTGCGGCCGCGCCGAGCTGGCCATCAAGGTAGCCCAGGGGGTCTGGGGTGGCCATCGAGGTAGCCCAGGGGGTCTGGGGTGGTCATCAAGGTAGCCCAGGGGGTCTGGGGTGGTCATCGAGGTAGCCCAGGGGGTCTGGGGTGGCCATCAAGGTAGCCCAGGGGGTCTGGGGTGGCCATCAAGGTAGCCCAGGGGGTCTGAGCTGGCCATCGAGGTAGCCCAGGGGGGTCTGGGGTGGCCATCGAGGTGGGCACTGAGCTGTCATCAAGGTAGCCCAGGGGGTCTGGGGTGGCCATCGAGGTAGCCCAGGGGGTCTGGGGTGGCCATCGAGGTGGGCACTGAGCTGGCCATCAAGGTAGCCCAGTGGGACTGGGGTGGCCATCGAGGTGGGCTCTGAGCTGGCCATCAAGGTAGCCCAGTGGGATCTGAGCTGATCACCAGGGTGGGCTCTGAGCTGGCCATCAAGGTAGCCCAGTGGGATCTGAGCTGATCACCAGGGTGGGCTATGAGCTGGCCATCAAGGTAGCCCAGGGGGATGTGAGCTGGCCATCAGGGTAGACGAGGGACATCTGAGCTGGCCATCAGAGTGGTCACTGTGGTGGCCTTGAGGGTGTTCAGTAGCCCAGGGGTGTCCCAGGGTGCCCATCAGGGTGTTCAGTAGCTCATGGGGGTCTCTGGGTGGCCATGAGACTGTTCAGTAGCCCATGGAGGTCTCTGGGTGGCCATGAGACTGTTCAGTAGCCCAGGAGGGTCTCTGGGTGGCCATGAGACTGTTCAGTGGCCCATGGAGGTCTCTGGGTGGCCATGAGACTGTTCAGTAGCCCAGGAAGGTCTCTGGGTGGCCATGAGACTGTTCAGTGGCCCATGGGGTCTCTGGGTGGCCATGAGACTGTTCAGTAGCCCATGGAGGTCTCTGGGTGGCCATGAGACTGTTCAGTAGCCCAGGAGGGTCTCTGGGTGGCCATGAGACTGTTCAGTGGCCCATGGAGGTCTCTGGGAGGCCATGAGACTGTTCAGTAGCCCATGGAGGTCTCTGCTTGCCCCAGCTGCTGGAGTCACGAGCCCCCGCTCGTGAGCAGGTGCCGCTGCTGCTGAAGATGAAGCGCCAGCAAACTGGCGCTGGGCAAAGCCATCGAGAGCGGGGACACCGACCTGGGTGAGGGACGGGGGACAGAGACCTGGGGGGAGGACAGGGGACAGAGACCTGGGGTGAGGGACAGGGGGGACAGAGACCTGGGGGAGGGACGAGGGGGACAGAGACCTGGGTGAGGGACAGGGGGGACACAGACCTGGGTGAGGGACCGGGGACACTGACCTGGGTGAGGGACAGGGGACAGAGACCTGGGGGAGGGACAGGGGGACAGAGACCTGGGGGAGGGACAGGGGGGACAGAGACCTGGGTGAGGGACAGGGGGACACTGACCTGGGTGAGGGACAGGGGACACTGACCTGGGTGAGGGACCGGGGGACAGAGACCTGGGTGAGGGACAGGGGACACTGGCCTGGGTGAGGGACAGGGACACTGGCCTGGGTGAGGGACAGGGGGACACAGACGTGGGTGAGGGACAGGGGACACTGACCTGGGTGAGGGACAGGGGGACAGAGACCTGGGGGAGGGACAGGGGACACTGATCTGGGTGAGGGACGGGGGACAGAGACCTGGGGGGAGGGACAGGGGGACAGAGACCTGGGTGAGGGACAGGGGGGGGGGACAGAGACCTGGGTGAGGGACAGGGGACACTGACCTGGGTGAGGGACAGGGGGACATAGACCTGGGTGAGGGACAGGGGGACAGAGACCTGGGTGAGGGACAGGGGGGGACATAGACCTGGGTGAGGGACAGGGGGACAGAGACCTGGGGGGAGGGACAGGGGGACAGAGACCTGGGTGAGGGACAGGGGGGGACAGAGACCTGGGTGAGGGACAGGGGACACTGACCTGGGTGAGGGACAGGGGACACCGACCTGGGTGAGGGACAGGGGGACAGAGACCTGGGTGAGGGACAGGGGACACTGGCCTGGGTGAGGGACAAGGGGACATTGATCTGGGTGAGGGACAGGGAGGACAGAGACCTGGGTGAGGGACAAGGACACTGATCTGGGTGAGGGACAGGGGGCACATAGACCTGGGTGAGAGACAAGGGACACTGATCTGGATGAGGGACAGGGGGACATTGATCTGGGTGGGGGACAGGGGACACTGACCTGGGTGAGGGACAAGGGACAGAGACCTGGGTGAGGGACAAGGGACACAGACCTGGGTGAGGAACAGGGGACACTGGCTGGGTGAGGGACAAGGGACGCTGGCCTGGGTGAGGGACAGGGGACACTGATCTGGGTGAGGGACAAGGGACACAGACCTGGGTGAAGGACAGGGGACACTGGCTGGGTGAGGGGCAGGGGACACTGACCTGGATGAGGGGACATTTTGGGGTCTGGGAGAGCATCTTGGAAATGTTACAGGGTTGGGAGAGCACTTTGGGGCCATTTTGGGGTGTTGGGGAGCACATGGAGGGTCAGGGGGGCACAGAGGGGTTTAAGAGGTGCAGAAAAAAAACCCCAATCCAAAACTTCCTGTGCCCCCCAACCCCTGTCCCTGTCCCCAACCACTGTCCTTAATCCCTGTCTCCCCTGTTCCCAATCCTGTCCCAAATCCTTATCCCCTGTCCCCAATCCCTGTCCCAAATCCTGTCCCCAATCATGTCCCCCTGTCCCCAATCCTGTCCCTGTCCCTGTCCCAGTGTACACAGTGGTGCTGCACCTCAAGAACGAGCTGAACCGCGGCTCTTTCTTCATGACCCTGCAGAACCAGCCCGTGGCCCTGAGCCTGTACCGCCAGGTAGGGACCCCAAAAACGGCCTGGGCACCCCAAAAACGGCCTGAGGACCCCAAAAACTGCCCTGAGGACCCCAAAAAACGGCCTGAGCACCCCAAAAATACCCTGAGAACCCCAAAAACTGCCCTGAACATCCCAAAAGTACCCTGAGAACCCCAAAACTGCCCTGAGCACCCCAAAACCGTCCTGAGCACCCCAAAAATACCCTGAGAACTCAAAAAACTCTTGAGGACCCCAAAAACTCCCTGAGCATACCAAAAATACCCTGAGAACCCCAAAACTGCCCTGAGAACCCCCAAAAACCGCCAAGCACACTCCCAAAAACTCCCTGAGCTCCACAAAACCACCCTGAAGGCCTCCAAAAGAAACCCTGACCCCCCCCAAAATCCCCTGTCCCTCAAGGTGTCCCTTGACCCCCAAGATGTCCCCACGCCCCCTGAATGTCCCCTGCCCCCCACTTGTCCCTGACCCCTGTGTGTCCCCCAAGGTGTCCCCAAGGTGTCCCCTTGACCATTCTGGGTGTCACTTGAACCCTGGGAGTCCCTTGACCCCCAACATGTGTCCCCTTCACCCCCCCCACATGTCCCCTTGACCCCCAAGGTGTCCCCTGACCCCCTGAGTGTCCCCTTGACCCCCCACATGTCCCCTTGACCCCCAAGATGTCCCCTGACCCCTGGGTATCCCCTGACCCACAAAGTGTCCCCTGTCCCCTCAGGTGTCCACCTGAACCCCCTGGGTGTCCCCCTGACCCCCAAGATGTCACCCCTGCACCCCTGGGTGTGTCCTGACCCCCAGAGTGTCCCCCTGACCCCCTGGGTGTCTCCTTGACCTCCAAGATGTCCCCTGCACCCCTGGTGTGTCCTGACCCCCAGAGTGTCCCCCTGACCCCCTGGGTGTCTCCTTGACCTCCAAGATGTCCCCTGCACCCCTGGTGTGTCCTGACCCCCCAGAGTGTCCCCCTGACCCCCTGGGTGTCTCCTTGACCTCCAAGATGTCCCCCTGCACCCCTGGGTGTGTCCTGACCCCAAAGTGTCCCCCTGACCCCTGGGTGTCCCTCTGCCCCCTGGGTGTCCCTCACCCCCCTCTGGGTGTCCCCCTGACCCCCAAGATGTCCCCCCTGCACCCCTGGGTGTGTCCTGACCCCCAAAGTGTCCCCCTGACCCTTGGTGTCCCACTGACCCCCTGGGTGTCTCCTTGACCTCCAAGATGTCCCCCACCCCACTGGGTATCTCCCTGACCCCTGGGTGTCCCCCTGCCCCCTGGGTGTCCCCCCTGGGTGTCCCCTGCCCTCCCTGGTGTCCCCCTGGGTGTCCCCTGCCCCCCAAGCACCCCTGTCCCCGCAGTTCTGCCGGCACCAGGAGCGGGAGACGCTGAAGGATCTGTACAACCAGGATGACAACCACCAGGAGCTGGGCAACCTGCACGTGCAGGGGGGCTACTGCCAGCAGGTGGGGGGTGGGGGTGGGGAATTTGGGATTGGGATTGAGATAGGGATTGGGGAATTCGGGAGTGGAATGAGGGAAATCGTGATTTGGGAGTGGGGAATTCAAGATTTGGGACTGGGGATTGGGATGGGGCAATTTGGGGTTGGGATGGGGAAATTGGAGATTGGGGGATTCAGGATTTGGGATTGGGATGAGGGAATTCAGGATGGGGGAATTTGGGATCAAGGAATTTGTGATCAGGGAATTTGGGATTTGGATGGGGCAGTTCGGGATTGGAGAATTTGAGATTGGGGCAATTTGGAATGGGGGATTTTGGAATTGGGGAATTCAGGATTTGTGATGGGGCAGTTTGGGATTGGGATGGGGGAATCAGGATCTGGGATTGGGAGTTCAGGGATTGGGGCAATTCAGAATTGGGACGGGGAAATCAGGATCTGGGATGGGGAATTCAGGATTGAGGGGAATTCGGGGATTGGGACAGGGGAATTCAGGGATGGAGGAATTTGGGATTGGGATGGGAGAATTCAGGATTGGGATGGGGGAATGGCAGGAGCTGCCAGGCACGGGGCAGGGAAAAGTCCAGGATGAGGATTTCCATCCTCATCGTGAGCAGGGTGGGTTTGGGGCTGTGGGTTTGGGATTGGGGGATCTGGGTTTGGGATTGGGGGAATCTGGGTTTGGGATTGGGGATCTGGATTTGGGAATGGGGACTTCCTGCACCCAGGGCTGTGGGGGACCGTGCCCATCCCATGCCATGTGTGCCAGGAGTCAGGATCCCGTCCATGGAATGACATGACTGTGCCATGTCCCTTGTGCCATGTGCCTGTGCCATGTCCCTGTGCCATGTCCCTGTGCCATCCCTGTGCCATATCCCTGTGCCATCCCTGTGCCATCCCTGTGCCATGTCCCTTGTGCCATGTCCCTGTGCCATCCCTGTGCCATATCCCTGTGCCATCCCTGTGCCATGTCCCTTGTGCCATGTGCCTGTGCCATGTGCCTGTGCCATGTGACTGTGCCATGTCCCTGTGCCATCCCTGTGCCATATCCCTGTGCCATATCCCTGTGTCATGTCCCTGTGCCATGTCCCTGTGCCATCTCACTGTGCCATGTGCCTGTGCCATATCCCTGTGCCATCCCTGTGCCATCCCTGTGCCATGTCCCTTGTGCCATGTGCCTGTGCCATGTGCCTGTGCCATGTGACTGTGCCATGTCCCTGTGCCATCCCTGTGCCATGTCCCTGTGCCATATCCCTGTGCCATATCCCTGTGTCATGTCCCTGTGCCATGTCCCTGTGCCATCCCTGTGCCATGTCCCTGTGCCATGTCCCTGTGCCATATCCCTGTGTCATGTCCCTGTGCCATGTCCCTGTGCCATGTCCCTGTGCCATATCCCTGTGTCATGTCCCTGTGCCATGTGCCTGTGCCATGTGACTGTGCCATGTCCCTGTGCCATCCCTGTGCCATGTCCCTGTGCCATGTCCCTGTGCCATATCCCTGTGTCATGTCCCTGTGCCATGTGCCTGTGCCATGTGACTGTGCCATGTCCCTGTGCCATCCCTGTGCCATATCCCTGTGCCATGTCCCTGTGCCATATCCCTGTGTCATGTCCCTGTGCCATGTCCCTGTGCCATCCCTGTGCCATATCCCTGTGCCACCCCCAGCGGATCGAGGGTCGTGTGGCCGCCCTGCAGAACGCCCTGGATGAATTCTACAAGGCCAAGAACGACTTTGCTGCCAAGGTGAGAGTGCCCAGGTGCCACAGGGGACACCAGGGACAAGGGGACAGCAGGGATAAGACTACCCTGCCCTGGGGACAAGGCTGGCTGGGTGGGTGGGTGGCTGTCCAGGGCATGCCTGGGATGGGGACATCGAGGCTTGGACAGGGACACTGAGGATGGGACAGGGGCCCCAAAGCTGGGATGGAGACCCTGGAACTGTGACAGGGACCCTGAGGCTGGAACTGCACTGAGATGGGGACTTAGAGCTGGGACAGCCATCCCAGGGTGGGGGGACAGGGCTGAGACAGGGACATCAGGGCTGGGATGGGGTTCCTGGGGCTGGGACAGCACTGGGACAGGGACCCCAAGGGTGGCACAGGGACCTCAGGAGTGGGATGGGGATTCTGGGACTGGGATGGGGACACAAGGCTGGGACAGGAACTCCAGGGCTAGGCTGAGGACATCAAGGCTGGCACAGGGCAGGGCTGGGGACATCAAGGTTGGGCCAGGGACACGGGGGCTGGCACAGGACTGGGACAAGGACCCAGGGGCTGGGATGGGCACAGGGGGGCTGTGCCAGGGCGGGGCTGGGGACACAAGGGCTGTCCCAGGAGCCCAGAGCTGGCTCTGTCCCTGCCCCAGGCCACGGAGGAGCAGATCAAGCTGCTGAGGCTGCAGCGGCAGCTGCAGGAGGAGCTGGACAAGCCCTACCTGGACCTGTCCCTGCACGACACCGTGGCCACCCTCATCCTGGACGGGCACCACAAGCGCGCCGAGCAGCTCTACAGGGACTTCAGGATCCCGGACAAGAGGTGGGGGGTGGGCTCAGGGGGGCTTTGGGGGGGCTGCAGGGGGGTCTGGGGGGCTGCAGGCACAGCCCTGAGCCCGCTGTGCCCAGGTACTGGTGGCTGAAGATCAACGCCCTGGCCACGCGTGGGGACTGGGAGGAGATGGAGAAGTTCTCCAAGAGCAAGAAGTCACCCATTGGCTACCTGGTGAGAGTCAGCCACCCCCTCATCCCAAAATTTTCCTCCCCTCCCTGCCCTCCCATCCTCTTCCTCCCCATTCCCCTCTCCCATCCTCTTCCTCCCCTCCCTGCCCTTCCTATTCTCTTTTTCCCTTCTCCAACCCTCCCTTCCTCTTCCTCCTTCTCCAGCCCTCCCATTCTTCCCTTCCTGTCCTCTTCCTCCCCATTCCAGTTCTCCCATCCCCTTCCACCCCTCTTGAGCTCCTCCATCCTCTTCCTTCCCTCTCCAACCCTCTCATCCTCTTCCTCCTCTCTCCAATCCTCCCATCCTCTTCCTCCTTCTCCAGTCCTCCCACCCTTGCCTTCCCGTCCTCTTCCTCTGCTCTCCACCTCCACCATTCTTTTCCTCCTCTCTCCAATCCTTCCATCCTCTTCCTCCCCATTCCAGCTCTTCCACACTTTTCCCTCTGCAGCCCTCCCATCCTCTTCCTCCACTCTCCCCTTCTCCCCTGCTCTTCCTCCTCTCGCCATCTCTCCCATCCTTTTCCTCCCTTCTCTGACCCTCCCACCCTCTTCCTCCCGTGTCCATCTCTCCTGTCATCTTCCTCCCCTCTCCAGCTCCTCCCTCCTCCTCTCCCCTTCTCCCCTGCTTTTCCTCCCCTCTCCAGCACCTCCATCCTCCCCTCTTCATCTCTCCCACCCTCTTCTTCTCCTTTCCACCTTTACCATCCTTTTCCTCCTCTCTCCAGCCCTCCCACCCTCTTCCTCCCCTCACTGACACTCCCATACTCTTCCCTCCTCTCTCCATCCCTTCCCTTTCCCTCTCCCCTTCTCCCCTGTTCTTCCTCCCCTCTCTCCTGCTCTTCCTCACCCCTGCCCTGCTCTCCCTGCCTCCCCAGCCCTTCGTGGAGGTGGCAGTGAAGCACCACAACCGCTACGAGGCCAAGAAGTACGCGCCGCGCGTGCCGCCCGAGCAGCGCGTCAGGGCCTTCGTCCTCGTGGGGTGAGGACTGGGGACACCAGGGGACATGGGGGACACTGGGGCGTGGCAGAGCACAGCTGGGGTGTGGCAGTACACAGCTGGAATTCCCTGTGAGGCAGTGTCCTGGTCTGGAGGACAGGTGTCTGCCAATAAAGGCAGGAGCTTCTCTTTGAAATGGAGAGTGTAAACCCCCTCCCTCCAAATTATTATCATTTTGAAATTCAGGGGCTCTCAGGCAAAGATATGGGAATAGGAATAACAGTTCTTTACTAGGAAAATTAAAATAGAAATGCAGTATTACAAAGAACAATCCCAAACCCTGCCAGAGTCAGAATCCAAGCTGACACCCGTCAGTCAGTCAGGGTGTTGGCAGCAGTCCCATTCCATGGTGGCTGCATCCTCCTGCAGGGGCAGATGTGGTTCAGCTGGAGCAGTGCTCCTGGAGAAGGTGCAGTTTCCTCTGAAGCTCCAGGGATGATGTGCAAAGGTCTGGCTTTCCTCTGGAATCCAGTGGGAAAGGCTGCTGTGGTGTTCCAAATCTCAGTTTTTCTCTGGGTAGGAAAGGCTTGGCTCCTGCCCTGGCTGGAGCATCTCCCAGTGGGATGATGGAATTTGATCAGCCATGCCCTGGGACTCACTGGCCATGAACAGGAGATATCTCCTGGAGGGAGGATGGGCTGTGGGAAAGATAAAGATGATTGCCCAGCTGGTTTAAAGATGGCCCATTAGCAGAGAATATGTGCCAGGAGATCAGATGGGGACAGAATTCACATTTCTGGTCACATCAACCCCACACAGGCAGGAGCGGGGATTTGGGTGGGGGTGACACCGGTGGGGACATGGGGACAGCGGGAGCTGCTGGGGTGGTGGCACAGTGATGACAGCCTGGGGGTGGCTCTGTCCCTGTGCTGCCCCCACGCTGTCCCCACGCTGTCCCCAGCCGCTCTCTGCCCTGCAGGGACCTGGAGCAGGCGGCCGAGGCGGCCATCGAGCGCAAGAACGAGGCCGAGATGAGCCTGGTGCTGGCGCGGTGCTCGGCCGGCACCGACAGCGCCCTGGCCGAAAAGCTCAACCGGGCACGGGCACAGCTCCTCAAAAAGTGACCCCCAAACCCTGGGGACACTCTTGGGGACACCCTGCGGGTCTGGATCCTCTAGGAGCTGGGTGGTGACGGTGGCACCCAGGGGACGTGGGGGTGCAATAAAGAGAAGAGCTCTGTGTCTGTCACCAAGGAGGGGACAGTCAGGGGACACACAGTCAGAGGCATTGGCTGGATATTTGGGGGGACACTGGGACCTTCAAACAGTTCTGGGGAGCTTTCACGGGGTCCAGGAGGGGTTTGGAGCAGGTCCTGGGGAGGTCACTGGGTGTCCCCAAACATGACATGGGAGGACATTGGGGGATCCCTCTGGGAGAACATGGATTGGTCCCTGGGGGGACATTGGGGGGACACTGGGGGACATTGGGGAGGTCCTTGAGAGGACATTGGGGGGGGTCCCTAGGGGAGATTGGGGGGTCCCTGGTGGGACACTGGGGGACACTGAGCGATCCCTAGGGGACATTGGGGGTCCCTGGTGGGACACTGGGGAGCATTGGGGGGTCCCTAGGGGGACATTGAGGGGGACATTGGGGGTCCCTGGTGGGACATTGGGGGATCTTTGGGAGACATTGGGGGGTCCCTAGTGGGACACTGGGGGACATTGGGGGATCTCTGGTGGGACATTGAGGGGTCCCTGGTGGGACACTGGGGGATCTGTGGTGGGACACTGAAGGACACTGAGGGGTCTCTGATGGGACATTGAGGGGTCCCTGGTGGGACACTGGGGAACATTGAGGGGTCCCTGGTGGGACATTGGGGAATCTCTGGTGGGACACTGAGGGACCTCTGGGGGACAATGGGAGTTCCCTAGGGGGACACTGGAGGACATTGAGGGGTCCCTAGGGGACACTGAGGGATCTCTGGGGCACATTGAGGGGTCCCTGGTGGGACATTGGGGGATCTCTGGTGGGACACTGAAAGACACTGAGGGGTCCCTAGAGGGACACTGAGGGATCTCTGGGGGACATCGGGGGGGTCCATAGGGGGACACTGAGGATCTCTGGGGGACATTGAGGGGGACACTGGGGGATCTCTGGGGACATTGAGGGGACACTGAGGGATCTCTGGGGGACATTCAGGGACACTGGGGGATCTCTGGGGACATTCAGGGGACACTGAGGGATCTCTGGGGGACATTGAGGGACACTGGGGGACATTCAGGGACACTGAGGGATCTCTGGGGGACACTGGGGGATCTCTGGGGGACATTCAGGGGACACTGGGGGATCTCTGGGGGACATTGAGGGACACTGGGGGGTCCCGTCCCGGCGCTGCCTCGCCCGTCCAGCAGGGGGCGCTGTAGAGCCAGCGAGGCCCCGCCCTCTGACGTCACGCGCCCCTGCCGCGGTGCACCGTGGGCCCGCAAAGATGGCGGCGCTCAGCGCGGGAAGGACGGCGGCGGCGGTGAGGGAGGGCGAGACAAGGGGCGCTGAGGGGAGAAAGGGCTCGGGCATGGCGGCTGAGCGGACAGAATGAGAGGGGAGATCGCTGCGGGCCGGGGGGTCGGGTTAGGGGAGCCGGGGGGGATCAAAGGGGGTCTGACCTCCTTCAGTGTGCCTGACACCTGTGAGGGGTGGGGGGGCTGGGAAAGGTCTGGGGGGTTCAGACGGAGTTTGGGGGGGTCGAACTGGGGCAGAGCGTGAGATCAGGGCCGGGGGGTTCAATTTGGGGAGTGTCAGTTTGTCAGTTCGGGCTGGGTCGGGGAGGGTCATTCTGGGGTGGGGGGATCCCCCTGAGGGACATTTGTGACTCTGCCCTCCCTGCCCGCTCCCCCCAGGGCCTCCTGCGAGCCCAGAGCCTCGGGCTGTGGCGGGGGCTGGGCACCTCGGCTCCCCTCCTGCAGCAAGCCCAGGCCAAGGTGAGCGGGGCTGAGGGAGGGACAGACGGCGAATCTGGGGGGACAAGGACGCTCGGGGGCGATATTCAACCCCCAAAAAACTCCCTGAGAGGAGAGGAGGGGTCGGGAACAAGGGGAAACAGCCTCAAGCTGTGCCAGGGTGGGATATTGGGAGTTTTCTTTCCTGGGGGGGTTTCACATCCCTGGGGATGTGGCACTTGGGAACAGGGTCTGTGCTGGGGGCTCTCAGGCTTTTTCCAGGCAGGAAATTCCCTGATTCCATGGGAAATGTTGGGGGAAGAGCTCAGCCCTGAGTGACCTTGAGCCACTGCCCTTCCCTCAGCTTTGCCTGCTGATATTCAATCACTGCCCAGCAGCTCCATTTGTGCCCTGGATATTTGATTCCAGCTTATTAAAGCTCCCAGTTTGTGACTCTCAGCTTTCCCTCCCTCCTTCCTTCCCTGCTCCCACTGGAATTCTGCGGTTTCCCTGGCCTTGCTGGGGCAGGAATTCCCTGTGGATTTGGGAGATTCTTGCTGGGAATTCTGGGCTGAGGAAGGGATGGGTGGAACATCCCAGGAATGATCAGCGAGGCTCTTTTGTGGTCTGGGCCACCAAAATGAGGTTTGGCAAAATTCCATGAGATCCTGAGGGTGGGGAACAGGAATGAGGGAATTGAGGAACACTGGGCTGTGCTGGGATATTGGGAAAAGATAAGGGAAAGATAAAAATGATAAACCTGGAGAGATTTGGGTTGGAAATTGAGGAAAATTCCTCCTAAAAATGGCTGTCCAAAATTCCATGAGATCCTGAGGGCAGGGAGCAGGAGTGAGGGAATTCAGGGATACTGGGCTGTGCCAAGATTTGGGGAAATTCCTCCTGGAAAAACAAAAGTCTCCATCCCTGGAGAGATTTGGGTTGGATATTGGGGAAAATTCCTCCTAAAAATGGCTGTCCAAAATTCCATGAGATCCTGAGGGCAGGGAGCAGGAAAGGGAATTGAGGAATGCCAGGCTGTGCTGGGATTTGGGGAAATTCCTCCTGGAAAGACAAGGGAGGAGTCTCCATCCCTGGGATTATTTGGGCTGGAAACTGGGGAAATTCTTCTTGGAAAAAAAAGGGGGGAGTCTCCAACCCTGGAGAGATTTGGGTAGGATATTGAGGAAAATTCCTCCTAAAAGTGGTTGTCCAAAATTCCATGAAATCCTGAGGGTGGGGAACAGAAATAAAGGGATTCAGGAACACTGATACTGGGAAAAGATAAGGGATATTGGGAAAAGATAGGGGAGGAATGAATGATAAATGTGGAAATTGGGGGAAATTTCTCCTAAAAATGACTGTCCAAAATTCCATGAGATCCTGAGGGTGGGGAGCCAGGAGTGAGGGAGTTGAGGAATGCCAGGCTGTGCTGGGAACTCTCAGGAATTGCTCTGGGCAGAGTCTGAGGTTATTTCTGGAAGTGCTGAGGGAGGAAAAGGTCCCTCAGTGGTGTCAGGTGTGGTGTCACCCCCAGAGTGGCCTCAGGACAGGGATTGACAGCTCAGTCCTGGGCTGGGTGTGGGGCCCTCAGCACAAAACTTGGAGGGGCTGGAGAAAAGGATGGATTTGGGGAAAGGGCTGGAGCAGCTGAGGGAGAAAAGGGGGTTGGGGGGACCTGGGGGCTCTGCACAACTCCCTGACAGGAGGGGACAGCTGGGGACAGGGACAAAGGGAACAGGGACAGACAGATGGACGTGGCCCCAAGCTGTGCCAGGAGAGGTTTGGGTGGGATATTGGGAATTTCCCACCTGAGGGATTTCCCAGCCCTGTGCATGTGGCACTTGGGGACACGGCCACCGGTGTCCAGCCCCTCGCTGTGCCCACGCCTGCAGGAGCCCCGTGTCCCCGTGGCTGTGGGCTCTGCTTTGGGGCTGGCTGGGGTGACCCCGTGTGTCACAGTCCCACAGTGCCAAGGCTGAGGGCACGTTCCAGGTGACGATGCTGCCGGGGGACGGCGTGGGCCCCGAGCTCATGCACGCCGTCAAGGAGGTCTTCAAGGTACGGCCACAGGGGGGCAGCGCTGGCCCTCGGTGTCCCCAGCTGTCCCCAGCTGTCCCTGTGTGTCACACGTGTGTCCCTGCATGTCCCTGTGTGTCACACGTGTGTCCCTGTGTCTCTGAGTGTTCCTGTGTGTCACACGTGTGTCCCTGCGTGTCCCTGTGTGTCACACGTGTGTCCCTGCATGTCTCTGAGTGTCCCTGTGTGTCACACATATGTCCCCAGGTGTCTCCAAGTGTCCCTGTGTGTCACACGTGTGTCCCTGCATGTCCCTGTGTGTCACACGTGTGTCCCTGCGTGTGTCCCTGCGTGTCCCCAAGTGTCCCTGAGTGTCCCCAAGTGTCCCTTTGTGTCACACGCGTGTCCCTGCATGTCCCCGAGTGTCTGTGATTGTCCCTGTGTGTCCCTACATTGTCCCCAAGTGTCCCTGTGTGTCCCCAAGTGTCCCTGAGTGTCCCTGTCCCCGCTGCTGCTGACCCTGGACAGAGGGTGAGTCCCCGTCCCTGGGAGGGTTTGGGTTGGATTTTGGGGAAATTCCTCCCAAAAACATCTCTCCAAGGCAGCAGGGGAGTCCCCAGCCCTGGAGGGATTGACCAGCCCTGTGCATGTGACACTTGGGGACATCCCAGGTGGTGGCCTTGGCAGTGCTGAGGGGACTCAGAGGGTTTCACCGTTCCATTGGCACTGAGGTGCCCCCAGTTCCCTCCTCTCTCTGCACCCCCTGGCTGCCTCAGGGCTCCTGTCCCCCTGGCATGTCCCTGGGGGTCCCTGCTGTGTCCCTGAGGTGACAGTGGGTGGCTCTGTCCCCGTGCCAGGCTGGCAATGTCCCCGTGATCTTCGACGAGCACCACCTGAGCGAGGTGCAGAACACGGCGTCCGAGGAGAAGCTCGACCGGGTCGTGGATTCCATGAAGGAAAGCAAGGTGGCCCTCATTGGTGAGCCCCTTGTCCCTGTCCCTGTCACCTCCCTGTCCCTGTCCTTGGCCCTCAGGCTGTGCCAGGGCACGTTTTGTGGGATGCTGCCACAGTTCCATGTCCTCATCCCTCTGGTGTCCTGCAGGGAAGATCCACACGCCCATGGAGTACAAGGGAGACCTGGCGTCCTATGACATGAGGCTCAGGTGAGGGGGGGGGGGCTGGAAATTAATTAATTAATCATTAATGAGTTAAGGGGAAGTGGAAAATGCTGAGGGATTTTGTGTGGGCTGGAAAACAAAACTGAGGGATGATCCATGGTTAGGAGCTGATCCTGCTTCCCTGGAAATTCTGGAGGTGGTGGGGTAACCCCAAGAACTTGTCACTGAGGGGAAATAAAAAACATTAATTATTAATTAATGAGTTATTGGGAAACAAAACCCCTGAGGGATGATCCATGGCTGGGAGCTGTCCCTGCTCACCCTGGGGGTCCTCCACAGGGGGGTGGCCCCAGCTGTGTCCCCTGGGACATGGAGGGAACAGTCTCTGAGTGATAAAAACCCATGAATTATTAATTAATGAGTTATTAGGAAGCCAGACCCCTGAGGGATGATTCATGGCCAGGAGATGATGCTGCTTCCCTGGAAATTCTGGAATTGGTGATGTGGCCTCCACTTGTCACTGGGGAAAAAAAAATTGATTATTAATTAATGAGTTATTAGGAAACAAAACTCCTGAGGGATGATCCATGGCCAGGAGCTGATCCTGTTTCTCTGGAAATTCTGGAGGTGGCGAGGTGGCCCTCAGAGCTTGTCACTGGGGGAAAAAAACACATTAATTATTAATTAATGAGTTATTGGGAAGCAAAACCCCATAGCCAGGAGCTGCCTCTGTTGGGTGATCCTGTTTTCCTGATAATTCTGGAGGTGGTGGGGTAACCCCAAGAACTTGTCACTGGGAAAACCCTGTTAATTAATAATTAATGAGTTATTAGGGAAGCCAAACTCCTGAGGGATGATCCATGGTCAGGAGCTGATGCTGCTTCCCTGGAAATTCTGGAATTGTGAGGTGGCCTCCAGAACGTGTCACTGAGGGGGAAAAATCCATTAATTATTAATTAATGGATTATTGGGAAGCCAAACTCCTGAGGGATGATCCATGGCCGGGAGTGTCCCTGCTCACCCTGGGGTCCTGCACAGGGGGGTGGCCTCAGCTGTGTCCCCTGGGACGTGGAGGGAACAGTCTCTGAGTGATAAAAACCCATTAATTATTAATTAATGAGTTATTAGGAAGCCAGACCCCTGAGGGATGATCCATGGCCAGGAGCTGATCCTGTTTCTTTGGAAATTCTGGTGGTGGTGAGGTGGCCCTCAGAGCTTGTCACTGGGGGAAAAAACCATATTGATTATTAATTAATGGGTTGTTGGGAAGCAAAACTGCATAGCCAGGAGCTGCCTCTGTTGGGTGATCCTGTTTCCCTGGAAATTCTGGAGGAGGTGGGGTAACCCCAAGAACTTGTCACTGGGAAAACCCTGTTAATTAATAATTAATGAGTTACTGGGAAGCAAAACCCCTGAGGGATGATCCATGGTCAGGAGCTGTCCCTGCTCACTGTGGGGTCCTAGAACTTGGAGGGAACAGTCACTGGGGAATAAAACTCTATTAATTATTAATTAATGAGTTATTGGGAATCCAAACTCCTGAGGGATTTTGTTCAGCCTGGGAAACAAAACCCCTGAGGGACGATCCACAGCCAGGAGCTGTCCCTGCTCACCCTGGGGTCCTGCACTCAGAGGGGACCCCAGAGCAGCCCCAGGTGACCCTGTCCCTCTGTCCCTCTGTCCCTGTGTCCCTGTGTCCCTCCCAGGAGGAAGCTGGACCTCTTTGCCAACGTGGTGCACGTCAAGAGTCTCTCTGGGTACCAGACCCGGCACAACAACCTGGACCTGGTGATCATCAGGGAGCAGACAGAGGGCGAGTACAGCTCCCTGGAGCACGAGGTACTGGGAATCTGGGAATGCTGGGAGTGCTGGGAGTGCTGGGAATGGCCACATGGAGAAGGGAAAATCCTGGGAATCCTCAGAGCTCCTTGCAGGGGCTCCAGAGAGGGGCTGGAGGGACAGGACACAGGGAATGGCTTCACTGGGAAAGGGAGATTGGGCTGGAGATTCCTGCCTGGAATGGAATTCCCAGATTCCCTGGATCCCTGGCAGTGTCCAAGGCCAGGCTGGATCCACCTGGGACAGTTGGAATTGTGGGATGGAGTCAGCTCTGAGGTCTCTCAACCCCAACCCATTCCCTGATTCCCTGCTCAGCACACTCTGGGCCTGCCTGGAGCAATGGAGTTAGGGGAGAATTTTGGGATAAGAACATACCCAGGGAGGACTGGGGTGGCTGCAGGGGGGATCATGGCTGGAAAAAGGGACAGTGGCACATGGATATTGTCCTGGGTTAAACCTGGCCAGGAATGGGGACAC
The DNA here is from genome assembly GCA_034336665.1 of Luscinia megarhynchos. Classification (NCBI taxonomy): domain Eukaryota; kingdom Metazoa; phylum Chordata; class Aves; order Passeriformes; family Muscicapidae; genus Luscinia; species Luscinia megarhynchos. The sequence continues at coordinate 1,959,778 of CM067566.1, forward strand.
CCCTCTCCCTTCCCAGTGGGGAGAATTGGCAAAAAAAAAGGCAAAAAATCCTGGATTGAGATTAGAACAATATAATAATTAGAATGGATAAGGACAATTTAATAATTGGAACAAAACAGTGATGATAAGAAATATTTAATCATGAAACCAAAATTGTGATGATAAGAAATATTTAATAATTAAACCAGAATTGTGATGATAAGAAGTATTTAATAATTGAACCAAAATGGTGATGGTGATGATCATTGAAATAAAATGCTGATGATAAAAACAGTTTAATCATTGAAATAAAGTGGTGATGGTAAGAACAATTTAATAATTGAAACAAAATGGTGATGATGATGATAAGAACAGTTTAATGATTGAAATAAAAGTGATGGTAAGAACAGTTTAATAATTGAAACAAAATGGTGGTGATGATAAAAACAGTTTAATGATTGAACCAAAATGGTGATGATGATAAGAACAGTTTAATCATTGAAATAAAATGCTGATGATAAGAACAATTTAATAATTGAACCAAAATGATGATGATGATAAGAAATACTGAATAAAAATAACGATGCTAATAATAAATAGGTGTAAGGATATAGACACAACAGTAGATATAAACACATAATGAATACAATTGTGGTGGTAAGAGAGGGAAGGGGAGCAGGGCAGGGACACCCTGGCTGCTGTGACCCCCTGCCCTGTCCCCAGAGTGCCAAGGGGGTGATTGAGTGCCTGAAGATCATCACCAGGGCCAAGTCCCAGCGCATCGCCAAGTTCGCCTTCGACTACGCCACCAAGAAGGGCCGGGCCAAGGTCACAGCTGTGCACAAGGCCAACATCATGTGAGTGCCACTGTCCCCTCAGGGCACCCTCCAGAGTGACCCACAGGGCTCCAGCACAGCTGGCAGGGATTTGGGGTGGCAGGAGAGAGGGGAATGGCTTCAAATTGGGAAAAAAAATAGAGATTTGGGAAGGGATTCCTGGCTGGGAGGGTGGGGAGGGGCTGGGGTGGATCCATCCATCCATTCATGGCTGGGTTATCCTGGAGAAGGATCATTCCCGTCCCAAAAATTAGAGTTTGGGAAGTTTTGGAAGTTTGGGAATGGGGGATGAGGTCAGGGATGATGGGAGGGTTGGGAATGTTCACCTGGAGAAGGGAAAATTCCAGGGAATGCTCAGAGTCCCTGCAGGGGCTCCAGGAGAGCTGGAATTTGGGACAAGGCCTGGAGGGACAGGACACAGGGAATGGCTCCACTGGGAAAGGGGAGATGGGGCTGGGATCTTGGGAAGGAATTCCTGCCTGGGCTGGAATTCCCAGATTTGCTGTGGCTGCCCCTGGATCCCTGGCAGTGCCCAAGGCCAGGCTGGATCCCCCCTGGGACAGTGGGAGGTGTCCCTGAACGTGGAATCAATAAACTTCACATCCCTCTCCACCCAAACCACTCCATGATTCCCTGACCCTGCTCTGCTCCCAGGATTTCTCTGGAATTGGGACTTTTCCCTTGTTCTGCTCCCAGCCAGGACTGAGCTCACTCTGACTCGAGCTGATCACATTTATTGATCAATCAGTGTCCAGATATTCTGTTCCCAGTGCAGCATCTCCAGAACCTCTCCCCATGGACTGTGGGATCTTTGTGGGGTCATTCCTGCACAATCCCAAACTCTGGAGTCAGCACCTTTGTTTCATCTGGGACAATTCCCATCAGGGAGGGAGGGGGGAAAAGGGGGTGAGGAGCCCCAGGGGGTGCCACAGATCCCAGTTCCTGTGGGTCCCTGCAGCCTTTGGGCTTTCCCCAGCCCTTCCTGGTGTTCCCTGTGGCAGGAAGCTGGGGGATGGGCTGTTCCTGCAGTGCTGCAAGGAGGTGGCTGAGCTCTACCCCAAAATCAAGTTCGACACCATGATCATCGACAACTGCTGCATGCAGGTGAGCCACGCCCCCCTGGCCACACCCCCGTGCTGGCCACACCCCTGAGGGCTGGGCATGTTCACATCCATAAAAACTCCCCTTTATAGCACTAAAAACTCCCCTTCACATCCCTAAAACCTCTCATTTAATTCCTAGAAACTCCCTTTTATATCCCTAAAAACTCCCTTTCAATCCCTAGAAACTCCCCTTCACTCCCTAAAAATTTCCCTTTATAGCCCTAAAAACTCTCCTTTAGTAGCCATAAAAGCTCCTTCAATCCCTAAAAACTCGACTCCTTAAAAATGTTCTTTTATAACCCTAAAAACTTCTTTCAGTCCCTAAAAACTCCCCTTCACATCTTTAAAAACTCCCATTTAATCCCTAGAAACTCCCTTTTATATCCCTAAAAACTCCCTTTCAATCCTTAGAAACTCTCCTTCAATCCCTAAGAACTCCCCTTTATAACCATTAAAACTCCCCTTCAACGCCTAAAAATTTCCATTTATAACCCTGAAAACTCCCTTCAATCTCTAAAAACTCCACTCCCTAAAAAACTCCCCTTCACATCCCTAAAAACTCCTCTTCATATCCCTAAAAACTCTCTTTTATATCCCTATAAACTCTCCTTCACTCCCTAAGAACTCCCCTATATAGCCCTAAAAATTCCCCTTTATAACCCTTAAAACTCCCCTTCACTCCCTAAAAATTTCCCTTTATAACCCTGAAAACTACTCTTCAATCCCTAAAAACTCCCTTCCAATCCCTAAAAACTCCCTTCCAATCCCTAAAAACTCCACTTTATAGCCCTAAAAACTCCCTTTTATATCCTATAAACTCCCTTCCATTCCCTAAAAACTCCCTTTTTATCCTTAAGAACTCCCATTTAATCCCTAGAAACTCCCTTTCAATCCCTAAAACTCCGTTTTATATCCTATAAACTCCCTTTCAATCCCTAAAAATTTCCCTTTATAACCCTAAAAACTCCCCTCCCAATCCCTAAAAACTCCCTTTTATATCCTATAAACTCCTTTTCAATTCCTAAAAACTCCCTTTCAATCCCTAAAAACTCCCCTTCAATCCTTAAAATTCCCTTTCACTCCCTAAAAATTCCCCTTTATAACCCTAAAAACTCCCCTTTCAATCCCTAAAGACTCCCCTTCAGTCTCTAAAAATTCCCCTTCAATCCCTAAAAATTCTCTTTTATAGCCCTAAAACTCCCTTTCACTCCCTAAAATTTTCTTTTTATAACCTTAAAAACTTCCAATCCCTAAACCTCCCTTTGAACCCCTAAACCCCCGAGTCCTCCAGGCCCCTGTGCCAGCTGTGGCATCCTGCCACGATTTGTGCTGGTCACACTTGGAGCTCCCTGTCCCTGGGTGGGGCTGAGCTGTTCCAGTCTCACCAGTCCCATTCCCACTCCCACCAGCTGGTGCAGAACCCTTACCAGTTTGATGTCCTGGTGATGCCCAACCTGTACGGGAACATCGTGGACAACCTGGCTGCGGGTTTGGTGGGCGGCGCCGGCGTCGTGCCCGGCGAGAGCTACAGCGCCGAGTACGCCGTCTTCGAGATGGTGAGGAGCCATGCCAGCCCCAGAGGGGACATTGCCACCTCTGGCAGGGTGGCATGTCCCTGTCACCCTGCCCTGTGCCCCGCAGGGAGCCCGGCACCCCTTTGCCCAGGCCGTGGGCAGGAACATCGCCAACCCCACGGCCATGCTGCTCTCGGCCTCCAACATGCTGCGGCACCTCAAGTACGTGCTGGGCTCTCAGGGGGGTTTGGGGGGGTTTTGGGGGGTTTTTGGGGGGCTGACCCCCTGCTTCCCCCTCTTTTCCAGCCTGGAATATCACTCCAACATGATCTCAGATGCTGTGAAGAAGGTGATCAAAGGTGGAAAAGTGAGTGCGGGGTGATGGGGAGGGAGGGCTGGTGGTGCGTTCTCTGCTTCCTCTCCTCTCTCCAGCTGGAGTTCTGGCTCCTCTTCCCAGCTGGAATTTTAGCTCCTCTTCTCTCCAGCTGGGATTTTGGGTCCTCTTCTCTCCAGCTGGGATTCTGGCTCCTCTTTCCAGCTGGAATTCTGGCTCCTCTCCAGCTGGGATTCTGGCTCCTCTTCCCAGCTGGAATTTTGACTCCTCTCCAGCTGGAATTCTGGCTCCTCTTTCCAGCTGGGATTTTGGGTCCTCCTCTCTTTCCAGCTGGGATTTTAGGTCCTCTCCTCTTCCCAGATGGAATTCTGGCTCCTCTTTCCAGCTGGAATTCTGGCTCCTCTCCTCTTTCCAGCTGGAATTTTGGGTCCTCTCCTCTTTCCAGCTGGAATTCTGGCTCCTCTCCTCTTTCCCAGCTGGAATTTTGGGTTCTCTCTTCTTTCCAGCTGGAATTTTGGGTCCTCTACTGTTTCAGCTGGAATTCTGGTTTCTCTTTCCAGCTGGAATTCTGGCTCCTCTCCTCTCTCCAGCTCCAATCCCGGGCCCACAGCTGTGTCCAGCCCCTGTGGTCACCATGTCCTGGCAAGGGAGGGACTTCTGGCAGGGCTGGGGGATCCTCCATGGCCATGTCCCCATTTGGGTCCTGGCAGAGCTCTCAGGGATATTCCACAGCCCCATTCCCAGCCCCAGGTCCTGGCAGGGCTCTCAGGGGTGTTCCCCAGCCCCGGGTCCTGGCAGGGCTCTCGGGGTGGCCGTTCTCTCTCTGTCCCTGCTGTCCCTGTCCCAGCTGTTCCCTCGTTCACTGCCCCTTTTCCCCGTCTCTCCCCTCCCTGTGTTGGATTTGCAGGTCCGGACTCGGGATCTGGGCGGTTACTCCACCACCTCTGACTTCGTCAAGTCCGTCATTGACAACCTGCACCCCCACTATGGGGCTTAGGGCCCCCAGCAGCTCCCCCAGCGCCTCAGCCCCTCCCCAAACCCCCCCCAGGCAGGAGGGTGCCCCAGAAACCCCAGGAGTCCTTTCCCTACCCCCTCCCCCAGCAGGGAGCGCTCCGTGGAGGGACCAGTGTGGATTTTGGGGTTCACTGGGGTGGTTTGGGGGGAGTGGGGCAGTGCCCCAAACTCACAGGCAGCTCTTAGGGACATTGGGACCCGTGGTGGTTCTGGGACCCCAATCCCATGGGATCCCTTGGGTTATCATTCCTGTGGGATCAATGGGATTTGGGATCCCTGTGAGAACGGGACCTCAAACTGTGGGATCCCAGTGGGAACCCCCATTCCCATGGGATCCTGTGATTGTGGGACCCCCATTCCCATGGGATCCTGTGATTGTGGGACCCCCATTCCCGTGGGATCCTGTGATTGTGGGATCCCCCATTCCTGTGGGATCCTGTGATTGTGGGACCCCCATTCCTGTGGGATCCTGTGATTGTGGGATCCCCCATTCCCGTGGGATCCTGTGATTGTGGGACCCCCATTCCCGTGGGATCCTGTGATTGTGGGATCCCCATTCTTACGGCATCACTGTGACTGTTGGGCCAATGGGATTGCGGGTTCCCTGTGAGAACAGGACCTTGAATTGTGGGGCTCCCCCCCCCATTCTTTCTGTGACTGGGACCAGTGTAATTTGTGAGATTCTCATGGGGCCACAACTGTGGGACCTCCATTCCCATGGGATCCTCATGAATGTGGGAATCCCATTCCTGTGGGATCTGTAACCCCATTCCTGTGGGACCAGTGTGACTGTGGGATCCCTGTACCCCCCTTCCCTGGGATCCATCCCATCCAGCTTTTAGCAATAAACAGGGTGACGCCCCCACCCTCCCTCCCCTTGGCAGCTGCTGGCACGGGTCCCCGTGCAGGGACAATTCCAGGCATGAGGTGACCTTGGAACACTCCAGACCTGGGGCAGGGTGGGGGAGCTGCACCCTGTGCCCCCCAGTCCGTGGGAATTGGGGGGTTCCAGGGCTGATCCCATAATCCCAGTGCCCTGTGGGGCTGTGCTGTCTCGTGCTCTGTATTCTGCTTTGCTAATAAAGGGTCCAACGCTTCCCTCGACAGCCTTGGGGGGCTGGGGCAGCTTTTGGGGTGCTGCAGCTGCTGAACTGGGGGGCAGGGCTGTAACAGAGCACAAACCAAACTCTGGGGTGCTGGTGTGGGGCAGAGGGGTCACCAGCCCCACAGCACAATTTTAGGGGTGCAGAAGGCTCCAGGGAGCCAAACCCCAGAGTGCCACAGCCCAGCTGGGGGCCAGGGGGACCCCACTTTGCAGGTGCCCTCCTTGTCCCTGTCCCTAACCTCCCATCTCCTTGCAGGTGCGCACGGCGGACATGGGGGGCTACTCCACCTCCATGGATTTCACCCAGGCCGTCATTGATGCCCTGGAGGTGTAGTGGCCTCACTCCTGCCCCTGGTGACTCCAATAAAGTGGCCTCAGGCGTGACTGTGTGGTGTCCCTGGGCCCGGGCAGGCTGCTGGTGACAGGGTGACCCCTGCGGGGACAGCCTGGCCACGCCCTGCCACGGAGCAGGACAGGAGGGATCAGCAACAACCTCAGCCCTTTATTGGGGTTTGGGCACCGCGAGGGGGGCCTGTCCCCTGCACTGCACAGGGAGGGGACACGGCCTGGGGACAGCCCAGAGTCCCCAGGGAAGGGAGGGGACAGTCCGGGGACAGCCCCATGCAGCCCAAGGTCCCCAGGGAAGGGGACAGGGGGTGGAAGTTCCTCTGTGTAAGGCACAGTCCAGGGGCTGCTGGTGGCCCCAGGGACTCCCCCAGGCCACGAGGGGCTGTGCCCCAGTCCAGGTGGCCACTGTGCCACAGGACACGGCTGGGGACGGGCGAGTGCCACTCCCAGTTCCTGTCTGTCCGTCAGTCTGTCAGTCCATGTGCTGACTGATCTCTGCTGCCTAATCCGAGTCCTCAGCCACTGCCTTCTTCTTCTTCTTCTTTTTCTTCTTCTTTTCCTCCTCCTCCTCCTCCTCCTCCTCCTCCTGCTGCTCGGGCTCCACCATGACTTTCCTTTTCTTCTTGGGCAATGGCTCCTCCTCCTCCTCCAGCCCGTTCTCCTCAGGCTCTGCCTCTGCTTCTGACTCCTCTGGCTGCTGCTTCTTTTTCTTCTTCTTCTTGGCCCCCACGTCGTTCTCCTGGGGGGAGCCCCAGATCAGCTCTGACCCCTCACAGGGCAGAGGGGCCCCCCAGAAGTGTCTCCCCCCATCCCCCCTCACCTCTGTGTCCATCACTGAGTTTTCTGTCTGCTCCTCAGCAGCTGCTGCCAGCGCCTCCAGCCGCCGCTTCTCCCTCTTCTTCCTCTTCTTCTCCTTCTTCTCCTGCCTCCTCTTCACCTCAGCCACCACCTCGCTGGCCTGGGGACACGCAGGGGGGACATGAGCGAGGGGAGGGGCCCAGGGTTTGTCCCCAGGGCCGGCACTGGTCGGATCAGACTCATTAAATCAGTCTTTGGCCTCCACAGAGGGTCAGGATGGCACAGTGACATCACCTCCGACACGGGCCCTCAGCTTCATCCCCCAGCACCTCAGCATCATCATCATCATCATCATCATCACAGAATCTCAGCTGCATCCCCCAGCACCTCAGCATCATCCTCCTCATCACAGAATCTCAGCTGCATCCCCCAGCACCTCAGCATCATCATCCTCATCACAGAATCTCATCTCACCTTCACCTTTATCCCTCCCAACACTTCACCATCATCTTCATCACCTCCACCATCCTCCATCCTCCCCGCACCTCCCATTCTGCTATCTTCATCCCCTGGTACCTCACCACTGCCCCCTCCATCTCCTCCAAGACCTCGCCTCCTCCTCCTCCTCCCCTCTCCCACTGCCTCCATTTGTCACCCTCACCACTCTTCTTCATCCCTCAGCATCCCCACCTCCTCTTCCTCCTCACCTCCACCACGGCCTCCTTCATCACCTCCAGGTTCTTGCGGGGCGGCTCCCCGGTCTCGTAGAAGGCCAAGCGCTCCTCCACCTGCTCCCGCAGCTTGTCCCCAAACACGCTGGTGGGCACCTCTGCAGGGAGGGGACAGGGGGGCTCAGCACTCACCCTGCACCCCCAAACCTCCCCAGAGTCCCCCCCGTGCTCTGCTCAGCCCACAGGAGTCACCATTCACACGGGGTGAGATGCTGTTGACGAAAAATGTTCCCATCACGGCAGAGCGGGCCCGAGTCCCCCAGAAATGCCCTCCCTGTGACAGTGACACGCTGGCCATGCCTGTAGCCCTCAGACCTCCCTGTGCCAGCAGTGCCAGTGCCCAGACCTGAAGCAGTGCCCGTGCCCCCAGACCCACCTGAGAAGCAGTGCCCGTGCCCCCGGCCCTCGTGCCCCCCAGACCCACCCGGCCAGTGCCCGTGCCCCAGACCCACCTGAGAAGCAGTGCCCGTGCCCCCCCGGCCCTGCCCGTGCCCCCCAGACCCACCCGAGAAGCAGTGCCCGTGCCCCCAGGCCCACCCGAGAAGCAGTGCCCGTGCCCCCCCGGCCGTGCCCGTGCCCCCAGACCCACCCGAGAAGCAGTGCCCGTGCCCCCAGACCCACCCGAGAAGCAGTCGATGCGGGAGGCGATGGTGCACTTGTTGGCCAGGTAGCGCGAGATCCGCCCCTTGTTCTTGGCGGCCGCGCGCCCGATGAAGGTGGAGTGGAAGATGAGGCCGTACTTGGGGGTGTTCCCCCGCGTCTTCAGCGCCCTGCCAGGGGCCAGGGGAGGGGGTCAGCACCCCTGAACGCAGCCCCACCCACGGCCAGCCCCTCCCCAGCCCGCCGTGCTCCGGGGGTCGCTCAGACCGGGCCGGCTGCTCACCCCCACTGAGTCACAGCCGCGGCCCCACGCCGCCATCACCGCGACCGCCCCGGGTACCTGAACAGCGCCTTCTCGGCGCCCAGGATCTGCACCGTCGACGCCGGGTACTTGGCCAGGTTGGTCAGGCTGCCAGCGTGCGAGATGAGGCGGGCACCCACCTGGGGGACAGCACAGAGGGGGCTTACAGGGGGCTCTGAACCCCCCACGGGCACGCAGAGTGCCCTGCAGGCCGGGGATCAGCAGTGGAAGTGTCAGCAGCACGGCTCAGTGGATTGACAGATTCACTCTGACATCATCTCCGCGGCCAGGGAGGTGACATGGGGGCTGCTGGGGACACTCACCACCTCCCCGATGAGTGCTGACAGGCTGGGGGCCACCTGGCTCATCTTGGAGCGCAGGTACTCCTGCAGCCCCTTGCGATAGTCGGACAGCGAGATGACGCGGCGCGAGAAGCTCTCGATGTTGATGAGGTCCAGGGGGGAGATGTCCATCCCTGGGGGAGGCACGGGATGAGGGGCAGCACTGACCACACGTGGCCAGGCCCCCCCCTGAGCCCCCCAGAGCCCCTCTCACCCATGGAGGAGCGGGAGGCCTCCAGGATGGCCTGGGCCTTGGCGCTGTCCATGACGATCTCCTCCAGCCCCTCCAGGCTCTCCTCGCTCAGCTCGCGGCGGTTCCCGATGAATTTGGCCACCCGGCAGTACATGGAGTTCTCGGGGACGATCTTGATCAGCTCGGGGAAGTGGTACCCGTACCACTCCCTGCAGGGACAGCGACACTGTCACCGCGGCCAGCCGGGCCCCAGCACAGCTCTGTGTGTCCCCAGGCCACCCCAATGTTCCCAATTGTCCCCCCTGGTCCGGGCCATGGCCCTGTGGCCCGGCCAGTGGCCCTGGGGGAGCTGCTGTCCCTCCCCGGTCTGTACAGGCGGCCGGAGCAGCGGCAGCTGCCTGTGGTAAGCATGGGGAGGGGGGACCCCAAAACCCTTTAACCTTCCCCCCAGATGTGTCCCCACTGACCGGACACGCATGGAGAAGGTGTTGATGTCCTTGTCCAGCTGGTCCAGCAGGCTGATGGACTGGATGATCATGTTGTCCACCCGGTGCACGTTGAATTTCACCTTGGCCCGGGAGTAGCTGTGGCCGAGCCCCAGCTGGGCCTTGGCCGCCGACTGCGCCGTGAGGCCTCGGACCAGCGCCGAGAAGTGCAGCCGGATCCCTGCGGCGACACGAGGTCACCGTGTGGGGACAACGGTGCCACCACCACGTGCAGCCCCAGGGACACCTCACAGTACGGCTCCCAGTCCCTCCCACCGATTCCCGACCAACCCAGGACCCCACGGCGGTGTCCCCTGTCCCCACTCACCCCGCAGCAGCTCAGCCACGACGCCCCCGGTCTGGCACTGCACCCCCAGCTCCTCCAGCACGGCCGCGCCCATCTTGGCATCGCCCACCCCCAGCACCACCTTCTTCCTCTTGGGGGGCAGCGCCGTGTCCAGCAGCAGCCGCAGGTCCTCGTGCAGGACTCCTGCGGGACACGGAGGGGTCAGCGCGGCCCGGGCTCACCGGGGGGGGGGTCCCGGTGCCCCGGCCCCGCACTCACCCTCGGACACGGCGTTCATGTTCTCCAGCGCGCTCTGCGCCGAGTGGAACGGCGAGAACGCCACGAGCTTCACCACATTGTGGAACTTGCCCAGCGTCAGGACGCTCTCCTCCACCTGCGCGGGGAACCGGGGGGCTGCGGTCACACCGGGCACGGGGAACGACCCCTGGGGCCACCCCTCCCGGCACCGCTCCCCGTTCCCAGCCGATTCCCGTCCTTCCCCACCCGTTTCCAGCCTCCCCCCTCTCCCACCCCGTTCCTCCCGCTCCCCCCGCTGCCGGTGTCGGTGCCGTACCTGCGGCAGCAGCAGCCCGATCTCCTCCACCTCTCGCACGGCGAACAGCGCGTACCCGGCCGCATGTTCGAACAGCACGTGCAGCAGCACCTGCGGCACCGGGGGCTCCGCTCAGCGGGGGCGGCACCGGGGCCGCGCTCCCGCCCATCCCGCCGCCCGCCGGAGCGCCCGGCCCGGCTCCATACGGCTTTCCCGGCCTCCCTCCATCCCGGCCCGTTCCGATGCAGTCGGATGCGGCTCCTGGGCCTCTCCCCACCCCCGATGGCGTCGGATGCGGCCCCGGCCCGTCCCTCACTCACCATCGTCCTCCCGCTGCCGCCGCCGCCGCCCGGAACTGACGCCGCGTCCCCGCCGGAATCTCGTCTCCTCCCTCCTCCACCAATCAGCGCTCACTGCGGCCGGGCGCTCCGCCAATCACAGCGCGCCGCCCTCCATGGCCCCGCCCCGCAGCCAATCGGGCAGAGGCGCTGCTGACCCCGCCCCCTCGGCGGCACCTGTCAATCACAGCCGGGAGGGGGCGTTTCCTCCCGCCTGTTCCTGCGCGCCGGCCAATGGGAGCCCCGCGCGCGCCCGGCCCCGCCCCTTCCCGCGCCGTTCGGTGCGCGCGCGGCCGCACGTGGCGGGAGCCGCCACCCCCAATGTCCCCCCGCTGCCACCCCGGGACCCCCAAATGGCGCCGTGTCCCCTCCGGGGCGCCCACAGCTCTGCCGAGCCCCTCCTGGGATGCTCAGTGCCCTCCAAGCGTCCCCCTGGTCCCACCCTGGGACCCCCAAATGTCTCGCAGTGCCGCTGGTGCCATCGCAGGATCCCCAAATGTCCCCGCGGTTCCATGCTGGGGCGCTCTGTGACCCCCGGGGTTCTCTCAGTCCCTTCCTGTGATTCCCCCGGTCCCCTTCCGTGACCCCTCCAGTGCCCTCCCATTCCCCTTTTCTGCCCCCCGGTGTCCCCCAGTCCCCTCCCGTGTCCCCGCAGTGTCCCCACCCCGGTGCGCAGCTCCAGGAGCCGGACGCACATCCATAAATATTTATTGGATGCCAGGAGCACGGTTTGGGCTGGGGGGGGTCTGTAGTGTCCGAGAGCAGCGCGGGGGGCCCGGATCCCCCCGGGGGAAGCGGCTCCAGCTCCCACCCACGAGTGGGGCCGGGGTGGGAGGGCAGCGGAGAGTCCCGAGGCGGGGACAGCGGGGTGCGGGTCCCTCGGGGGCGGCTCAGGCGACGAAGTGCTGCCGGAGGTGCTGCAGCAGGTCGGGGGTGAGCAGCACGCGGTGCGCCTGGCCGTGCCCCGGGGCGCACGGGATCGTCACCCGCCCGCACAGCGCCGCGCCCTGCGCCTGCTCCTGCTTGGCCTGCGGGGACAGCGCCGGCTCAGTGTCCCCGCGCCACCCCCGGCTCTCCTGGGGTCCCCAAGGGGTCACCCGGATGGGATGTGGTGGCTGTTGTGGGTGATGGGGTGATGGGGTGGAGCAGGGGGTCCTCACCCACCCGATCCCTTGGGAATGAGAGATCCCTTGGGAATGGGGGATCCCTCGGGGTTGGAGTTGGTCAGAACAGGGGGTCCCTGGAAATTTGGGGATCAGGAACAGGGGTCCCTTGGGATTGATTGGATCCCTTCAGGAATGGGAATTTTTTGTGATTGGGGTCCCTCAGGTACAGGGGGTCCCTCAAGATAGCGGGTTCCTTGGGACTGGGGTCCCTCAGAACTGGGGGGCTGTCAGGAATGGGGTTTTTTTGTGATTGGAGCATCTTGGAATTGGGGTTCCCTCAGGAATGGGGGTCCTTCAGGATTGGGGGGACTACTTTGGGATTTGGGTCCCTCAGGATTGCAGTCCTTCAGGACTGGGGATTCCTTGGGACTGGGGCTCTCTCAGGATTGGGGTCCCTCGGGATTGGGGTCCCTCGGGATCGGGGTTCCCTCGGGATCGGGGTCTCACCTTCAGGAAGGAAGAGGACGGGAAGGTGCCGAAGGTGGTGGAGACGCCGGCGCCCGGCTGCTGCTGAACCATCTCCCTCAGCGTGTCGTCCTGGGGGGCACAGCAAGGTCACCCCAAAATCCACCCCATGGGGACCACTGCCACCCCCAGAGCCCCTCACCCACCCCACAGAGCCCTTTCCCACCCTGGGCACAAGGCAGAGGGGTCTAACCCGACTGTTCTGGGAATGGGCAGCACCTTGTCCCCTCACTGCCACCAGGTGCCACCAGCCGCAGCCTGGGGCTCTGGGGGGCTGGGCTGGAGGTGCCACAAGGTCCCCCGCCCCAGGGAAGACCCCTCCTCACCTTGAGGGCGTCGATGGAGTTCTTGAGGGCGCAGAGCCGGGCTGTCTGCTCCAGCAGCCGCGCCGAGGAGCTCCTCGCTGCGGAAGGGAAGGGAGGGATGGACACACGGACACAGCGGGACAGCTGTGCCCCCCTCACAGCACCAGGGGGGCTTGGATCTCCTCAGGTCGGTACCAGGTGGGTTTCGGGAGGTTTGATCTCCTCAGGTTGGTACCAGGGGGTTTGGGGGGTTTGATCTCAGGCTAGTATCAGTTGGGTCTGGGGAAGGTTTGACCTCCTTGGATTAGTACCAGGGGGGTTTTAGGGGTTTAAGGGGCTCCCCAGCAGGGAGAGGCTGAGCCACCCCAGAGCAGCTCAGCCGCTGGACACTGAGCCATGTCCCCAACACACCAATGGCCTGAGGGGGACAGGGATGGGCACTGTGGGGACACAGGGCTGTTCCCTCAACCCAAACACCCCAAACCTGCCACAGGGCTGTTCCCCTCAACCCAAACTCAACCCAAACACCCCAAACCTGCCACAGGGCTGTTCCCCTCAACCAACGCCCCCAAACCTGCCCCCAGAGCAGAGCCCTCACCCCGGATCCCACCCCGCATTGCGGGCAGAGGGACAGCACAGAGGTGCCACAACCCCCCCAGTCCCAAAGGAACATGTCTGTAGGACCTACTGGACTTGCTCTGCCTCATGTCCAGCACCTTGGCGTTGGCACTGAGCTGGTAGAGGGTCTCCAGCAGCTGGGTGGTTTTGCGGTACAGGCTCTGCGTGGGCAGCGCCTCGCCCGCGCGCTCCCGCGCCACCCGCGGCACCTGCAGCGGCGCCAGGCTGGCCAGCTCCAGCTTCATCTGGGCACCCTGGGGCGCATGGCAAACAGCAGTTAGGGACGTGGGGAAGCAGAGTTAGGGGCATGGGAAATGGGGGGGAAACGCCAGGAGGAGAGGGTGGATGGAAAATGGGATTAAAGAGGAAAAGCAGGGGATAAAAGGCCGCTAAAGGAAGCCCTGGGAAGTGACATGTTGGATTTGGGAGTTGTTAATGAGCTGCTCCATCCCCTGCATGAATTAATACCCGTTATAATAGCTGGTTAATTGGATTATCTGCTGCTGTGCCCCATGGGGTGTTCATTAATCAATCAATTGATGAATCAATCAGGTTGTGCCAGTGGTGTCTGCACTGAGGGGACCAGGGCTGGCAGGGACACCAGCACCCCCAGTTCCACCAGCATTGCCAGCTCCCAGTGCTACCCTGCTCTCAGCCCCTGGGGGCCTTGAAATGAGAGCCTGTTCTCCAGCTCATCCCATATCCCACGGGGATCACATGCCACATGGATCCCATCCCATATTGATCATATCCCACAGGATCACATCCCACAGGATCACTCCCACATGGATCACATCCCACAGGATCCCATCCCATTCCCCCTGACCTTGAGCAGGTTGTTTCTCGTTCTTGAGGTGTTTCAGGGAGAGCTGCAGGGCATCGATCTGCTGCAGCAGGAGAGGAGAATCCTTCACCTGGACGGGTCCAGAGCCACCTCCTGGCACCTGCCCGGCACCAACACCTGCACAGGACACTGCCATCAGCTGTGACAATGGCACAGGGACACTGTGCTGGCACTGCCATCAGCTGTGACAATGGCACAGGGACAGTCTGTGGTGGCACTGCCATCAGCTGTGACAATGGCACAGGGACACTGTGCTGGCACTGCCATCAGCACTGTGACAATGGCACAGGGACAGTCTGTGGTGGCACTGCCATCAGCTGTGACAATGGCACAGGGACACTGTGCTGGCACTGTGCATGCACAGCGTCAGCACTGCTCCCAGCTGTGACAATGGCACAGGGACACTGTGCTGGCACTGCCATCAGCACTGTGACAATGGCACAGGGACAGTCTGTGGTGGCACTGCCATCAGCACTGTGACAATGGCACAGGGACAATGTGCTGGCACTGCCATCAGCTGTGACAATGGCACAGGGACACTGTGCTGACACCAACACCTGGCACCTCCCTGGAGAAGTCCCAGCAGCTGCCAGGGCCCCTTCCCAAGGCTCTCCAGGTGGGGCTCACCCCGTTCCACACCCACCACTGTTCCATGCTCATCCCTCCCTTCCCAACCCCTGGAGCCTCCAGGGCTGGCAGCAGGACCCGGATCCGTGTCCCAGGTTTGGGTGTCCTGGGATTTCACTCCCCCCCATGCACTGGGGGCTGCATGCAAGGTGTGTCCATACCTCGCTGCTGTTCCTCTGCAGCACAGGGAGAGGGGCCAGGAAAAACAAGAAAAATCAGGATTAAAGGCCCGGGTTGGGCGGGAGAGGAGCTGTGGCTGGAGCAGCTCCCAGGGACTGAGCCCATCCCAGTGACCCAAGCAGGACCCTGCAATGCTCCCCCAGAGCCAGGGGTTTGGCATGGAACACCCAGGCTGCTCCTGCTCCTTTGGGAATGAGAACGTGCCAGCAACATTCCTGGAAGCCAGGACTGGGAATGTGGGAGAGGCTGTGGCTCCATGAGAGTCAGAAACTGCTGTGGGAGCACATTCCCAAATTCCTGCACCTCCTGTGCCAGGAGGACACCCAGCCCCACTCCGGGGGTGAGGGTGGCTCACCTCCGGCGATGCCGGACACGATGGAGGCCACGCCCGAGGGCGGGGCCCCCCGCAGCCCCTCGATCGTCCTCTTGGACTGGTTGTTGAGGCGCTGCTTCAGCTCCACCTTCTCCGACTCCAGCTGGTCAATGTCAGCCTGGAGAGCGTCCATGGTCTCCTCAAACTCCCTGGGGAGAGCACACGCAGGGATGTGGGAAGCCAGGAATGCTACTTGTCACTCCATCCCTTGTCCCCAGTCCCTCTCCAGCTCTCCTGGAGCCCCTTTAGGCTCTGGAAGGGGATTCTGAGCTCTCCCTGAATTTTTATCTTCTCCAGGTGAACACCCCCAGCTCTCCCAGCCTGGCTCCAGAGCAGAAGGCTCCAAAATCCTGGAATAGTTTGGGCTGGAAGGAAATTAAAGCCTATCTCATCCCATCCCCATCCATGGGCAGGGATACCTCCCACTATCCCAGGTTGCTCCAAGCCCTGTCCAACCTGGCTTTGGACACCTCCAGGGATCCAGGGACAGGCACAGCTCTGGGAATAGCCTGGCTCTGAGCTCCCCCTGGAGTCTTCCCTTCTCCAGGTGAGCACCCCCAGCTCTCCCAGCCTGGCTCCAGAGCAGAGGGGCTCCAGCTCTTGGAGCAGCTCTGTGGCTTCCTCTGGATGAACTCCACCAGCTCCACAGCCCCAGCCCCATTCCAAACTCACTTCTCCTTCTTTTTGAGCAGAGTCTGGGTCTCGTCCAGCTTGGTCTGGATCTTTTCCACGCGGTCATCCGCGTCCTTGGAGGCGCTGTCCAGCTTCTTCTCCAGGAGGCTGAGCCGCACGTTGGCCTCGCTGAGCTCCTCGCCCTGCAGCGGCAGGGAGCGAATCAATTTGTGGGTGCCCCCAAATCACCCACAGCACCCAGGGCTGGAACCCAGGAACAGCTCCCAGTTCCCACCCTGTGCACCCCAGAACACGGTGGGGACAAGATCTGGATGGCAGCACCTCCCTGCCCACGGAAAAAGCATCCCCAGGAGATCTGGATGGGGCTTGGAGTCAGCATCTCAAGGTTGGAAGTCACCAGGAGTGTGGGGGTGAATGCCATAGCAGCCAGGGAGGTGGGGATGGGTGAGGGACAGGCTGGGATGGATGAGACAGGCTGGGATCAGTGAGGACAGGCTGGGATCAGTGAGGGACAAGCTGGGATCAGTGAGGGACAGGCTGGGATGGATGAGACAGGCTGGGATCAGTGAGGGACAGGCTGGGATGGATGAGACAGGCTGGAATGGATGAGACAGGCTGGGATGGGTGAGGGACAGGCTGGGATCAGTGAGGGACAGGCTGGGATCAGTAAGGGACAGGCTGGGATCAGTAAGGGACAGGCTGGGATCGGTGAGGGACAGGCTGGGATCAGTGAGGGACAGGCTGGGATCGGTGAGGGACAGGCTGGGATCGGTGAGGGACAGGCTGGGATCAGTGAGGAGGAGCCAGGAAGGCAGGCATCAGTGAGAACCACCTCACCTTGATCTTGAGAGACTTCTTCAGCTCCTTGATGACCGTCTCCCTGTCCTCCAGCTTCAGCCCCAGCCCCTCAGCATCCGTGATCTCCGCCCGCAGCGCGGCCGCCCGCAGCTCTGCCGGCGGCGTGGGCTGCACCGGGGGACAATCAGGATTTCAGGAAGAGTCCCAGACACCACAGCTGCCCCAGTCCCTGTGCTGGCCACCCACAGCCAGAAGAGAGCCCAGCCCACCTTGCTCTGCGGGCGGTCGGCGTCGTACTCGCCCTCCTGCATGGCCGTGGCCATCTTGTTCATGGTGGCCATCAGGATGCTGCAGGACTGGCGCAGGCACTCGTAGGGACTGATGCCCTGGGAGCCGTAAATCTGGCAAGGATGGCAAGGTTGGATTTTAGAAATTTGGAGGTTTTTGAGTTTTTTGTGTTGTCAGGTATTGATTTTTTGGAGTATTGTTTTTTGATTTGAGGCTTCGGAGAAGGTTTTTAAATTTGAGTGATGAAGTTAAAATTATGGGTGTGTTTTTTATATGGTAAAGGGTTTTTACATTTGAGGTTTTTATAGTATAGTAATAGGTATGGGATAAGATGGAGGATTTTGGGTGATGGGGCTTTTTTTCTTTTTTTATGGGTTTTAAGTTGCATTTGTTGGTTGGTTGGTTAGTGTTATATTGAGGGTTACGAGAATTTAGTTATTGGGTTAAAAGGATAAATAATATAGGTGTTAATTTTTTTATTGGATTGTTTAGTTTTAAGAGATTTTGCTGTAGTTGGATGTTTTGTTTTTTTGTTTTTAGTAGGAAGTTAGAAGTGTACAAGAAAATTTGTTCTTATTGTGTATTTATTAACTTTGGTTTTGAGTGAAAGTAGAGGAGATTAATTATTAATTAAGTAGTGTAAATCTTACCACTGTTTCAGGGAAGGTCCTGGCTGGTGGCCCTGGGCTGGGCTTACAGCCTCCAACCCACATCCCACCAATGGTGTTTCCTGCTGATGGTTAAGGATGTCTCCCTGATATTTAAGGATGCCTCCCTGATATTTAAGGATGTCTCCCTGATATTTAAGGATGTTCCTCTGATGTTTAAAATGTCCCTCTGATGTTTAAGGGTGTCCCTCTGACGTTTAAGAATCATTCTTAAAATCCACATCCAACAAGAAAGCCTTCACTTCCATCAACCCATTCCAGCTGGGAATGGTGGGAAGGATGTCCCAGCTGGGAGTGGTGAAGGATGTCCCAGTGGGGACGGTGAAGGATGTCCCAGTGGGGATGGTGAAGGATGTCCCAGCTGGGATGGTGAAGGATGTCCCAGTGGGAATGGTGGGAAGGATGTTCCAGTGGGGACGGTGAAGGATGTCCTAGTGGGAACAGTGAAGGATGATCCAGTGGGAATGGTGAAGGATGTCCCAGCTGGAACAGTGAGGGATGTCCCAGTGGGGACAGTGAGGGATGTTCCAGTGGGAACAGTGAGGGATGTGCCAGTGGGAACAGTGAAGGATGTCCCAGTGGGAACAGTGAAGGATGTCCCAGTGGGGACAGTGAAGGATGTCCCAGTGGGAATAGTGAAGGATGTCCCAGTGGGGACAGTGAGGGATGTCCCAGTGGGGACAGTGAGGGATGTCCCAGTGGGAACAGTGAGGGATGTCCCAGTGGGGACAGTGAGGGATGTCCCAGTGGGAACAGTGAAGGATGTCCCAATGGGGACACTGAGGGATGTCCCAGCTGGAACAGTGAGGGATGTCCCAGTGGGGACAGTGAAGGGATGTCCCAGTGGGGACAGTGAGGGATGTCCCAGTGGGAACAGTGAGGGATGTCCCCGTGGGGACAGTGAGGGATGTCCCAGTGGGAACAGTGGGGGATGTCCCAGTGGGGACAGTGAGGGATGTCCCAGCTGGAACAGTGAGGGATGTCCCAGTGGGAACAGTGAAGGGATGTCCCAGTGGGAACAGTGAAGGATGTCCCAGCTGGAACAGTGAGGGATGTCCCAGTGGGAACAGTGAAGGATGTCCCAGTGGGGACAGTGAGGGATGTCCCAGTGGGGACAGTGAGGGATGTCCCAGCTGGAACAGTGAGGGATGTCCCAGCTGGAACAGTGGGCGAGGGGATGTCCCACCTGCTCGCTGACTTTGAAGGCCAGCTCCTCCAGGCGTGGCGCGGGCAGCCCCTCGTTCTCGGCCAGCGGCGCGATCAGCTGCGCCCCGGCCGCCGCCACCTCCTGCAGCACGGCCACCACCCAGGTCAGGTGCTTCCGGCACTCCAGCAGCGTGTCCGACACCTGCAGGGCAGGGCAGGGTGGGATCAGTGGCAGTGGCATGGACACGTGGGCTCCTGGGATCCACACGTGCCCCAGGATCGCCACAGGGACTGGGGGAAGTAATCCTACTAATTGGGGGAAGATGGAGGGAAACAGGTCCTGGGTGTGAATCCAGGTGTCACATCCACTGTGTGCAGGGAAGGAGCTCCAGGAGCAGCTGAGGGAGCTGGGAAAGGGGCTCAGTCTGGAGAAAGGGGGAGCAGGGGGGACCTTCTGGCTCTGCACAACTTCCTGGCACAACTCCCTCAGCGGGGTGGATTTGGGATCTTATCCCAGGGAACAGCCTCAGGCTGTGCCAGGTTGGGTATTGGCAAAATTCCTCCTGGGAAGGGCTGAAGTCCCCATTCCTGGATTTAACAGCTCTGTGGATGTGGCACTTGGGGACATGGTCAGTGATGGCTGGAGGGGTGGCTGGACTCGGATCTCCGAGGGATTTTCCAGCCTAAACCAGTCCCTGAATCCATGATCCCACCTCTGCCCTGAGCTGCTGCCCAGCTTCCCCGGGGCGTTTGCTGCCTGCCCAGCTCATCCCACAGCTCCCAGTTTGTGCCGGAGGGGGCGCTGCCCCGCTGACCTGCGCTCCGAAGCCCAGGGCCGCAGGGATTCCCGGCGCGTCCGTGCCCGGCATGCGGCGCCGGATCTTCTTGCAGAACTGGCGGATGTCGCTGCAGGACGTCTCCAGGTCCTTGAGCAGGATGGCCAGGTCTGCTGCCTCCTGCCCGGCCTGGGGACACACAGGGACCTCAGAGGGACACAGGGACAGGGAGGGGCACAGGGACAGAGGGACATGGGAACATAAAGGGTCCTTAGAGAGAGGGAACCTCAGAGGGACACAGGGAGAGGGACCTTAGAGGGACACAGGAACAGAGGGACATGAGGACACAGAGGGACTTTGGAGAGAGGAAACCTCAAAGGGACATGGGAACAGAGGGACATGGGGACCTCAGAGGGAGCTCAGAAGGTCACAGCGAGAGGGAGGGACATGGAGGGACCTCAGAGGGACAAAGAGGGACATGGTGACACAGAAGGACCTTAGAGGGAGCTCTGACAGACACAGGGACAGAGAGGGACCTCAGAGGGACATGAGGAGAGAGGGATTTTAGAGGGACATGGAGACAGGGAAGGACCTCAGACAGAGGGACAAGAAGGGATCTCAGACAGAGGGACACAGGGACAGCAGGAAGCTGGCATGTGCTCAGCCATCCTGGCAGGTGCTACCTGGAGGAAGATCCTACCTGGAGGAAGATCCTACCTGGAGGAAGGCCCGCAGCCGGCACACCTCCACCCCCATGCAGTCCAAGGCACTCTGGGTGAACTGTGGGCACAGGCACAGGGACCCTCAGCACAGGGACAGGGACAGGGACAGTGGGGGTCCCGGGGCACTCTGGGGCTTCAGTCCCAGGAATTCCAGGATGGACCCTGCCACCACCCCAGGGTTTTCAGAAGCAGGGAAATGGGCTGAGGCAGTCAGGCTATTTTGGTCTATTTTGGTTTTATCCAGGGGGTGCAGGATGCTGGTTCTTCCCTTGGGAAATCTGGGATGCAACCCCCACCCTGAGACATAAGGGTCTCCACACTCCCATTCCTGCTCTTCTTCCATGTCCCCATTCCCTGATCCCAGTGCCACCACTGGGCAAGAGTGGCTGCACTGGAGAGTGGCAGCAGGGGCACCTCCCTTCCCACAGGGATCCTGGGGACACAAAGGTGGAAAAGAGGGATCAAGGGTTGTTCCCACTCACCTTGATGTGGTCAGCCAGCTGCAGGGTGCAGTCCTCAGCCTGGTCAGCCAGGTGGATGCTGTACAGGTGCTGTGGGAATGGCAGGATCAGCATCCACAGGTGTTGGCACACATGGAAAAATCCAATGTGGGAACACTCAAAAAAATCCCCCAAATTTTGAGGGTTTGGGCTGTTTTTGAAATGGAAATAATAACAACCATGCCCCAAAAGAGCTGGTGGTGCTGAATTCCACAGGTCAGCAGTGTGGAAGGAAGGAATGTGGGATGGCAAAACCACATCCCCAGGGGACACAGAGCAGGGGACACAGCCACGGTCACCTGGGCGACAACACCCAAAGGAAAGGGCTGCCAGAAGGAGCTAAATCCCAGCTGATCCATGGGCCAAAGGCTGGATATCCAACAGGTGAGGTGGCACCTGCCCCCAGTGCCACCCCCAGTGTCACCTGGTAGTACTTGATGGCTTTGGTGAGTGGCTCCACGTTGACAGTCTCATCCAGCTGGTCCTTGTGCAGCAGCTCGATCAGGAAGTCCAGGGAGCGCTCGTGGACGCTCATCTCGGGGTACAGGGTCCCCACCTTCTTGTACACCTCCACACTGCAGCGGTTCAGGGCCCTGAGGGGACAGGGAGGAGGGGCTGGGGGCACCTCTGGGCAGGGCATGGGGAATGGGGCACTGCTGGGACAGGGACAGGGACACAGCCATGACCTGGCTGGTGCTGGAGAGCCGGGTCCTTCCCAGGGGGACAGCAGGAGGTTCACAGAGATGTGACCCCTCACAAGGGAGTAAGGGGAACCTGCTGCTTCTTTGCAGCCTGGCTCCCAAAATTCCTTCATGTGCCATCTCTTGAGGAGGAGATGGGGAACCCATCCTTCTTTTCTAGCTTGGCTCCCAAAATTCCTTCTCATGTCACCCTTTGAGAGGGACACGGAGAGGTCACAGAAAAGGGGATCCTGCTGCTTCTAGACTGGCTCCCA
Organism: Luscinia megarhynchos; assembly: GCA_034336665.1. NCBI lineage: Eukaryota > Metazoa > Chordata > Aves > Passeriformes > Muscicapidae > Luscinia > Luscinia megarhynchos. Next base: position 1,981,701 of record CM067566.1, read on the forward strand.
AAATCCCTTCATGTGTCATCTCTTGGAAAGGACACACACAAGTCACAGAGAAGGGGATCCTCATGAGAGAAAAAAGGGATCCCACAGCTTGTTTTTTTCTAGTCCAGGTCCCAAAATCCCTTTCCATGTCACCTTTTAAAAGGGACACAGAGAGGTCATGGAGAAAGGGATCCCACTGCTTTTTTCCAAGAGCCTGTGTGATCTCTTGGGGGACACAGAGAAGTCATGGAAAGGGGATCCTATAGCTTTTTTTTTCCTAGCCCAGCTCCCAAAATCTCTTCCCACATCATCCCTTGGGAAAGACACACAGGAAAGGTCATAGAGAAATGACCCCACGGCAAAGCAATAAAAGCCATCCCACTGCCCTTTCCCAGCCCGGCTCCCCAAAATCCTGGAATCTCGCCCGCGGAGGGAGGGCAGGGTGGGGCAGCACTCACTGCTCGTATTTGTGCAGCGTGGCTTGCAGCAGGCTCAGCGAATAGACGAGGCCGGCGGCGAAGCTGAGCTGTTCCCCGGGGGCTCCGCGCAGCCCCGCCCGCTCGGCGCAGCTCTCGCTCAGCTCGAACCGCTCCTGCGCCTGTTTGCTGATCAGCTCGGCCTGGGGGGCACGGGGGAATCCTTCAGGGCGTCATCCCGGGGGAGGAGGGCGGCCCCCGCACCCCCAAAATGGGACCGAGGTGACTCCGGCACCGCGGCTCTCACTGCTGAGTCAGCACCTGCCTCCCCTGCCCTTCTCCCAGATCTAAAATCATGGAATTACTGGCTGCTGCCTCTCCTGCCCTTCTCCCAGATCTAAAATCATGGAATTACTGGCTGCTGCCTCCCCTGCCCTTCTCCCAGATCTAAAATCATGGAATTACTGGCTGCTGCCTCCCTTCCCTTCTCCCAGATCTAAAATCATGGAAACATGGAATTACTGGCTGCTGCCTCCCCTGCCCTTCTCCCAGATCTAAAATCATTGAATCATGGATTTACTGGCTGCTTCCTACCCTTCCCTTCTCCCAGATCTAAAATCATGGAATTACGGGCTGCTTCCTACCCTTCTCTTCTCCCAGATCTATAATTCTGGAATTATGTTCTCCCAGATCACTTTATAATCCTGGAATCAAGGAATTACTCAGGTGTCACCATCTTCTGGCTGCTTCCTCTCCTTCCCTTCTCCCAGATCTAAAATCATGGAATCATGGAATTATTCAGGTGTCACCACCCCTGGCTGCTTCCTCCCCCTTTCCTTCTTCCAGATCACTTTATAATCCTGGAATCATGGAATTATTCAGGTTTCATCATCCCCTGGCTGCTTCCTCTCCTTCCCTTCATCCCAGATCTAAAATCCTGGAATTATGTTCTTCCAGATCACTTTATAATCCTGGAATCAAGGACTTACTCAGGTGTCATCACTCCTGGCTGCTTCCACCCCTTCCCCTCTCCCAGATCGAAAATCATGGAATTACCGGCTACTTCTTACACTTCTTTTCTCCCAGATCTAAAATCAAGGAATTATGTTCTCCCAGATCACTTTATAATCCTGGAATCAAGGAATTACACAGGTGTCACCACCTCTGGCTGCTTCCATCCCTTCCCTTCTCCCAGATCATTTTATAATCGTGGAATCATGGAATTATTGAGGTTGGAAAAGTCTCCTAAGGCCATTGAGTCACACTCAGCACCATTGACCCATGTCCCATAATTTGGGTAAATTTTAAGGTGATTTTTGGCCACTTTTGGGGAGAATTTTGGGATAATTTTGAGGTGAATTTTGATCATTTTTGAGAAAATTTTGGGATAATTTTGAGGTGTATTTGGTGAATTTGGGTGAATTTTGAGGCGAATTTTCAGGTGAATTTTGATCATTTTTAGTGATAATTTTGGGATCATTTTGAGGTGTATTTAGTGAATTTGGGTGAATTTTGACATGAAATTTGGTTGTTTTTGGGAATAATTTTGGGATAATGTTGAGGTGAATGTGGATGAATTTTGAGGTGAATTTTGACCGTTCGTGGGGATAATTTGGGATAATTTTGAGGTGAATTTGGTGAATGTGGATGAATTTTGAGGTGAATTTTAGCTGTTTTTGGGATAATTTTAGGATAATTTTGAGATAATTTTTGCTGAATTTGGATGGATTTTGAGGTGCATTTTGACCGTTTTTGGAGATAATTTTGGGATAATTTTGGGATAATTTTTGAGATATTTTTTGCTGAATTTGGATGGATTTTGAGGCGAATTTTGACCATTTTTGGAGATAATTTTGGGATAATTTTGGGATTATTTTGGGATAATTTTGGGATAATTTTGGGATAATTTTTGCTGAATTAGGATGGGTTTTGAGGTGCATTTTGACCGTTTTTGGGATAATTTTAGGATAATTTTAGGATAATTTTGGGATAATTTTGAGATAATTTTTGCTGAATTTGGATGGATTCTGAGGCACATTTTGGCCGTTTTTTGGGATAATTTTAGGATAATTTTGGCATTTTTTTGAGATAATTTTTGCTGAATTAGGATGAATTCTGAGGTGCATTTTGACCGTTTTTGGGATAATTTTAGGATAATTTTAGGATAATTTTAGGATAATTTTGGGATAATTTTTGCTGAATTAGGATGGATTTTGAGGCATATTTTGACCATTTTTGGGATAATTTTAGGATAATTTTGGCTTTTTTTTTGAGATAATTTTTGCTGAATTAGGATGGATTTGGAGGCACATTTTGACCGTTTTTGGGATAATTTTAGGATAATTTTGGGATTATTCTGAGATAATTTTTGCTGAATTAGGATGGATTTGGAGGCACATTTTCACCATTTTTAGGATAATTTTAGGATAATTTTGGGATTATTTTGGGATAATTTTTGTTGAATTAGGATAGGTTTTGAGGCATATTTTGACCATTTTTGGGATAATTTTAGGATAATTTTGGCATTTTTTTGAGATAATTTTTGCTGAATTAGGATGAATCCTGAGGCGCATTTTGACCATTTTTGGGATAATTTTGGGATAATTTTGGGATTATTTTGGGATTATTTTGGGATTATTTTGGGATTATTTTGGGATTATTTTGGGATAATTTTTGTTGAATTAGGATAGGTTTTGAGGTGAATTTTGGCCGTTTTGGGGGATAATTTTAGGATAATTTTAGGATAATTTTGGCATTTTTTGAGATAATTTTTGCTGAATTAGGATGAATCCTGAGGCGCATTTTGACCGTTCTTGGGATAATTTTGGGATAATTTTAGGATAATTTTGGGATTATTTTGAGATAATGTGTGCAGAGTTAGGATGGATTCTGGGGCCCATTTGGGGTGCCCCCCAGCCCACCTTGCAGATGAGGCGCGGGATGAGCAGCAGCACCAGCACGCAGTCGTGGTCGCCGCCGTGGCGCAGGAAACTGTCGGGCATGAAGGAGGTGAGCAGGGACACGTGGCGATTGGCCTGCTGCACTTCCATCTGCCTCAGCTCCATCTCTATGGCCTGTGGGGACACAGAAACACAGCTCCAAGTGGTTTGTAAATAAAGCACATAATCCACAATCAACCAAAAATAATCTGTGGTTTAACTCACATTAATAAAATAATTGTAATCACAGGTCTGCTGAATACCGGTGCTAATGTTACAGTGATTTCTTTCTTTCAAAAAACTGAACTTTAGTTACACCTTTAAATCCTATTACAAGTAGTGTTTGTCATCCACAAGAAAGCATCTGATTCTTGGAAACTGCTTCAAGATCTCAGGAAAATTAATAAAGTGATAGAGGACATGGGATCTCTACAACCAGAACTGCCTTCTCTCTCAGTGATTCTGAGACTGGCCTCCTGTCATCATAAATTTAAAAGACTGTTTTTTCAGTATTCCACTCCATCCAAAAAATGCTCCATGGTTTACTTTTTCAATTCCAAAAAATAAAGAATTCACTTACTATCTGCCAATAGTTTGTAGCTCGACCTCTGGCTCCAGCTCAGCAGAGGCATCCACAAACAAATAATTTTATATTATATAAACAATTTATTTCCTACTTCATAAGGAAATAAAAGAGGCTCGTGACAGTGTTGTCACAGCAATCTGCACTGAAAAAATAAAAGAAATCTCATCATTAAAGTACTTAGGATGGAAAATGACAGAACAATCCATCAGGCCTCAAAAAATACAGCTCTGAACTAAATAACACCTTGCAAGACCTGCAGCAACTTTTAGGAGAAATCAACTGGATCAGAGCCACTTTAGGGATTACTAACACTGAACTTGCACCACTTTTTGACTTGCTCAAGTGTGGTGGTTTGTAAAGGTGTTTTGAAATTTATACTTGTTGAGACTTGGGCAGTCTTTTTTTGTATTTGACAAGGACCAATTCAGGTTTAGATTTTTAATACTGACACATTGTTACACTAATGAAAAAGTTTATGCATTTTTGTGAAAAACACATGAAAAAAAAAAAAAAAAACTTCAAGAAAGCTTTTTTTTTTTGGTCCTCAATAATTATATAGAAGGAGGAAAAGTGGTCTGAAGTTTTATTCTGAGTTGTTTGTTTTTTCCCCTGTATCATTTCTAGTAATAAAATTTCTCTTTATACCATTTAAAATTAAACCAATTTTACCTTCCTCCTAATCCTATCTCCCAGCAAAAAAAAATTACAAATTAACAAACCAAAACCACTACATCATGGAATCCTATTCTTTGGAGAATGCCTCAACACCTGTCTGGGATCTCACAACCCACCCAGTGCCATCTTCCACTATCCCAGGGTGCTCCAGCCTGGCCTTGGATACTTCCAGGGCTGGGGAAATCCATTCCAGGGAAGAATTTCTTCTCAAGATCCCATCTAACCCTGCTCTCTGGCAGTGGGAGCCATTCTCCCTTGTCCTGGAGCTCCATTCCCTTGTCCCCAGTCCCTCCAGCTCTCCTGGAGCCCCTTTAGGCTCTGGAAGGGGCTCTGAGCTCTCCCTGGAGCCTTCTCTTCTCCAGGGTGAGCACCCCCAGCCTGGCTCCAGAGCAGAAGGCTCCAAAATCATGGAATGGTTTGGGCTGGAATGAGATTCCATGGACAGGGACACCTCCCACTATCCCAGGTTGCTCCAAGCCCTGTCCAACCTGGCTTTGGACACCTCCAGGGATCCAGGGACAGCCACAACTCCGGGAACAGCCTGTCCCAGGGCATGGATAAGGCCCATCCAGGTCTCCTGCTGGCCCTACCTTGGCGTGGGCTTTTGTCTCTGCAAATTTGATCTTGAAGTCGAACATCTCCGGGGGCGGCTGCTGCTGCTTCTCGGCGGACGCCTCCTGCTGGCTCATCAGCTCCCGGTTCACGTCCTGCCCACAGCAGAGGGGACAGGGGCACGTGGAGATCAGGGACCCCACAGCCTCAGCATCCCCTTCCCAAAGCTCCCAGCACCTCCTCCTTGGTGCAACACCCAGTGAAGGTGGAGGGGAGGGAGGGGCACCAAGAGTGTTCCAGTTCGGGAATATCCACAGGCTCGTTCCCCAGCTCCCTTCCCTGCCCGGGCCTGGGATAGCCCCCAGAGGGAAGAATTTTTCCCCAATATCCCATCTAAATCTTCCACTTTTCCTGTAGGAAGCAACTCCCTGTGTCCTCTCTCCCCAACCCTTATCCCAAGTCTCTCTCCAGCACTTCTGGAGCTCCTTTAAGGCACTGGAAGGGTCTCTGAGCTCTGCTTGAAGCCTTCCCTTCACCCAGCTGTGCCAGCCTGTCCCTGTAGGAGAAGCACTGGGGGGCTCCCTGTGGAAGCCCCTCGAGGAATGTGTGTGTCCTGCCATGCCCAGCCCCACAAGACATTCCCAAAGGGACGCTCCCTCCAGCTCTCCTGGCCATCAGGTGATCTCCAGGAGGAGCTGGAGTTGTCCCAAGGGGCCTGTGTTGGGTTGATGTGGCCAGAAATGTGTACTCTGTCACCATTTTTTGGAGCCAGGTGGGGCAGTGATTTCCTTATCTCCTGGCACATATTATCTGCTCATGGGCCATCTTTAAACCAGCTGGGCAATCATCTTTATCTTTCCCACAGCCCATCCTCCCTCCAGGAGATATCTCCTGTTCATGGCCAGTGAGTCCCAGGGCATGGCTGATAAAATTCCATCATCCCATTGGGAGATGCTCCAGCCAGGGCAGGAGCCAAGCCTTTCCTACCCAGAGAAAAACTGAGATTTGGAACACCAGAGCAGCCTTTCCCACTGGATTCCAGAGGAAAGCCAGACCTTTGCACATCATCCCTGCAGCTTCAGAGGAAACTGCACCTTCTCCAGGAGCACTGCTCCAGCTGAACCACATCTGCCCCTGCAGGAGGATGCAGCCACCATGGAATGGGACTGCTGCCAACACCCTGCCTGACTGACGGGTGTCAGCTTGGATTCTGACTCTGGCAGGGTTTGGGATTGTTCTTTGTAATACTGCATTTCTATTTTAATTTTCCTAGTACAGAACTGTTATTCCTAATTCCCATATCTTTGCCTGTGAGCCCCTTAATTTCAAAAGGATAATAATTTGGAGGGAGAGGGCTTACATTCTCCATTTCAAAGAGAAGCTTCTGCCTTTATTGGCAGACCCCTGTCCTCCAAACCAGGACAGGGCCTCACCTGCAGGTGAGCCGTGAGCTCCCGGTATTTTTTGATGGTCTGCTGGTAATCAGCCACGGTTTCCTGTGCGGCCTCCACGCGTTTCTCGGCCTGGCGCACGCGGGCCGTGGCCATGTCCAGCTGCTCCCGCAGCTCCAGCTCCGTCTCCCGGGCGTTCTCCTGCAGCTCGTCGTTCATCTCGTTCATGGCTTCCTGCCAGGAGGTGGCACCGTGGAGACAAAGTCACACAGACTGCAGAGAGCGTCCCCAAATCCCTGTGGTGCTGCAGCCAGGCAGCTCCATGGTCGCAGCCTCCCGTCCTGACCCTCTGGAGCATCAGTTATCCCAGGGAATTCTGCCTTACCAAGGAATCCCTTCCTGACCCCTGGAGCAGTTGTTATCCCAGGGAATTCTGCCTTACCAGGGAATCCCTTCCTGACCCCTGGAGCAGTTGTTATCCCAGGGAATTCTGACTTACCAGGTCTCCAACAGTCTCACGCAGCTCCCGGACCTTCTCCTCCAGATCCAGGTTTCTCTCTGTCAGAGTCTCCACCATCTCCTCAGCACCCAGCGCTGCATCCACCTGCCAGGACAGACATGGGAATCCATCTGTGTGCCAGGACACACATCCCAATCCATCCCTGTGCCAGACACACATCCCAATCCATCCCTGGCCAGGACACACATCTCAATCCATCCCTGTGCCAGGACACACATCCCAATCCATCCCTGGCCAGGACACACATCTCAATCCATCCCTGCACCAGGACACACATCCCAATCCATCCCTGGCCAGGACACACATCCCAATCCATCCCTGTGCCAGGACACACATCCCAATCCATCCCTGCCAGGACACACATCCCAATCCATCCCTGGCCAGGACACACATCCCAATCCATCCCTGTGCCAGACACACATCCCAATCCATCCCTGGCCAGGACACACATCCCAATCCATCCCTGTGCCAGGACACACATCCCAATCCATCCCTGTGCCAGGACACACATCCCAATCCATCCCTGTGCTGGGACACATTAATCCATCCCTGTGCAGACACACATCCATCCCTGCCAGGACACACATCTCAATCCATCCCTGCCAGGACACACATCCCAATCCATCCCTGCCAGGACACACATCCCAATCCATCCCTGCACCAGGACACACATCCCAGTCCATCCCTGTGCCAGACACACATCCCAGTCCATCCCCTGCCAGGACACACATCTCAATCCATCCCAGCATGAGGTGGCACAAACAGTTTTAGTGGAGAAATGGGAATTTTGGGGGTTGTGCTGGGACATCACCTCTGCCAGGAGCCCACCTGACCCATCCTGGAAGGATTCCAGGGAACAGGGATCTTTCCTGGGGGCTTCCCAAGGAAGGATCATCACCATCCCAGCAGGAAGGTGGGGTGGGTGAGCACGGAACATCGTCCATGCCCTGTGCTCAGGAGTCACCCCACACCCAGGCAGAGCCCAGCACTGGAACAGGGTTTGGAATTACAGAATATGGGATCAGGAGTGTGGGATCACATGGCTCTCAATGCCCCAGATGTCCCCAAACTGCCCCAAATGTCCACAAACAGCCCCAAACATCCCATCCCACCTGTCCCTCACCTGCTCCTTGAGCTCATCCACCGTCTTCTCTGCCTGCTTCACCTCCTCCTGCAGCTTCTCCCGCTGCTGCCGCAGCGACTCCAGCTCCGTGTTCTTCTTCTCCATCTGCTTCTGGAGCTTCACGTGCTCCTGCTTCTCTGAGGCAGACAAATCCCTCATCCTGGGACAGCCACAGCTCTGTCAGGGCCAGCCCAGGAGCACCTGGTCCCTCCAAGAGCCCCTGCCTGCTCCAGCCAGGATAACAGAGCTCTTCCATCCCCATCAGCCCCTCCCTGGTGGGGGACTTGAGCAACATTCCCAAAATCCAGCTCATTTACAGCAAGGGATGGGTCTCCCACCTGAACTTCTTGGCTGTGGATTCCCAAATAAAAAGCCCTTGAGTCCCCAAGCCCTGGAAGGTGGGATCATCCAGGGAAAGGTAGAACCCAGGGCTGGGATACCAAGCACCACATCCATGGGGAATGAGGCATGGGAATGGACTGCAGTGGCTCATTTTGTCCCCATCCCTGTGGCAAGTGACTCTCCCTTCCCTGTGGCTGCTTTAAGAGCTCAGCAAAGGTCCCAGACCCTTCAGCAGGAATGAGATGGGCTGCTCCAGAGGAGGATTGGGATTGGTGCTGTTTGGCTTAAGGGGCACAAGAGGCCTGGGAAGGAATTTTGGGAAGCACAGGTGGGCTCCCACCTGACAAGAGCCTCCTTGAGCCTGGCATTCTGCTCCTCCAGCTGTTTGACCTGGTAGCTGGATGCTGCTCCATCAGAACCTGCAGAGGAAGGGAAGAATCAGAATCCCACAGTCCCAGACTGGTTTGGGTGGGAAAGCACCTTAAATCCCATCCATCCCCAACCCAGGACATGGGCAGGGACACCTTCCACTATCCCAGGGTGCTCTAAGCCCCATCCAACCTGGCTTTGGACATTTCCAGGGATGAAGCAGCCACAGCTTCTCTGGAAAAATTCACTCCAGGGTCTCAACACCCTCACAGAGAAGAATTCCTTCCCAATACCCCACCTAACCCCATGCCCATTCCCCATTCTCCAAGGCCAAAATCCCCCTCCCTTCCCACCTTTCTCCTCAATCTCATGCTTGAGGATCTCCAGGTCCATGGTGAGGTATTCCACCTTCTCCTTGAGGGAATCCACCTCCTGCTGCAGGGACTCTGCCCTCTCCTCAGCCATCTCCTTGTCCAGCGTGGCCATCTCAATGGCATCAGCTGTGTCTGCCATCTCCTCCATGTACCTTTCCTTGGCTTCCAGGGCATCCTTGGCTTCCTGTGGGCAAGCACAGCACGTGAGGGGACCCCACAACTCTGGAGAGACCCCACAACAGCCCTTGGGAGATTATTGGCTCTCCCAAATCCAATGGGCACTGCTTTATCCAGCACTCCTGGGTGTCCCACTCCCCTCTTCCCTGCTCCACAGCCTGCAGGAAAACGTTCTGCAGCTGAGGACAAGGGTAAGGAGACAGGGAATACTGGAGCAGACAGATAAATCCCTGGGGAACGAATCCAGGAATTCACTGTGGAAAAGTAGGGCAGGGAGAAGGAAATGCTCCTTGGCTGCTTGGATGGAATCCTGGGAGCTGCAGGCACAGGTGCACCTGGAACTCCTGGAGAGAGAGAGGGAAGAAGGAAGCACTTGGAGAGACAGAGGGAAGAGGGAAACATCTGGAGAGAGAAGGAAGAGGGAAGCACCTGAAAAGAGGGAATAAGGAATTCCAAGTCCCATCTTTGCTCAGCCTGATTCCCAAACACACTCGATGTCAACTCAGAGCAGAGGAAAAGACCTTGAGCTGCACCAGGGGAGGTTTAGTTGGATATTGGGAACATCTCCTCCCAGAAAGGTTTGTCAGGGCTGGAATTCCTCCTGGAGTCAGCTCTCCAGGCACTGCCCCGTTCCCAGGGACACTCACTCACCTTCTTGGCCTCCTTCAGGCGCTTCTGGAGCTCAGCCTGCTGCTCCTGCATTTTGCTCTTCCATTCCTGCACCTGCTCCAGCTGGATCTTGTACTTCTCCAGCTCCTTGAGCTTTGCCTTGTCCTCATTCCTCTTGATTTTCAGCGTCTCCAGCTTCTCCTCAAGGTCCCTGACCTGAGCACGGAGATTCTCCTCCTCCTGCAACACCGAGCCAAGAATTAGGGAAGGAGCAGGGACATCCTTTGGACAGAGCTCCTGGAAGCCCATGGAACCTGGCCTGACTTTTGTCATTGATATTGGGGCAGTTTGAGAAGAGAGGGACCTGGGACAAGGGCCTGGAATGCCAGGGCAAGGGGGAATGGTTTCCCACTGCAGAGAGCAGGATTAGATGGGATATTGGGAAGGGATTCCTGGCTGTCAGGGTGGAGAAGCCCTGGCACAGGTTGCCTAGACAAGCCTGATTCCACTGCAGCACCCACATCATTCCCAGGTGATCTCCCCCCAGGGAAAACTGATCCAGGTCCTTTTCCAGCAGCTCAGCTCCCAGGGCAGGGAAAGGCTGATGCTAGCACTCCTGAAGGGACAAAGGGATGTGACCTCCCTCCCTGGCAGCAGCCACAGGGGCTTAAAGCTTCAAATCCCAGAGCTGGGTTACAGCAAGGAACAGGTCTTGGAAAAATCCTGAACCTCCCACAGATTCCTCCTCTGCTGCTTTCCCAGCCTGGACATTCTGATGTCCCCAGAAAAAGCCATTTCTGCACCCATTTACAGAAACCAGAGAGCCCTGGGAAGGGGGACACTGGTGGGGACATCCCCTATCCCCACCCTGAGGTGCCTTCTCCAGCTCTCCCTTCTACACACAATCCCAAAGCCTTGTCCTCTCCTGTTATTCCCTCCCTGGCCTTGTGCCCCAAATCTCTCCTAAGATCTAATTAACTCATTAAGCAAAGCAGGATGGAAGTGATGAAAAAGTATTTTAAAGATCAAAACAAGAATAACTCTGTAATGATTAAAAATCCCTGAATTTGGGAAATACTGGATCTTTCCAGGTGGGCTTTGTATCCCAAGGCAGGAGGGCCCCCAGTGCATCCCTGCTGGCCCCTGTACCCCAATTCTCCCAAATTTGGGAAATCCTGACCCTCTCCAAGGGGTATCCCAAGGCAGGAGGGCCCCCAGTGCATCCCTGCTGACCCCTGTACCCCAATTCTCCCAAATTTGGGAAATCCTAGACCCTCTCCAAGGGGTATCCCAGGGCAGGAGGGCCCCCAGTGCATCCCTGCTGGCCCCTTCACCCCAGTTCTCCCAGCACCAGTGGGTGTTGCCAACTGGACCCTCTGGATTTAACAACATCAAGCTCTGACTCAGAGCCTCAACTCTGCCAAACTGTTCAGAGTTCCAAATCCACAGGGATTTGGGAAGGGATTGAAGTGCACTGGGAATTTCTCTTCTCTGCCCTGGCCAGCCCCGACTGTCCAAATGCTCCTCCCACAGCCCAGGGACCACCCCCAGGACCCTCCTCCTCCTCCTCCTCCCAGTGCCGGGGGCAGTTTTCTCTCCTCCCACCTGGGCGCCGCTCACCTTGGTGGGCGAGGGGACCGGGGGTGCCCCCGGGGAGCCGAGGGAGGGGGTGGGGATGACGGGGGCCACCAGTGGGGTCTGGGCAGGTGTGCCAGGCTCGCTGCTGCTCATCTCCCCGCCGGACGCCGAGGCCGAGCCCGAGGGTCCGGCCGTGCCCCCGGACGCCGATGATGTGGGGGTCCGGGTGGGCTGCAAGAAACCAGCAGGGGGGTCAGGGGGAGTCAAGGGGGACATCCCAAGGGATGGTGTGATCCCACAGCCTCCCACTGGGACACCTCTGGTGACTCCCAGATTCCCGTTTCCCCTAGGGGAAACCTGGAGTGACAGTGGGGATTCCCTGATTTGTGTCAGTGTCGGACTCCCAGGAATTCTGCTCTGGAGGAGCTGGGCTCGGAGAGAATTCATGGATAATCCACTGGAGAAGGACTCCACATGTTTCTCAGAGAAGTTCTGGCTGCCTCAAATCCCTGGAAGTGTCCAAGGCCAGGCTGGACAAGGCTTGGAGCATCCTGGGATAGTGGCACTGGACGATCTCCAAGGTCCCTCCCAACCCAAACCGTTCCAGGATTAAAGGTCCCAGCTCCAGAGGGTGAGACAGCAAAACCTCAGAGCCCACCAAGATGAGAACAGATTTTTAGGGGAGCAACAGGAAAATCACCAAGGAGTGAGTTCACAGAGTCCAGGGGGGCCTGGTGCTGCTTCATTAGCACTTATGAGGCTGTTAATTAATCACTGTCTGAACCCAGGCAGTGGGAAAAGGGGTGAGAGAAGCACCAGGTGCCCCCCAGGCTCCCACTGGTCTCCTCAAAGATCCTATTTCTGGACCACTCACCACTGACTGTGTAAATTAAATTTCCTTGATTTTACTCCTGGAAATAAAAATCTGGGATTTTGTGACACGAGGGTTCACCAGGTGTGTGGTTTAACCCATGGGCACAGCTGAGAAGGTGAGACATTCTCCCTCTGCCCTTATTTTCCCCAAAATGGAAGCAAATCCAATCTAACTCCACTGCAGCAAGTCCAGCACCCCTGCCTGAACTGGGATGATCCCAGTTCTCCCAGGCACAGAAAACAGGGAATTTCTGAGTGGCACCGTGCCCCATGTGCTTTCTCCCAGCTACAACTCAAAACAAAGATGTTTGTTGTTCCTGGTGCTTTTGGGGTCACAGATCCCTCACAGAGAGCAGAGTTAGATGGGATATTGGGAAGGAATTCCAGGCTGTGAGGGTGGTGAGGCCCTGGCACAGGTTGTCCAGAGTGTCCAAGGCCAGGTTGGACAGGGCTTGGAGCAACCTGGGATAGTGGGAGCGCTCCTGGGTGGAGCTGGATGGGCTTTAGGTCCCTTCCAGCCCAACCCATTCCACAATTCCAGGATCCCAACTCCACCTCCCTGCCCACTGCACAGGTGTGAAGCCAAAGGAACAGGAGGTCCCACAGGACATCCCTGCAGAGAAAATCAACAAGAACCACTCAAACCCAGGGAATGGGATGGGATCCCAGAGCCCTGGGGCTGATGGAACCCAGCCCTGCCTGGGCTGAGGCGCTGGAAGCATCCAGCGAGGACAGAGCCCTGGCACAGGAGAGTTCTCCATTCCCAAACTCAATCTTTACAGATTTCTCTCCCACATTTCCTCCCTTCAAGCCACAAGTCCCTTCCCAAGGTGAATCCTGCTGGCTGGAGCAGCCCTCGAGAGCCAGCTGGGACCACACAGCCCTGCCTGACACCTCAGGCTGTCTCAGATCCCACTGAGAAACACTCAGCACAAGCCAGGACAGTCAGGGAGCAGCAACCCCCACAGGGACCCCCTGGCACAGCCTGGGCACTGCCACACGGATTTCACACTGTTCCACGGCTGCTCCATCCTGGGAGAGGGTCCCCAAGGATCTGACTGCTCCAGAGGAGTCCATCACCCCTGAGAGCTCCTCTGGGCTCTGCACAATGAGCTGGAAGGACAACAGGAATGCACGGTGGGGCTGGGAACCAAAGGGTCCTGTTTGGGCGGGGTTGGTATCGAGTGGATCGTGTTTGGGTGGGATTGGCACCCACTGGGTCATGTTTGGGTGGGGTTGGTATCACATGGATCATGTTTGAGTGGGACTGGCAATGAATGGATCATTTTTGAAGGGGGTTGGCACTCGCTGAGTTGTGTTTGAGATGGTGCCCACGACAATTGCCATGTTTGAGTGGGGTTGGCAATGAATGTTTCATGTTTGAACTGTGTTGGCACCCAATGGATCGTGTTTGGGTGAGGTTGGCAACCAATGGATCATGTTTGGGTGAGGTTGGCAATGAATGGATCATGTCTGAATGGAGTTGGGAACCAATGGATCGTGTTTGGGTGAGGTTGGCAACCAATGGATCATGTTTGGGTGAGGTTGGGAATGAATGTTTCATGTTCAAATGGTGTTGGCACCCAATGGACTGTGTTTGGGTGGGATTGAGACCAATGGATCATGTTTGGGTGAAGTTGGCAATGAATGGATCGTGTTTGGGTGGAGTTGCCAACCAATGGATCATGTTTGGGTGGTACTGGCACCCAATGGATCGTGTTTGAGCAGGGCTGGCAACCAACAGCTCATGTTTGAGTGGGGTTGGCAATGAAAGGATCATGTTAGAATAGTGTTGGCACCCAAGACTGTGTTTGGGTGGGGTTGGTACCTAATGCACCATGTTTGAGATGGTGTTGGCACCCAATGGGTGTGTTTGAGTGGGGCTGGCACCCAATGGATCCTGTCTGTCGGTGATCCAGGCTCGTGACGGGGTTGACACTCCAACGCTCCGAGTGGCGCTGGCACCCGCGGGGCCGTCGGTGCCCGGTGCCCCCCGCGCCCGGCGCCCCCAGCGTGGCTGCTCACCTTGGGTCGGCGGGCGGTGCTCTGGAGGGCAGCGGGAGCAGAAGCAGAGAGGACAGACAGTCACACAGGGACAGAGGAGCAGAGAAGAGCCGGCGGCGGCCGGAGCGGCAGAGCAGGGAAAGGAGACAAAAGACAGCACGGCATCGTTAGTGTGCCCGGCATCGTTAGTGTGCCCGGCATCGATAGTGTGCCCGGCATCGATAGTGTGCCCGCGGCACCGGGTGAGTGCGGCGTCGTCAGCGTGGGGGCTCATTAACCTGCCCCAAGGATGCTCTGGGTGGGACCCACCGGCACAGCTCCCATGGGATCCCCTGGCACTGCTCCCGTGGGATCCCCTGGCACTGCTCCCGATGGGATCCCCTGGCACTGCTCCCGTGGGATCCCCTGGCACTGCTCCCATGGGATCCCCTGGCACTGCTCCCATGGGATCCCCCTGGCACTGCTCCATGGGGATCCCCTGGCACAGCTCCCATGGGATCCCCTGGCACAGCTCGTGGGATGCCCCTGGCACAGCTCCCATGGGATCCCCTGGCACAGCTCCTATGGGATCCCCTGGCACAGCTCCCGTGGGATCCCTGGCACAGCTCCTGTGGGATCCCCTGGCACAGCTCCCGTGGGATCCCCTAGCACAGCTCCTATGGGATCCCCTGGCACAGCTCCCGTGGGATCCCCTAGCACAGCTCCCGTGGGATCCCCTGGCACAGCTCCCGTGGGATCCCCTGGCACTGCTCCCATGGGATCCCCTGGCACAGCTCCCGTGGGATCCCCTGGCACAGCTCCTATGGGATCCCCTGGCACAGCTCCCATGGGATCCCCTGGCACAGCTCCCCTGGGATCCCCTGGCACAGCTCCCATGGGATCCCCTAGCACTGCTCCTATGGGATCCCCCTGGCACAGCTCTCGTGGGATCCCCTGGCACAGCTCCGTGGGATCCCCCTGGCACAGCTCCTATGGGATCCCTGGCACAGCTCCCATGGGACCCCTGGCACAGCTCCCGTGGGATCCCCTAGCACAGCTCCCATGGGATCCCCCTGGCACTGCTCCCGTGGGATCCCCTGGCACTGCTCCCATGGGATCCCCTGGCACTGCTCCCATGGGATCCCCTGGCACAGCTCCCCGTGGGATCCCCTGGCACAGCTCCCATGGGATCCCCTGGCACAGCTCTCGTGGGATGCCCTGGCACAGCTCCCATGGGATCCCCTGGCACAGCTCCTATGGGATCCCCTGGCACTGCTCCCATGGGATCCCCTGGCACTGCTCCCATGGGATCCCCTGGCACAGCTCCCGTGGGATCCCCTGGCACAGCTCCTATGGGATCCCCTGGCACAGCTCCCATGGGATCCCCTGGCACAGCTCCCGTGGGATTCCCTGGCACAGCTCCCGTGGGATTCCCTGGCACTGCTCCCATGGGATCCCCTGGCACAGCTCCCGTGGGATCCCCTGGCACAGCTCCTATGGGATCCCCTAGCACTGCTCCTATGGGATCCCTGGCACAGCTCCCGTGGGATCCCCTGGCACAGCTCCTATGGGATCCCCTGGCACAGCTCCCGTGGGATCCCCTGGCACAGCTCCCGTGGGATCCCCTGGCACAGCTCCCCTGGCACCACAGGAGCAGAGCCCAGAGCCAGCACAGCCCTTGGTCACTCCCAAACTCCATCCCCACCCCTCTAGCCTGGTGTGGGGACAGAGGGCACATCCTGAACCCCCCATGCTGACCCCCCAGATACCCCAGGGCAGATCCACCTTGTGTTTCCAAGGAATTTTGGTCTTCAGAGGCAAAGCCTGGTTCAGGTTGATTGGGCATTCCAGGCTCCATGGGCGGGGGGGTTTAACCTCCCACACTTTTCCCAGAGACTCCCAGAGCAGGAGGTGAAAAGGATTTAACCTTAAACATGAGTTTTCTTCTTTCCTCATCCCTCTGGTTTTCCAAAGGGCCCAGAGCCCCCAGGCTCTGCTTTGTTATACCAAAAATTCCAGCTCCCAACTTTTCCTTTCATGGCTGGAATTAAATCATTCACGAATTTTGGGACAGGACCCTCCCACACCCCTCCATGCACATGCAGCAGCTCCCAGCAGATCAGGGAGGGGAGGCCACGGGGCCCAGCCCAGAACAGAGACAGATATGAAATTATTTAGAATTTTTCCCCTTAAAAAAAATCCCTAATGGAAGGAAAAGGAGGAGTGACCAGGCTGGTGCTGGGGGCAGGGGGTGGGCAGGGCATAGGGAACATCTGTCCAGCTGCAGCCTTGGAGCACTTCTACGCTCTCCCTCATTGCTGATTCCACAACCTAATCCCAGCTGGGAATAAGCAGGAGCAGAACAGATGGATAATGGTGCTGCCACATGATCCCATGTCCAGGATGGAGCCCACCAGGGACCAGCAGCTCCAGCTGACATCCAACACGGCCGTGTTCCCTCCCGAGGCCTGGGGAAACCTCGGAGCTCTGCTTCCCTGTTTTCAATATAAACCTGGATGTGTTTGCACTTCCAAACTTCCCACACCTCTGGCATTGCTTCAGCTAAATCCTGCTCTGCTCACTTCCAGCCTTTTCCCAAAGGCTGTATTCCATGTCAGTCCCAAGGGAAGACATTCCCATCTTCCACAGCATCTCCTGCGTGACCAAATTTGTCAGGAAAATGGAATGACAGCAGCAAAAGTTCCAGACCCTCAGGTGAAACCCTCAGGATGCCCTTCAGGAGCTCTCCAGCATCTTCCCAAAGTCCAACTAAGCAACATGGAGCAGCAACAAAAACCTGGGAAACAATTGGAAAATGCCTTCTTCAGGAATTCCACAGGTGGAGATGTCCCCACTCCATGCCACACACGTGGGGGGACTCAGGTCCCACACTGACCACTGAGTCCTTGGACATGGGGAAATGTCACCTGAGACTGTCCTGGGGGGCACCAAATCCTTCCCTGGGCCTTTTCCTGGATGGGGAACACTGATCCATGTTCCAGGAGACACCAAGCTTTGTCCTGGGGGACACTGAGCCTTGTCATGGCCATGGGGTGAGCGACTCCAACTCAAACCACACCCTAAAAACAAGGAGAAGACTCCTGGTAACCATCCCCAAAGCTGTGTGGAATTACAGTGAATAATCCTGCTTTGTGCATCCTTGGGAGTTTTGGTCCCCTCCATGTGATGCCACTGAAAGTTGAGCTCCAAGACCCCCTGGGATCTGTGGCAAAGGGATGTTCTGGGATGCTCCAGCTGCTCTCTCCATCAGGAATGGGGGATGGCTGGGCTCCCCTCCATGCTGGCACCTTCCTGTCCGTCCATCTGTCCCCAGCTGGTCATGCCTGGATCTGGAAAAACAGGTGACCAGGATGGGACATGGATTTTCTGGTATCCAGCATCGTGCCAGCACTGGGATCAGAGGCTCCAGCCCCACCTGGACCCTCCTGGATCCAGGATGCTCCAACCCCCCCACTGGGGATGGATGTTCCATTGGAGGTTCTGGGCTCTGCTGTGTAATGCTGCTGCATCAATATTTGATGGAATTACAAAACCTCTGCTCCCAGGGGAGCGCTGGGGGCTCCGAACCGGCGCGCTCCGAGATGGGCTCGGCTTCTGGCAGCAGGAACTCTGCAAAAATCCTCCTGGATACCAAGGACTGACTCTGGTGGGGTTGGCATTGCCTGCTGAACGTGGGGTCCCTCAAGTCCCTCCTGATTTGGTTCTGCTCCAGGTGTGGGAATCCTGATGCTCCTGATGCAGCCAGGAGCAGCAAGCGTTGGATGGATGAGCAGCAATGTGTGAATGTCACCTTCCAGAGGGCAGGACAGGGGAGGTGTCACTGGAGCCTCCTCCTGGATTCAGTTTCAAAGCTTCAAGTCTGAACTTCACAGATTTTGGCTGCTGCTGTGGAGGATTCCCAGAGTTTCCAGGAGGATTCCGATTGGCAGCAGCTCCTGAGTGGGGTATGAGGTGATGCCCAGGCACTGACCCACTGCTGGTCCACGCTGATGCCATCCCACTCAATTCCTGGGAATTTGGACCCTCAGAGGCACCTCCCCTCTGCTGGAGCTGAGTGTCAGCCCCCTGGCAGCAAGATGAGCCCCTCAGGGTGTGGTTCCCCGGGATACTGCTGGGAATTCTGCATTTTAAACAAACAGCACCACCCAGCAGGTGCCCAGCCTCACAGGTGTGATTCCTTGGGCAAGGAGAGGAGCAAAAAAAATAAAGCAGGATGGAATCCAGGCACCAGCAGCCCTCACTCCCCACTCCAATGGGGCAGAGGGAAAGCAGCATCCATGAAACTTTCCATGGGGAAGAGGATTAACAGGGACACGTGATGAGGAGCGTCGGTGTCTGAGCTCAGGGAAGTGCTGGTGTAAATCAGGAGTGTTTACTGCCAGGTACTGGCCCAGCTCAGGTCTATTCCCTGCCATCAGCCAGAAATTCCCAGGATTTCTCTTTAAGCTGAGCAGTGACATCGTGGTTACACTAAAAATAAACATATAGGCCAGTGCCCGCGCTGTCACCTGCGGGAATGGCAGCCTGGCAGGGACCGGGTACTGCCAGTCTCTGGGAATGCCAAAGGCTGAACCCAACAGGAAAACCGGGATTATGGACACACAGCTTCCCCAGGGTGGGCACCAGTGGCACCAGCAGCAGGAACAGCACTGTCAGTCTCAGGCTGTGGGGACAGGGACAGCAGCAGCCATGGCACTGGCACCTCTGGGGTGGGGATGGCACCAGCAGCAGGGACAACACAGGCAGCAGGGACAGCACTGACACCCCCAGGCAGCGGGGATGGCATCGGCAGCGGGGACAGGGATGGCATCGGCATCCCCCAGGGCAGGGTTGGCACCGGCAGCGGGGACAGGGATGGCACCGGCAGCGGGGACAGGGCCCCGGCAGAGCCGCAGAGCCGCTGCATTGGCCGGGTGACACGGCCAGGGGACTCCGGGAGCTTCGCAAGGCAAAGCCAGCCATGAACCGCTGCTCGCCCACCGCCCCCCTCCTCCCCGAGCCCGTCACGCTCCCAATTACAGCCCGGCAGCATCAACACGGGGAAAACGGGGGGGAAAAAAGAGCGAGGAGGCGGCTGGGAAGCGGGGATGCGGTGCCGGGGGATGCGGGCGCGGACCGTACCTTGCGTGTGGCCGGGGCCTGCCTCATCGTGGCGCCGGAGCGGGAGGAGACGGAGCAGCGGGTCAGTCAGCACGGCCGGACACGGCAAATGGCCGCGGCCACCGCCGGCCGCTCGCCACGTCCTGCCCGGGGGCTCGGCGGGGGTTTGGGGGGTCCAGGGCAGCCCCCCCCGGCCGCGGCCGCTCGTCCCCGCTCCGCCGGTGGCTCCAACCACCGCCCCGGCGGCTCATGACATCACCGCGGAGGGGCCGCACCGCCGGGCGCTGCACCGAGCCGGGCGGCGTGCGGATGGCGATGGGGATGGGGATGGCGCGGATGTGATGCTGCGCTCGGGGAGGGGACGGGGGGGCGTTCTCAGGGGCTCAGAGCCCCCCGGGTGCGATCTCGATGCTCCCCCGTGCTGCTCTCGGCATCCCCGCGGTGCCCGCAGCCAAACCCGCCCCGCGCTGGGTAAATCCCCCGGGAGCGGACAGAGCGGATGGACAGATGGACGGCGCCGAGCCCGCAGGGATGGACAGATGGACACAGGGACCATCTTGCCGCGCTGCCATCACCCAGCGCCGGCTCCGCACCCGCGGCCGACACGGAGCTCAGGGCAGCGCTGCACGGCTGAGGGTGTGGAGAGACCCCCCCGGGCATCGGAGAGCTCCCAAATCCCAAAAATCCCTGCCCTAAAAACGCCCCTGCGGAGCGCGCTGCGCACTCAGGGTGGTGCCCAGCACATCCTGCCCGGCATTCCTGTTGTCCCTGGACAAGAACTCTGCTGGGAACCCACAGGATGTCACCAAGCAGCATCTCCAAACTTTCCAGGAATCCGTGTCCTGCCCCATAGAGTGCTGAGACCAGGACAGCAGCTCCCTTTACATTCCCTTTAAATCCCATATATTACATTACATTATGTAACATGAACACAGACCTCATCCAACCGCGTTATTTTCCAATATTCCCACACTTTGAGGGGAGAGGAGCTCAGGGTGCCCCAGGCTCACCCAACCCTTCCACACACAGAGGGAATTTTACCTCCATAATCTCCAGACCCTCAGCACAATCCTGCCAATCTCCTGGAAGAAGCCTTTAAAGGCCTCTTTTTCCCCAAGGGTTGACATTCCCTGGAAGCAGCTCCCCAAGGTTGTCATGCTGGGGACATCCTATGTCCAACTGATGTGTGCTAGGATCTGATTCCTGAAAAAAACCCAGATCAGGGAATCCAGCAGCTGTGGGAGAAGTGTCCAAGGCCAGGTTGAATGGAGTTGGGAACAACCTGGGATAGTGGGAGGTGTCCTTGCCAGTAGCAAGAGATGGACCTGGGTGGGCTTTAAGGTCCTTTCCAATCCATAATCCAAACCACTCCATAATTCTGGAGCTTCTCTGTTCTGGAGTCAGGATTGCTGGGAGTGTTCCCACTGGAGAAGGGAAGGCTCCAGGGAATCATCAGAGCCCTTTGGAGAACCTAAAGGGGCTCCAGGAGATCTGGAGAGGGACTAGGGACAAGGCCTGGAGGGACAGGACACAGGGAATGGCTCCCACTGGGAAAGGGGAGATGGGCTGGAGATCTTGGGAAGGAATTCCTGGCTGGGCTGGAATTCCCAGATTTGCTGTGGCTGCCCCTGCATCTCTGGCAGTGTCCAAGGCCAGGCTGGATAGAGCTTGGATCCACCTGGGATGGTGGGAGGTATCCATGGATGGGCTTTCAGGTCTCTTCTAACCCAACCCATTCCATGATCCGCTCTCCCACAGCTCCCTTTGACTGCTGGCAGGCACTGGGGGCAGGGGAGTGATCCCAAGGGACATTTTTGGCAGCTGGAATTGCATCTCTTAAGGAAGAAGCCCCAAGCTCCATCAGCCTGAGCACCAAAAAACCCCTTCAGGAGCCAGAGCTGACACAGACCCAGCTTCTGGTGTCATCCAAACCCATTCCAACAGAATCTCCCTCCCATTCCCACCAGCCCTCACCCAAAGCACGGGGAAAAGGAACCCCTCAAGAAGCATTTCTGTAGAGAAAACAGCTACACATTTCCAGATGAAATCATCCCAGATCCATGGCTTTAAGCCCCTGCATGATCCGAGTGCTGTGTCCATCTCTGGAGGAGCCACGTGCAGGCTCACACGGATTTAAGTTTAAGATAATTATGGGTATTAGAGCTGCTCTAATGAACCAGCTCCTCTCCTTGCACACAGCTCTGCTCCCTAAATCCAGAATATATCAACTCTTCCCACACAAAGATCCAATAAATGCAGCAGCAGGGAGAAAATGCAATTTAACCCCAGAAAATGGTGTTAGTGCTTTGGGCTGTCCCTGAAACTCCTCAGGGATGGCTAAGGGAGGTTTTTTATCCTAAATCCATGAGAAGGAGCTTGTGGCACCACCACAGATTGGAGAATTCCTGGCTTTTGGCGGGACTGTAGAGGAGATGCCAGGGTTAACTCCAGTTCTTTTTCATGGAGTCATCCATTTGCAGCACCAGATGCTGCTCAGCTCCTGGCCCCAGAGAGTGACATCAAAACAATCACCACAGACTCCCCTGGGGACACAAAGAGCTGCCACAGGGGTGTCACCGAGGAACAGCAGTGCCAGGAAAATCACCTCTGGGTCCATCCAAGCCCTGCCATGGACACGGTTTGGGCAGCTGGGATGAGGTGGGGTTTGGGAGCTGATCGGATTAGCTGCTCCTTTAAAGGATTACAGGGCTTGGGGCGGCCCCTCTGCGTTCCACAGACCAGCTGGGACCTGCTCCGGGTGGGAATGGGCCATCTGCTCCTGCATGGGGACCGGGGTAACACCGGGGTAACACTGGGGTAACAACCGGGGTAACAGCAGGGTAACACCGGGGTAACAACCAGGACAACACCAGGGTAACACCGGGGTAACACTGGGGTAACAACCGGGGTAACAGCAGGGTAACAGCAGGGTAACAGCAGGGTAACAACCAGGATAACACCAGGGTAACACTGGGGTAGCAACCAGGATAACACCAGGGTAAACAACCAGGGTAACACCAGGATAACACCAGGGTAACACTGGGGTAACAACCAGGGTAACACCAGGATAACACCAGGGTAACACTGGGGTAACAACCAGGATAACAGCGGGGTAACACCGGGGTAACAACCGGGGTAACAATCAGGATAACAGCGGGGTAACACCGGGGGTAACAACCGGGGTAACAATCAGGATAACACCGGGATAACAGCAGGGAAACAACCAGGGTAACACCGGGGTAACACCGGGGTAACACCGGGGTAATAACCGGGACACTGACCCGGGTACTCCTGCATGGAGACTGGGATAACACCGGGATAACAGCAGGATAACAGCCCAGACACTGACCCAACAACTCCTGCATGGAGACCGGGATAACACCGGGGTAACACCGGGGTAACAACCGGGACACTGACCTGGGTACTCCTGCATGGGGACCAGGATAACACCAGGGTAACAACCCAGACACTGGCCTGGCCTCTCCTGCATGGAGACCAGGATAATACCAGGATAACCCTGGGATAACACCAGGATAACATTGGGATAACAACCTGGACACTGGCCTGGCCACTCCTGCATGGAGACCCAGATAACACCAGGATAACACCAGGATAACCCTGGGATAACATGGGGTAACAACCTGGACACTGACCCAGCCACCCTGGGGTGGGATCAGATGGGATGGGTGCCCAGCAGAGAGGGAGCTGCAGCCCCAGGACACACCACAGGAATCCAGCCCTGGCACATGGAATGCCACTGGGAGACTGAAAGGAGCAGGGATGTCACTGGAGGGGACAAACCTGATCCATCTGAAGGACAATCCCAGGGATCAAACTGGCTGCAGCTGCAGGGGACAGGTGAGGTGGCAGGACAGGATTTAACAGTAGGGTCACAGCACCAGCACATGCCACCTGTGGATGTGGCACTTGGGGACACAGCCTTGACAGTGCCAGAGGAACAGTTGGACTCAGAGGGCTTTTCCAACCTAAATATTCCACAATTCCATGATCCTAGAGTGGGTCAGAACCCAGCAGCCCACCCTGACACCCCTGAGCAAGGCAGAGTTTTTGCTGGAGCCTTTCCCTTCACCCCTGGGAGCCCTCTGCTCCCACCACAGCCCTGCCACCTCTGTGTCCCTGGGAGGTGACATCTGTGACCCAGTGCCACCAGCATGCAGAGACCCAGACCACAGACACACTGCCATGGGGATGAAGACAACACAACCTGTTTCATCCCAAAAATGACCTGGGAAAGATCCTTTTCCTGCTCTTTAATCACATTTTGGGGTCCTTTCCAGCCAGCCTGGCCCAGGAGAGAGGCCAGCACCTCCTGAGGACAGCCTGGACCTCCTGCTCCAAGACACCCTGACACGGTGTCACAGCCAAGGGACAGGACCCCCGATGTCCTGTAGCCCCTGCTCCGAGCCCTGTAAACAGCCACAAGGGCCACAGCACTCCCAAATCCATGGGAAACAGGGAAGGACCACAGCAGGGGGGGAAAGGCCCATCTGGACACGATTAAAGTCTATATTTGACACACAGGAGCCGCTGTAATCCCTCGGAACGAGGATTTACCTGCTAATTACTCGAATTATCCAGGACTCCCCCCCTGGATGGCACATCCCTGTGTGGGACAGGGGGGCTCTAAGGGTCATTAATGGCTGAAAATTGTGAGGGGACAGCAGGGCCTGGCACGGGGCTGTCCCTCTATGGGGACATCCTTGTGTGAGGTGTGACCGTGCAGCCAGGACAAGGGTCAGGACAGTGACAGATCCCCAAGACAGTGACAGTCACAGATCCGTGATCCTCAGGAAAATGACTGTCACTACAATCCTCAGGACAGGGATAGATCCAGATCCTCAGGACAGTGATTGTCACCTAGACAGGATCCTCAGGACAGTGACAAATCCATGATCCTCAGGACAGTGACAGTCACAGCCCCAGATCCCCAGGGCAGTGTCAGATCCATGATCCTCAGGGCAGTGACAGTCACACCTCCATGATTGCCAGGGCAGTGACAGTCAAAATCCATGATCCTCAGGGCAGTGACAGTCACACCCCCATGATTGCCAGGGCAGTGACTGTCACACCCCATGATTGCCAAAACAAATGACAGTCACAAATCCATTATCCTCAGGACAGTAACAATCACACCCCATGATTGCCAGGACAGTGACAGTCACAGCCCCAGGTCCCCACGGCAGTGACAGATCCGTGATCCTCAGGGCAGTGAAGGTCACAGCCCCAGGCCCCCAGGGCAGTCACAGTTCCATGATCCCCAGGCAGTGACAGTCACAGCCCCAGGTCCCCAGGGCAGTGTCAGATCCATGATCCTCAGGGCAGTGACAGTCACAGCCCCAGATCCCCAGGGCAGTGTCAGATCCATGATCCCCAGGCAGTGACAGTCACAGCCCCAGGTCCCCAGGGCAGTCACAGTTCCATGATCCCCAGGCAGTGACAGTCACAGCCCCAGGTCCCCAGGGCAGTCACAGTTCCATGATCCCCAGGCAGTGACAGTCACAGCCCCAGGTCCCCAGGGCAGTCACAGTTCCATGATCCTCAGGGCAGTGACAGTCACAGCCCCAGGTCCCCAGGGCAGTGTCAGATCCGTGATCCTCAGGACAGTGACAGTCACACCCCCGTGATCCTAATCCCAGCCACAGCTCTGAGCAGACAGCAGGGACACAGTGGGGACACAGTGGGGACACAGAGCTGCTGCAAACCCACCAGAACAAGGACAGGGAAGAAAGTACCCAACATTCCAAAAAGCAATTCCATCTCAGAAGAGCCCCTTGGAGCTGGCAGGACCAGGATGAAGGAACCACATGAACCCTGCAGCCTCAGGGACATGCAGAGACCTGGATCTGGAGGGGACACAAGGAGGGGACACTTGGGGGCAATTGCTCCTCTCCTCTGGACTTCCCATGGACAAACAGAGCTCTTTGGACCATTTTTCCACCCAAAAATCGACACAGAAGCAGCTGGAAAGCAAATCTGGACCAAAGGGTGCACAGGTACCACCTCCCTCCCCTCTCCCACATCCTTGGCTTTTCTCTTGGCCAAATTCCCAAGTAGAAAAAAAGATTCCCCAAATTTCCTGCAGGGAATGATAACTTGGTGTCCTTGCCCTTGGCAGTGTCATGGATTGAGTTGGGCTTTAACATCCATCCCAACCCAAACCAGTCTGAGATTATTTACCAAGACCTTTAGAGTTTCAGCTCATCCTTGCAAGAAAGATTTTTGGTTTCAATAATTGTCACAAACCAGGTGGGTTTGAGTGTCCCCAAGAGGAATCAGAAGCCCAGGGACAGGACACTGAGAAGGTGCCACTTGTCCCTGAGTCACCGGAGGGTTTAGGATTTATAAAAATATCAGGTTGTGCCAAGGGAGATTCAGGTTGGATAGCAGGAAAATTCCTTCATGGAAAGAGCTGGAAAGATTTTCAAGAGGCTGCTCAGAGCAGGGGGACAATCCCCATTCCCAGGGGAATTCGGGACACTTGGGGACACCGGGACACCGGTGGAGAACTCGCTGGCCGCAGAGGCTTTTCCCACCCAAACATTCCAGGATTCCAGGCTGATGTGCCACCACCCGCAGCGATGTCCCCTCCCTGGCTGGGAGCACATGCAGGGACAGCCATGCAGCGCTGGGATGGAGCGGGGTGGGGACAGTGAGGATGGCGATGGCCCCGGGCATGCGGCCGCGCGCGGGGGGAGGGACAAACGGCACCTTTTTGGGCTTGGCTCCGCGCTGCGTGAGGAGGGAACAGAAGGAATGTTAGACTGGCCTGGAGGCTCTCCTAGGAACCCCCCTCAGGCTGCAGGAAAGGCAGGAGGGGAGATATAATCAGGGAAATTTAAGTAGATTAAGGAGAAAATAGCCCTGGAGTCACCCCCTCGATCTGCCCCTCCCAGCACAGAGAATTTGGGGAGTCAGGACATGTCCAAAAGAGGAAGAAATCATTTCATGGTGCAAAGATAGGTTAAAGGGATTGGGGGACCAGGGTTTCTCAGGATGCAGATGAAAGAGGATGTAAGGACAAGGGGAATGGTTTCCCACTGCCAGAGGGCAGGGATGGATGGGATATTGGGAAAGAATTCCTCCCTGTGAGGGTGGGGAGGGACTGGGATGGAATTCCCAGAGAAGCTGTGGCTGCCACTGGATCCTTGGAAGTGTCCAGGGCCAGGCTGGATGGGGCTTGGAGCCACCTGGATGGGCTTTGAGGTCCCTCCCAGCCCAAACCATTCCAGGATTCCACGACAAACCAGCAGGAATGCCCCAGCTGCACACGGAGCAGCATCTCCTGTCCTGACCCCTTCACACCAGCAGCACAAAACAATTCTAAGAATAATCCCCACACCCTGATTTCAAGAATGCTGAGGTTTCCTAAATATTCTCTTTGTCTTCTAATGAATTCCAGGGTGGAATTAAACCAGGAGGATCAGGCAGGGAGCACATGGAGCACAGGCTCCAGCAGTGCCAGGGGTTGATGGATCACACCCCACACAGCAGGAAAAAGACAAAAATCATCTCAAATCCCTCAAACACAGGGCAGGGAATCCATTTTCATCCTCCCCTCTGGCTGGAGCTCGTGTTCTCTGAGATCTGAGCTCAGTGAACCTCCAGGTGCTGCTCCATCCCCATCCCAGCACCCAGCTCTGGGGTGGGGAGCAGAATTCCCACCCGGGAATTATCTGGAACAGCAGCACAGGAGGCTGGGCCCCAGTGTGCCCCAACCCAGCCCCACAGGTGCCACATGCACAGAAACCCCCTGTCCCCACCATTTCCTTTCCCACACTGCCCACATCCCAGCTGGGCCAGTTTATACCCATGGAAAATCCAGTTTCTACCCCAAAACACACAAACACACCCAGTTCCATTCCTGATTCCCAGGAGTGACCTGGGCAGTGCTGGGGGAACAGCTGGACTTGATGGTCTCAGAGAGTTTTTCCAGCCTCAGGATTCCATGATTCCTCACTACCCCACATCTGTATGGCCATTCCTGAGGACAGGAACCTGCTCCAGATTCCATTCCTTAGGAAATATCCCTCACATTTGGGTACAACATGTTCCTTCCATGTCCCAGAAGCCACTGGAGCTCCTGGATGAAGACCAGAGGGAGGTGCCCCTGAAGCCCTGCAAGTGTCCAAGGCCAGGTTGGACAGGGATTGGAGCCACCTGGGGTAGTGGAAGGTGGAAAGCAAGGGGCTTTGAGGTCCTTTCCAGGGATTCCATGAGGGTCAGAGTTTGAAGGAAAGCAGCCAGGGAATGCTGCTGAACTCAGATCAAAATGTGTGACACAAGACCTGCACTGGGATAACCCCTCAGGAAATGACTGATTCCTGACCAGTGGCTGAAAATGACTTTTTTTTACACCTTGTTTCCCATGGGTTTCAGGAGAAATTTGCTTTTCCATGGGTATTTTATTCCATGGAAAGTGTGTCTGTGTGCTCTTCCCAAAGGGATGAAAACCTCTCAGAGGTGACAAAGTGCTGGGGTCACTCACCAGTTTGCTGGCCTTGGTGGCATCAAGAGAATCTGTGGAGAGAGCAGAAACAGAGCCATGAGCCTGAGGGACACCCCTCAGTGTCCCTGCAGCCAGAGGGCACCCAGCAGGGGGACAGGAGAATTTGGGAAGTGGGAGTGAAGCAGAGTCAGGAAATGGTGGCACAGTGGGGTGTGGGTTGGAGGAACAGGGAATTCCTTATGGGATCTGCTGGCTGAGGAAGGCAAACACTTGGATACACCTCAGAACTGGGGCAGCTCCCACTGCTCTCCTTGGGCTGGATCCCTGGATTTCATGGATTCCCAAGGTCTGGGCACAGGCTGCTCAAGGAGTGGCAGAGTCACCATTGCTGAGGGGGTTGAAACCCATGTGATTGTGGCACTTGGGGACACAGAATCATGGAATGGTTTGGGTGGCAAGGGACCTTAAATCCCATCAACCCCACCTTCTGCCATGGGCAGGGACATCTCCCACTGTCCCAGGAACACTTCCAGGGGCAGTCAAAGCTTCTCTGGGCAACCTGTGCCAGGGCCTCTCCACCCTCACAGGGAGGAATTCCTTCCCAATATCCCACCCCACTCTCCCCTTTTCCAGTGGGAAGCCATTCCCTGTGTCCTGTCCCTGCCTGGCAGGTGTGTCTGGATTCCCAGCCTCTCCCAGGTGTCACAGCTGCCCAGAAGTGTCCCCTCCTGTGCTGGACCCGTGGCAGAACTATCCCTGCATCCTCCACTGCAGTGCTGCTGCAGCAGCTGCTGTATCCATGGAAACCCTTGGCAGGCAGCCACATCCCAGCCCTGCATCCCTGACAGCATCATCCCAGAGCCCACCTGCAGCCAGGGCTCCTCCCTGGTTGGGCTGTCCCAACCCAGCATCCAGCCTGTCCAGGGAAGGAGCTGGGAAGGGGCTGGAGCACCAGGAGCAGCTGAGGGAGCTGGGAAAGGGGGATCAGGGGGAATTCCTGACTCTCCAAAAGTCCTTAAATTCCTGGAGCCAGGTGGGACTTGGGATCTGCTCCTAGGGGACAGGAGGAGAGGGAACAGCCTCAAGCTGTGCCAGATTGGATATTGGGAAAATTCCTTCTTGGAAGGCAGGGGTGGAGTCCCCATCCCTGGGGGGCTTTACCAGCCCTGTGGATGTGGCACTTGGGGACAGGGACACTGGTGGCCTGGGCAGTGCTGGGGGATTAAGGGGTTATCCGAGGGCTTTTCCAGCCTAAATGAATTCAGTACTCTATTTTACGATTCTGTGCTGACTGCAGCATCCAAAGCAGAGAGTCATTCAATTTTCCCCAACTAATTTCACCTCCTACTTCCGGAGAGAGGAGAAATCCCACCCACAGCCAACACCCACCTCCCTCAGCCCACCCCATCCGCCAATCCCGATCCCACAAACGCTTCCCACCCCATCTGCCAATCCCGATCCCACAAACGCTTCCCACGTGGAGCTCCCGGCTTGGCAGACGGAGCAGCCAAGGCAGGAAGCTGGCAGAGCCCCTGCCGGCAGCTCCCGGGATCCCGCAGAGCCGGGGGAAAACATTCCCGACAAAGCAGAGCTCACAGGGAGGGAGGGAAGCCTGTCTGGGCTCCCAGCCAGGGATGGCGGGGCTGAGGGATGTGGGAAACGGGGAAGGAATGATCAGAGGAGAGAGAGAAGAGATCCCTGCCCACGGGTGGGAATGGGGCTGGAGACAGGGATGCTCCAATTCCACAGGGATGTTGTAATTCCACAGGCTCAGAGTGGTTCAGTGCCCACTGGGAAACAGTCCGTGGTTTCCCCCTTACTACAGGAAGGATTTCCTGGGAATCCAGGAGGGACTCACAACCCTTCCAAGAGAGATTTCCTCCTTCTCTCCAGGAAGGATTTCCCATCTCACCTGGGAAGGACTTCCCACCTTTCCAGAAAGGATTCCCCATCTCTCCAGGAAGGACTCCCACTCCTCCAAAAGAAATTTCCCATTTCTCCAGGAAGGATTCCCACTCCTCCAAGAGGGATTCCCCATCCCCTCAAAGAGAGATTTCCTGTCTCTCCAGGAAGGGAATTCCCATCTCACCTGGGAAGGACTTCCCATCTCTGCAGGAAGGATTCCCACTCCTCCAGGAGAGATTTCCCATTTCTTCAGGAAGGATTCCCACCCCTCCAGGAGGAATTCCCCATCCCCTTCAGAATCATTTCCCATCCCCTCCACTACGGATTCCCACCTCTCTGGGAAGGGTTTCCCAGTTGTCCCATACCTCTCTTGGGGACCTTCATGGCAGCAGAGTCTGGTGTTTCTGGGGATGTTGTGTCTGCTCCATCCTCAAACACCTGGATCTGGAAAAACACAACAACCATCCTTGCCCAAAATTCCCAAACAGGGAGACCAGATCCCTCTGAGAATGGGTCCAGCAGAGCAGATCCCATAGTTTTGGCACAGATTTTTAATTTCATCATTCTGGTTTTGCCATTAACCTCCTGAAAACAGCCACACACTCCTTATTCCCACTGAGAACATGGAATATTCTCACAGGCAATGAGCAAAGTCAAAGCTCTGGATTTGACAGCCTGGAACATCCATAGCAGATTCAGGGATTTCTCTCTGTGAACTATTTTTGGATGCATTTTTGCAGGATAAACATGGAAAATGAGGTTGGGAGGGATTAGATCCCTGAGAGTGAACCAGCCTTGTGTCTCAGATCAACACCTCCAAAATTGTTCCTGCAGAAATTTGCCTGATCCATCACCACCTCCCATCTGCGAGTTCAGCTTAAAAATCAAAATAACCTGAGAAGCTGTCAGACAGGAATTCCATTTTGGGAAGATACCCAACACCAGGAATGATGAAAATTGAATTAAAAGCCACAAGGAGACCAAGGAAAAAGTAATGCCAAGGGAATCATGACACCTGCAGCCATGCAGGGTGGGAATTCTGAGTGGTCTGGGGGGTTCCCAGCAGGTACAGCCTAGGAGGGAATTCCAAAGGTGCTGGAGAGGCTGGGGACAGGGACAGAGCAGGGCTGGATCTGGAGTGACACTGGGAACTGCCACCACAGACTGGGGATATGGTGGCCATGGAGCTCCTCTGCCAGGCAGAGGATTTCCACACAGCAGAAAAGGAGCAGCCATGCTTGGAATTGCCAGCTTGGGTAGAATCAGGGAATCCTGGAATGGGTTGAGTGGGAAAGGACCTTAAATGCCACCCAGTGCCACCCGTGCCATGGGCAGGGACACCTCCCCCTGTGCCAGGCTGCTCCAAGTCCCATCCCAGCTCCCCCTGCTCGCTGCCAGGGATGGGGGATGCATCCAGCCCCAGCCAGAGCCTCGTGCCCAGCGCCCTCTGCCCCTCCCTGCCCTGCCGAGGGTGCCAGCGGTGGGTCCCCCCTTGTGCCTCCCAGGGTGGCTCAGGATCAGCTCTGGACGTGCTGGGACAGCCCTGCACCCACAGCTTTGCTCTGGGATGGAGCATTTGGGGGCTGTTTACCCATCCTGCTTCCCATCTCTGCTCCTGGTGTGCCCCCCACCCATTCCCCAGCTCTGGAATTTTGGGTGGGGGTTGAGCATCACTAGCTGCACACCCAGCCCAGAGGCTGAGGTGACAAAAAATGGGAATGGCTTCCCGCTGGGAAAGGGGAGATTGGGGTGGGATATTGGGAAGGAACTCCTGAGGATGAGGAGGGGCTCGGCTGGAATTCCCAGAGCAGCTGGCTCCCTGGAAGTGGCCAGGGCCAGGTTGGATTGGACAGGGCTTGGAGCAGTCTGGGACAGTGGAAGGTGTCCCTGACTGGCAGGGGGTGGCACTGGGGGGGGGACTCTGAGGTCCCTCCTGGTCCTGCAGACTCAACTTTTTCCCTGTAAACCCCTCAAAGCCTCTCCCAGCTGGCAGGAGAGGCTGAGAGACAGACAAAGGAGCTGGGTGTGTGTGTCCAGTTTTAATGGGAGGAACTGGGAGCGTGGCAGAATTACATTTGGGAAATCTCCATGGTGATCCCAGGAGAGCAGCAGAGCTCCATCCAGCAATTCCCACACACCAGTAGTGTTTGGGGTGGGTGAAAACATGAAAAGCTTCCTGGTGACTTTGTCTCCAGCTCTGGTGGGTTCAGCTCTGTGTTTATCCCATTATTTAAAGGATGGGGATCACCTTCCCTCATCGTGCCTCAAGCTGGTGACAAAGGGACTGAAAAAGTGAATGCTGGACACCTCTTAAAGGTGTTTTCCAACCTCAGTGATTCCTGGAATCACTCCTGGATGAGTCACTGCTGCAGCCTCTGACTATGCACGATCCAAAGGCCTTCCCATGGATGGGACAGCAGATGCTGGGATGGACCCCAGGACCCAAATGCCTTCATTTTGTGCTCAGCTTCCCTCTGTCATCCAATCCCAAGGTCCTGGCATGAGAGGCCACGGGGTGGGACACAAACCAGCCCCTTTGTGCCAGGGAGAGGACAGGAGCTCTGGTGTCACCTCTCTGCCCTTGGAAGGAGACACAGGGAATTACCCTGGAGGATGTTTGCTCTGGAGGGAGCTCCTGGCTCCTGCTGCAGCACACGAGCAGCAAACCTCAGCATTCACACTCACACCCTGTGTTTTATCTCCTTGCAGGTAAACACAATTTAATTAAAATTCCTTGGATCTGCTTCCAGGTAAACATCCAAGATCAATCCCAAACTCCATCTGGAGATCAATCCTAAATTCCACCTGGAGATCAATCCCGAACTCCAGCTGGAGATCAATCCCAAAATTCCAGCTGGAAATCAATCCCAAACTCCAGCTGGAGATCAATCCCAAAATTCCAGCTGGAGATCAATCCCAAAATTCCAGCTGGAGATCAATCCCAAACTCCAGCTGGAAATCAGTCCCAAATTCCATCTGGAGATCAATCCCAAACTCCACCTGGAGCTCAATCCCCAACTCCTGCTGCAGGTGGCAAATACAGGGCAGCACCAGCTGGACACCCTCACTGGGAAGCAGAATGGAACAATTAGGAATTCACCACGCTGTTTTCATTGCAGAACCTCAAGGACTGTGCAGAGGCTGAGATTCCAGCTGGGTTTGGAGCCTGTGGCAAAGGAAGATCCCCCAAACCCCCAGGGCTGTTTCCCTGTGTTTAATGACCCCCAGGACCCCAGAGCCCTGGGATCCCACCCACCTGGGACTGCCTGACGAAGATGCCATGGTTCTCCTCGCAGGTGAAGTATTTCCTGCCCTGCACTGTGCCATCATTCTTGCCCTTGGCCTCGTCCAGGATGACCCCCACCCATTTGCCAGTGGCAAACAGGGTGGCCCCCAGGTAGGCCACGGTGCCTCGGTGGCCCTTGCCGATGACCTCCACACGGGAGCCCACCTTGAGGGGCTTGCTGCCGCCGTCTGAGCTCATCCTGGGCGTGCTGGAGGCCTGGGGAAACAGAGAGCAGGGCTCAGAAGGGTGGGATGGACACAAGGCTTAGATATTGGGGCTCATCTCCCTCCACCCCTTTTTATTTTGGGTAATTCCTTTTGCTCCCGAACAGGAGACACAAATCATGGCACATCCAACTGGTTGATCCCCTTTCATAACATTTTTATAAGCCTTGAGGGAAAAAAAATCCACAAGAGCAGCACAGTTGTTCCACTTTTCCCATTTGATCAACATTCCCATGGTTTAACTCTGTGCCCAGGAGCAGAGAGGCTGTTTGGGACACAGGTCATTGTCTCATCCCTACACACTGGTATCCCACCTTGGAACGTGGGTGGGAAAGTCCAGCAGCTTTCCAGGTGGGATTGGCATTATCCACAGCCTCAGGTTGTGCCAGGGCAGGTTTAGATTGCATACTGGGAAAATTCCTAGGAGGAATTTTCCAGGTCCCTACCCCTGGAGAGATTTAAAACCTCGACAATTCCATGCTCCTGTCACAAACATTATATCCATGTTTATATTTCAGCACCAGGACATTCCAAATGTGACATCCTGGGATGCACAAGGGTTCAGGTGAGGTTACCCAGGTGATCAATGCTCTTGGAGCAGCTATGAGGTGATGGATGTGAGGAACTCCACAGGTACTGGAGATCTTCAGCATTATTGAAATCCCAGGGAATTTTTCTGGGGATTCATCCCCAATGCCTCCTGCTTTGCAATCTGCCTGAGTAAAGCAGATTAA
This sequence comes from Luscinia megarhynchos, assembly GCA_034336665.1. Lineage (NCBI taxonomy): Eukaryota > Metazoa > Chordata > Aves > Passeriformes > Muscicapidae > Luscinia > Luscinia megarhynchos. Next base: position 2,015,924 of record CM067566.1, read on the forward strand.
TCATGGAATTCTGGAAAGGTTTGGGTGGGATGGGACCATCCCATTCATCCCTGTGCCACCCCTGCCATGGGCAGGGACACCTTCCACTGTCCCAGGTTGCTCCAAGCCCTGTCCAACCTGGCCTTGGACACTTCCAGGGGCAGCCACAGCTTCTCTGGGAATTCCATCCCAGCCCCTCCCCCATGCTCCCAGCCAGGAATTCCTTCTCAATATCCCACAACAATCTCTCCTTTTCCAGTGGGAAGCCATTCCCTGTGTCCTGTCACTCCAGTCCTTGTCCAAAGCCCCTCTCCAGATCTTCTGGAGATCCTCAAAACCCTGATACCTTTCAACCCCACTGCCTCCATCCCAGAGGGGATAGGGATGTTCCCTGTCCTGCTCAGCTCCATCTTCCCATCCATCCCAATCTCCCAGCAATCCCCAAAACGGGACCAGTTTGGCATTTCCCCCACCCCATGTGTCACTGGTTCTGGTCACGGTGCAGAAATGTGGAATTTTGGTCTGGTTTCAGACAAAGAATCTGCTCTTTATTCCAGGAAAACAGAGCCTCTTTCACCTGGAAGGGTTGGGAAAGCCCTGTGGACAAACCTCAGGACACCACAGGGGGTTTGGAGATTCAGGGAACCCTCAGCCTATGGAAGAACTCAGGGGACTTTGGAAGCTCCTGGAATCCCAACAAGCCACCCCCTTCCCTTGCACATCACTTCCTGAGGCTGGAATGCAGGGAACCCACCGAGTTTGGGGTTTTGTGACTAAAACCAGGGATTCAGGATTTCCCACAAGCCTGAATTCCAGGTTTTTATCCAAACACAACCAACAGAAATCAAACATCACAAAATAACTTTATATTAAAAACCCAAAATCCATCAAACAGCCGAGAAACCCGAGACCTCAAAGGAAAAATTGATGCTCCAGGTTCAAATATCTCCCAAAGTTCTGGGAGAAACATCCTGGAAAATTGTGTCTCCAGAAAAGGAGAGCAGAGCTCAAAGAAAACAAGAAGCCTAAAGGAAAATCCCAAATCCCCAGGAAATGGGAAGGTTCCTGGACAGGAGTTTTTATCCCTTCTGTCCATTTGGCACCTGCAGCCAGGTAAGTTCTGTTGGATGTGACACATTCCAAGCCCTGGGGGTACCTCTGGCAGTGGGAAGTCATTCCCTGTGTCCTGTCCCTCCATCCCTTGTCCCCAGTCCTTTTCCAGCTCTCCTGCAGCCCCTTCAGGCCCTGGAGCCTCCTTGGATCCTCCCCTACTCCAAGCTGGACATTCCCAGCTCTCCCAGCCTGCCCCTGACAGACATTTGCCAACCAGCATTAATTTTACAGAAACTTTTCCCAAGACTTTCACACTTGGGAAAAGAAGGAGAGCCCAGAATTAATCTCTCCCATCCCATCCCATTCCTCAGGATCAGCCACTGAGTCCCACCTTCTATTTCCAATTAATCAGAAATTGCTATGTGGGACACATGGAAGCTCCAATCCAATGGATAAACCCCTGACTGCAATTCCCATGAAGATTCAAACCAATTAATTGATTAATCCAGGTTTTACAAGAGGAAGAACTGTCCCAGCTAAAAGAAGGTGGGATGGGCATTCCAATGTGGAATCCTCCTGGGACAGTCATCCTTGGGGACACCACAGCACAGCAGCTGATGACACAGCCCAGAATTCCCTCAGCTTCCCAGGCCAGCTCCTCGTGGATCCCCTCAGTCCTGGGAATGGGGAGAGGATGGAGAAGCAGAACTGTGGGAAGCCACAGGGGAAGAGAGAAGGGCTGAGGCCACTCACAGTGACAGCCCTGTCACTGCTCAGCCTGGAAGGGGAATAAGCTCCCAAATCCCAGTAAATGAGGAATCCAGGGATTCACAGTGAGGCAGTGGGAGATCTGAGCAGGGCACATGCAGGTGCTGAGGATGGAGCAGCCACAGGAACAAGCAGGAATGCTGAACCTCTGGAGCAGCCACCAGCCCAGGAGGAGCCTGTCCCACATCCCAGAGCTCCCATCTCACTCCAGGGACACCAGTGAGGGACAAGCATGTGGCTGTGCTGCCATCACCACCAGAGACTGCTCCCCACAACTTCCCACTCTGAAATCCAGCACTTCCCCATTTTCCCCCCTTTTTGAAGCATGATAGACATCCACAGCCTGTCTGCTGTGCTGTGTGAAGGAGCTGGTGGCAAGGCACTGAATACAGGGTGAATTCCCAGTGATTTGGGTCACATTCCCATGCTCCATTCAAACCTGAGGGCTTCAGTTCTGCTCCATCCCAGTGGATCAGCCTGGGAATATTCAATGTGTTCCTCCAGGAGCACCTCCCCCATGCAGGTGAGACTGCTGGAGCCTCAAACTGCCACTCAAAGCTCAGATCAAAAGTTTGGGGAGAATCCCGAGCAGCCAGCTCTGACAAGATCCAAATTCCAGGCACGGCCCACAAAGCTGGAAGAGGGAAAGACTTGGAGAAGAATTCTGGGTTTAAGTGTGGTCAGCACCGAGTCAGGATCACCCTGGGACTGAGGGTGGCTGCCGTGGGTGACACCAGGATGTGGCACTGGGATGAAGTACTCACCACCATGGTGGCACTGGATTCCAGGCTGACAAACTGGGAGGGTGTGGGTGACTCTGGACACCAGGAGCAGAGTCCCCAAAACCCAGGGAGTGGCTCCAGCCCCAGGAAGGGGGCAGTGCCCATCCCAAAATCCATGTGAGCCAAACAGGGATAATCTCACAGTGCTGCCCTGGGACACCCCCTGGACCCCCAGATCCCTCAGCCACATCTCCATCAGCCCTTGGAGCCTTCCCTGCACCCCTATCCCCTTGGAGCCCCCAAATTCCCCCAGGCTGTCATGGCAGAGCTGTCAGAACTCAGGCTGGAATTCCAGCCCCTTTCCTCCTGCTCCTCCATGGAAAAAAAGGAGGTTTGGGGGCAGGTGTGAGGCTCCAGCCCGCACAGATCTGCACAGACACACACTCAGACCCTGCCAGGGTGGGCAAAAAAGGCTCCAGGCTGGGAAGTTTCCCTGAGCTGCTCTCTCTGCAGCCAAATCCCTTTGGCCACAGCCCAAATGCCACCAGCTCTTGGTCTGGTGTGTCCCACAGCAGGCAGGACACGATGCCCACAGAGGGTCTGGGGGTCCCGTGGAGAGGTGGGAAGGCTCTGCCCTCCCCAGCTCCATCCTGGAGTCGCTGCCAAGTTGGCACAGCCAGGCCTGAAGGCGCTGGCAGCGCCCAGCAGGGTCTGGGACACAATGTCACCGCGGTGGCCACACGGGGACACGGGAAAGGCCCGGCCCGGGTCCGGGGGGGGCCGCTGGCACCGCACAGCACAGCCCAGCCCAGGGGCAGCTGCAATACGGAAAAACCTGGAAGCGCCTGCCAGGCCCGCGGAAGGGAGCTCGGCATCGCTCCGGAGGGAGGGGAAAAGGCAAAACACGCCGGGATCTTTGTGCTGAGCAGCCCCGGCAAGGCTGTGCCAGAGCCGGGGAAGGGGCTGAGCCGGAGCCGGGGTAATTAATCGCACTAATGAACTGGGGTAATCACCTACACTGTGGCCAAAAGACCCGGCCCTGGTGCAAACCGAGCATCCACCTCCCCTCCCGGCATTATTGTCAGCGAGAGAGGTGCCAGCCACATTCCAGAGATACGGCAGCACAATCGGAGATTTCCCTACAAACCCCAGCTATTTTCGCTGCGACAGAGTGGCGATCTGTCGCGATAGGAGCTGTTGAGTCAGCTCCATCCCCCCCTTACCCGGCCGGACGCGTGCCTCCTGCCCTGGGCCATGCTGCTGCGCTCCAGAGATCCCCGATTTGCAGGCAGCAGCTCTCTCTCTCCCAGCTCTCATCCAGCGGTGCTTCCCAGCGTCCCGGCCGATCCCAGCATCCCCGTGCCCCCCTCCCTCCCCTCCCCCGAGCGGTACAAGAGGGGAGGGAAGCCCTTTTCTGGGCGAGGATGCTCCGAGGGAGGGAGGGAGGGAGGGAGGGATACAGAGAATTCCAGCGCTGCCGATGGAGCCACTCTGCGCCAGTGCCGCTCCAGACTTGTCACGGCGCTGGCGGCTCGCTGGGTCCTAAAGCTCCCTTCGCAGAAGAGGCAGCGGGCCACTCCAGGCCTCCTCCTGCTCGCCCTGCGGTGGCCTCTGGGCAAGGACACCCCAAATTCCTCCCGCACGGCGCCCGCCGTGACGCCAGCCAAAGACTGCCCCGCTTGCTCTTCCCTTGGTGGAGAATTTTGAGGAAAAACAACATCCCTGGAGCGGGATTTGCCCCAAATCCCCGCGAGCAGCACCCGTGGGTGGATGGAGCACAAGGGGTTAATTGTGGGCAGCTTGAATGATCGCTAATTGTCCCGCTCCTGGCTGTGACAGGTGACATTGTGTCCCATTGTTCCTGGCTGAGCTGACAGATCCCAAATCAACGCCTCACCCCTCTTCTGGGCACTGTTCCCGGTGTTATTCAGGCTAACCAGGGGATTTGGGAGCCACTGGCCACTGGCCCACATTCCAAACCTGCGATCCCAACACATGGGATCCACAGAATGTCCCGAGTTGGATCACGGATCCCAAAAACCCCACCCTGCCCCTGAGAGCTGTTCAAACACTCCCGAGCTCTGGCAGCCTCAGGGCAGGAGCTTTAACAATGCACAACTGGGATAAACACCACAAAACCCAGCTGGAAACTGGGAATTTCTCACTGGGATCACTAGGAACTCGACCAGAGTCACCTCAGGTTATCTGCAGGTCATTGGAGCTGCTTCCCCTCTCCATGCTGGTTTAAACTTCACACCCACAAAATTAACACAAAATTCTCCAAAATGCTACAAAAAGGATGAGCTCCTTCCCTTCAGCCTTGGATTCTAAACCAGTTCAGAAGATTTAGAAAATCTGAATTATTTTATCCGTAGAAGGAGAAACTTTCTCAGTCACTAGAAGCTTCCCTGCCAGAATCTGGGAGCAAATATCACCTGTGTCACCTATTTATGGACTCATGGAATGGTTTGGATGGGAAGAGACTCTAAATCCCAACAATTCTGTCCCCTGCCATGGCCAGGGACACCTTCCACTGTCCCAGGCTGCTCCAAGCCCTGTCCAACCCGGCCTTGGACACTTCCAGGGGCAGCCACAGCTTCTCTGGGCAGCTTGTGCAACCAGCACCCTCAGAGGGAAGAATTTCTTCCTAATTCCTAAATTCTGAAGGATTTCTGCTCTTCCTCTCCCCTGCAGGATCCTCCTTTGGGATCCTGGCTGATCCCCAGGAGGGGAACAAGAGCTGTGGACACAAACACTTGGAAGGTGCTCAGCAGGGGTTGTGCTCCAAGGAGAGGCTGGAATGCCAAGAGGGAACTCAAATTCAAGAATGTTTCCTCTAAGTGCAAGGAAAACCGGGAAACAGGCAGGGAATTTCAGCAGGAATGCAGATGGGAGGAAGGGTGAGCTCTGGGAGCACCCCCTCAGAGGATGGGAACAGCAGGACAAACCCAAAACCAGGAAAATACCTGGGAATACCAGACAGGCTTTGCTCCCAGGTGGAGCAGAAGAGCAGTTGTTAATTTAAACAGAAAATTACAAATTTCACACAGCTCCTGCTCCTCCTCCTCAGTCAGTTTTCTGTGTTAAACTGAAGCACAAGGGAAATTTTTCCACACAACCACAATTTCATGGGATCATGGGATGGTTTGGGATGGAGAGGGATATCAAACCCCACCCAGAGTCACCCCTGCCACGGGCAGGGACACCTTCCACTGTTCTAGGTTGCTCCAAGCCCCATCCAACCTGGCTAGGAACATTTCCAGGGGCAGCCACAGCTTCTCTGGGGAACCTGTGTTGAAAAATCATGGAATCATGGAATAGAATAATGAAATCCTTTAAACTGGAAAAGCCTTTTCAAGTAATGGATATCCCATTTCTCAACACAACAAAGTCACAGGCACCACTCACCATCTCCTGCTTTTTTACTACTTGGATTTGGGATGAAAATGATCCCCTGAGGGAAAGAATCCTGGAAAATCCTGAGCTGGGAAAGACCCACAAGGATCCTGAGCTTCAACACAAAGCTGAAGTAGGGCAGGAGCTTTATTAGTGCCTGAATTAAGGGGATATGGGAAGTTTTGGTAATTAAAGCTCTGTAAAATAATCCAGAGCCCTCTGGGAACACCCCAACTTCCCACAGGGCTTTGACTGCTCCACCCTCACCACCTAAGGCCAAATCCGCTCTGTACAAAGGAGAACAATCCTAATTTTCCCCCAAACTCAGGCACTGCCATGTCAGCACGAACTGCTGCTCCAGCTGAAACAATCCCCAGGATAAATAAACCTTCCTGAAACTCCCCTTTTCCAGGGAAACCCACAAAATCTGATTAAATCTCTGAAATAAATTCCCTGGTGTGCTGAGCAGGGATAGGACTGGCACAGGGAGCAGGACTCCCATCCCAGGTATTTTGGGATTTATCAGGAACACCACAAGCACTGCCCTGTGCTCCCACTGTGTACTGGGATGGACACTGGGATGGAGCAGCCCAGAGCATCCTCAGGGTCACACCTGGCTGGGGCTGGAGTGATCCTCACTCTCCTGGGAGGAAGCACAGGGTGTCACAGAGCTCCAGGGATTCCCAGTGCCACCCATGCCACATCCAGGGATTCCCAGTGCCACCCATGCCAGTTCCCAGGGATTCCCAGTGCCATCCACACCACTTCCCAGGCTGTGGATCCCCCCATAAACCACCCCAGCCATTGCTCTGCAGGATCCACACAGATTTCCTGCTGCCCAAACTCTCTGTCTAACTCATCATCACAGAGAAAAGAAGTGCAGAAATATCCCCCCTCAACCTCCAGGCTTTTCCCTGGGATCTGGGACACAAGCCAGTCCCCTGCTGAGCAGCTGGAACACCCCCAGCTCAAGGAGCATGAGGAGGAGGGAGGTGAAAAACCTTCAGAAATTCCCACCTTCATCCAGCAGGAGCAAAATTCCACCTTACTGCATTTTGGTATATTTTTTATACACATCTCCTTGGTGAAAATCCTCCACAAAGATGATCTTGGGGTTGGGAACAGCTTGAGTTTGTCAGGAAATTGAGTTCAGGAGAGAAAACCTAAACTAGTATTTGGGGTTTGGTCTTTAATGAGTCAAAATAAATCCAGAGTGAGTTTAAGAGTTTTTTAATTCTCCTCCAAGCCCTGAACAGTCTCAGGGGAACCCAAAAAGTGCCTCTGTGGAGGGGAATCAGAATCCTGGAGTCATGGAATGGTTTGGGTGGGAAGGGAGCTCAAAGCTCATCCAGTGCCACCCCCTGCCATGGCAGGGACACCTTTCACTGTCCCGGGTGGATCCAGCCTGGCCTTGGGCACTGCCAGGGATCCAGGGGCAGCCACAGCAAATCTGGGAATTCCAGCCCAGCCAGGAATTCCTTCCCAATCTCCCCTTTCCCTTTGGGAAGCCATTCCCTGTGTGCTTGTCCCAAGTCCCCTCTCTGCAGAGCTTGACCAGCTCCTCCCCAAATTAAGGACAGCCACCCAAAATGAGGCCACCCAGCCAGGCCACTTGGCAACAACACAAACTGGGGAGAGGACTCAGTGTCACCCATGGGACCTCACACCAATTTCCATGGAATTTTCGAGTGGTTTAGGATGAAAATTCCTCAGAGATCATCGAGTCCAACCATTCCCCCAGCACTGCCCCACGTCCCCAAGTGCCACATCCACAGGGCTGTTAAATCAGAACTGGACAGGCTGGACAACCCTTTCCACCAAAGAATTCCCCCAATACCCAACCTGAACCTGCTCCCAGCAGAACCCGACCCTTCCTGACTCCACCCTCCTTGTGCAGAACCAGATCCCTCCCAATCCTTTTTTTTCCCCCCCCTCGGGACCTCGTTCCAGGTGATGCCGGCGCTAGGACCCGGCGCTGGAGCCTGCGCCCTGCACGGCTGCACCGCCGCAGCCCCCGCAGCCCCCTCCCTCCCACCCCGACCCCGCGGGATCATCCCGGCGCGTTCCCGGCTCCACCGGGGCATCCATGATCGCTCCCGTAGCCACAGCAACGCCCGGACACGCCGAGGATGCACAGGGAGGTCAGTGGGTTTCAGCTCATCCCCCATCTCCGCGGGATTCCCTGCTCATTCCAACTGGGAGCATTCCCAGGAAAAGCTGATTTCACCGCTGGCAATGGGAGTGACAGAACTGCTCGTTCCATGCGGGACTTTGCTGAAATCCCTGGATTTTTTCACCCTCACAAACCGCCCTCGGATCTTGCTCCGAGCAATCCCCAGCTTTAAACTTTATTCCTTCATTCCTTATGGAATTCCCGACCAGTCCTTTCCCTCAGCGGGTTGGGAAATGAGGGCATGGAGCAGGGCGGGGGGAAATCATTCCATAATCCATAAACTCCAACCCATCAAAGCCCCAAATCCCTCCAAAAAAACCCCAATCCACCCAAACCCCAATCTCTGGAAAACCTGGGAGCAGAGCTCTCTGCACCACGCACAGGGGATTATCCAGTGCCATGCAGTTCCCACATCCCTGCCATCCTCACCACCCTGTTTTCCATTCTTTAGGCATTTTCCTCTGCAAAACTCAGGAATGAGGGTGAAAACACTCCCAAAATTTTGTTTCAGCAGTTCCTGGGTGGAATTTGAGGCTCTGGAGAATCAGCATGTAACCCCTGCCGTGGGATAACCCCAGAATCCCTATGCTGAAATCCATTAAAACTCCTCATTTTCCCTCTTAAATACACCAAAGGAATTTAATCCTTGTTTTTTTTTCCCAAAGCATCACGTTTGGGGATGGAGGGAGAAAGGAAAGAAGGAAGGAATCGCTCCAAGGTCACCTGGGCAGGTGACAAACACCCAACACATTCCAGGAATTCCCGATGAGCTCGAACAGACCCGGAATTTTTTAAAAACCAACATGGGAACCCAAAAATGCTGCATGAAATCGGGACCTGTCTGCAGTGGAAGAGCCCAGGAAGGTCCCTCCTGACAGGAATTCTGGAATTCCACAATTTCCTGACCAGTCCAGAGGGAGGGATGGCACCGGGACCAACACATCTCACACAGGTAAAGGGCCCTGCCTGCATTCCATCCCTTAATTAATCATTATTCATTAATTGATTGGGGTGATTAATTATTCATGTTATGCTAATGAGGGCGGGTCCTGCTCTGCCAGAATTCCCAGCACACAGAATCCCCTGCTGGAAGTTCCTGTGCTTTTCCTGGATTCAGGACCGGGAATATCCATCTGTGCCACGCTTAATGAGCCTCCCCCAATTAACCCAGGCATTAATTACTCCTCGGGCTGAGTCATTCAAGCCTTCCCAATCCTGCACCAAAATCCCCAGTGAGAAGCACTGCCCTCATCCCATCACTGATCATCCCTCACATAGAACCCAAACACGCCCCAAAAAACCCTAAATGTCCCCAGACACCCCTAAATGCCTTGAAGACACCTAAATTCCTCCCAAAGACCCTTAAATCCTCTCCAAACACCCCCACAGACCCCGAAATGCCCTCAAACACCCCTAAATACTCCTATAGATCCCCCAAAGACCCCTGAAATACCCCTATAGATTTCCCCCTAAATCCCTTAAATGCCCTCAAACACCCCTAAATACTCCTATAGATTTCCCCCAAATCCCTTAAATGCCCAAATACCCCTATAGATCCCCCAAAGACTCCTAAATGCCCTCAAACACCCCTAAATACTCCTATAGATTCCCCCCCAAATCCCTTAAATGCCCTCTAACATCCCTAAATACTCCTATAGATTCTTCCCACAAGCCCTGAATGCCTCAAACACCCCTAAATATCCCCAGACAGCTCCATAGACCCTAAAATGCTCTCAAACACCCCTAAATTCCGCACACATGCACCTCCACATCCTCATAAATCACTCACAGACCACGAACATCCCCACAGATCCACCCTAAATCACCCCAAAACACCCCCGTTCCCACGTGAAGATCCAAATAAACTCCTCTAGAATCCCACATATCCCTCACACAGGAGCACATACAGCCCCGCAGAGCCCCAGAAATTCTTCACACAGACCCCAAGCACTCCTCAGACCGCTTGGGATGGCTCAGGCATCGCTCAATAAATCTTTAAACCTTCTCCAAATCAGCATAGACCCCTCACACATCCCCCCCCCAACACCCCTTTATACCCTCACACCACACCCACACAAGACCCCAGACCCACACAATGAAAGACGCAATATCGCGACACCTCTCTCTTTTTTCCTCAGCCCCAAATCCACGTCTCCCGCCATTCCCGGACCCTCCGGGAGCCCCCGACCCCCTCAGGCCTCCCCCGGTACCTTCGGCCCGGCCGCTCCCGGTGCCGTCGACCCCGCCCGACAACAAGGCCCCTGCGGGCTGCCCCGCGCCGTGCCTGACGCCCAGCGCGGCCGTACGGCCGCGCTGGGCGTCAGGCACGGCGCGGGGCAGCCCGCAGGGGCAGTAAGGGCGGAAGGGGCTTCACTCTTTGCGCATGCGCAACACGCAAAGTGAAGCCAGGAAAAGGGCGGGGCCAATAATGGCGGGGCCAGGCCCGGGGAGGAGGATGAGGAGGAAAAGGAGAGGAAGGAGGAAGCAACGCGGTTGGGATCAGTCGGGACGAAACGCGGCTGGGAGGCCCCGGTAAGTGTTCGCGACCTGGCGCGGCCCGCCGACAGCAAGGCAGGAAGTGTTGCCATGGAAACGAGGTGTTTATTCCCAGCCTTGCCCTTGGTTGGGATGGGGTCTCGGTGATGGCTGTGATCTCGGGGCTGGGGCGAGGGGGGATCCCCAAAATCGATGGAAGGGAGGGAATCCCATTTCTTGGAATTTCCCCGCTGGATCCGAGCCGGAAAGAGTCTGGCCCCGTCTCCTGGGATCCACACCCTCCCCGATCCCCCATCCCCGTGTCCCATCCCGATGTCCCATCCCCGTGTCCCATCCCCGTGTCCCTTCCCCGTGTCCCTTCCCCGTGTCCCATCCCCGATGTCCCTTTCCCGTGTCCCATCCCCGATGTCCCATCCCCGATGTCCCATCCCCGATGTCCCATCCCCGTGTCCCCTGCCCGTGTCCCATCCCCGTGTCCCATCCCCGTGTCCCATCCCCGATGTCCCATCCCCGATGTCCCATCCCCGTGTCCCTTCCCCGTGTCCCTTCCCCGTGTCCCTTCCCCGATGTCCCATCCCCGATGTCCCATGCCCGTGTCCCATGCCCGTGTCCCATGCCCGTGTCCCCGTCCCCCGTGTCCCGTCCCCGTGTCCCATCCCCGATGTCCCCTGCCCGTGTCCCCTCCCCGTGTCCCGTCCCCGTGTCCCGTCCCCGTGTCCCGTCCCCGTGTCCCGTCCCCGTGTCCCATGCCCGTGTCCCGTCCCCGTGTCCCGTCCCCGTGTCCCATCCCCGATGTCCCATCCCCGTGTCCCATCCCCCGATGTCCCATCCCCCGATGTCCCATCCCCGTGTCCCTTTCCCGTGTCCCTTTCCCGTGTCCCATCCCCCGATGTCCCATCCCCGATGTCCCCTGCCCGTGTCCCCTGCCCGTGTCCCGTCCCCGATGTCCCATCCCGGTGGTGACATCCCGCGTCCCGCTGCTGGCCGCGGGAGTGCCCTGGTGACAGTGACAGTGACAGTGACACAGCGCTGCCCTGCCCTGCCCTGCCCTGCCCTGCCCTGATGACTCACCGTGCCCACACACCGTCCTCCCGTGCCCCTGAGCTCTTCCCGTTCCCTCCGTTGTGTGCCTGAGCTGCTGCCCGGAGGGATTTTTCCCCATTCCCGAGGGTCTCCTCCTGCCCCAGAGGGTCTCTTTCCCACTACCTGAGGGTTTTTTTCCCATTTCCCGGAGTTCTTTTCCCAGTCCACGGGGGTCTTCTCCTTTTCTACACGATCTTTTCCCAGTCCCTGGGGCTCTTTTCCCGGTCTCCAAGGACCCTTTCCTTGTTCTGAAAAGGTCATTTCCCAATCCCGGAGGGTCTTTTTGTCATCCCGGGTATCTTTTCCTAGTCCCCGTGTTCCCCCTCTCCCTTTTTCCAGTTTCCAGCTCCTTTCCCCATCCCTTCCCCATCCCACTGGCTGAACTGAGGAATCCAAGAACCGGGATTTGGTGTCGGGGTGGAGCTTCCATTATCCCGTCAGGATTCATCCCCTCGTTTCTTGCTGAATTCCAGGGACACGCCCAGGCGTCCCCTGTCCCGGTTAAACCCGGGGTAATTCCCGCAGCCGAGGATCCCGTCCCGGAGCCGCGGGTGAGGTTTGGGATGTCCCGGAGGAGTTTCCGGGGGCTGAGCCGCGGTTCCGGTGCCGGTTCATCCCTGGATCGCGGCGGGATTCCCGCCGGGAGCAGAGTGAAACCGAAACCAGAACCGGCACCGGGCGGTTTAGGGGGAGTGACCCCAAAATGAGGTCGGGCTGTGACGGTGGCGGTGCTCGTGCTGTCTCTGAGTGTCCCATCCCCCCAGCGGTGGCTGTCTCTGATTGTCCCTGTCCCAAGCCAATGCCCCAGCAGGTAACCCCTGACTGTCCTCGTCCCCATCCCTGTCTCCAGGCGATGGCCTGGTGGCTGTCCCTGACTGTCCCTGTCCCCATTCAGGGATGCCCTAGCAGCAAGCAGTGCCCATGGTGGCTGTCCCTGACTGTCCCTATCCCTGTCCCAGGGATGCCCCAGCTGCAGGCAGTGCCCATGGCTGTCCCTGACTGTCCCTATCCCTGTCCCAGGGATGCCCCAGCGGCAGGCAGTGCCCATGGCTGTCCCTGGCTTTCCCTGTCCCAGGGATGCCCCAGCGGCAGGCAGTGCCCATGGCTGTCCCTGACTGTCCCTGTCCCCATTCAGGGATGCCCCAGCGGCAGGCAGTGCCCATGGCTGTCCCTGACTGTCCCTGTCCCCATTCAGGGATGCCCCAGCGGCGGGCAGTGCCCACGCTGACCACGCTGTGCCTGCAGAACCTGGCCCAGCACATGCAAAGCCTCTGGGCCAAGGACTACAGTGACAACTACCTGGACGAGTACGAGTTCCGCTTCCTCGTGGGCCCCTTCAACGACCTGGGTGAGCTCTGGGGGGTGGCTCAGGGTATGGGGTACCCCCGTGGGGGCAGCTGAGGGTGCCAGGCCGCGCTGACCCCCCCGTTTCCCCCCAGCCTGCGGGCTGGTGCAGGAGCTGCTGCAGCTGCTGGGGACGAGCCGGCGGCTGTCCCGTGCAGCGCTGCACCTGCTGCTGCTGCCACACCTGCGCCAACTCAGCCTGCGGCCCTGCCCCGCGCTCGCCAACAACGCCCTGGGCCACCTCATCGTGCTGCGCTGCCAGGTGGGCACAGGGCATGGCAATGCCCACCTGCTGGGGGGTGGGAGAGCGGGGTGGGGTGCCACAGTCAGTGGGAGTGGGGCTGGGAGTGACGTCTGTGGGGTTAGGGGTGCCCACCTTCCATGGGGGGCAGGGGGAATAGAGCTGGGGCTGTTCACTATCCATAGGGATGGGGATGCCCACCATCACTGGGGCAGGGGGTTCCACTTTCTGTGGGGCTGAAGGTGCCATGGTCTATGAGCCGAGGGATTGAGGCAGGGGAACAGTCAAGACATGCCCACCTTCTCTGACTCTTGAGTTACCCACTCTCTGTGGGACAGGGGCTGAGAGTGCCATCCGTGCCCCCCTGCCCACCCCACTGAGGGTCTCCCCGTGTGGCTGCAGGGCCTGAGCGTGCTGGACCTGGGGGGCTGCGGGCGGCTCTCGCCCTCCGTGCTGGTGGACCTGGCCGAGGGGCTGCCCCGCCTGAGCCGCCTGGGGCTGGCCCACACCCAGGCCAACGTCCAGGTGCTCTCGGCCGTGGGCTCCTGCTGCCGCCAGCTGCGGGAGCTCGACGTCACCGGCTGCAAGAAGGTGACAGCGCGCGCCCTGCGGCACCTGGGCTACGACCCGCTGGCACGGACCCCGAGCTGCCCCGCGCTCCGCGTCCTGCTGGCCCGAGACCTGGAGCGCGCCGAGGATGGGGACATGGTGGCCGCTGTGGCCTTCCTGCTGCTGGCCCTGCCGTGCCTGGAGGTGCTGGCACACGGCGCCCTGCCGCATGCGCTCCGGCTGCTCCACTCGCGGCAGCTGGACGGCGCCGAGGACTCTGAGGGTTTCCCCTCGCTGAAGGAGCTGCTGCGGGACCAGGGGGCTGCAGCAGAGGGAGCCCCGCTCACGCTGTCCCTGCGGCAGCTGGAGGAGGTGGAGGAGGATGTCCTGGACACTGTTCACGCCGTGTGTCCCCGGGCCGAGGAGGTCAGCGTGTGGCTGGGGGACAGCCCTGGCCCCTCCGGGCTCCGGGAGCTGCGGGGCTGGACGTGCCTGTCCCGGGTGACGCTGGGCTGCTCCGGGTGGCACGGCCGGGCGCTGGCAGAGGTGCTGCCCCTGGCACAGGGCCTGGGCACCCGCCTGCACACCCTGACCCTGCACGGCTTCAGCTGCCGGGACCCGCTCTCGCTGCCCGCCCTGCTCGCCAGCTGCCCCGGCCTGCAGAGCTTCAGCGCCGAGCTGAAGGTTCCACCAGACCCCCACACCCACGACGAGCCCACCGAGGAACCCCCTACCCCTCCACCACGCTGGGCCACCGACCTGCTGCCCCGCGGGCTGCCCCGGCTCCAGAGCTTCTCGCTGAGCCTGGCCGGGCCCGTGCCGGCCGCGCACCGGCCGGTGCTGAGCTCCACGCTGGCCTCGCTGCTGTGCGGGGCCCCGCAGCTGCAGGCGCTGCGCCTGCTGGCCGTGCCCTTCCCGCTGGACTCGGTGCTGGAGCCGGCTCTGGCGGGGCCGGCGCTGCTGGAGCTGCGGGAGCTGTCGCTGGCCGACAGCCGCGTCACTGCCGGCACCGTGTGGCTACTGCTGGGCTCCGACGGGCCCCTGCGGCGCCTGGACCTGTCCCGCTGCCCCGACATCCACCGGCGCGACTACGACAGCTTCCTGCAAGCCGTCAGGAAGCAGCGGCTCGACCTGGACATCGCCTGGGAGTAGCGGCGCGTGTGGCGCCGGGGTTTTTAATAAAAGTGTCGCAGTCACATCTGGCCGGCGCCGTGTTGTGGGTGGGTACAGGGGGAGCAGAGTGGCATCCGTGTCCCCCTTGCCGGAGCCATCCCGGTGGCTCAGTCCTGCTGAGTGAGCCCCGACAGCCGCTCCGATGCCTCCCAGAGCTTCCGTGCCAGCGCGGCATCGCGGGCGGCCGCGGAGGGCAGCGCCAGCCGGCAGCTGCTGTCGAAGTATTTCCCGGTGATGCCCGCAGCCTCCTCCGAGACGGCGCAGAAGATGGTGCTGGCAGCGCCCTGCTCGGGCGACTGCGGGGGAGGGGGGTGAGGCGGGGTCTGTCACCGCCCACCCGCCCCGCTGCCCCCGGGACGGGCAGGACCCGGCCCCGCTCACCTTCAGGAAGGGGCGGAGGAGGCTGAAGAGCGCCCGCACGGGCCGGCTGAAGTGGCGCATGATGCTGGTGCTCACCACGCCGGGGCTCACGGCGTTGACCGTCACCCCTGCCAGGCAGCACCGTCAGCAGGGGGGGACCCCAAATCCCGTTGGGAGCAGCTCCCAGCCTGACCTCAACTCTGGGGGGATCCCAGGGAGCCCCTAACCCGTGTCAGAGCCCCCAGCTCTGCCGGCAGCCCCTGAGACCCGGCACAGGGGATGTCCCACACGGCATGGCCGAGCCCAGCACAGCCCAGCACCCACCTGTGCCCTCCAGGCGCCGTGCCAGCTCGGCGGTGAAGAGCACGTTCATCAGCTTTGTGCTGTTGTAGGCAGCATCGTACCCGCCCGGGCGCCGCTGCCCCGTCAGGAACCCGCTGTCGGCCGTGCCCGCGCTGTGCCGGAACGACGACACATTGACCACCCGGGCGGGCGCCGAGGCCTTCAGGAGGTCTGTGCAGAGCAGGGGTGAGCAGGGAGGAGTCCCCAGAGCCCCCTCAACTCCCCCAACCCCCTCACTAACCCAGGAGCAGGTTGGTGAGCAGGAACGGCCCCAGGTAGTTGGTGGCGAAGGTTTGCTCCAGCCCCTCTGACGTGATGGCGAAAGGCAGCCCTGGGAAGGAGGGTGGGGAGTGCTGTGGGTGTCAGGGTGAGGTGCTGCATCCCTGTTGGAGCTTTGCTGGCACGTACCGGTGACGCCGGCGTTGTTCACCAGCACGTCCAGCCGCGGCTCCTCGCGCAGCACGGCGCCGGCGAAGGCGCGCACCGAGGCCAGCGAGCCGGTGTCCAGCAGCCTCAGCAGCACCGCGCGGTTCCCGGTGGCCGCCCGGATCTCCTCCACGGCCGCCTGGCCCCGCTCCCGGCTCCGGCACGCCAGGATGGTGCGGGCGTTCCGGCGCGCCAGGTCCATGGCCACGCACTTGCCAATGCCTGCGGAACGTGGAGCAGCTGTGGGCTGATCCCAGCCGGGTGAGGGGTCCCTGGGGGTCTGTGCAGCCCCTGCCACAGCCAAAACCACCCAGCAGGAAAGGATGGGCACTGGGCTGGGAATGGAGCCCAGCATGTGTGGGGCTGCTCTGTCCCTGGGCACATGTGGACATCCCTATCCCAGTCAATGGGTCTCAAAATCCCCAGCAGCGCCAGCCTGACCACAGTGGAACACAGGCTGGGGCAGTGACCCCATCCATGGTGTGACATGGTGGCCGTGGTGGCCAGTGGTGTGGTGGCCTTGTCTGTCAGTCATTAACAGGGCTGAGATGAAATCCAGCCTCGGAAGGTGGGCAGGGGGCACCAGCAGCACACTGTGGGTGCCCGGGGACCGGCCACCAGCTGCTCCTGCAGCCATTTGCCCTCCCAAAGCAGGGACTGGGGTCCTGGGCTGGTGAAGGGACACCCATGTCCCCTGCATGTCACCCCGCAGCCATCACACCATCACCCACACACGTGTCCCCGCCACCCCTCCCTGCTCACCGCTGTTGGCTCCGGTGACAATCACTGTCTTGCCCGTCAGGTCAGCAGGACATTTGCAGGGCTCCCAGGGGCTTCTGCGTGTGGCCCAGAGCAGCAGGGCCAGGAGCAGGAGCAGCAGGAGCCACCACGGGGGGCTCAGGGTGCCCAGCAGCTCCATGGCTGGGCGCAGGATGGCGCTGGGGACAGAGGTCACAGCAGGACCTTTGCCCAGCCGGCAGTGTGGCACGGCACCGAGTCCCTGTGCTCTGAGCTGCTGGGAGCTGAGGAGGGACCAGAGTGGCTGGAGCAGGCAGGAGGGTGAGCCACACGTCCTAATATCCCCTGTACCACCCTGTCAGTAAATTACAGTTAATTTGCTTCCGTTGATAAGTCGTCAGTGCTGCAATACCACAAGGGTAACTCTGCATCAATGTGTTGAGATCTGCCCAGCCTGGACCGAAAACGATATTTTTAATCCCAAAGTTCCTTTGAGGTGTTGAGTAACAAGGGAGGAATTGCAGCAGGGCAAAAAAAATTGGGGTCACAAATAGGACTGGAGATTTTGGGGTTACTTGTCTTGTAGGGCTGCCAGAGTGGTCACTCAATGAGCACTGAATTAAGACCTGACCGTGACAGTGAAACCACTCCCATGATAATTAGGGATTGAAACCCAGGCTACTCTATCATCTTTTACTATTGAGAAACCAATACCCACGACTATGGCCTCATCTGGAAGAAAAAAAGACCTGAAAAACACGCCTGCTATCACATCTTATGTGATGAGCTAAAAACCACACCAAATGCTAATTAGGGTCTTTATAAATACAACTCAGGGAGCGACCAGGAGACATGGAAAGCTCCCTGTGTCCCACTGGTGACAGTGTCCTCGGGGCCACCCCAGGGCTGCTCCCCCGCGCCCCCCAGTGCGGTTACAGGAGGGGCGATGCCCCCCGTGCCCCCCAAGGTCCCCATCCTGCAGTGCGGGGACACTCGGACGCTCCAGGGCTGGAGCACGTCCCTGCAGGAGCACGGACCTTCAGGAGTGGCCCAGAGGGCGGGGACAGTCGCAGAGAGGGACCCCGAGCTGCACCCGGAGCTCCCGGGAAGACAGAGGAGGCTCCGGGCAGACTCTGCCCGCCCCGTCCCGCCGGAGCACCCTCGACCCAGGGTCTCCCTTCTCCAGGACGGAGAGCTCACGGGACGAAGCCACCCGTGTCACATCCCCCTTATTCCTCATTTGGGGACAAAGAGGCAGCGGGGACCATGCACGTGTGGGTCTGGACGCTGGTGGCACCATGGGTGGGACCGCCGGGTCCCCGGCCGGGTGAGAAAAACTCATTAAAAGGTTTTTTATTTACTTGTGGGCTTTTTTCAGCAGCGCTAGCAAAGAACCTCCAGCTCCGGGGGCGCTGCACGGTAACATGCCCACTGCCACCTCCGGCTCCGGGGGAACACGGGGTGCCGAGGGGCCCCAAAAGGCCGGGGGTGACCGCTTAGCTGGGACATCCGCCGAGAGGGGCAGATCCAGGAGCTGCCGCATTCTCAGCGGGTCTTCCAGCTGTTCGTCTCCATCGCCGAACTCTAAGATCCGGCTCTCCGGGGAGGGCAGGATGGGCTTCAGCTCCTTCTCCGCCCTCCTCACCGCCTCGTCTTCCTCCTGCTCGCCCTCGCCGGGCCCGCCGCGCCCCGCCAGCACCGGCCCGCGCCGCTCGCTGCCGCCCCAGCGCACGGTGACACCGGGAGCCAAGCGAGCAGAGGCCAGCCAGGGGTCACACAGCTGCGGGTGGCTCTTAGGAGCCCGCGCGGCTACCGGCAGGACGTGCCGGGTGCCAGACGGGATCAGCCGGGACCGCGTGGCGACCTGCCGCACCCGCTCGGGCTCGGTGGTCACGTCTACCACCTTCACCTCGGGCAACAACCAGCGAGAGGCATCGCGGCGGGCGCTCAACCTGAGCAGCCCGGTGCCCCGGGAGGATCTGCGCGGCTGCACCGACGCCAGGCTGATGCGGGAGGCGGGTGACGGCGGTGACACCGTGCCCCGGCGGGACTGCCGTGATGCCCGCGCTGCGGGTTCCGAGGGCGCGGCCCGGGGAGGAGCCGGGGTCCGGGGCCGCGGGGGCAGGGAGCGGCGGCGGCCCCTCCCGGGGGGCCGGGGAGACATGGGCGGCACGGGAATCTGGATGGAAATATCTGAGGATTCCGCAGAGGAGGACAGGTACGGCGGCGTCGTAGAGGGGACCTGCCCGGGGGACAAAAGGGACCCGGTGTGGGTGGGGGTGACCCCGTGGTGTCCCATAGCCCCGGAGCCGCTGGGGCTCAGCCCGGGGGGCAACATGCTTCCAGCTAATTAGCACAGACACCCCCATTCTCCTGCACCTTGCTTATGGGAGGTCGAGGCTACCCTCACTTTAGTAGAACTTCCTTTAGTTAGTCCTGCCCTCCCTGAGTTGACGCACCCGTGCTGCCAGGACAGAAGTGGGTTTCCCATCAAATTTTCTCCCAATTTTCCCCAATTTTTCCAAATTTTTTTCTAATTTTGGGAGAAAATTTGGGAATTTTGGGTTGATTTTGGAGGAATTCGGAAGGGAAAATGGAGAAATTTGAAGAAATTTGGGAGAAAATTGGAAAATCTTACCCAGGAATGGTTCTCCAAGCCCTCACTCTAAAATTCCCAAAACTATCCAAATGACTCCAAAAGGAACCAAAATGGCCCCAAACTCCCCCAAAATGGTGCTCGGGGAGGGTTGATCGGGGCACGTCTCACCTCGCCTGGGACACTCAGGAAGGAAACAGCGTCGGGGACCTCGGCGGGACACACGAGCGGACATTCTGCAGCCTCGGATGAGGATCTCGAGAGATCCTCGCACGAAACCTGCCCGGGGGACAGAGGGGACCCGGCGTGGGTGACACCGCGAGTCCCACGGCTCGGGCCGGTTCCCGGGGACGCCTCACCTCTTCCGAGGGCGGAGGGACATCCGCGACATGGACAACGCCGGGTGTGCAGGAGTCCCAGTGGCTGGTGTGCGGCTCCTCATCCTCGCTCCAGACTCCGTCTCGCTCGGGATCCGGACCCCCCGCGCGGTCAGGGTCGCCGTCATCCCGCACCAGGAATTGCCACTCGGCGACAAACAGGATGGCATCCCGCGCCCGCGACACCGTGAATGGCACCCGCTGCAGGGACAGCGCTGAGACCCCCGCCCGCAGCTCCCGCACCCCTCAGACCCCCCGAAATCACGGGGGTGTGTGGGGGGCTCTCTCACCTGCCGTATCGCGGCCGCCAGCGCGCACGCGGTCAGCACCCGATCCACGAGATCGTCCAGGATGGACTCCACATCCAAGGGCTCCTGCGGCTCCTCCTCCGGGGGCGACGTGGGCTGAGTCGGGGTCCGCCCGAGGGTTTTCTTGGACGGGGCTCGGGCTGGCGTGCGCGACTTGTCCAGTTTCGATCTGGCGCCCGCGCCGCGGGATTTTCCTTTCTGCGCCGGGATATAGACCCCCACCAGCCCAGTGCGCCCCAGTATAGACCAGTATATCCCCACGCAGCCCAGCGTGGCCATTAAGCTCATCCCAGTATAGCCCAGTACATCCCAGCCCAACACAGCATGGCCCCCCCAACTCATCGCAGTACATCCCAACCGGCCCCAGCAAGGCCCCCCAGCTCATCCCAGTACATCCCAGTATAGCCCAGTACACCCCAGCCCAACCTAGCACAGTCCTCTAGCTCATCCCAGTACATCCCAGTACGTCCCAGTACATCCCACTATGGCCCAGTACACCCCAGCCCAACCCAGTACAGTCCTCTAGCTCATCCCAGTACATCCCAGTACGTCTCAGTACAGCCCAGTACGTCCCAGCCCAACCTAGCACAGTCCTCTCTAGCTCATCCCAGTACGTCCCAGTACATCCCAGTATAGCCCAGTACACCCCAGCCCAACCCAGTACAGTCCTCTAGCTCATCCCAGTACATCCCAGTACGTCCCCAGTACAGCCCAGTATAGCCCAGTACACCCCAGCCCAAGCCAACACAGTCCTTTAGCTCATCACAGTACGTCCCAGTACGTCTCCAGCCCACCCTTAGCAAGGCCCCCCCAGCTCACCCCAATACATCCCAGTATACCCCAGTACCTTCCACATCCCCCAGCTCCTCCCAGCCAACACCAGCCCCCTCTGCCCCGCTTTGTCGCCTCCCAGTTCTCCCAGTCCCGCCCAGTTCTCCCAGTCCCGCCCAGTTCTCCCAGTCCCACCTCGGCCATCCCGCCCCTTTGGCGTCCCGGGCTCCACGGCAACGTGACGTAATCACCGCGCTGCGCGTCCTTACGTCATCACGCCGCGACCGGTCTCCATGGCGGCGGCGAGCAGCGGGTGAGCGGGGGAGGGGGAAAAGGGAAACTGGGGGAACTGAGGGGAAACTGGGGGGCGCTGAGGGGAAACTGGGGGGCAATGAGGGAACGTTGAGGGGAAACTGGGGGCAGTGAGGGGAACGGGGGCACTGAGGGGAACGGGGGGCACTGAGGGGAACGGGGGGCACTGAGGGGAACGGGGGGCACTGAGGAACGGGGGGCAATGAGGGAACGGGGGCACTGAGGGGAACGGGGGGGCAATGAGGGGAACGGGGGGCGCTGAGGGGAAACGGGGGGCGCTGAGGGGGAACGGGGGGGGGGCGCTGAGGGGGGAACGGGGGGGCGCTGAGGGCGGGACGGGCAGGGGTCGGTGAGGGGGGGGGGTCCGGGAGGTGGGGCTGGGGTGGGGTCGCTGGCACAGGGCCTTGGGCCGGGGGGTTGTGGGGGGGCTCTGGGAGGGGAGAGGGTGGATCTGCCCCCCAGTTCCCCTGGAGCTCTCCGGACCCCCCTTGGAGCTGCTCCCGGCTCTCTGAACCCACATCAGCCCCTCCGGATCCATTCCCGGCCCCTCTTGAATCTGCCCCCATTCCTCTCTGCACCCACCCCACCCCCTTGGATCCGCTCCAGCCCCCCCCAGAATCTGCCCCAACCCCTGGATCTGCTCCCCACTCTCTCTCCGGAGCCGCCCCAGCCCCCCTGCTCGCTGTGCCCTCCCCTCCCTCAGGCGGTACCGGCGGGAGCGGAGCCTGGCTCTGCGGAACAGCAGCTCCGCCCTGTACAACAACCTGGCCGTGCTGTGCCCTCCCGCCCGGGCCCCCGCCTTCGGAGCCGTGCACGGCACCATCCCTCAGCCTGCTGGGCAGCGAGGGGCCCCCCCGGCAGCTGCAGGCTCGGGGAGGGGGCTCGGCCCTCAGCACCCCCCTGCTCACACAGGTGAAAAGCACAGGGAAAGCCTTGGCTGGGTGTGGGACACGGCCCTGGCACTGAAATGGGGCAGGGGGACTCCAGGATCCTGCAGTGACAGATTGTGGGGAGGGGGAAGGAGCCTTTGAGGGGTCTGTGGGACTCTGGGGGGTCCCCAAAGACAGCAGGGAGCCGCTTTTGGAGACATCAAACACATCTGAAGTGGGGGGACTTGCCCCACAGGAGAGAGAGATCAAGAGGTCCTGGCCCAGGAGGAGCGGTCTGGGGGGTTCCAGGTGGAGATTTGGGGGCTTCTATTCCAGGAGGAAGGGGTTTGAGGGGGGTCCAGGAGGAGGATTTGGGTGCTCCTGTTCTAGGAGGAGGGGGTTTGGGAGGGGTTCCAGGAGATTTGGGGGGCTTCTGTTCCAGGAGGAGGGGGTTTGGGGGGCTCCAGGAGGAGGATTTGGGAGGCTCCAGGAGGAGGATTTTGGGGGGCTCCAGGAGAAGAACCACAGGCGGTGGGGTTGGAGGGAGGTTTTGGGGGTCCTGCCCCAGAAGGGGACGGTGGGGTCCTGCTGTGCCCCCCACTCCCACCTCCCTCTGCCCCTCCCAGGCCGCGTGGTGCGAGCTCCCGGCGCGGGTGCTGCTGGTGCTCACGTCCCAGCGCGGGGTCCAGGTGAGGCCTGGGGGCACTGAGGGCTCCTGGGGGTCCCCCTGTCACCCCCAGAGTGTCCCAGCCTGTCCCTCCATGCCAGATGTACGAGTCTGACGGCTCCACCATGGTGTTCTGGCACGCGCTGGACATCCCAGAGCACCCAGCAGGTGAATGAATCCCTCAGAGAGCCCCAAATCCCCCAGCTCTGCCCAGGCCACCAGTGTCCCTGTCCCCAAGTGCCACATCCACAGGGCTGGTAAATCACCCCAGGGATGGGGACTCTACCCCTACCAGGGTGGAAATTCCAGCTGTTTCCAGGAAGGAATTTTTCCAGTATCCGACTTAAACCTTCCCTGGCACAGCTTGGGTGTTGGAATCAGTGAGTGGGAGTGGAGCCTAAGAGCTCCAGAGTAGGTGCCTTAGAGCACTGGAAATCAAAAAACCTCACACTTGGGGCTGTTCCCTCTCAATCTGTCCCTTGTTCCCCCTCCTGTCAGGGAGTTGTGCAGAGACACAAGGTTCCCTCTGATCCCCCTTTTCTGCAGCCTGAGCCCCTTTCCATCTCCTGCGGCTCCAGACCCTTCCCCAGCTCCATTCCCTGGACACCACCACCTCAATATCTTGTTGTGACAAGCCCAAACCTGGGCCAGGATTGGGGTGTGAGCCCCAGTTCCTGTCACAGAGATCAGTCCCTGCCCATGAGTGACACAAAGTTCCCTTGCAGCACATTCCGTGTTCGCCCGAGGCATCGCCGCGGCCGGCGGCCACTTCATCTGCGTGGGTGAGCCCAGGGCGTGGGGAGGGTGGTGGCCCTTGGGGTGGCCCAGCCCTGCTGACCTCCTGACCCCACAGGAACGTCCTTTGGGGCCGTGCTGGTGTTTGACATCCCCCCAAAAGGGACCAACGTGACGCTGAACGAGGTCCTGGAGCAGCACCGGGATCCCATCACCGACATCGCGGCCGAGCAGGGCCAGGCCCCGGTATGGGGGACGGTGGGAGACCCTGAATCTCATCAGTCCCTGCCCTTCCCACTAGCCCAGGTGGCTCCAATGTCCAACCTGGCCCTTGGACATTCCAGGGATCCAGGGGCAGTGACAGTGGGCCTGCCCACACTCACAGGAAAGGATTTCTTCCCAAAATCCCACCCCAATCTCCCCTTCTCCAGTGGGAAGCCGTTCCCTGTGTCCTGTCACTCCACCCTTTGTCCCAAGTTCCTCCCATCTTTCCTGGAACCTCCTTAGGCACTGGGAGCTCACAGAGCAGGTCCCTGCACACTCACCAGCTATTTCCTCCCACTCAGCACTTTCCCTGATGAGTCACTGAACTTTCCTTGCTCCGGGATCCCCAAGGAATTCATCCCCCAGAACCCATTCCCGAGCTGCTGTGTCAGCGTGGGGACACGGAGCTGTTGTGTCACCTCCCACTGCTGCCCGTCCCCTCACACACCCCCCTGGACTTTGCTCCATGAGTGCTGAGAGTTCCCAGGGCTGCCCTGGGACATTCCCAGGGCTGGGAGGAGCCGGGAATCCTCACGGAGGGAGGGAGGGGTGCCCTGATTCTTCCTCGAAATCCACCCTCGGCGTGGCAGCGTGGGCAAAGACGGACGAGTTCTGACGGAGCCGCCCGTGGGCGCTCCCACCCCGCTCCGGCCGGGTTCCTCAGCATTGCAGGAGCTGTTTGAGCTTGTCCTGGTGCCCGTGGGGCAGTGCTGGTGCCATCCCAGAGCTGGGGACAGTGCTCCCGAGCCATCTCTCCCCACAGGATGGGGCTGGAGACCTGGTGACAGCCGATGACTCAGGGACCCTCTGCCTCTGGAGCACCGGGGAGGAGTTCACCCTGCTCGGGCAGATCCCGGGATCTGGGTGAGCCCCCCGGGGATCCCGCAGGGTGTTGGACACGAGGGAGGGACACCCTAGAGGTGGTGACACGTGGCCCTGTGTGCAGCTGCACCTGCTCCTCGGTGAGGCTGTGGAACGGGATCGTGGCTGCGGGCTATGGGGACGGGCAGATCCGGCTGTGGGAAGCGGCGTCGGGGCGGATCTGTGCCCAGGTGAGCGCCCACGCCCGCTGGATCTACGCGCTGGACCTGGCTCCGCTCACCGGCAAGGTACAGAGGGGACAGGGGCTCCTGCCTGTGTCACACCTGGGTCACACCTGGCATCACACCCAGCATCCCACCCCGACGTCCTGCCCAGTATCCCACCCAGCATCCCACACTGCCATCCTGCCCAATATCCCAACCTGCATCCCACCCTGACATCCTGCCCAGTATCCAAACCTGCATCCCACCCTGACATCCTGCCCAATATCCCAACCTGCATCCCACCCTGACATCCTGCCCAATATCCAAACCTGCATTCCACCCCGACATCCTGCCCAATATCCAAACCTGCATCCCACAGTGCCATCCTGCCCAGTATCCAAACCTGCATCCCACACTGCCATCCTGCCCAATATCCAAACCTGCATCCCACACTGCCATCCTGCCCAATATCCCAACCTGCATCCCACACTGCCATCCTGCCCAATATCCCAACCTGCATCCCACACTGCCATCCTGCCCAATATCCCAACCTGCATCTCACACTGCCATCCTGCCCAATATCCCAACCTGCATCTCACACTGCCATCCTGCCCAATATCCAAACCTGCATCCCACACTGCCATCCTGCCCAATATCCCAACCTGCATCTCACACTGCCATCCTGCCCAATATCCCAACCTGCATCCCACAGTGCCATTGCAACCTGAAATCCCAGCCCGGCATCCTGCCCAGTGTCCCATCCTGCCCCATGGCACTGCCACCTCCGTGGTGTCCCCACTGTCCCTCTGCTCCCCTCGCAGCTGCTGTCGGGCGCAGAGGATTCCTTTGTCCACGTCTGGAAGCTCAGCAGGAACCCGGACACTGATGACATCGAGGTGAGTCCAGGCCTGGGACATGGGGACTGGGGACCTGGGGCAGGGATGGAGCTGTGGCTGCCATGGAAAGCTTGGAATTCCCTCTGGATCCGCTCCCCCCACAGATCCAGCACTACCACGCCGAGTGCGTGACGGACACGCAGGTTTGTGGCGCCCGGTTCTGTGACCCCGTTGGGGACACCTTCGCTGTCACCGGCTACGACCTGAGCGAGATCCTGTGCTACGGCCCCGCCTGAGCCGGGAATGCGGGAACGCCGGGAATATCGGGAATGCCGGGAACATCGGGAACGCCGGGAACATCGGGAACGCCGGGAATATCGGAAACGCCGGGAACATCGGGAACGCCGGGAATATCGGGAATGCCGGGGCGCTCCAGTGAGCACAGACCCGGCTCCAGCTCCGTGGGGATGTGTGGGGGGATTCCAGCCGGGATCCCCGCCTGCCCAAAGCCCTCCTGAGATCTGGGAGCTGCTCCGGCTCCACCAGCCCGAGGGGATCCCCAGGATCCTCCCACCGGCTCCGGGATCCTCCCGTCGGCTCCCACCCTTCCCGGAGGGCGGCGTGGCTGGGGACACACCCGGCTCAGACGGGAGGATCCCGGGAAACCTGTGCTACCTGCTGCTCCAGCCCGGACAGCCCCAGCCCAGCGTCCCAGGGTGCAGCACCCGCCGGCCACGGCTGCTGGGGAGGGAAAAAAGAGGGGGGAGGGAGGCCAGGGGAACGTAGGGGACCCCACATCCCAACCCCCCACAGGATCCCAAATCCCAGGGGATGCTGCAGTCCCATGGCCGCTGGCCAGATGTTTGAGGCCCCAGCTGTGCTCTGGGGCAGGAAACAGCTGCAGCAGGACCCCAGGGACCTCCCCAGGTCCTCTCCAGCCCCCCTGACTGTCCCTGACCCCCCTAAGGGAGCTGAGGTGACCCCAGGCTCTGCTCCCAGGGCCCTGCGAGGCTGGGAGGGGAGAATGGGGGGCCCAGCCTGGGACAGGAACCCCCTAGCCCCCTCCTGCCATGCTGGGGATCTGCCTCATCCATAAACGACCCCCCCACCCTGTATGTCCCACTCGTGTCCCCCCAATGTGTGGGTTCTGTTCCCCACCCCCATGTGCTCTGTACCCCCCACAATAAATTCACCCCAATGAAGCCTCCCCGTGTCTCTCCTTCCTGGGGGGAAGGGCTGGCGTTTTGGAGGGGCACAGCAGAGTCAGGCTCCGTTACAAAAAGCTTTATTAAAGGTTAAAACAGCTGCTGCTGAGGTGGGAGGGGAGCCCCGCTCCGGGCCGGGGGGGGCCGCTGTGCTCCTGGGTTAAAAAAGTGTAAAAACGGTTGTGCAGTTCAGCCCGGGGGCCGGGACTGTGCCCCCTCCCCTCACTCCGGGGTGGGGACACAGCCCGGGGACAGTGACAGTGCCACACCCCCGGGACAGGGACAATGATCCCCCCCGGGACACAGCCCGGGGCCGGGGGCCCGTCCAAGGCACAGAGATGAGCCGGGGGCTCTCGCAGCCACACAAGCACCCAGGGACCCCTCCCCACGCCCACCCCCGACCCACCCCGCCCTGCTCACAGCTTGGCCCCCCCCACACCCCACTGTGGGGGGGGAGAAGAAAATACAGCACCAAAGAGCCCTACGGGGGTGGGGAGCCCCCAGAAAAGAAAGGGGGAGCGGCAGAGCCCCCGCTCCCTGCGCACCCCCAGCCCCAAATACTGCTCGGTCAGAGGTAGCACCAGCGTCGGCCGGGGCGGGGGGGCCCTGCCGGGGGGAGGGGGCTCAGCACGGCCCCCCCACACCCGGAAAAGGCACGGTGGGACTTGGGGGGGCTGTGACCCGGCAGAGCCTGTAAACAGCCGGGGTGGGGGGGTAAACAAGCCCTTGGAGGACCCCCACCCCGGCCAAGCCCCCTGGCTCAATGTTGGGGGTGTCCCAGGGCTGAGAGGCACAGCCCAGGGTGGAGGTCCCAGGGGTCCAACCCCTCTGTTCAGTGTGGGATCCCTGGAGCCGAGGGGGTCCTGAGCCCCTCAGCCCAGCACAGGGACCCCCAGCCCTGTATGGAAGCCCTGGGCCCAAGCCCCCCACTCACCACAGGGACCTTCAGCCCAGCCCACCCCCCAGCCCTTTATAAAGGCCCCAGGCCCAAGCCCCTCACTCCACACAGGGACCCCCAGCCCAGCTGAGCCCCCCAGTCAAGTGTGGGGGTCCCAGGCCTGTGACCCCTGCTCAGCAGAGAGACCCCCCAACCCAGCCAAGCCCTCCCATCCCCAAGCCCCCCCCACTCACCACAGGGACCCCCAGCCCAGCTGAGCCCCCCAGCCCTGCGTGGGGATCCCGGGGCCGAACCCCCTGCTCAGCACAGGGGCTCCCAGCCCTCCCAACCCCCCCAGCCCCCCTCGGGGGTCCCCTCCCCGAGCCCCCCGCGCTCAGGACACGGAGGGGGAGGGCCGCCAGAAGCACCACTTGCTGCGGGGGTGCTGCTTGCGCTGCAGCTGCTCCTCGCGCTCCCGCTCCTTCTTGGAGCGCAGGTACAGATCCTCCTCCTTCAGGTACCACACCGGGGGCCAGCGGTGCCGCTCGAAGTGCGCCTGGTTCTCTGCGGGGACACCCCGGGCTTCAGGGCACCGTGGGGACCCCTCCCCGTGCCCCTCCTCCCCGTGCCCCTCCTCCCCGTGCCCCCCTACCCTGCGCCCACCCCGTACCTGGGGACATGAACTTCATCTCGCGGGGGAAGCGGCGGCACACGCGGTTGTAGTTGGTGCAGATGTAGTGCAGGCACCACGCCGCCAGCTGCCGGGCGTTGTGGAACTGAGGGAGGGCGAGGAGGGGATTTTTGGGGGTCACCCTATTACCTGGGAGTGCCCCCGGGGGTCTCCGTGCCCTCCAGCCCCCCGTACCTGCGTCATCTCCAGGTAGATGATGACCTGCTCGTCGATCTCCACGCGCTGCATGAAGGCTCGGAGCAGCTCGTCCACGGCGTATTGCTCTGGGAGAGGAGGGGAAATGGGGGGACAGGGAGGGGTCACACACCGGGGATGCGTCCCCCGGGGCCAGCCGGGCCCCCCCGCGCTTACATAAGGACAGCGAATGACACACGGGGACGATCGATCTGTCCCCGCGGCGCCAGCAGGGTATTGGCAGGTGACGTCAGGGGACACCGGGGGGGTGCGGGGCATACCGGGGGGAGTGCGGGGAGTGGGGAGAGGGGGGGTCTCACCGGTGAGCGCCTGCAGCCGCGGCAGGCACAGCCGGTCCGTGAGGATGAGCAGCTCCATGGCGTCCAGGTCGGGCGTGGGGGTGAAGACCCCCGTGTAGAGGAAATCGAGGACGGCGCGGAGGCAGGCGCAGTTGGTGCCAGGCAGGGACACCTGTGGGATTTGAGGGGAGCTCAGAGCCACCCCCAAAGGAAAGGGGGACCCTCCTGGCAGTGCCTGAGCTGGCACAGCACCCTCAGCAATGGAATAACCCCCACAACCCAGCACAGCCCTCCCAACCCAGCATTTTCTCCTCTGCAAAAGAGAAGTAGGACACACATGTCTCTGGGACAGGGGGTCTGAGCAGCCCCCGACCCCAACCAGAGACGCCCACCCTGCCCCACAGAGCCACAGGTCCCCTGCTGGCCCCCACCTCGTCAGCGTAGCTCTCACGGAAGCCCCCCCGGAACATGGCCCTCATCCAGTCACAGCCAGCGATGAGCAGCGGTTTGTGCGCCGGCACCACCCCGTCATCCACACGGAACACCACGTCTGGGGACAGGGGACAGCTCAGGGGGGGACAGCCACCCCTCAGATATCCCTTGTCCCCCTCAGCCCAGGGGCAGCCATCCCTCGGACACTGCAGACCAGGGACAGCCAACCCTTGACCACCACTGTCACAGAGACAAGAATCCCTTGGTTACCCCTTCCATGGGGACAGCCACCCCTCAGCCACCACAGCCCAGAACTGTCACTCCACCCCAGCAGCACCTCCACGACTGACTGGGACATGGGCTCCAGGACCCACACTCCAAACACCTCAGTGGTGCGAGGGGCTCAAGGGTGACCATAGTGACCACACCGGCAGCACGAGAAGGGGACACCACCTGGAGGGGACAGCGGTGACCCTCCTGTCCCCACAGCCCCCCATACCTGCAAAGACACCCTTGGCCAGGCACTCCTTGACGCGGTTGGCGCGGCGCACGTGGAAGGCCTTGGTGATCTCCTGGTTCATGAAGCTCTCCTGGTTGAGCTCGTTGGCCACCATCATGCGCAGGTCAAACACCTCCAGCAGCTCGGCCACGGCGCCCACCTGCCGCAGGTCACCGTGGGGCCGCTCCAGCTTCCCCGTGTACAGATACTCCAGCACGGCACGCAGCGGCTCCGGCCGCACGCCCCCGTCCATGGCCACCACCGCCATCCGCCGCTCCCGCCCCGCCACCGGGTCGGCCACCGGCTCCCAGCGCAGGCTCAAGAAGCCGCGGCCCCACGACGACAGGTCACGGTCCCCTCCACTGAGGGTCTCGGGCGGCCCCTGCAGCGTGAAGAGGTCGTAGAAGCGGGAGCAGGCGGTGGCCAGGTAGACGCGGTGGGCGAAGACGCGGTGGCCGCCCTGCAGCTGGAAGACGACGTCGGCGCAGAGCGGGGCTTGGAACAGCGCGGCCGGGCCCCCCCCCAGGCCTGGGGGGGCGTCGGGCACCTGGATGAGGGGCGGGGGGGGCTTGGGGGGCAGGAAGGGCTCCTGCAGCAGCGGGCGCTGCATCTTGCGCAGGTGCGACTTCCAGAACTGCAGGTGGCGGCGGGACACGAGCGCGGCGCGGATGGCGTTGTCAAACACGTCCTTGACCCCGAACTGGGCCACCACGCTGGTCTCGTAGTAGGGCACCCCCAGCTCCTGGGCCACCTCGTGCCCCCGCTCCGGTGGCAGGATGTCCGAGGGCTTGATGGGCCTGGGGGGGCATGGACAGGGCAGGGGGCTTGAGGAGGGTGTCCAGGGCAGCCCCTCCTCGTTCATGTTGGGAGGTCTCATCCCCATCCCAGGGGGGCCTGGAGAGGAGGCCCCAACCCAGGAGTGCTGAGCAGGGCAGAGGTTCTACCCCCCCAAGTGCTGCCAGAAGACCCCGACCCACAGGGGGACCTCATTCTGCAGGATCAGGGGGACATAAGGTGACACACCCCAACCTGGTGGTGGCAAAACTAGGGGAGCAAAGGGAGGGGTCCCCATTTTAATGAGACTGGGGTGGCCCTGGTGATGACACACTGGGGTGTCCCTGTCCCCGTGGGGCCGGGAGGTGACACTTTGGGGGCTCACTTGGCCAGCGGCCGGCGCGCGCGGTTGACGGCGTCCAGGTCGGCGTAGCGCAGGTCTAGCTGGCAGCCCACCAGCACGATGGGGGTGCGGGGGCAGAAGTGCTTGATCTCGGGGTACCACATGGTCTTCACGTGCCGCAGCGAGTTGGGGTTCGCCAGCGAGAAGCAGAGAACCACCACGTCCGACCTGGGGGGAGGAGCAGGAGCGGGAGGGCAGCGCTGCCCCGGTGCCGCCCGTTTGTCACTCGGCGTCCCCAAACACGCCCTGCTCAGGCGGCACCCGAGTCCCAGCCCCGCCCCAGGACACGGTCACAGCCTGGGACCCCCAAGAGCCTCAGGACCCCCCGAGAGCCCCACAGCCATGAGAATCCCGGCAGCCACACGATCCCCTGGGAAGTCCATGACCTGCGGGAGCCCCAAGACAGGGGCAGCGACAGGGGCAGGGGACAGCAGGGACCTGGCTTTGGGTCACCACTTTTGGCCAAGCTCGGGTCGGCACCGTGGTGGTCCCAACCCCTGAGCAGCCCCGGGGGGTGGCTGGGTGCGTGCCAGCCGCCAGCACCGGGGACAGACCACGCCTGCTGTCCCACACCGTGCCAGCCCAGCCCTGGCTCGGGGTACAACGTGCCAGGGGACACGGTGGCGATGCCAGGGGACACGGGGGAGTGCCAGTAGCCCCAAGTTCCCGGAGCAGCCGCGTGGCCTCGGGCCCGGGTTGTTTTTAGTCTGTGCCGGGACGGGACGTGACCGGGAGGCGCCCTGGAGCCGGGCCCGTGTCCCAGACCAAGATAGCCGCCACCGGCCCCCCCGGGGCCCCCGGCCAGCCCCGGGGCCACCGCGGACCATGGGGACCCGGCCCCCCAGAGCCCCCCTGGTCGCGGGGGGCTCCCCGCCCGCGGGGCCCCGCCGTGCCGCGGGGAGATTAGCGGTGCCGCGGGGCTGGCGCGGGGCGGCGGCGATAAGAGCCCGGACGTGCCGCCGGCCACGGGGACCGGCTGTTTACAACCGGGGGGCCACGGGAGGTCTGGGGGGGCCCCTCCTGCGGCCAGGCCAGCGCCTCCGGGAAGGGTTCCCGCACAACAACAGCCCCCATGGAGCCGCCCCCCCATCCCCAGCTCCGGAGGGGCCGTGAGCAGCCGGGTCCCTGCTCGGGGCGGGGGCTTCGAGGCACACAGAGTGACCCCAAGGCTGTCCCCCGAGGGGGATGGGGGCAGTCTCGCCCCTCCCAGAGGGTTTGGGGTGCCAGAGCTGCTCCCTGGGCGCTGGCAGGAGCTCCTTTGGCTCTGTGCATCCCGGGATGGGCAGGGTTTGCGGTCGGGGTGCCGGTGACAGGAGCTGGGGTGCCGGTGGGGGTCTCGGGGGTGCCGGTGGCGGGGGTCAGGGTGGTGCTGGTAGGGGGCGGGGTTCCGGCGGCGGCTCGCGGTCCCACCTGCCATAGGCGAAGCGCCGGTCCTTGTGATGGTCCCCGAAGGTGTCCCAGAGGCGCAGGGAGACGCTGACCTCGTCCACCACATCCCGGGAGCGCTCCAGCACCTGTCGGCACCGGGAACAGCACCGGGAACGGCACCGGGAACGGCACCATCACCGACCGCCCTGCCTGGAACCACCAGCACCCCCCGGCTGTGCCCCCGCTACCCCTCCCCGTTCCCCCCTCGCTGTCCCTTGTGGCACCGGGTGCCCCCGGGGGCTCGGTACCCCCTGTTGTTCCCCCCCCGCCCCGGTGCCCCTCAGTGCCCGGCGATGCCCGGTGCCCCCGGTAACGCCCATCCCGCTCGCTGCCCGGCCGTGCCCAGCGGTGTCCCTCGCCCTCACCTCCTGGCAGACACGGTACTGGTCGATGGCCCACACGGTGGGCACGTGTGTGGCCAGCAGCCGGTACTGGCTCAGCGTGGCGTTGCAGGCGCGGGCGCAGATCAGCCGCGTCTTGCCCACGGCGTTGTCGCCCACCACGACGCACTTGATGGTCTCGACATTGGGGCGCTCGTAATCCACGTCGGGGTCCATGGGGGCGCGGGGGGCCCCGAGCAGCGGAGCGGCCCCGCTCAGCGCCCCCCCCCGCCCGCTCCCGGCCCGTTATCGGCCCCCCGCCCTGCCCGCGGCGCGGCCAATCAGCGCTCGCGGCCCCGCCCCGCCCCGCCCCGCCCCGCCAATCCCGAGCGGCGCCGCCCGCCGGGCCCCGCCCCCCGCGGCCCCGCCCCGCGCGCGGACAAAGGAGCGCCGCCAGGGGGCGCTGCTCCGCCACGTGACGGCACCGCCCCCTCGGGACCCCGCCCACCCCCACGCGCGAGGCCACGCCCAGGGGGCGGGGACACGGGGATACGCCCCCGCGTGAGGCCACGCCCACATGCTGTCACGACAGCGGCGACACCGGCGATACCTGTGACAGCGGCGATACCAGTGACACCAGCGACACCAGCGACACATGTGACACCAGCCACACATGTGACACCTGCGACACCGGCGACACCGGCGACACTAACGACACCGGCGGCACCTGTGACAGCAGAGACAGCACTGGCATCAGTGGCACCAGTGACACCAGTGACAGTAGTGGCACGCACCACGTGACACCAATAACTCCAGTGGCACCAGTAAAACCAGTGACGCCGGTTACACCGGCAAAACCAGTGACAGCAGTGACAGCAGTGACAGCTGTGACAGCAAGGACAGCAGTGACACCAGTAAAACCAGTGACACCAGTGCTACCAGCAAAACCAGTAAAACCAGTGACAGCAGTAAGAGTGACACTGTAAAAAGTAACACCGGTGACACCAGCAACTCCAGTGAAACCAGTGACGCCAGCAGTGCCAGTCACACCAGTCACACAGTGACCCCAGGACGGCGGGTGACAGGCTCGCCACACACTGCGCTGGGCGTGGCGCCGGACCCAAGATCCCATTTTCCAGCATTTTTTTCCTCCCTGGGGATTTGGGATTTTTCAGTCGCGGTGCCCAAATAAGGGAACGATGGGAGAGGCTTTGGGACAGGAGCCGTGTGGGGACGGGCCGGGCCAGACTCTGGGCTGGGAATGTCCCCAAACCCCCCCCCCCCCACCACCTTCATGGTCGAGGGGGACCCAGCGACTCCCCCAGCCCCCCAAAATCCTGTTTCTTGGTAAAAAGGGAGTGGGGGGAGAGGCTCCAGAGACGGGGGAAAGGACGGGGGAGATAAGAGGGAAGGGGGACACCCCCCCCTCCCTGGTCCTGTGCTGGATCCTGGCTCAGAACACTGATCCCAGTCCAGGATCCCAGCCCAGCACCCGCATTCCAGTGTGGGATCCTCCTCCTGGTGTGAGATCCTAGAACAGCACCCACATCCCAGTCTGGGCCCCCAGAACCTGCACCCACATCCCAGTCTGGGGACCCTCATCCCGCTGTGGGATCCTGGCACCGCAGCCACATTCCAGTGCTGGAGCCGGGCACAGTCCCAGCGTGGGCCCCTGGGACCTGCCCCACATCCTGGTGTGACATTTATGTCCTGGTGCGGGACCCTGGGACCTCCACACGCATTCCAGTGTGGGATCCTGGAGTGGGAAAGTGGCACAGCACCCTCATCCCAGTACAGGGACCCTCATCCCAGCACGGGACCCTCATCCCGGTACAGGGACCCTCATCCCGGTACAGGATCCTCATCCCAGCACGGGACCCTGTCCCAGTGCGGGACCCCGGCCCGGAACCGCGTCCCGGCGCTCCCAGCGCTCCCGGCGCCGCCCGTCCCGTGCCGGTGCCTCCCGACCGCTCCCGCCCCCGCCCCGCCCGGTGCCGCCCGTGGGCGGTGGAAAGTGCCGGGGGGGGTGGAGGGGGAGGGAGGAGCGGGCGCAGGGCGGCGGCGGCGGCCCCGGGATCGGGATCGGCCCCGGGATCGGGATCGGCCCCGGGATCGGGATGGCGGGGCCGGGGCTGGAGCGGTACCGGCTGGCGCTGCTGGCGGCGCGGGAGGACGTGGGGAATCCGCGGGCTGGGACCGACTGGTGAGAATGGGGGGCACCGGGAGAGGGAACGGGGGACGAGAATGGAGACCGGGAACGTGGACGGAAGGGAGGACGGGGAACAAGGGCACCGGGAATGAGGAGACGGCACAGAGAACCGGGAACGGGGACGGGAACGGAAGAGGGGATCGAGACTGGGAACGGGCACCGGGACGGGCACCGGACACAGGACCGGGAACGGGAGCAGGAACCGGCGCCGGCACGGGCCAGGGCGTCGGGGGCGGGCCGAGAGGCACCGTTACCGGCGCCGGGACGGGGCCCCGGGGCGCACCGGGGTCTGGGCTGGGGGGGTGCCGGTTCGCGGGGAGATGTCCCATGACCGAGCTCTCCGATCCGCCGCGCTGGGAACCGGGAGTCTCACCCGGTCTCGCCCCGTCCCGCCCGGTCCCTCCCGGTGCCGCCGGGCTGGGAGCGGCGCCGCCGCCCGGGGCGGGGGCAGGACGGGCCCGGGGGCTGCGGGAGCGGGGAGCACCCTGGGGTGCGGTAAGCGGGGTTCTGCCCGGCTGCACCGGGGGGACGCGGGTCCCGGGACGGTCCGGAGTTGGGGGAGGGGGGCTCGGTGCCGGTGCCGGTGTCCCTCCAAAACCTCCGTCCCGGGATCGGGGGGCGACTGCACCGGGGCTCATCGGCCTCGCAGCCCCCGGGCGTCACGGGACCCCCCGTCACGGTGGCCACCGGCCACCCGGGCATTGCCCTCTGCTCCCGGAGCGCGGCTGGACCCGCTCCAGCACCGGCTCCTCCCGGCGCCCGCCCGGCCGCGTGCCGGGCTCTGTCCCGCCATGTAGCGCCGCAGCCTGTCGCGACATGCCGTGACATGCGTGACGTGCCCTGCCGCGCCGTGCCCCACGCGTGCTGCCGGAGCCACGCGGGAACAAAGAGGGGCAGAGCCGCTGGAAATGCCCCTGGGAGGGGGGGAGGGTCCCAGCGGGACGGGGCCCCCTGAGCCCTCCCAGGGCCGGGCGGGGGGTCCCGGCCCCGCCGCACGGGGGGGGTCGCTGGGGGGGCCGTGCCGCTCCTGCGCTTCCCACATTCCCATTGTCCCGGGGGCGGATGCTGCCGGCGGCATTTCCATGAATTCATCCATCCCAAGCTGGTGGCATGGGGGATCACGGGGGGTGCCCAAGCCTGGCGGGTCCCCCAGCTTATGTGGCACTGGCTCTGGCCCCCACTTTGACCCCCACCCTGACCCCCCTTCTCCCCCCCAGGGCCGTCTTTGGCTATGAGAAGCACCACGACCTCAAGCTCCTGGATTCCGGAGGTACCGGGATCGACGCTGCTGGGCAGTATTGGGGGGTCCCCCGAGTTTCCCCGTACCCCCTCTGACCCTCCCTCCTTACAGCCGGGGGGCCGGATGAGCTCGCTGGAAAATTCTCTGCGGGCAGCGTCATGTACGGGCTGTGTCGGGTCCCCGATCCTGGTTCCGGCACCCCCAGAATCGTCCTTATCAGCTGGGTGAGTGCGGGGGGGCAGCTCGGGGGGACCCCCGGATGGGATCCCCTCGGGCTGAGCAATGGCTGCGGTGCCAGGTAGGGGAAAAGGTGCCGGAACCGCAGCGGGCAGCGTGTGCCGGGCACCTGCCGGCCATCCGGAGCTTCTTCAGGGTGAGTGAGGGGCACGGAGCCCTCGGGGGATGCTGTGGGGTGTATCGGGGTCCCCTGCCTCCCCCATGTTCCCCATTTCTGCTCTCTCTGTCCCCCGCATCCCGCCGCCCCGACCTTTGCCTGTGCCCGGGCGCATTCCTGGCGCTGCTGACTCAGCCGCCGCTTTCCCAGTGCTCCCAGTCTTGGCCGCCGTGCCGGAGCTGTGGTTGGGATCCCTGCCCCCCCCATCCCGTCCTGGCGGGGGGGGGTCCTGCCCTCCCCGTCCCCCGAACAGCTTCCTGTGATCTGTCTGGGTCCGGGATCTGGATCCGGCCCCACATCTGGATCCAGTCCCACATCTGACACGTGGGAATTGTGCCGAGCTTCCCCGGGGAGTGTGGATCCGTGCGGGGGAGGTGGCCGTGGGAGGGATGGCACGGTCCCATCTCGTTCCGTGCCGGTGGCAGGAGGCCACGGCCGTGATCAGCGCCCGCCGCTCCGAGGAGGTGACGCTGGAGGGGCTGAGCCGAGTTCTGGCACAGCTGGAGCCCCCCGCCCCCCGCCCGCCCAGGAGAACCCCCCAGGACACCCCGGAGCTGGTGGTGAGTGGGGGGTCTCGACGTCCCTGCGGGAATGGGGGCGATGGGTGCTTGCTCGCCCTGCGGGGGGGTCTCTGGGCAGGGGGTGTTGGGGGGTTCTGGGGGTCCCATCCTGCCCCCCCTGTGCTCCCCAGGGAACCAATTACCGCAAGACCAATCCAGCATTGGAGCTGCAGCGCACCCAGCGCGATTCCTTCTGGGAACAGGCTGAGGTGAGGGGTCGGGGGACGGGGGAAGGGCTGGGGGGGTCCCCACGGTGCCCCGGTATCCCGGGGATGGGGTCACGGCTGCTGCCTCGGGCTGGCCCAGAGGTTCCAGTGCCGAGCTTGGTGGGGGTCCCAGTCCCGGTGTGGGGTGCAGTGGAGTCCCAGTCCCAGAGCCGAGGTCTGTGGGGGTCCCACTGCCAAAACCAGTGGGAGTCACAACCCCAGAACCGAGACCGAGGGGGTTCTAGTGCCGGGGCTGGTGTGGAGCTCGGTGGGATCCCCGTCCTGGTGCTGGTGCCGAGGCTGGGACAGTCCCAATGTGAAGTGTGAGGGTCCCAGTCCCGGTGCCGGTTCCCTGTGCCGGTGCCAATGGCAGTGGGATCCCGGTGCCGCTCCTGGTGCCGGGGCGGGTGAGTTCCCGGTGCCGATCCCGGTGCTGATCCCGGTGCCGATCCCGGTGCGTGCGCAGCGCGAGGAGCAG
Organism: Luscinia megarhynchos; assembly: GCA_034336665.1. Taxonomy (NCBI): domain Eukaryota; kingdom Metazoa; phylum Chordata; class Aves; order Passeriformes; family Muscicapidae; genus Luscinia; species Luscinia megarhynchos. Next base: position 2,053,716 of record CM067566.1, read on the forward strand.
CAGCGGAAGGAGCAGGAGCGGCAGCGGGAGCGGGAGCAGCGGCGGCGCTGGGAGCGGGAGCGCATGGAGGAGGAGCGGCTGCAGGCGGCGGAGCGGGAGCGGCGCCTGCAGGAGCGGGAGCGGCTCATCGAGGAGCGGCGGTGAGGGGCAGCGCTGGGCTCCATCCCTGTCCCCATCCCTGTCCCAGCCCCGTGTCCCCATCCCCGCCCAATCCCCCGTGTCCCCATCCCTGTCCCATCCCGGTGTCCCTCGCCCTGTCCCATCCCCGTGTCCCCATCCCCTGTCCCATCCCCGGTGTCCCCGTCCATCCCTGTCCCATCCCCCGTGTCCCCATCCCCGTCCCAATCCCCGGTGTTCCCATCCCATGTCCCCATCCCTGTGTCCCAGCCCCGTGTCCCCATCCCTGTCCCATCCCCGGGTGTCCCCATCCATGTCCCATCCCCGTGTCCCCATCCCCGTCCCCATCCCTGTCCCCATCCCGGTGTCCCCATCCCCGTCCCCAATCCCCATGTCCCCGTCCCCATCCCTGTCCCATCCCTGTGTTCCCATCCCTGTCCCATCCCGGTGTCCCCATCCCTGTCCCATCCCCGTGTCCCCATCCCTGTCCCATCCCGGTGTCCCCATCCCTGTCCCATCCCCGTGTCCCCGTCCCTGTCCCAGCCCCGTGTCCCCATCCATGTCCATCCCTGTCCCAGCCCCGTGTCCCCATCCCTGTCCCATCCCCGTATCCCCATCCCTGTCCCATCCCGGTGTCCCCATCCATGTCCATCCCTGTCCCAGCCCCGCATTCCCATCACTGTCCCATCCCAGTGTCCCCGTCCCTGTCCCATCCCGGTGTCCCCATCCGCGTCCAATCCCCATGTCCCATCCCTGTCCCATCCCGGTGTCCCGTCCCTGACGCCCCAACTCCCGGCCCCGCAGGCAGGAGCAGGCGCGGCTGGATGCGGAGGAGCGCAGGAAGGAGCAGGAGCGATGGGTGAGCAGGAAGGGGGCTGGAATTGGGGGTCTCAGGGGGATACAGGGGCTCCATCCCAGCAGGATCCAGGGCGTTCATCCCAGGGATCTGGGGAGTCCCGTCCCAGGGGGGAGGGTCAATCCCAGGGGATTCAGGGGATTCTCACCCCAGGGAGTTTTAGGCGACTTGTGCTGGGGGATCTGAAGGGATTTCATCCCAGGGATTTGGGGTGTCCATCCTGTGGGACGGAGCAGGTCCACCACAAGGAATCGTGATGCGTTTCCGGGGACCCGGCGTGGGGGATCTAACCTGGGGGGATCCAGGATCCATCCTGATTATCCCCGTTCCCCCTCGCCGCCCAGGAGCAGCAGCAGCGGGAGCAGGAGGCGGCCGAGCGGGAGCGCGGGGGTCGCACCGGGCTCAGCGGGACGGCGGCCGTGAGTGCGGGGAGCGGGTCCCTCCTGCCCCGGGGGTCACAGGGCCACGGCCCTGCCGTGGGGGCCGCAGCCCGCTGACCCCCCGATCCCGCAGGAAGCCGCCATCCTGGTCTCCCAGCGCACCCAGAACCCCCGGGAATTCTTTCGGCAGCGGGAGCGCTCGGGGTCCACGTCCACATCCCCCCAGGCCGGCAGCACCCCCGGTAGGTGCCAAGGAAGGGTTGGGGGGCACGGGGGGATTTGGGGGGTCTCTGCTGACGCCCCCCGTCCCTTCCAGGTGCCCGCCGGCCTTTCCTGCGGTACCAGCGCAGCCTGACGGAATCCGCCTTCATCTTCCGCCGGCCGGAGCCCCCCCAGACCCCCCCGCCCGGCGCCTCCAGGGGGGCACCGCCCCCCAGCCCCCGCCGGCCGCCGCCGCCTCTGCCCCCCGGCCCCGAGGGGACAGGGACGCCCCCGTGTGCCACCACCGGGACCCCCGTCAGCCCCGTGGGGAGGGGCGCCCCTCCCTCTGCCACCCTGGGGACGCCTCCCCAGCCCAGCCCGAGCAGGGTCCCCCCTTGCCACCAGCCCTGTGGGGACAGGGACCCTCCAATATGGCACCCTGGGGACGCCCCCCAGCCCTGTGGGGACAGGGACCACCCAAAGTGCCACCACCGGGATTCTCCACAGCCTCGTGGGGACAGGGATCCCTCCCTCTGCCCCCCCAAGGAGACCCCCCAGCCCTGTGATGACGGGCACCCCCCAAAGTGCCACCACTGGGGCTCCCAGCAGCGCCCATGGGATCGGGGACCCCTCCCTCCACCACCCTGGGGACCCCCGATTTTGCCACCACCAGGCCAGGGTCCCCCCCTGCCAGCCCCCCAAGGATGGGGGTGCCCCCTGTCCCCTCTGGGTCGGGGTCTTCTGAAAGCACTTATGGGGTAGAGCCCCTCCCTCCTTCCATCACTCCCGGCTTGGGGTCCCCCCCCAGGCCCCCCGGAGATGAGGAGGGGTCCTACCTGGACACTCCCCCCCTCCCCAGCCCCCCAGCGTGGGAATATCTGGGGCCACTGCTTGAGGATGTGCCCCCAATACCCCCCCGCCCGGTGCAGGACCCCCAGGATTTGGGGGCGCCAATGGAATCGGGGGGGCACGAGTGGGGGGCTGGGAGGCCCCTGGGAGCCGGGACACCCCCCCGGGCAGGTACGGGGAGGGGCTGGGGGCGATGTGGGGCTGGGGGGCGATGTGGGGGGGCCGAGATGGGGTTCTGGGGCTGTGTGGGGCTGGGGGGAGGCTGCAGGTTTTGGGCTTGGGGTCAGAAGGGAGAACACACGACCCCGGGGGCTGATTTTGGGGCTTGGGATGGGCGGGGGGGCAGGGTGGGAAGTGGGGGTGGAGAGACCGCTCAGGCCCCTCCCGCTTTTTTGCAGGGGGATGAGCCCAGCGAGAGCCTCGTCCTGCACAAAGCCACGCCAGGTACCCCAAAACCCCCTCCCCAAATTCCCCCAAAACCCCCCAAACCGCCCACAACAATCTCACCCCCCTGTCCCCCCAGGCTTCAAGGCTGCTGCTGGCCCGTGACGCCCCCCACCCACCGCTTATGGGGGGCCCCCAGCCCCCCACCGAGGACGAGGATCTCTCCCCCATGCTGTGTAGAGGGGGGGGCCCAGCACCTCCTTTTTGGGGGGTGGGGGTCCCCCCTATTGCACCACAGCCCCCTCCCCCACTCACCCCCCAGCACAGCCTCCACCCCCCACTTGCACCCCAACCGAGCAGCTTGGGGAGGGGGCAGCACCCCAAGACCCCCCCCACTGGTGGCAGCACAGGATGGGAGGGCAGAGACTCCCCCCACCCGGGCACAGGGACCCCCACGCCCCCCACCCCTCCAAAAATCACACACAGCAGCTGTTAAATAAATTTTAATGCAAATTATTAGTGAATATTATTAATGAGGGGGCGAGCCTGCCGGGGGGGGGAGTTGTGTCCCCCCGGGTTAGAGGTGAGGGGGGGGGGCTCTGTGTCCCCCCCCGGGTTAGACCCTGAGCACCCACCCTGCGGTGGGGGGTCCCCAGCACCCACCCTTGTTGGGGGGAGAAAGGAAACCCCCCCCATTTTTGGAGTTTAGCCCTGAGCCCCTCCCACCACGGGGAGGGGCAGAAATTCCAGTTTCTCCCCAAAACCAGAAGCTGGGAGCCCCCCAACCCCTGTGCTAAGAGGGGGGGTCCCTCCCCCCTGTCCCCCCCTGAGTGCTGGGGGTCAGACCCGCGACTGGAGGGGCCTGGGGGGGTCTCTCTGGGGGAGCCCCGGGCTGCTGCTGCCGCTGCTGGAGGAGCTGGAGTGGGGGGGTTTTGGGGGGCCCCCCCGACCCTTCAGGGTGCCGAGCCGGGCGTCCAGGGACAGGGTGCGGGGTCGGCCGCGGCGGGGGGGGCTGGGGCTGCGCAGGGGGGCCCCTCGAACAGCGACAGCCACGGGGGGGGCCCGGGGCGCTGGGCGGAGCCCCCCGGTGCCCCCGCCAGGATGTCGGTCACCGCCAGCGATGTCATCCGAGGGGTCAATAGCTGGGGGGGAGCGGGGGGTCAGGGGGATCCCCAAAACCCCCCACTGCACCCAGCACCCCCCAGCCCCCCATGGATTCTCCTCACAGGATCGGGGGTCCCTTCACTGCCCCCCCCCAGTCCCCATGGCCATCCGGGGGGGGCTGTGGCAGTGGGGGGGGGGGCACGCCCCGTGTCCCCCCCTGTCACCTGTCGCTGTAGTAGGAGCTGAGCAGAGCCCGGATCTCGGCTGAGACATTCTCCTGCAGCAGCAGCCCCTCGCCCGGGGGGGTCCCGGGGGGAGCCCGGCGGGGCTGGGGGGTGGGAGGGGCGTGGCAGAGCAGAAAGAAATGGGGAGGGGGCACAGAGAGGGGGGACAGCGAGAACAGCAGCGTTAGGGAGCGAGCAGAGAGCAGAGAGGGGGAGACAGAGCAGAGCCCCCCCGCCCGACCCCACTCACCCGTCTGGTGGTACAGGGAGCCCTGGGGGGGCAGCGGGGCCGGGGGGCGGCGCGGGGGGGGCTCCTCGATGCGCATCAGCTCCTCACAGCACTGCTTCCACTGGGCTGGGGACGGGGACAACGGGGGACATGGGACACAGCCCCTGTGTCGGGTTGGTGTGGCCAGAAATGTGGATTCTGTCCCCATCTGATCTCCTGGCACATATTCTCTGCTAATGGGCCATCTTTAAACCAGCTGGGCAATCATCTTTATCTTCCCACAGCCCATCCTCCCTCCAGGAGATATCTCCTGTTCATGGCCAGTGAGTCCCAGGGCATGGCTGATCAAATTCCATCATCCCACTGGGAGATGCTCCAGCCAGGGCAGGAGCCAAGCCTTTCCTACCCAGAGAAAAACTGAGATTTGGAACACCAGAGCAGCCTTTCCCACTGGATCCCAGAGGAAAGCCAGACCTTTGCACATCATCCCTGCAGCTTCAGAGGAAACTGCACCTTCTCCAGGAGCACTGCTCCAGCTGAACCACATCTGCCCCTGCAGGAGGATGCAGCCACCATGGAATGGGACTGCTGCCAACACCCTGACTGCCTGACGGGTGTCAGCTTGGATTCTGGCTCTGGCAGGGTTTGGGATTGTTCTTTGTAATACTGCATTTCTATTTTAATTTTCCTAGTAAAGAACTCTTATTCCTAATTCCCATATCTTTGCCTGAGAGCCCCTGAATTTCAAAATTATAATAACAATTTGGAGGGAGGGGGTTTACATTCTCCATTTCAAAGAGAAGCTCCTGCCTTTATTGGCAGACACCTGTCCTCCAAACCAGGACAGCCCCCCAGGATCCAGGTGATGGGATTGGGATTGCAGTGGGATGGGGTCAGCCTGGAATGGGGGTGTCACTGCAATGGGGTTGGGGGTCCTGGGGTGATGGAGTCCCCACAGAGATGGTCTGGGGTCCTGCCAGGGTGGGGGTCCCACAGGGATGAGGGGGTCCCAAGAGGCCTGGGGTCCCTTAACAACAGGGATCCCACTGGGATAGGCTCCCACAGGGGTGTGTAGGATCCTGCAGGGATAATAGGGATTCCTACAGGGATGTGTAGGGTCCAGAAGGGATGTGTAGGGTCCCACAGGGATATTTGGGATTCCCACAGGGATGTACAGGATCCCACAGGGATACACAGGGTCCCACAGGGATACACAGGGTCCCACAGGGGTGTGTAGGGTCCCACAGGGATACACAGGGTCCCACAGGGATGTCTGGGGTTCCCACAGGGATGTGCAGGGTCCCACAGGGATATTTAGGGTCCCACAGGGATGTGCAGAGTCCCATAGGGATATTTAGGGTCCCACAGGGATATACAGGGTCCCACAGGGATACACAGGGTCCCACAGGGATGTCTAGGGTCCCACAGGGATGTCTAGGGTCCCACAGGGATGTCTGGGGTTCCCACAGGGATATTTAGGGTCCCACAGGGATGTCTAGGGTCCCACAGGGATACACAGGGTCCCACAGGGATACACAGGGTCCCACAGGGATGTCTAGGGTCCCACAGGGATGTGCAGGGTTCCACAGGGATGTCTGGGGTTCCCACAGGGATGTGCAGAGTCCCATAGGATATTTAGGGTCCCACAGGGATATTTAGGGTCCCACAGGAATGTCTAGGGGGCTCCCACAGTCGGGGCCCCGGCTCACCCAGGTCGCAGAGGTGCTGCCCGAAGGCCTCGAGCCAGCGCTGGGCGTCGCCGGCGCCCTCGGCCAGCAGCGCGTGTGTCACCTCCTCCCCGCCCAGCCGGTTGGTGACGGCCACCCCGGGGGGCTGCCCGCGGCCCCCCGCCGGCAGCGCGCCCACCCGCGTGTCCTGGGCGGGACAGCCTGAGCCCCGCACCCCACAGGGCCCCCCAAAAACAGCCCCTGTGCCCAGCCCCCACGTCCCCTCCATCCCACACAACCCCATAGGCACCCCAAAGCCCCTGTGCCCCCCAGAGCCTACAGACCACCCCCTGTGCCCCCGATCACCCCCTGTGCCCCCCAGACCACCCCCTGTGCCCCCCTGTGCCCCCCAGACCACCCCCCCAGTGCCCCCCAGAGCCCCTCAGACCACCCCCTTGAGCCCCCCCTGTGCCCCCAGACCACCCCCCTGTGCCCCAGAGCCCCCAGAGCCTACAGACCACCCCCTGTGCCCCCGATCACCCCCTGTGCCCCCAGACCACCCCCTGTGCCCCCAGAGCCCCACACACATGTGCCCCCGACACCCCCCTGTGCCCCCAGATCACCCCTGTGCCCCCATTCCAGAGCCTACAGACCACCCCTGTGCCCCCCTGTGCCCCCAGACCACCCCCCTGTGCCCCCCAGACCACCCCCACTGTGCCCCCCAGAGCCCCCCAGACCACCCCTTGTGCCCCCAGAACCCCCTAGATCACCCCGGTGCCCCCCAGAGCCCCTAGATCACCCCCTGTGCCCCCAGAGCCCCCTGTGCAGACCACCCCCCGTGCCCTCAAACCATCCCCTGTGCCCCCCCGAGCCCCCCCGAGCCCCCCGTGCCTTACCTTGGTGACAGCGATGGTCAGGGTGGGCTCCTGCCCCTCGGCCTCGGGCGCTGCCGTGAGCAGAGCAGCCCAGGACCCCGCAGCACGCAGAACAGGGGGCCCGCCCGCCTCAGCCCCCGGGGCCTGGGGACCCCCAGAGCCCTCAGCACCCACGGGTGCCCCCCGATTCTGCCCCCCGCCCCCCGCGCTGCGTGGATCCCCCAGCCCCACCCCTCCAGGGCAGGGGCCACTGCTGGGGGTGGGAGACCCGGGGGTTTGTGTCACCCCCATCCTGTCCCCATTCCCAGCTCTGTCCCCATCCCATCCCATCCCATCCCATCCCATCCCATCCCATCCCATCCCATCCCATCCCATCCCATCCCATCCCATCCCATCCCATCCCATCCCTTGTCAGCTCTTGTCCCTTCCCATCTCCATCCCACCTCTTGTGTCTGTCCCCATTCTTGTTCCCATCCATGTCACTGTCCCCATCCCATTCCTCTGTCTGACCACATCCCATCTTTGTCCCTGTCCCTGTCCCCTTCTCGTCCTTGTCCCCATTTCTCCACCCTTCCCCCCATATCTGTGTCCCCATTTCCATCCTTGTCCATCCCCATCACTGTCACTGTTCCTGTCCTTGCCCCTGTGTCTGTTCCCATCCTGACCCCATTCCTGTCCCTGTCCCATCCTTGTCCTCATCCCCATTCCCATCCCTGTCCCTGCTCTTTATCCTTGTCCTGGTCCCACCTTTGTCCCTGTCCCTTTCTCCATCCCCATCCCACTGCTCATCCACCCCACCCTTCCATCCCAATCCCATATCCTGATCCCCCCTCACCTGCAGCTGCAGGGTCTCTGTTCCCATCTCTCCATCCCACCTCCTCCCATTCCTGATCCCATTCCCTTACTGCAGCCACAGGGTCCCAGTTCCCACAGGGGTGTTGATCCATCCCATCCCTCCATCCCATTCCTAATCCCATTCCCTCTCTCCTGTTCCCTCATCTGCAGGTGTAGTATCCCTGTTATTGTTGGGATGTTTATCCAACCCATCCCTCAATCCCATCCCTCAATCCCATCCCTCAATCCCATCCCTCAATCCCATCCCTATATCCCATCCCTCAATCCTATCCCTATATCCCATTTCTCTATCCTATCCCTGTATCCCATTTCTCTATCCCATTCCTATATCCCATCTCTCTATCCCATTTCTCTATCTCACCTCTCTATCACATCCTTATACTCCATTTCTCTAACCTATCCCTATATCCCATTTCTCTATCCCATCCCTGTATCCCATTTCTCTATCCCATCCCTGTATCCCATTTCTCTATCCCACACCCCTCTATCCCATCCCTATGTCCCATCCCTATATCCCATTTCTCTATCCCATTCCCTCACCTGCAGCTGCAGTGTCCCCTTTATCATGGCAAGGTTAATAAATCCCATTCCTCTCCCCCACTCTCTGTCCCACTCCCGATCCCATTCCTCTGTCCCACTCCCGATGCTGTTCCCATCCCTCACCTGCAGCTGCAGTGTCCCTGTTCCCACAGGGATGTTTACACATCCCATCCATCTATCCTATTCCTCTCTCCCATCTCTCTATCCCACTCCTTTCCCATCCCTCTCTCCCATCCCTCTATCCCATTCCCAATCCCATCCCTCACCTGCAGCTGCAGTGTCCCTGTCACCGTGGGGGTGTTAACACATCCATCCTTCTATCCCACTCCTCTCCTGTGCTTGTATCCCATTTCCAATCCCATTCTCTCACCTGCAGCTGCAGTTCCCGTTCCCACAGGGATGTTAACACATCCAATTCCTCCATCCCACCCCTATATCCCATACCTCTATCCCATTCCCTCACCTGCAGCTGCAGTGCCCCTGTCCCTACAGGGATGTTAACACATCCTATCCCTCTATGCCATTCCTCTCTCCCATCCCTATATCCCATGTCTCTGCCCCACTCCTCTCCCATCCCTATATCCCATGTCTCTATCCCACTCCTCTGCCATCCCTATATCCCATCCCCATACCCCATTCCCATTCCCAATCCCATTCCCTCACCTGCAGCTGCAGTGCCCCTGTCCCTACAGGGATGTTAATACATCCTATCCCTCTATCTCATTCCTTTCTCCCATCCCTATATCCCATGTCTCTATCCCACTTCTCTCCCATCCCTATATCCCATCCCCATTCCCATTCCCATTCCCATTCCCATTCCCATTCCCATTCCCAATCCCATTCCCATTCCCATTCCCAATCCCATTCCCTCACCTGCAGCCGCAGTGTCCCTGCTCCCACAGGGGTGTTAACACATCCCACCCCTCTCTCCCACCCCTCTGTCCCGTTCCCAGTCCCGTTCCCGGTCCCATTCCCTCACCTGCAGCCGCAGGGTGCCGGTGGCCGCGGCGGTGTCCATGCAGCTCGGCCTGGCCGCCAGGCGGCAGCACATGCGGCCGTAGAGGGGCACCCAGCAGGGGCTCTGCTCTGGGGGGACACGGGGACATGGGGACACCGACCCGACCCCAAACCCACCCAGCGGGGGCTCTGCTTTGGGGGGACACGGGGACATGGGGACACCGACCCGACCCCAAACCCACCCAGCGGGGGCTGGGAGAGACCCCCACACTGACCCCAAACCCATGGAGAGACCCCCACATTGACCCCAGACCCACCCAGCAGGGGCTCTGCTCTGGGGGGACACGGGGACATGGGGACCCCCACACCGACCCCAGACCCATGGAGAGACCCCCACTGAGCCCAAATCCCGGACCCCCACCCGACCCCAAACCCACCCAGCAGGGCCCTGCTCTGCTCTGGGACCTCCGAGGCTCTTAGGGTTTGACAGGGACCCCCAAACCCCAATGGGAGCCCAGACCCAGCTCCTCCTCTTGCCCGGACCCCCAGACCCCCGAGACCCCAGACCCCACCCACACCCTTCCAGCACCCCAATATCCCCCCTCCACTCTGTCAGGACCCCAAACCCCTCCCCAACTGTTCCAGCCCCATTGCTCGTGTTGTGGGGTGCTGTGGGGAGTTTTGGGGTGCCATGGGGTGGTTATGGGGTGCTACCAAATGCCATGGGTGTATTATGGGGTGCTGTTGTGCGTTTTTTGGGGTCACATTGGGTACCGTGGAGGTGTTATAGGGTGGTTATGGGGTGTTTTAGGGTGCCATGGGGTGGTTATGGGGTGTTACCAAATGCTATGTGTATTATGGGGTATTATGGGGTTTTATGGGGTGCTTGGGGCGTTATGGGGTATTGCAAGGTGTTTTAGGGTGCCATGGGGTGTTTTAGGGTGTTATAGGGTGTTTTAGGGTGCCATGGGGTATTATAGAGTGTGTTAGGGTGCCATGGGGTGTTATAGGGTGTTTTAGGGTGCCATGGAATGTTTTGGGGTGTTATAGGGTGCCATGGGGGGTGTTATAGGGTTTTTTAGGGTGTTATAGGGTGTTTTAGGGTGCCATGGAATGTTTTAGGGTGTTTTGGGGTGCCATGGGGTGTTATAGGGTGCCACAGGGTGTTTTAGGGTGCCATGGAATGTTTTGGGGTGTTTTAGGGTGCCACAGGGTGTCTTAGGGTGCCATGGGTTGTTATAGGATGTTATAGGGTGTTTTAGGGTGCCAGGGGGTGCCATGGGATGTTATAGGTGCATAGGGGTGTTACAGGATGTTTTGGGGTGCCGTGGGGTGTTTTTGGGAATGCCGTGGGGTGTTACAGGGTGTTTTGGGGTGCCGTGGGGTGTTACAGGGTGTTCTGGGGTGCCATGGAATGTGTTAGGGTGTTTGGGGTGCTTGGGGCACTGACCGTCGGCGGCGATGACGAGGTCGTGCGTGCGGAACCCGTCGTGCACCTGCGCCAGCGACAGCGGGCGTGCGCGCCAGCAGCTGGAACCGGGGACACCTGGGGACAGCGGCAGTGGGGCTGCAGGGCACGGGGGCACGAGGGGACGCACGGGGGGCCGGGGGCACGAGAGGGGGCACGGGGGCACGGGGGCACGGGGGCACGGGGCACGGGGCACGGGGCACGGGGGCACGGGGGACACGGGGGGCACGGGGGCACGCACGGGGGCACGGGGCACGGGGGCACAGGGGAGCACGCAGGGGGACCACCAGGGGGACACGGGGGGACATGGGGCACAGACAGGGGACACGGGGGACATGGGGCACACACAAGGTGACAATAGGGCACAGAGGGGCACAGGGTGACAGTGGGGCACACAAGGGGTGACAATGGGCACACAGTGACAATGTGCCCCACAGGGTGACAATGTGACAATGGGGCACACAGGGCGACAATGGGCACACACAGGGTCACAATGGGGCACACACACAGGGTGACAATGGGCACACAGGGGTGACAATGGGGCACGCACAGGGGTGACAATGGGCACAAAGGGTGACAATGGCGCACACAGGGGGTGACAATGGCACACACACAGGGTGACAATGGGGCACACACAGGGTGACAATGGCACACAGGAGGTGACAACGGCACACACACAGGGTGACAATGGGCACACACAGGGTGACAATGGGCACACACAGGGTGTCAATGGGCACACAGGGTGACAATGGCACACACACAGGGTGACAATGGCACACACAGGAGGTGACAATGACACACAGACAGGGTGACAATGGCACACACACAGGGTGACAATGGGCACACACAGGGTGTCAATGGGCACACAGGGGTGACAATGGGCACATGGGGTGACAATGGCACACACAGAGTGACAATGCCACACACACAGGGGTGACAATGGGGCACACACAGGGTGACAATGGCACACACAGGGGTGACAATGGGATACACAGGGGTGACAATGGGCACACACACAGGGGTGACAATGGGCACACAGGGTGACAATGGATGCACAGGGTGACAATGGGGCACACACAGGGTGACAATGGGCACACACGGGGTGACAATGGGCACACACAGGGGTGACAATGGGCACACAGGGGGTGACAATGCCACACACACAGGGTGACAATGGCACACAGGGGGTGACAATGGGGCATGCACAGGGGGTGACAATGGGGCATGCACAGGGTGACAATGGGCACACACAGGGGTGACAATGGCACACACAGGGTGACAGTGTGTCGCAGGGGTCTCAGGGTGACAATGAGCACACGCAGGGGTGACAATGGGCACACAGGGGTCTCAGGGTGACAATGGCACACACACACGGGGTGACAATGCCACACACACAGGGTGACAATGGCACACACAGGAGGTGACAATGGGCACACACAGGGTGACAATGACGCACACACAGGGTGACAATGGGCACACACAGGGGTGACAATGAGACACACACAGGGTGACAATGGACACACACAGGGTGACAATGGGGCACACACACAGGGTGACAATGATGCACACACAGGGTGACAATGGGCACACTGGGTGACAATGGCACACACACAGGGTGACAATGGGCACACACACTGGGTGACAATGGGCACACACACAGGGTGACAATGAGCACACACAGGGTGACAGTGTGTCGCAGGGGGCTCGGTCACTCACGGCACGCCCGGCGGCGGCAGCAGCGCCGTCCCGGTGCCCGGGGGGCTGCCCGGGCGCCCCTCCACGGCAGCCACGCCTGGGCGCCCCCAGCCCCCTAAGCGACGTGCTCAGACGCGTGGCCAGCTTTTTGGGGGTGCTGCCCTGCGCCCCCCCGCCCGGCAGCCCCGCGCTGTACAGCTCCACCTTCAGCTCGAAATCGGGACCCGCCTCCGAGCTGCGGGCACACAGCGCTCGGGACACACCCGGGACACCGCAGGGGACAGGGGGGCGGGGGGGCAGGGGTCCCCGGGGAGGGCAGGGGTCACCCCGAAATGGTCAGAGGTCCCCAGAGGGGGGTCAGGGGTCGCTGGGAGTGGGGGCAGGAGAGGGCAGGGGTCCCCACGGGGAGGGTCAGTGTCACTGGGGGGGTGTGGGGGGGGGGTAGTCAGGGGGTCCCATGGGGGAAATTGGTGTGGTCAGGGGTCCCATACAGAGGCTCAGGGGTCCCAGGGAGGGGTGTGGGACAGGTCAGGGGTCCCATGGGGGGAACTGGGGTGATCAGGGGTCCCATATAAAGGCTCAGGTGTCCCATATAGGAGTGTCAAGGGGGCTCATAGAGGGGGGTGATCAGGGGTCCCATGGGGGAGGGTCAGGGGTCCCTGGGGGGGGTGTCAGTGTCCATGAGGGGGGTGTGGGGTGTCAGGGGGGTCCCATATAGAGGCTCAGGAGTCCCACAGGGGGGTGTCAGGGTCCCATAGGGGGGGTGTCAGGGTGATCAGGGGGTCCCATATAGAGGCTCAGGGGTCCTGACATGGGGGGGTCAGGGGTCCCGGGGAGGGCTTCAGGGGTGCCCAGGGGGTCCCATGGGAAGGGTGCTTGGGGGTCCCACGGGGGAGCATCAGGGGGTCCCATAGGGGGGGTGTCAGGGTGATCAGGGGTCCCATATGGAGGGCTCAGGGGTCCCATAGGGGTGTCAGGGTCCCATAGGGGGGTCAGGGTGGGAGGGTCAGGGTCCCGGCAGGGGCTGTGGGGTGCTGGGGGGTCCCACGGGGAGCATCAGGGGTCCCATGGGGGGGGGGTGTCAGGGGTCCCATAGGGGGGTGTCAGGGTGATCAGGGGTCCCGCGGGGAGGGTCAGGGTCCCGGGGAGGGCTGTGGGGTGCGGGGGTCCCGCCCCCCCTCACAAGAGCACGGCGCCCTCGAAGCAGATGTCGGTGAGGGTCCGGTCCACCAGCACCGTGGGCGTGTCGTGGATCTCGGCGCCCACCTGCAGCAGCAGGAACACGGCGCAGCGGTGCAGCTCTGGGGGGCAGGGGGGTCACAGAGGGCACCACGGCCAGGGGGGGACCCCAGCACCCCAACACTCACCCCCCTTGTTCCTGAAGTACTCCGTGTCCTTCCACATCAGCGGGATGCGCAAATCTGGGGGGGGGGGAGCAGGAGGGGGGTGAGACCCCCAGACCCCCCACCCAAAATGCAGATGGTGCATGGGGGGGGCAGGAAGAGAGGATGGGGTCCCCCCTCCCCAGAACCCCCCCAGCCCCCCCATACCTGAGATGCAGACGGTTCCCCTGCACGGCACCCGCTCAGCCCCGGGCCCGGCGTCCGAGGGGCTGCGGGGGGACGGGGGGTCAGCACAGCTCCCCCAGTTTTGGGGTGCTGCCTCCAGGTTTGGGGTGTCCCCTGTCATCACACCCCCACAGCTGTGCCCCTCTGGGTTTCCCCATTCCCTCCAAATTTTGGGGTGTCCCTCGCTGCTGCAGCACCTGCAGGGTCCCTCATCCCATCCCGTGGGTTTTGGGGTGTCCCTCATGCAGTGTCCCCCATGTCCCCCCAAGTTTTGGGGTGTCCTTCACTGCAGTATCCCCCATGTCCCCCCCAAGTTTTGGGGTGTCCTTCACTGCAGTGTCAACGATGTCCTCCCAGATTTTGGGGTGTCCCTCACTGCAGTGTCCCCCATGTCCCCCCAGGTTTTGGGGGTGTCCCTCACTGCAGTGTCAATGATGTCCTCCCAGATTTTGGGGTGTCCCTCACTCCTGCAGACCCACAGGGTCCCTCATCCCATCCCCTGGGTTTTTGGGGTGCCCCTCACTGCAGTGTGACTGATGTCTCCCAGGGCTTTGGGGCGTCCCTCACTGCCACACCCCCCATGGGTTCCTCAAACCCCCTCCCTAGATTTTGGGGACCCTTCCCACCACTCCCTCCCCCGCCTTTTGGGGTGCCCCTCACCACCCTGTGGGATTCTCCCTTCCCCTCCACTTTAGGGTGCGCCCCCCAGGTTTGGGCATCCCTTGGGGTTACCCGACGCCTCCCCCCATCATTTTCGGGGTGCCTCACCGCCGGGCCCCCCTCAGCCGGGCCTCCTGGCGCCGCTGCAGCTCCCCCCCGGCCGCGACCACCCTGGCGTCGCACAGCACCAGGGTCTTGGTGGTTTCCAGCGCCTGCTCGGGGCGGCTGCAGGCGGGGAGGAGCCGCCGGGCGCCCTCCCGCACCCGCAGCGCCCGCTCCAGAGCCCGCTGCAGCTCCGGCTCCTGGGACGGGAACATCTGGGGGTCAGGGGTCCCCAAAACCCCTCCCACACCCGCAGCCCCTGCTCCAGAGCCCGCTGCAGCTCCGGCTCCTGGGACGGGACATTTGGGGGTCAGGGGTCCCCAAAACACCCTCCACGACACCCACAGCCCCTGCTCCAGAGCCCGCTGGCAGCTCCGGCTCCTGGAACCCAGGACAACTGGGGGGTCAGGGGTCCCCAAAATCCCTCCCGCACCCGCAGAGCCCGCTCCAGAGCCCGCTGCAGCTCCGGCTCCTGGAACGGGACATTTGGGGGTCAGGGGTCCCCAAAACCCCTCCCACACCCACAGCCCCTGCTCCAGAGCCCGCTGCAGCTCCGGCTCCTGGAACCGCACATTTGGGGGGTCAGGGATCCCCAAAACCCCTCCCGGACCCGCAGCGCCCGCTCCAGAGCCCGCTGCAGCTCCGGCTCCTGGAACCGCACATTTGGGGGTCAGGGGTCCCCAAAACCCCTCCCACACCCACAGCCCCTGCTCCAGAGCCCGCTGCAGCTCCGGCTCCTGGAACCGCACATTTGGGGGGTCAGGGGTCCCCAAAACCCCTCCCGCACCCGCAGCGCCCGCTCCAGAGCCCGCTGCAGCTCCGGCTCCTGCAACGGCACATTTGGGGGTCAGGGGTCCCCAAAATCCCTCCCGCACCCGCAGAGCCCGCTGCAGAGCCCGCTGCAGCTCCGGCTCCTGGGATGGCACATTTGGGGGTCAGGGATCCCCAAAATCCCTCCCACACCCACAGCATCCCCTGCAGCTTCATCTCCTGGGAACGGGACAATTGGGGGGTCAGAGGGACCCCAAAACCCCTCCCGGACCCACAGAGCCCGCTGCAGCTCCTGGCTCCTGGGATGGGACATTTGGGGGGTCAGGGTCCCCAAAATCCCTCCCGCACCTACAGAGCCTGCTGCAGTTCTGGTTTCTAAGAATGGGACACATTTGGGGGTCCCCAAAATCCCTCCCGGACCCACAGCACCCACAGCAGCTCTGGCTCCTGGGAATGGGCACCTTTGGGGGTCAGGGGGTCCCCAAAACCCCTTCCTGAACCCACTGCAGCTTTGGCTCCTGGGAACGGCACATTTGGGGGGTCAGGGGATCCCCAAAACACCTCCCGCACCCACAGCACCCACTGCAGCTTCAGTTCCTGGGAACGGGAACATTTGGGGGGTCAGGGAGACCCCAAAACCCCTCCCGGACCTACAGAACACACTGCAGCTCTGGTTCTTAGGAATGGGACACATCTGGGGGGTCAGGGGGGTCCCCAAAACCCCTCCCGCACCCGTAGCAGCTCCGGCTCCTCCCACATTTGGGGGTCCGGGAGGGTCTGGGGGAACCCCCCAACCCACGCCCCCCCCGGGGGTCCCAGCCATGCACAGGCGGTGCCAGCACGGGGGGGAGGGTCCCACACTGGTTGGGGGGTCCCAGCCGCACCCACACATCGTGCACCCCAGAGATTTCCCAGGCGCCCCACAAACACAAACCGCGCGCCCCAGAGATTTATCAGGAACCACATCGTGTACCCGCGGGGAATCCGTGAACCCCAAAACCACACCGTGCACCCCGCGGGTTTATCGTGCACCCCACAAACGCATCACAAACCCCACGGCAGAGCCGTGCACCCCACAGATCCATCATGCCCCCCACAGGTTTATCAGGCACCCCACAAATTGTTCCTGCACCCCACAAACGCATTGTGCACCCCATAAGAGAACCACGGGGCCCACAAATCCACCGTGCACCCCATGTGGGAGCTGCGCACCCCAAAGGCAGGGCACGCACCCCACAAACTCATCCAGCACCCCCTAAGGGAACCGAGCACCCCACAGATCCATCCTGCACCCCACAGCCGTGCCATGCACCCCACAGATTTACCACAGCCCCCCAAATTCATCCTGCACCCCGCGGATACCCCACAGATCCATGGCGCCCCACAAACCCCCCGGATTCACCAAGCACCCCCAAATTTCCCAGCACACACCTCCCTCAGCCCCCCAACTCCTTCCCGGTACCTCCTGCTCCTCCATCCCGATCCCGATCCCGATCCCGCCCCTGTCTCCCCCCTCCAGTGACGTCATCACCTATAAATAACCCCCTCTGGAAACAGGGGGAGCGGGAGCCCCCCCAAAATCCTCCCCCCTCTCGTGGTTTTGGGGGGCTCCCTAGGGGTGAATCCCTTGGGATATGAGGAGCGCATTCCATCCTCCCGGGACCCCCGGGATCTCCCGGTTTCCCGAGGTTTGGGGGTCCGGGGGAACCCGGGGGATCCCGGAATTTGGAGTCAGCAAGGGTGGGGGGAGGGGGGGTCCCCCAAAATTCCCACCTGGATGCTGGCGGCGATCTGGCGGATGTAGAGCATGTTGAGATCCTCCAGGATCCGCAGCCGGCGGCCCCCCCCCACCTCCATCGGGACCCCCGGGACCCCCCCAGCTATTTTGGGGGGTCCCCCCAAAGCCCCCCAAGGGGGTCCCGCCGCATCCAGCGCTGGGGTGTAGTGGGGACCCCTCCCCACACCGAGGTGGCTGCGGGGAGAAAATGGGCTTTGGATGGGATCCCCCCACCCCTCCCCGGGAATTCGGGGGGTTCCCCACGTGCTTGGGTCCCTGCCTGGAATCTGGGGGGGCGCGTCCACGTTGTTCGCCCTCCCCAAATCGCCGCCCCCTCCCAGGGAACAAGGGGGGGGGGACTGTGCGGGAAAGGGCAGCGGGGGCGGGGGGACGGGAGGGAGGCAGGGAAAGGGGGGTTGGGATGGGAGTGGGCTGGGTTTGGGGTGCAAGGAAGGGAAGATTTGGGGTGCGGGGGAGAGGATATGGGGGGGTGGGGAAGGGAGAAGATGGGGTGCAGGGTTTGGGGGTGCAGGGGAGGGGGGACAAGGGGGTCAGGGAAGGGGTGCAGGGGACAAGGTGGGGTACAAAGGATGGGGGGTGGGGGGACAAGATGGGGCGCGGGGATGGGATGGGGGGTGCAGGAACGGGGTGCAGGGAGAGGAGGGGTGCAGGGACGGGAAAATGGGGGTAGAATGGGGTGCAGGGTTTGGGGACACGATGGGGCAGGGTTTGGGGGTGCGGGGGAGGGATTGGGGGCGGGGAGGGAGCGCAGGGATTGGGGTGAAGGGCACAAGAGAAGGGGTGGAGAAAATGGGGTGCAGGAGACAAGATGGAGTGTGGGGATGGGAAAAGAGGAGCAGGGAAGGGATTAGGGGAGGGACGAGATGGGGTGCAGGGTTTGGGGTTCAGCGAGCGGATACGGGGTGCAGGGGAGGGGAGACCAGCTGGGGGGCGGGGAGGGGGTGCGTGGCGAGGATGGGCTGCGGGGAAGGGGGACAGGACAAGGGGTGCAGCAAAGGAGGGGGTGCAAGGTTCGCGGTGCGGGGGCGGGACGAGGGGTGCCCGAGGTCAGGGTGCAGAGCCTGGGGGTGCCGGGAACGGGAAAAGGGGGTGCGGGGAGCGGGGGACACCATGGAGGAGGAGACGGGGTCCTGTGCAGGGAACGGAGCCCCCGGTAGGGACGGACACCGGGACCCCCTTTCCCCCCGCCCCCCGGTGCAGCGCTGCCCCCCGTTCCCGGTACCTCCGGCCGCTCCCGCTCCGCCGCGATCGCGCACAGGAAGCTGCGGCCGCCCCCGCCCCGTGTCCCGCCCCGTGTCCCCCATTCCCCGTGTCCCCCCCTCCCTTCTTCTCCCAGGAGCCGCCTCCGTGTCCCCCCCCGCCCCCCCCGCGGGCTCCGGGACACCGGGATGGGCGGGGGGCGCCCCCTGCTGGGCCAAACGCGAGGTGCGGGGGGGGGGGCGAGACCCCCCGGGTACCGGGACCGACCCAACCGAACCGGAGCCCCCGCGTGCAGCTGGAACCGGGGCGCTGGCACCAAACTGCCCCGGAGTGAACCAGAGACTCCTCGGGATGCACCGGGACCCCCCCAGGGAGCACCGGGATGGATCAAATGCCCCGCGATGGTCCCCGGGTGAACCGAGAGCCCCCAAGTGCCCCCCAAGTGCACCCGGACCTGCCAAGTGCAGTTGGTACTGAACGACGGGGACCCCCCGTATCCACCGGGACCCCTGCAAGTGCAGCAGGAGCCCTCAAAATGCACCAGGATGCACCAGAACCCCCCCGAATGCACCGGGATCCCCCAAAATGCATCAAGTTCCCCGCGGGCACCGGGTCCCCCCGGGTTTGGGTGTACCAAGTGAACTGGGACCCCCCAGTACACCAGGACCCCTCAGTGAGCAGCTGGGACTGGGTGAACTGGAACCCCCGAATGCAGCAAGAACCCCACAGCGCCCGGTGAACCCCCAAAATGCAGCTGGTTTGGGGTGAACCGAGACCCCCCAAGTATCTGCCCCCTGTATCTACCAAGAACGCCACCCTGGGCACCGGGATTCCCATAGAGATGCCAGAACCCCCTGGGGCCCCCAAGGGCAACTGGTTTGGGGTGAACCAGCACCCCCAGGTGAACCAGGACCCACCAGGACCCCCCAAGTGCCCCGCGTCCCTTTTGGACACCCCGTCTCCTGTGTCCCGTGCGCCACCTGCCCCAGTCCTCCTGTCCCCTCCCCGATCCCCCGTCCCACCCGGTCCCACCCAGTCTCTCCCAGTCCTCCCAGTCCCCCCCTCCCCGTCGGGTGCCGGGGGCGCGGGCGCTTCCCGTTATGCCGGATCCCTCCGGAATTCCCGGCTGGGCCGGGGCAGCGGGACGGGCCGGGGGGCCCGGGGGGCAGGGAGAGGCTGCGGCCGCCCCCGTGGCCTCGTGCCCGGGCTGGTCCCGCTGTTCCCGGTGCTCCCGGTACCTGCGAGGCCGGGGCTGGGGGGCAGCAGCGGCCCCGGCGCAATTCCATGTCCAGAGCTGAGCCCCGCGCCACCGTGGCGCGGCTGCGCTCGTCCCGCCGGAACATGGGTGGGGGTCCCGGGGGTCCCGGGGGTCCGGAGGTTTCTGGAGATCCGGGGATCTTGGGGGATCCCGCGATCCGGAGCTTTCCCAGGGGTCCGGGAAGTCTCTGGGGGTCGCGGAGTCTCTGTTCGCCGGAGTTCTGGGGGGGTTTTCCCGGTGTCCCAGGTGGTCTCGGTCCTCTGGAACCTTTCAGGGGAGCCCGGCGCGGTCCCGGCGCTCCCGAGGGATCCCGGGGTTCGAAGCTTTCCGGGGGATCCCGAGGTCCCGGCAGTCCGGGGGTTCTGGGGGTCCCGGCGCTCCGGGAGGGGCAATCAAGGGAAGCGTTCGGGGCGCTCCCCCGCAGCACCTGGGACAGGTGGGATCCCCGCGATGGGGAGATGCCGGGGTCGCCTCTCCCGGCTCCCCGCGGCGGCGCCGATCGGTGCCGGCGGCTCCTGGCACGGCGGGACAATGGCCCGGGGCAGCGGCAGCTGCGGGCGGGGGGCGGGGGTGTCGCTGCGTGTGACATCTGTGCGCGTGTGGCATCTCTGTGTGCGTGCCACATGCAGCTGTCACCCCTCTAGAGGTGTCCCAGTGCCACCTGGAGAGGTGACACACGGCCAGGTGACCTGTCCCAGGGCTTGGCCCCTCCGTGGGGAGCAGCTCCGACCCGTGCTGGGCTGGAATTTGTGTTTAGTTCGTGGCCAAAACTCCTCGTCCTGCCCTGGGCACCATCCTGACACCCCGGGGGTGATTTGTAGGGCTGGATGGGGTTTTGTGTGGATGGATGGATGGGATCTCCCCTCAGATGATTTGAGGAATTCGGGTGGGTATTTAAAGGTTTTGTGACGATTTTCAGGATATTTGTGTGGATTGATGAAGTCCTCTCTCAGTTTTCTTCCCGGACAAACCAGACCCAGCTCCCTCAGCCTGAGAAGCGCTCCAGACCCCAAAATAGGGGTCCATGTTCTGCTCTCGACCCTCTCCAAGTCTCCGTGGTCCCGACACAGCGCTCCAGATGTGCCACAGCTGGGCAGGGCAGAGGGGCAGGATCACCCCCTGACCTGCTGGCACTGCCCTTCCCCCGGGATTCCATCGCCCCCAGGACCCGCGGCTGGACAGGAACAGCCACCGGGATCCCACAGCTCACACCTGGGCTCACACCTGTGTGTCCATCCTGTGTTTTCACACCCACCTGCACAGTTCACACCTGAGCTCACACCTGTGTGTCCATCCTGTGTTTTCACACCCACCTGCACAGCTCATACCTGTGTCCATCCTGTGTTTTCACACTCACCTGCACAGCTCACACCTGTGTGTCCATCCTGTGTTTTCACACACACCTGCACAGTTCACACCTGAGCTCACACCTGTGTGTCCATCCTGTGTTTTCACACTCACCTGCACAGTTCACACCTGAGCTCACACCTGTGTGTCCATCCTGTGTTTTCACACACACCTGCACAGTTCACACCTGTGTGTCCATCCTGTGTTTTCACACGCACCTGCACAGCTCACACCTGTGTGTCTGTCCTGTGTTTTCACACGCACCTGCACAGCTCATACCTGTGTCCATCCTGTGTTTTCACACTCACCTGCACAGTTCACACCTGAGCTCTCACATCTGCCCCGAGCGGCCCAAAAGCACCCGCGGCGCCAGTTTCCCCCGGGACATTGCACAACGTGCCCACTTCAAAGATGGCGGCGGCAGCGTCACGCTTCCCCGATAACGGACGGAAGCGAGTCCGGGCTGAAGCGGGTTTGGGCGGAAGTGGGTCCGTCCCGAATCGGGTCCCCCGCAGCCGGATGCGCAGGGCCTGGCGGCGCAGCGGGATGGAGGCCGGCGGCCACGGTGAGAGGCCGCGGGGCCGCGGAGGGTCCGGGGGGGCTCCGGGGTCGCTCCCTGGCGGGGCAGAGCCCGCGGGGAGCCCTCGCTGACCCTGTGTCCCCCCTCACAGGGCAGGAGGCCGAGGCGGGCGGCCATGGCGGCCACAAGAAGAAGCACAAGAAGCACAAGAAAAAGCACAAGAAACGGCACCACCACGAGGCGGGGCCGCCGGCGGCTCCCGAACTGCCTCGGCAGCCCCGGCTGCGGCTCCGGATAAAGCTGGGAGGGCAGATCCTGGGCACCAAGAGGTGAGGAGGGAGCTGGGGCAGATCCTGGCACCGAAACGTGGGAGGAGGAGGTGGGAGGCTGGGCCGGGGGTGTTTCCGTGTGTCCCCCTAATCGGGAGCCACCCCAGCCCGGCCTCAGCGGGGTCCCCAAACTGCTCTCTCTTCCTCTGCAGCGTCCCCACGTTCACGGTGGTCCCCGAGGGGACGCACTCGCCATCCCCCTCCCCACTGCTGGCAGGGGACGAGGAGGAGCCCAGCGAGGGGGTCCCCATCGAGCAGTACCGGGCCTGGCTGGGTGAGCAGGGGGGACTCACGGGGGGCTGGGGGAGGGCAGGGGAAGCTCTGAGAAGGAACAGGGTCTCAGAGTGAGGGCTGCATGGGGAGGGAGTGCTCTGGGCTCCTCTTGTGATCCTCACCCCTGTGACTGTTCCCGTCCCGGCCCCCCCAGATGAGGACAGCAACCTGGCCCCCTCCCCACTGCCCGAGCTGGACCCCGAGAGCTGCTTCCCTCCCCGTGAGGAGGGGGAGGAGGAGGAAGAGGAGGAGGAGGAAGAAGAGGAGGAGGAAGAGCGGCGCTGGCTGGCAGCCCTCGAGAGGGGGGAGCTGGACGACAACGGCGACATCAAGAGGGAGGTGGACGAGTCCCTCCTGACGGCCCGGCAGGTATGGGGGGGCACGGGGGGCCAAGGCTGAGGGGGCTGTGGGGGTGCTGCAGAGCTGGGGAGGGGCTGGGGGCGTTTGGCAACACTGGGATGGAGCTGGGGTGCCCAGGGAGTTCCAAAACCAGATGAGCACTGGGGTGATGGGGACTGGGGAGCCTCATAGTCCCTGGGGCATGACTGAGGGGATCCCAGAGCTGCTGTGGGGATGAGCTGGAACCCTTGGGGTGCCCTGGGACTGGTGGAGAGGC
The DNA here is from genome assembly GCA_034336665.1 of Luscinia megarhynchos. Lineage (NCBI taxonomy): Eukaryota > Metazoa > Chordata > Aves > Passeriformes > Muscicapidae > Luscinia > Luscinia megarhynchos. The sequence goes on from CM067566.1 coordinate 2,076,559, forward strand.
AGTTTGGAGGCCCGTTTTGGGGAGCTGCGTGGATCTCCCAGCCCGCCCTGACAGCTCCCCGTGCCCCGCAGCGCGCGCTGCTGCACAAGCAGCAGAGCCAGCCCCTGCTGCAGCTGCCCATGGGCGCCAAGGCCAAGGAGGTGACGGAGGAGATGCGGGAGAAGCGGGAGGAGCGGGCGCGGCGCCGGCGGCTGCAGGCCGCCCGCAAGGCCGAGGAGAGCAAGAACCAAACCATCGAGCGCCTGACGCGCACGCACAAGGCCAAGGTCAGGGCCCTGCGCGAGCGCCGCGCCCGCCCCGCGCCCTGCCCCGTGGTGCACTACCGCAGCGCCGCCGACGGCGTCACCGTCTCCTTCCCCGCCGGGGCTGCCGCTGCCGCTGCCCGCCGCCGCCGCCCCGCCCGTGCCCCCCGCCCAGCCCTGCGCCGTGCCCGGCTGCCCCAACCCCAAGCGCTACAGCTGCGCCCGCACCGGCCGACCGCTCTGCAGCCTGGGCTGCTACCAGCGCAACCTGCAGCTGCTGCAGAGCGCGGGGTGACCCCCGGGGGGCTGCGGATCCTCTGCTGTGCATACACAGGGCGTTCCAGAGGGGTTGTCCACATGGACGCAGAGGGTGAGAAGAGGAACCTGTAGATCTCCAGTGTGGAGCTCCAGATCTTCCACACAGACCCAGAAGGTCGGGACAGGGGGCTTCAAACCCTCTGCTGTGGACACAGAGGCTCTGGCCGCTCCACATGAACACAAGGGACCAGGACAGCTGCAATGCCTCATGGACATGGTGAGCTCTAGCTCCTCCAAATGGATATGGACAGCCAGGATGTGGAGCTCCAGAGGGCTCCAGCCTCTCCACCGTGAACACAGAGGGTTGGGGACGCCCGGCAGGGACTGAGGGTGGTCCTGAGGGGATGAAGGATGTCACGGAGCTGAATAAAGGCTGTTGTTGAAGTTACCGTGCGTGGGCCTGCTGGAATGGGGAGGCAGCCCGACCCCCCAGGAGCTCTGTGGTACAGTCCGACACCCCCCGGAAGCAGTATGGTACAAACCTCCCCCCCCCGGGAGCGCTGTGGAACAGTCCGACTCCCCCCGAGTGCGTTATGGTCCGTCCCGCCATCGAGGGCGGGCGGGGCGCTCTCCGGCAGCGCCCATTGGCTGCGGCGCTGCCCAGCGGAGAGTGGCGGCGCTGATTGGTCGGACGCTTTGCCAATCAGTCGGACCGAGGGCTGCCTGCGAGCCAATTGGCCGCCCTGAGCCGAGTGCCCGCTACGAGGCGGAGCGGGGGGGCCGCGCCCTCCGACTAGCTCAGGGCTGGGTCGCCATTGGCGAGCGCCGCTGTCAGTCAGGGCTTGGGGGCGGTGCTCCGCCTCCGGTTGGCCGCTGAGGCCGCCAATCACTTCGGGGGCGGGGCTCGGCTCCTTTGTCTCTGTTGTTGGGCGTGAGGCTCAGGCAGACGGCGGGCGATTGGCTGCAGCCCGGCGGCGGTGCCGGCGCCAATTGGCTGTCGGCTGCAGAGCGCTCGCTGATTGGTCGCCGGTGGCCGTGGGGGCGGGATTTCGGGCCGGGCGTGATGGCGGCGGCGACGGCCCCGGCCCGGGCGGCGGCGGCCGCGGGGGCCGCGATGGCGGCGGCGGCGGCGACGGGGCGGCGGCGGCTGCTGCGGGCGGCGGGGGCCGCGGCCGGGCGGGCGCGGGGCTGCGGCGGGCTTTAGGCGGCGGCGCCATGGAGCGGCCCGGGAGCGCCGAGGGGGCCTGGGCCGCGCTGCTGGGCCGGCAGCACCCGCAGGTACCGGGCGGGCCGGGGCGGGGGGACCGCGCGCGGGGCCGCGGTGACGGTGCGGCCGTGCCCGCAGGCCCGGGAGTTCTGCCCGGGGGTGAACAACCGGCCCTACGTGTGCGAGACCGGGCACTGCTGCGGGGAGAGCGGCTGCTGCACCTACTACTACGAGCTGTGGTGTGAGTTCGGGGGGATGCGGGGAGAACGGAGGGGCGGGCTGAGGGCTTCGGGAGGATCCGGGGCTGTGTGAGGGCTCCGTGTGAGCCCTGCGGCTACTGGGGTGGGGGACGGGGACTGAGCGCTCCGAGGACAATCGGGGGCTCTGGAGCGCTCCTGTGGCTCAGGGGCCTGCGGGCTCCGAGCTGCTCTGGAGGCTCAGGAAGAGCTGGGACCGCGGGGGGACTGAGGGTTCTGGGAGGTTCTGGGGGTTCTGGGGGCTGCAGCCGGGCCCCCGGTGGGAATGGGGGTTCTATGTGAGGGTGACCCCCTGCTCTGCACCTCCATTCTCGCAGGGTTCTGGCTGCTCTGGACCATCCTGATCCTGCTGAGCTGCTGCTGCGCGTTCCGGCACCGCCGGGCCAAGCTGCGCCTGCAGCAGCAGCAGCGGCAGCGTGAGATCAACCTCATCGCCTACCACGGTGCCTGCCAGTACCCCCCCTCCTCGGGGGACCTCCGTGAGTGCAAGGCTTCTGAATTTCCCCTGTACTCCCCAGTCCCAATCCCTGCCAGCACCATCCCCCTCCACGGGGGACTTCAGTGAATTGGGACCCCCAGCCCCTTGTCCCCCACTATCTTCACAGGAGATCTCAGTGAGTCAGGACACCCTGTGCCATCCCCCAATATCCTGGATCTCCTGTCCCTGCTCCAGCCCCTGCATCCCCCCAGCCCCACATCCTGGGCTGTGCCTTCCAGCTCCATCCCCCACATCCCCCTGAGCCCCACATCCCCCCAGCTCTGCCCTGTGCCAAGCTGTGCCCTCCCCCTCCATCTCCATCCTTTTGGGGGCCGTTCCCCAGTGCCCCCCATCTGTGTCCCGGGTGTCCCCCTGACCCGGCTCTTCCCCCCCAGGGCTGCTGGCCTCCTTCAAGCTCCCGGCGTATGAGGAAGTGGCGCAGCGCCCCGGGACGCCGCCGCCGCCCTACAGCCCCGGGAGCCCCTCACTGTCCCCCGGCTCCTCCGGGGGCTGCAGCTCCTGCTCCTGCGGCTGCTCCTGCGCCTCCTCCCCCAGCAGCTCCTCGCTCTCGGCACCGGGCACCGACGAGACGGACCCGGAGCCGGGCCCGGGCCCGGGGGGTGGCAGCACCGGCCGTGACGGTGGCTCCAGCAGCACCGGCACCGGTGCCAGCTGGGACCTGCCCCTGCCTGAGGAGCTGCCGGCCTGCAGGGACCCCCCCAAACACGTCCCCCCGGACTTCTGTGAGGTCGAGGGCCGCCCCTGCTCCGACACCGAGGGGTGTGAGGGCAGTGGGGGCAGAGTGGTGCCAGGGGGCTGCCCCGGGCGGCACCGGCGGCTCACAGGGGATTCGGGCATTGAGGTGGGCCGTGGCCTAGAAGAGGAGGAGGGCGAGCCTGAGGGCTGTGGGGGACCGGGGGGTGGTGGGGGGTCTGGCTCACCTGTGCTGCCTGTCTGAGCCCCCCCCAGGACCCCCAGCTGGGGTCTGGACTCATCATGGAGCCTCTGGGGGCCCCTTGGCCCGAGTGACGCTCACCCTGCAGTGTGGTGGGGGTCACGCTGGAGCCCTCTTCCCTCCGAACTGCTTCTGGGGCCTCCCCTGTGATCCTGATGCTGCTGCCTGGGGGTGCCCCATTGCCCGGGGGGTGCCTGACCATGGGGGTGGGTGGTCCCAGCACATCCTCTCACCATTAAAGAGATGTGGAAGTACCATCGCCCCTTGTGATGGGTGCATTGGGCTGGGTGGCGACCCCTGACTCCACAGGGAGGGGGCAAAACGTCCCCCCCACGGCACAGGGGGCATCACAGCAACACTGTGACACCGACATGTGTGGCGAGAGGCCACAGTCGTGGAGGTTTATTGCAGGGGGAGGCAGGGGGGCTCTGACACAGCCCCCCAACACCTCCCCTGGCCCTGTGCACTCCAGGCAGGCAGGGGGCACAGGGACCCTCCACATTAATAGTCCTCAGCCATGGCCAGCACGACGAGCGCGGACCAGCCGGCAAAGGGGTGACAGCCCTGCCCGGTGCCATCACTGTCCCGATAGTGCTCCCACAGGAAGCCGGTGGCCTCGTACTGCCGGAACACGTTGGCCACCAGGTTGTGGCGCAGCTCCCTGGTAGAGCTGGGCCGCGCGCTCCCGGTGCGGCCCCGCCGCCCGCGCGTAGCCGTGCAGCGCCCGCAGCGCCAGGAAGTTGATGTTGACCCAGACGGAGCCGCGCCAGTACGGGGGGTCGTGCTCGGTGTTGCGGCGCAGGTACCAGGGGCTGTCACGGGCCAGCGAGCGCAGCCCGAAGGGCGTCCAGAGCTGCTTCTCATTGCGCATGGAGCCCAGCAGCGCCGGCAGCCGGGGGGAGTCCGCCCGGAGCAGCTGCAGCAGCAGCGGGAACAGGCTCACGTAGCCCAAAGCACCCACGAACCGCGGCCGCGGCGCCTCCCGCACCTCCCGCCGCAGCTGCGGGGCCGGCGGGGGCCTGCCGGGCACGGGGGCGGCGCGGTGCCAGCGCAGAGCCACGGCCGTGCTGTGGTTGCCAAAGTCAGCAAAGGTGCCCAGCTCGGGCGCCCAGTGCAGCCGGTCCAGCAAGTCGTTGTCGCTCAGGGCCGCGGCCATGTCGCGATAGGGCGCGAGGGGCTCGCCCAGGCGCTCGGCCAGCGCCGCCAGCACGCGGGCGCCCAGCGCCATCCAGCAGCGCAGGTCCAGGTGCCGCTCCTCTGCAGACGGGTGCGAGGCACGGGGGTAATCGTCCAGCCCCGACGACAGAGTCTTGGGGTTGAGGAAGCGCTCGAGGTCGGTGTCGCGGCCGCGCCAGCGGAAGGTGAAGGGCTCGGGGCCGGCCTGGGTGCGGTTCAGCCACTCGAACCAGGCGCGCAGGCGCGGGAAGAGGCGGCGCAGGTAGGGCAGGGGCGCGTCGGGCAGCAGCCGCTCCAGCGCCAGCAGCAGCGTCGGAGGGTTCGCCGTCTCGCTGTGCTGCAGCACGAACTCGGGGGGCACCCGGGCCCGCGCCTCGTCCCCCAGGATCTGCTCCCGTGGGATCCAGCCGTCGGCGTTGAGGAGGTCGAGCCAATGGGCGAGGATGTCGCGGGCCAGCGCGGGGTCCCAGCGGCCCAGCAGCAGCAGGTGGAAGCCCTCGTCCCACAGGAAGCCGCGTGGGAAGCAGGAGCGCGAGGGCACGGCCGTGAACAGCATGGACTCGATGCCGGGCACCGGCTCTTCCCGGCGCTCTGAGCGCAGCAGGGAGCGGCCATGGAAGAAGCCGATCCCGCCCAGCATCTCGCTGAGCGCAGCCTGGGCGAAGCGGCGCTGGGGGAGGGACACCCCACGTGCCCCCAGCCCGAAGGTGTCCTCAAAGCGCTGCTCAAAGGTGGCCACGTGCCGGGCCAGCGCCGCGCTCAGTGCCGGCCCCGCCAGCCGCTCGCGCCGCGCCCCTGCCGCGCTGCCCGACTCCAGCGTCACCTCCAGCAGCGCCGGCGGCTCCAGCGTCACCTGGTGCAGCAGCAGCTGCCCCCGGGGGCTCTCCCCAGGCAGCCCCCCAGTGCTGGACACCCCGAAATAGCGGCGGCGGGGTCGGCCCGGTGGGGAGAACACGGAGCTCTCACGCAGGCTCTGTCGGACCAGGTCAGTGAGACGGTGCAGCCCCGGCACCCCCGCGGCCAGGAAGTTGTAACTGCGGGGGACAGGAGAGTCAGGGACGTAGTGGGGACACGGAAAACAGGACAGATGGAGGGCACACAGAGGGTTTGGGGGCCGCAGCCCAGATGCTCACCTGGCATGCTTGTGTCCCTCCCCGCCCTCCCCCGTGGGGGGCAGGAAGGTGAGGGTGAAGTCCCCGAGCTCCTCCGCCGTCCCTGCCACGGCCGCCAGCCGTGTCCCGTTCTCCAGCACCGGCCGCAGCGTCCCCTGCCCGTCTGTGGCCACGTAGAAGAAGAGGGACACCAGAGGGGCCGGGCCCTTGCCCTGGGGAGGAGGAAGCGGAGGATGACAAAAGCTCCCCGGCATCTCAACCCCTCTCCCACTCTCGTCCCCTCACCTCCATCTTCACTGTGACCCGCCAGCTCCAATCGCCACCGTGGTCTCCCCCCGGCTGCTTCACGAACTCGGTTCTCAACACCAGCCCCTCATCGCGGATCTCCTGCACTCCGAAATTCTCCCCGTCGTGCATCAGCCACCCGTATCGCGACACGCCGTCGTTCTGATCGCTCGTGTGCCGCAAGTTGCCGCCGTGTTGGAGCCACATCAGTCCTGGAGGGGCGGGGAGGTGTCAGGGGCGGCTCTCGTGGTGGGAGCGGGGCCGGACGAGCCCCAGGCCGGGGCAGAGCCCCCCGCGCCCCTCACCGGTCACGACAGATCGCGGGCTCCGCGTCTTCATCCCGAAGTAGACGTGAGGCCGGTACGTGCCCCAGAAATAGGTGGGCGATGCGAGCGGCCCTGTGGAGCCCGGGGGAACGGCGGGGGGCGCGGGGTGGGGAGTGACGAGGCGGGAGACTTCGCTCCACCGGTTCCATTCGGCCACCGCCACCGCCAGACCCAGCGCCAGCGCTGCCGCCGCCGCTGTCAGCACCAGCACGGTCCGGACCCGCCCGGATCCTCGCGGTGTCTTTTGCTGTTGCCGCAGTTTCGGGTCCCGCTCCCGGAGCCGCTCCCGGGGCCGTTCCCGGGGTCCATCCCCGCCGCGCCGCCGCCGCTCGCCCGCCATCAGGGCTGTCGCGCTCGTGACGTCAGCGCCGCGCCACGTCTGCGGCGGCCGGTTCCGCGAGCGCCCCCTGGCGGGCGGGAGGAGCGCGCGCAGGCTCGGTCCTCCCGGGGACCCCGCGAGCCCCAACTGGCCCCGAGGTGGAGGAGTCGGTCCAAAGTTTTCTCTGCTCTGCCTCACGCCCATCACCAGAGACTGAGGGCCCCACCCCAGGGCCCCACTGCTCGCTCTGGACCTGAGTTCTGGCCTGGCCCAGGTGGGTGCTTGCCCAGGACTGTTTGTAGCTGTGCCTGGTGCTTGCCCAGGACTGTTTGTAGCTGTGCCTGGTGCTTGCCCAGGACTGTTCGTAGCTGTGCCTGGTGCCACCCTGGCACGAGCAGGGTTCTGGTTATAGCGCCCTGTTCCAGCACCTGTTCCTTGGAGCAATGATCTCCTGATACAATAGTCCATAAATCTCCCCACCTTTTGGCCAGAGGCCACTTGCTTTGGAAAAAGACTATAAAAGTGACTTTGCTAAAGAGACTTTCAGATCTCTTTCTCCCCAACAGATCGAAGACACGTCTATCATTGGAGAACTGCGAGGATGTGTTCCATCTGTTGGTAGTTATTCCCCATCCTTTCTCTCTCTCTCTTTCCTATTGCAAAACTGGATTGTTACCCACAATAAACTGCATTGCTGCTTGCTGCTGAACAAAACCTGAGTCTCTCGCTTTTGTCTTTTGCATCCTGGGGTCGAACAAACCATCACGACTCCTGTTTGGGTTGAGTGGATTGTGACACGAGGGGACAATGACAGCACAGTGTCCCTAACCACCCCTGCCACCCAGTCCCTGCTCCTCACGTCCTGTTTGTTACATCTGTTAACCTCTCCAGGATACCCGAAAGACCCCCACCCTTCCCTAGGACCACCCTGGAACCCCAGCTGTGCACCCGCAGTGTCCCCCAGCACCCCCCAAGGAATCCCTGCACCCCCAGCCCCTCCAGGACCCCACAGCTCCACCAGTATCCCCAAGTGTTCCAACTAGATTCTGCCCTCCAGGAACCGGTCCCAGTTGGAATCCCAGGATCACACCCCAGGGATACCCCAATGTCCCACGCACAGACACAGCCACGGCCATGGTGCTGCCAGGTTTATTGCAGCTCAGCCCTCGGGGCTGTTGCCGACGCACGGCAGCCCCGGCACGCGCCAGCGGCGAGCGCGGTGCAGCCGCAGGGACAGCCACTGCTGCTGGCTGCCCGGGAACGGGGACTCGGGACGGGACGGGAGATCGGCCTCTGGGGCCAGAGGGGGCGTCCCTGGGATTGGGCTTGACCCCTCCAGAGGGTCCAGGCCAGGGAGAGGGTCCATGGATGGTTCCAGAGGGTGGGTGCCTTCGTCTGAGCCTGGAAAGGGATGGATAGGCTGGGATATCAGATCCTGCTCCTAGTGGGGGTCCCTGTCCCCATTCCAATCCCATCCCCACCCTTGTCCCTCTCCCTGTCCCCGTTCGTCCTTGTTCCAATCTCCCTGTCCCTATCCCACCCTGTCCCATCCCACCTCCACCCCATCTCATCCCAATCCCACTCCATCCCACTCCATCCCCATCCCATCCCATCCCATCCCATCCCATCCCATCCCATCCCATCCCATCCCATCCCATCCCATCCCATCCCACCCCCGCCTGTCCGATCCCATTCCCGCCCCATTCCCGCCCCGCCCCGCTCTCACAGCAGCGCCGGAGGCCGCCCCAGCCCCGGGGGGGCCCCCCCAGCCCCCGGGCTGCTGCAGGAGGCAGCGCACGGCCGTGTCCGTGTGCCGGGAAGACGCAGAGGGCCCGCCCAGCCTGCCGGGCCTCGGGAGCCAGCCCGGAGCGCTCCGAGCACACCAGCTCCCGCACCGCCTCGAAGTCCCGCCGCAGCTGCAGGGCACCCTGCAGGCTGGGATGGGGGTCAGGCCCCTGGAATCCCCACCAGGACCCCACCAAAACCCCCTGGCACCGCCACCCCGCTCTGGGACCACCACGGAGAGCGTGGCACTGCCATCAGACCCCCCAAGACCACCACGGGGACAGCTCTCCATAGAACCTCTGGCACTGTCACCAGGAGCCTTAGGACACCTTCTGGGACACTTGGCACCATCAGCAGGACCCCAACCTGCCACTGGCACCCCTGGCCTGTCATTGCACCCCTAGAACTGCCACTGAGACCCCAGGAACTGCCACTGGGACCCCTGGGCTGTCATTGCACCCCTAGAACTGCCACTGGGACCCCAGGAACTGCCACTGGGACCCCATGGGCTGTCATTGCACCCCCTAGAACTGCCACTGTTCCACTGGGACCCTGGCACTGCCCACCAGCTGGATGCCCATGCCCAGTACCTGAACTTGATCCGGCGGGTCAGGATGTGATCCATCCAGGCCTCCAGGAAGGCCGTGGTGACCCGTGCCAGGGTGGGCACCTGGGCGTCGTAGGGCAGGGCCTGGGCCCCCTGCAGCACCTGCCCCAGCACCGCCTGCACCGCGGCCGCTGCGTACGCGCTGGGGGAGCTGGGCAGCTCTGGGGGACACAGGGGCCCAGCTCAGCGACCCCCTAAAGCCCTCACCCAATCACCCACATCCCCCCAGCCCCCACACCCACCGGTGCGCAGCCCGAGCCGCCAGTGCCGGCCCAGCGGCATCGTCTGGTCGAAGATCTCGGCCGAGAGCCGCTTGCAGCTGGTGGAGAACATCCAGAGCACGTCCCCGGAGAAGAGCTGGGACACAGGGGACACGGGATGACACAGGGTGACACACAGGGTGACACCAGGTGACACAGGCATCCTCGTGCTCAGGACCCCCCTCCCGCAGCCCCATCGTACCTGGATGCTGTTGGCCACGTCACGGATCTGCCGGCACAGCTGAAGCTCCCACGGGGATCCCAGGCTGGGGAGTGGCTCCGAGGGGCTGTCCCCGTGAATGTCCCCTGGCTGTGGGAAGGTCTCACTCACCTGCAGCATCAGCTGCTCTGCCTCTGCCTTCAGCACCTGGAAGGGAGCAGGTGGAGTGAATGTAGCCCAGCTATGTCCCCCCAGATCCCTGTGCCCCCTGTGCCCCCTGTGCCCCCTGTGGCCCTGTACCTGCAGGTCTCCCTGGGTGAGCAGCAGGAACTGGGGCAGCGCCCAGGCCGCCAGGTACCGCCCTGCCCGGCCCGTCAGCCACGCGTGGGCGGCCGCCACCGCCGCCAGGCACCGGCCCAGCACCTGCAGCCGCAGGCAGAGAGCCCCGGGGGGGGCTGTGGGTAGGGGTCAGCACACAGAGGACCCCCAGACCCACCTCCCCCCGCCCAGGACCCCTCTCACCGTGTGGGCGGGCGGGCAGCAGGCGCAGGCAGCGCAGGGCCAGCGCCAGGGCTGGGAAGAGGCACCGGAGCTGCTGGGCTGTGCGGCTGCACCCCGGCCCTGGGGGACCCCCTGGGGCCTCCAAGCACTTGTCTGACAGCCCTGAGCCCAGAGCACGGGTAAAATCTGGAGGAGAAAGAGTCAGAAAGCCCCAATATCCTCTACTTCCACTCCACATCCCATACCCCATATCCAACACTTCATTGCATACCCCACTCCCTCAACCCATATCCACCAAGTGTCCCCCACTTGTACCCCAAACCCCACACCCTGTACCCCCTGTACCCCCTCCCTGTGCTCCCCCTGACCCCCATACCCGTGTCCCAGCTGCAGAGGACGCTCTGGCACAGCAGGCGCAGGCAGAGCCCCCCCAGCTCCTCCCGGCACTCAGGGGGCACACGGGCTGTGGGGACACAGCGGGGCTCAGAGCAGGGCAGGGACACCCTGAGGGACCCCCACACCCGCTGTGCCCCCACATACCAACAGCGAGCGCACGGCTCAGCTCCCAGGCCGCGGTGACGGTGGCACTGGGGGTGGCAGGAGGGGTGCCCAGGCTGTCCCCCAGCACAGCCCCCGCAGCCTCCCAGAGCAGCAGGCGGTAGCGGGCACTCAGAGCAGCAGCTGCGGGGCCGCGGGCAGCGTCCAGCCACCGCACGGCCTTCCAGCCCCCCGCGCTGCCCGGCCGCAGCCCCGCGGGCTCGGGGCTCTCTGACAGCACTGGCTGCCACAGGCTGTCAGCTGAGGCCACCAGCGCCCCAAAAACGTGTCCCATCAGCTCCTCGTCCTCCTGGCACAGCGCCTGCAGCTCAGCCGCCAGCGCTGGTGGCACCTCCGCTCCGGAACGTTCTGTGTCCGTCCCCACGCCCTTCTCCACCGCGTCGTGCCCTGGTGGCCACGGCACCACCACGTCCTCCCAGCAGACACGTCCATCCCTGATGTTCCCATTCTGGGGCCACAGGAGGGGCTGGAGCCTCTGGGCCACGGCCCGGCCACGCTCGGCCGCCAGCAGCCGCAGCACCCCGCCCACCGTGAAGGCATCGGGGGCCTTCCCGTCGGGGCCCAGCTCCTCCGCCAGCCCCTGCACCACGCGGTTGTAGAGCTCCAGCCCCTGGAAGAGGTCAGCCAGGCACTCAGAGGCTGGTGCGGGCACGCCGGGGCGGCAGAGCTCCCGCAGCCGTCCCTCGATGTGTCGCCCGGCCAGGCGCGCGGCCATCAGGGCGGGCAGCAGCAGCGCCCACCGCATGTGCAGCACGGCCTGGCCCCGGCGCCGCGGCAGCGCCCGCAGCCACGCGTCCGTCCGCAGGCGCCGCAGCAGCGCGGCCCAGTGCCCCGCGTGCGCCCGCAGCTCCTGGCACAGCTCCCGCAGCGCCGCCGCCCCGGGCTGCCCGGGCTCCGGCGGCGCCAGCAGCCGCCGCAGGAAGCTGGAGGAGGCCTTGAGGCGGCGGGTGAAGTCGCGGGCCAGGCGCAGCTGGTGGCGGTGCTGCAGCAGCGCGTGCAGGGCCGCTCCCCGCTCCGCCACGCGCCGCCGCACCGCGTCCTCGGAAAAGTCACCGGCGCCGTCGGGATGGGGCCGCACGTAGCCCAGGAAGGTCTCGGTGCGAGGGTCCTCCCAGACGCAGAGGCAGCGGCGCAGCCCTGAGAAGCTTTGCTCCAGCGGGACCACCATGGACGCTGCTTCGTCCTCGTCCTCCTCGTCGTCCTCGTCGCTGTCGCCGCGCCGGGATGACCGCGGGGACAGCAGGCGCCGCAGCCCCGGGGTGACGCTGCGCAGCATGGCCTCTGCTCGCTGCAGGGAACGTGCCAGGGGCCCCCGCGACCCTCCTGGGGGGCACGGACCCTCAGGATGGGGCAGAGATCACTGGGGGACCCCCAGTGTGCAGAACCTCGCTGCAGGGCAGCATCTGTCCACATTGCCCCATCACTGCCCCACTGCCACCCTAACCCTGAGACCCCCAGGACTCGGTTACGTTCCCCACAAGTCCCCCCAGGACCCCACAGTCCATTGGGGTCCTTGCAGCCCACTACATGCCATCAGTGCCCCTCCCCACAAAGACCCTGGATCCCATTAGGGTCCTCCACTCTCCCCCCAGGACCACGCACCCCATCAGGATCCCCGCAGCCCCCCCGAACATCACATCCCGTTATGATCCCCGCAGTCCCCGGGGATCTCACCGGGCTCGGGGGGCTCTCCGCGGGCAGCCCCATCGCCTGGTCCCGGCCGGGCCGTCAGCAGCAGCAGGATGAGGCCGCCCAGGCCGACATCGCCCACCTGGAGGGGAGCACAGGGGGCTTAGGACCCCCGGGCCGGGGCGACGGGCGGGGCCACGCGTGACCCCGCCCATCACAGCACTAACCACGCCCCCTCCTCATCACCCGCCCCTATGCCACGCCCCCGTGACTCCCGCTGTGACCACGCCCCCGGCCGGAGCTCGCCACGTTTGGCCACACCCCCGCCCCGCCCCCTGGCCCGTTGCCATGGAGACCCAGCACTGCCTGGGCCCGGTGCCCACCCTCCCACCCCGTTACCGGCCCGGCCCCGCCGCTGCCCCGCCAGGCGTGTCCGAGCCCCCTTCGCCCCGAGCGGCCTTACCTGCAGGCACAGCTCCCCGCCGCCCCGCTCAGCGCCGCCGGCGTCCATGCCGGGCCATGCCGGGGGCGGAGGCAGCAAAGAGGCTTAGGCCGCGCCCTCGCTAATCCGGGGGGCTGGGCCAAACTGGCCGCCAGGAGGGGCTCGGCTTGGGGGGCGGGACGAGCGGCCGAGCTCAGGGCCCTGGGGCAGGCGGGGACGGCGGGAGATTATGTGGAGCCGCGATCCCGCTCCGTCTGGGCCCTACGAGCCACCGTCCTGCCCTCATCCAACATGGCGGCGGGGCGGCCTCAGCCCAAGCCGTGACGTTGTTCCGGTAGGCCCGTGATGCAATTCTGAGGCGCGGCGGCGGTTGTTTGTGGCGTGAAGGGTTCGGGCGGGACGGGGGAGCGGGACGGGCCCGGACTGGGCGGCTGCAGCTTCGGGCCTGCCCTCGCTGCCTGCCCCTGGGGCTGCACGCTCGGCCCCGCTGGCTGGAGCGGCGGTACGGGCCTTGGCGGGGCCGGGGGTGGGAGCCCGGTTTCGGTTTCCCCTTCTCCAACTTGTGGCTGTTTGTGCTTCCCACAGCGCCCTTCTGCCCCCGGCACCGTATGTCCAGCTTCGCCGACTTCCCGTTGCCGCCGCAGGGCCCCTCCCAGACGGTGATCAAGTGCAAATCGGGGGAGGTGTGTCTGCTTTGGGACGACGGTGAGTGGGGCGGGGGCTGCACGTGCTCGGGAGTTGCCAGGGAAGGGGAAACGGGACGGGATCCGGTGCCTGGGACTGCTCCTCACACACCCCGCTCTCCTGCCAGGCCCCAGGGTGGATTATTACCAGCTGGGGTATGACGATGACGATGACGACGGCAATGACGATTACGATTACGATGAGGACGGGTTCGACGGATTGCAGTTCCTGGACGTTCCCGTCGCGGAGGAGCCCATTCCCTACAGCTACTGCGGCTTCCGAAAGTCCTTCCTGTGCTCGGAGCTGCCTCCACAGCTCCCCCGGACCTCTCGCACCCTCCTGGATGCACGGCTGGACCGGCTGCCCATGCCCCGCCTCACCTGGCTCACGGCAGAGGTGGGGAATCCCCCACACCGCCCCTCCTGCTCTCCAGGGGCTGGGGGGACCCGGGTTGATATCACGAGAGGGGTCCCACCTCGTGGTCCTCACTCAGGACATCTCTCCTGCAGGAAGCCGAGAGGAACGCACAGGAGCTGGTGGCAGAAGAGGAGCGGGCAAAGAGGAAGGCAGAGAAGAAGAAGCTGAAGAAGAAGGTGGGTGAGCCCTGGGAAGGGCCACTGGTGTTGCCTTGAGGAGCTGGAACAGAGATCACACAGAGTTAAGGGGAATAAAATGAGTATTTATTGAAAAGCCTTCAAAGGCCACACCCTGGCAGTACCAGTGCCACAGTGTGGCCTCTGCCCTGTCTGGGTGGCTCCAAGATGGAAGTAAAAGAGGGCTGGGTCACAAAATCTCATATCTTTATAGCCTTCAGCCATTTGCATACAGGAGTCAACCATCTAATTAATAGTCTCAAGTTGTAAGGTCTCATCCTCCTCACCTCCTGGCTGGCCTGCCCTCCTCTTTTCACGTTGTTTATGCTTAGGGCCTGGAGTTTGAAAACCTGTCCTTGAATCAATAGCTGGAATCAGACTATTTTGTCTTCATCACCCTAAGCATGACAGAAAAGCATAGCCAAGCAGAACAGAAAACTCAGAACTTAAGGCATCACTGGCAGCCCCTGGGGTTTGGGGTCACTGCCTCTTCTTGGGGTGCTGCCAGCAGGTCCCTGAGCTTAGGGATGGCATGGCTGGGGGATGAGGGTGGTGGGGCTGGGGGGACTGCATTTCTCTGACTGACACCTGCTCCTGGGTCCATGTCCTCTCTTTCCAGAAACAAAAAGACCGAAAGAAACGGGAGAAACTGGGTCAAGAGCAGAAGAACAAAGAGAACACTGACCCAGTGAGTGACCAGTCTGGCCCCCTCATGCTGTTCTGGGGTTCCCCAGAGGTGGGGGCCAGCCAGCACCCCCTAGCCCCACCACCTTAGCCCCTGCCTCTCCTTGCAGAGCCCCCCAGGTGGTCCTGCAGGCACTGGACCTCTCTCAGATGATGCTGAGGATGAGGGATGCTGCCCTGGGGACTCCACAGTCCCCTCGGGGGAGCCTGAGCCGGAGGACACAGTGGTGGCAGAGGTGAGGGACAGTCCCCCCAGGGGGCCCTTTGGGGGTGAGGGGTCCCAGGGCTCTGCCTGCCCATCCCTTCTTGCTTCCCCAGGAGGAGCTGGACCTGAGCTGCACTTTTGTCTGCAAAGCACGGGAGAAGGCCGGGGTCCGGCTGCCCCCCCCGGGCAGTGACCAGTCCCCTGGGACACAGAACACAGAGCCAAGCAGGAAAGTGCCAGAGAAGGAGAGTGGGGACCCTGTGAAGAGTCCCTGTGCCCTCCCAGCCTCTCCAGCCCAGGCCACCCAGTCCCAGCACATTGGAGCAGAGCCTGGCACTTGCAGGTCAGTGTAGGGGAAGCAAGAGGAAGGCACTGGGGGCTCTCCCTGCTTCTCCCCAACTCCTAGAGGGGAGAGGCTGTTCTAGGAGCTCTGTGCCTCCCTGTGTCCTCACTGACCACCCCTGTGTCACCTCCCCAGGCCATGGCATCGAGGCAGCCCAGATAGGCCAACACAATGAGGCCGTTTGGGCTTTCACCACCGCCCTGGAGCTGAACCCCTGGGAGTACCGGTGAGCAGAGTGGCTTGGGGTGAGCTGGGGGGTCCAGGGGTGGGAGGGACAGGCCACAGTGACCCCCCCATCCCCACAGGCTCCTGGGGAACCGCTCCTACTGCCTGGAGAAGCTGGGCAGGTACGAGGAGGCGCTGGCGGACGCGGAGGCGGCGCTGGCGCTGCGGCCGGGCTGGCCCAAGGGCTCCTTCCGCAAGGGCAAGGCCCTGCAGGGGCTTCAGGTACCTGGGGGGGGGCTCCAGGGGCTGTGTGGCTGCCTGCAGGGCTCTGGAGTCTTGGGGAGGGGCTGGAGGAGGTGGGTGCTATGGCTGGGTGAGGGGCTGCTGGGGGTTCTAGGAGTGAGTATGGGGCTTTCAGAATGGCTGTGGGGTGGTGTTGGAGACAAACTGGGGGGTTTGCAGTGCTGGTGGCCTGGGCAGGGGGCTGAGAGGTGCCAGTGGGCCTGGATGGGGGCCGTGTGGGGAACTGGAGGGGCTGTAGGGTGCTATGGCTGAGTGGCTGGGGGTTGGTTGCATTAGGTTTGAGTTGGGGCTGGCAGGACTGGGCAGGGGACTGGGGGTGCTGCAGGGTTTTAGTGGAGTGGAGTAGGGCTGGGCTGGGGGTTGTCAGTGAGGCTTTGAGGTGCCATTTGGGCTGGGTGAGGGGTGTGGGGTGCCTGTGGGGCCAGGCTGGGGGCTGCAGGTGCCCTCCGGCCCCCAGCGCTACGCCGAGGCCGCACGCACCTTCGAAGAGCTGCTGCTGCAGGATGGGTCCTACACTGAGGCAGCCACGCAGCTGGAGGCCTGCAGGGCCCAGCTGCAGGTGAGATTCCCCCTTTCCCACCCCCTAGCCCCTCCCCCTGTCCTGCTGTGCCCCCCACGCCTCACCCCTGTCCCCTCCCAGCAGTGCAGCCGCCCCGCGGGTATCCCCGTGTCCCCCTTCCTGCTCAAGGTTAAGGAGCCGCTGATTCTCCCTGGTAAGGGGTGGGGGTGGGTGGGCTGGGGTACCCTGGGCGTATCCCTGTGCCCCCAGTGGGTGCTGATCCCCTTTGGCAGCAGGATGGACGACCAGGAGCTGCCAGGACACAGGTGACACAAGTGTGACAAGAAGCAGCGCCGGGACCCCCACAAGAAACCTGAAACAGGAACCTGCTGTGGCCAGTGGCCACCCAACACTGCCACCAAGCCACCCTGCCAGGTACAGCTGTCTTGTGATCTGTGGGGGGGCTCAGAATGGCACAGTGCTGGCTCTGGTGACACTGGGATGGCTCTTGGCAGGGACTGCTTCCCACTCTGGGTGGGCAATGTCGCCTCCCACATCAATGAGAAGGTGTTGCGTCGTGCCTTTGGCCGGTGAGTGACCCCCAGGATCTCTCCTCCTCCAGGACCCCGAGACTGTGGCACAGCTCTGGTGCCCCCCAAGCTCCCCAGCTCTGCCTGTCCTCATTCTCTGGTGGTTTTGACCTGCAAGGGAAACTTGGGGGGTAGTCTCTGACTCACACACTGCCCTCAGGCTTGGGGGTCTCTATGCCACAGCTTAGGGTATCTTTAACTGTTCCTCTTCAGGTTTGGGAGTCTCTGTTGCCCCATTCCACAGGTTTGGCGGTGCCTCACTCCCTCCGTCTTTGGGACTCATCCTTCCCCAGCTGTTGGGGCTTTCTAAACCTGCTTTCCTTGTTTGAGAGTCTCTGGCCCTCCCACCCTGCAGGTTTGGGGGTCTCTGCCTCCCCATTTAGGAATCTCTAACTGTTGCCCCCCAGGTTCGGGGAGATCCGCTCCGTGCGGCTGCTCCCAGGGCGCCACTGTGCCTTCATCAACTTCTGTGGGAAGGCCGAGGCCGAGGAGGCCTTCAGGGCCATGCAGGTGAGCTGGGGGGCTGCTGGTGGGACCATCCCCACAGAGGGGGCCTGTCCCAGTGCCAGCTGCCAGCTCTTTCTGTCCCCAGGGGTGCCACCGTGGAGGGCAGCGAGCTGTTGCTGCAGCTCAAGCACCCGGCCCACGCCACGCCGGCCCCTCTGCCCCGTGCCAAGGGCAGGGCCACCCCCGGGGGGCTGCTGAGTTGACCCTGCTCTGTTGGGGGGCTGCCAGGGCCCCCCCCTTCACCTGCCTGTACCTTCCTGTGCCTTGTCCCCCAGTGCCAGGGGTGGGAGTGTCTCCCCCTCCTGCCTTGGGGGTGCTGGGGGTCGGGGCCCACCCTGCAGCCCCTTGTGCTGAGGTGGTGGGCCTGAGCAGTTCCCGGTGGCCCCTCAGGGATTTGTACCAATTTGGGTTTGTAATAAAACTGAAGTTTGTTTTTCCTCTCTGGCCTTTCTT
This sequence comes from Luscinia megarhynchos, assembly GCA_034336665.1. Taxonomy (NCBI): domain Eukaryota; kingdom Metazoa; phylum Chordata; class Aves; order Passeriformes; family Muscicapidae; genus Luscinia; species Luscinia megarhynchos. The sequence goes on from CM067566.1 coordinate 2,094,142, forward strand.
TGGGCTGGTGTCCCTCAGCCTTTCTGCCACCCTTTTCCATCAGTCTTGGAACCCCACTGCTTCAGCCTGTCCCTGTCCCACCCTGTGTCCCCCTCTGTCCCCCCTCACTCCCCATGTCACTCCAGCCCCGGGGGACAGCGAGGGGGGGCCTCCACCTCCCCTTAATGTCACTGGCTGGTGACAGGAGCTTGGGGGGGGGTGACAGGCGTGAGATCAAATACAATTTGATTAATATGCAAATTGAGGGGGGCAGGGGCGGCCGCAGCCGGTAATTAATCACCGGTTAAAACAAATTAATGCCCGCGGTGGGAGGTGCTCGCCTGGAAAAAAAAAGTGGGGGGTGGGGGGCTCTGGGGTCCATATTAAGGTGTCGCCTTTATTGCAAATATTTACACCGGGGCCGATAGAAAATAAAATTAAAAACAAAAAGGAAAAAAAAAGAAAATAAAAACAAACAATGGAAAGACGAACAAAAAAAAAAAAAAAAAAGCCGAAAAAGGGTGCACCGATGGGGCGGGGCTGGTCTCGGCTCCGTTCGGAACCGAGCCGAGCGGATGTGGCGGAGCCGAGTCAGCCCGAACGGACCCGAGTGCACCCGAACGGAGCCGAACGGAGTCCAGCGGATCCGAACGAATTCACTCGGCATGAGCCGACCCGAGTGGATCCGAACTCAGCCTAGCCGGCCCGAATGGAGCCGCGTGGATCTGAACGGAGCAGTTTCGGTCCGAGCGGATCGGAACAGAGCCGAGCGGAGCCGAGCGTGCTCGGCTCAGTCCGCCACGTCGATCTCCTCCTCCGAGACCTCGGCGGGCTCTGTGGTCCCGGTGCCGGTACCGGGAGAGCCCGGGGGCTCGGGCAGCGCCGCCAGCTGCTGCAGGGCGGCGGGGGGCAGCGCTTGTAGCGAGGCCACGTCCGCCCGCAGCTCCTCCAGGTCCCGCTTGAGCTTGGCGCGGCGGTTCTGGAACCAGGTGATGACCTGGGCGGCGGAGAGCGCCAGCCGAGCCGCCAGCGCGTCCCGGTCCACCGGGGAGAGGTAGCGCTGCCGCCGGAATCGCTGCTCCAGCTCCCGCAGCTGCTGCGCCGTGAACGCGGTCCGGGACTTGCGACGCTTCCTGCAGGGAGGGCGCGGGCCCGAGGCGCCCGGCGGGGACGGACCTGCGGAGACAGCGGGGTTAGGGTACGGAGAACCGGGAGCAACACCGGGGAGCGGCCCCCGGGCGCCCGGCTGTGAAAAACCAGCGGAGACAGGCATCGCACCCGCGGTAACGGGACCGGAACCCGCAGCGGCACCGGGATGCCCGGCGGGGAGGGTCTGTGGGGCAAGATACCGGCACCGGGACCCGGACAGCACCGGCACCGGCACCGGCACCGGCAAGCCGCGCAGAGCACCGCCGGTCCCAGTCTGGTCAAAGACGCCGGGACCCACCCCGAGCACTGCGAGCTCAGCAGTGCCAGGGCACCGGTAACGGCACCCGCACCGGCCCCGCCGAGCCGTGCCGAGCACTGCGGGTGGGTCCCGGCTCCCGGCCCCGCCGACTCCCGGTAGAACGGAGACGAACTGGCCCACATCGAACCGAACGCAGACGAGCCGTACCAGAGCGAGTCGCACCCGACCGAACCGAACAAACCAAACCGCGGCCGGCGCTGGAAGCCGGGAATCATCGTTCTGCAGTGGCCTCGGTCGTGGCGGAGTCGCCCCCGCTGCGACCGGAGCTGATACACCAGTGTGCCGCCGGCGGCTGCTCCGGGAGCCCGGAACGAAGCCGCGAGCCTCGGTAGAGAACCGGGACCTTCCTTCCTCTCCGCGATTTCAGGAGACCCGAGGCCGGGCTGAAGCCCGCATTCGATCCCGTGGCCGCTCCCGGCCCCGGTGCCGTCGCTGCTGCCCCTAGCGACGTAGAGATCCCCTCGGCGAGACGCGGACCGCCACCCCGGGCACGGCTCCACGCCGCCGGCGGGATCCCGATGGCGGTCCCGATCTCTTTCCCGCTCTGGCCTCCGGTCCAGCAGCACCGACCCGATAACGCGGCTCGGCGTAACTCGGGCCGTGCGTCCCCCAGGAACAGCGATGGCTCCCGGGATCTCTCGCAGCGCGGACCCCACTCCTCGTTCGGTAGAGGAGCCCCGGGCGGTCCCGGCTGAGTCCGTGGGTCCGTCTCGGTAGCACGGCTTTGCCGTGGTCACGAAAACCCGATCGATGTCGTGTTCGTCCGTCACTTCGGTAACGGGGCTTCCCCTCCTCGCTCGGCCCCGTTTCTGTCCGTCCGTCCATGCCGGTAACGGGGATTTATCCCCGCTCAGGGAGCCCTGATCGCTCCGTTGTCAGCTCGTCCTTCCGTCGCGGTGAAGAGGCGCTTTCGTTCATCACGGAAGCCCTGAGCTGTCGTGGCTGTGTCGGTGGATCCTTTCGGTAACGAGATTTTGCCTGAATTACCGTCTCCTCTATCTGTCCGCCAGTCCCGGTTCATTCCGCCGTTACCCGCGGTCGGTTCGCGACCGGGTTTTGTCAATTCCGAGATCCCCGCTCTGCCGTGTCCATCTGTCCGGCCGGTACCGGAGCTTCATCCCCCCTCCGGGCGCTCCGATCTCTCCCGCGTTTGTCCGGCCGGCAGCAGGTTTTTTTCGTTCATTTTTATTAGTCCCATGTCTGTCCTTCTGTCCGGCCGGTAACGGGAATTTACCCTAGCCCGGGAGCAGCTATCGTTCCGATTTTTGTCCGTCTGATCAGCCGGCAACGTTTTTTTTCGTTATTTTCTTTCGATCCTTTTTTCTGTCGATCTGTCCGTCCGCCTTTTTACCTTAATTCCTGGACCCCCGATCGGCCCCTTTTCTGCCTGTCTGTCCGTCCCGGAAAAGGGAATTTTTCTCCCCCGTTCCTGTCCGTCTGTCCATCCAGTAATGGGATATTTTCGCTCACATATTTCGTTTCCTTGCCGTGTCCGTCAGTCAGACTAACGAAGGTTTTTACCTTAAAATCGGGCGCTTGAGGCGTCCAGGTTCTGTTCGTCTGTCCCTCCGTTAAAGGGTTCGTTTATTCGTTAATCTCAGGAGCTTCGCTCTGTCTGTCCGTCTGTCTGCCCGCTATGGTCGGTTCCTTAATTTCTGGAGCGCCTCTCCGTAATTACGGATTTTTTTTCCCCGTTAATTACCGGAGTCTGGCTCCATCCTTGTTCATCTGTCCGGCCCGTAACGAAGGTTCGGTTACTCACGGGAGAGGTGATCTAGCGGTCCGTGTCCGTCTGTCCGAACGGCTTTTCGTTACCGGCGTGAGTCGCGTTGTGCCCACCGTATCCGTTAATTACCGCACGCTGCTCTGTCGTGACTGTCGGTCTGTCCGTCCCCGTAACGTTTGTTTTTGGTTTTTTCACGTTAATCACGGAAACCATCTCTGTCCGTGTCGGTAAGGGACAGCGATTGTTTTACTACGTTAATTACCGGAGCCTATTTTTCGGTCCGTCCGCGTCGGTTTGTCTGTCCCGGTAACGGTTTTATTAATTCCCGGCGAATCCGTGCTTTGCCTGTCCGTGTGTCCATCCGTGTGAGGGATTTTCCGTTAATCCCAGAGTCACGATCTGTCCGTCCGTGTCCGTCTCTCCAACTCAGTAACGGATTTTTTTCGTTCCCGAAGGCGCCGTGCTGTCTGTCGGTGTCCGCCCGTCCTCCCGGTTCGGCCGAGCCCGGGAGGTGCGGGGCCGGTTCGTCCCCGCCCGTGAGCGGCCGTCGGGCCCCGCCGGTACAGCGCTGCTCTGTCAGCCCAAGCCCCGCACGGAGCCGCCGTCCCCGCTGAGGTTCGCGGCCAGTACCGGGTTTCCGTTGCCGGCGGACCCGATCCGCCGCTCGGTCACGGTCACGGTCACGACTCGGCGGCGGCGATCCACCTCCCGGTCCCGCGGCTCCCGGTAAAGCTGCCGGCCCCGGCGCGGCCGGTTCTCCCGGAGCTCCGGTGCCTCGGTGCCTGTGGCGGCTCACCGGAGCCGCGGCTCCCTCCGGTTCCCTGTGTCCGGTCCCGGGACTTCTCCCTCCCCTCGGACTGAGGCTGCCGCCTGCCCCGGTGTCCCGGCCGAGCACCGGCGGCATCTCAGGCCTCCCAGCCGCGCTCACCCCTCTGGGACAAGGAGGAAACTTCCCGGGACGGAGGACGAGGGACGTCGCCTCCTCACCGCCCTCCAGCCCCGCCACCTGCCCGGTGCCCGATGTCCGGTTCCCGATGCCCTCCCCGCTCCCGGCGGAATCCCCCAGCCCCGGTACCTCCGGCCGCCTGCAGCATTCCCAGCTCCAGCCCCTGAAAGGTTTTACTGGCGAGTTCCTCCAGCGCCCAGAGCGGCGAGGCCGGGGCGCAGCCGCCGCCGCCGCCGCGGGGCCCTGTCGGGGCGGGGGGGGCGGCGGGACCGGTCCCGGTCCCGGGGGGGCTCCCGCCGCGGGGGCGCCCCAAGATGTCCTCGATGCCGAAGGGGGTCAGCGGTTTTGTGGTGTTGGCGGGGGGCGGGAGCCGGTCCAGGGGGCTCCGCCGGTGGCCGCCAACCGCGGCGGGCAGCGGGGGGGAACCGGCGGCCTCCCCCGCCGAGGTCATGCCGGGACCGGGACCCGCGCCGGGACCGGGACCCGCCGCCGCCGCCCCCCCCCAGCCCCGCGATTCCCGTTCCACCGCCTTAAAGCCCCGGGATACCGGGAGGAGGAGGAGGAGGAGCCACCGACGCCCCCCCTGACGAGGGGGGGGACCGACCCCTCTCCGCCACTACCGGGGCGCAGCCCCGCGCCTCCCCCCTGTTGTCTCCCCCATTTTAACCCACCCCAGTGCGTTCCCCCTCCTCCTCTGCTCCCTCCTCATCCTCACCGCGGCTCTTACCCTCATCCAAAAATTTATTGGCTCTTTTGCTCTAAAATGCCCCATAAAAGCATCGGGGCCGCGGCTGGGAGTGATTAAGCCCTTTTGGGTGGGTTTTGGGTTTCAGAGCCATAAATTCCGCCCCCCCCTCCCCACATTCCCGCTGCCCTTTCCCGGTACAAATAGCTCCGGGATTTCGGCCGCTCGTAAAAATCCCGGGATGCCGCACACGCAGGTGAGGCCCGGCTGGCGACGCCGCGTCCGGATTATCCGGCGGGTTTGGGGCTGGGGGATGCCGAATTGCCCCTCCGGAGAGTTGATTCGGCACCCCCCAGCCCCAATCCCGTCGGGTGTCCCCATGGATCTGTCGCTGGGATCGGGGACATGGCGAGGTCACGGGGGTCACGGCGGTAATGAACCTGCGGACGGTGCGGGGGGGGCCGGTGGGAGCACACGGAGCCGGGTTGGGGGAGCAGGTGCAGGGGGATCCGGCAGCGCCGATGCCAGGATTATGGAAGTGGGGAGGGGGCGGGAGGGAGGCGGGAGGGGGGCGGATTTTTTCCAATCTTGCTGACAAAGGCAGAACGCGATCTCCCGGCTGGAAATCGGAGTTTGACAAATTCAACCTTGAAATTTCCCAGCAGCCGGAGCAATTAAAGGCCGGCGGTTGGGGGGGGGTGGGGAGGGGGCTCAGTTTGGGAGAGGGACACGGGGCCCCTCGCACGGCGGCGTGCCGGGCACAGCGGCGTTCGCACGGATTCCTCGCACGCGGCTTTTGTCCTCTCCGCAGGGCGCGGGGAGATGGCGGAGCTGCCGTGGCCGCACGTGCCGCCGGCTCTCACCGGGGAATCCAGCCCGTCCCGGGATGCAGGCGAGCTGGGACCCCCACTCCCACCCTCCCACGGGAGCTGCCAGTGGTTCTGCACTCGGATGGACCCCTGTGAGCCCGGTCCCTTCCAGCAGCACCGCTGGCATGAGGCCACAGTGCCGGCCACAAGGCCCTGGGTGAGCAGGGAATGGGGGTCGCAGCCGTTCCCAAGAATCCCAAACCTTCCCGGGCATCCCAGCCCCATGGGGAGGCTGAGGTCTCCGTCCCCGTTTAACGCTCAGGGACACACACACTGGGAAATCGCTTCTCGGGGTGATTCCATGTTCTGGTGGTGATGGGGAATTGCGGCCGCCCACCCGCTGAGCAAACCCCTCTGGAACGCGCCGGCTCCTCCGGGGCCAGCGGGATCTCGGCAGCGAGTCCTGGGCTAGGAATGTGGGAGTGCTCCCACCGGGCTGCGACACACGGGAATCTGCGCGAACCGGGCAGATCTCCAGCGGTGGTGCTCACCCTGATGGGTGGGATGTCACCCTCACCCACCGCCCCCCTCTCATCAGCCCCCCATTATCCCCACCCGTTGCTCTTCAGCAGTTGTGGCGAATCCCTGCGCCCAGGGGTGCTCCCAGATCGCGGTGCTGGCACCTCCTTCCTTCCCTGAGTCCCCACTCGTGTCCCGAGGCGGCCGGTGAGGCATTGTCGGGGTGAGCTGAGCCCCCCACACCCTGCCCGACCCCTCCAGCTTCCCCCCGCTGTGGGAAGTGGCGGCTCCAGCTGCCGGGAACACAGGATGGGAAGCGCTTTTCACCCCAAACCAGGCCACAGGGTGGGAACAAAACGAGCCCTCGGGGGTTTTGCAGGAACACGGGCGCTTCCTGCGGAGCCGGGAGAGTGCCCGGCGCTGGCCGGGTGCCCGTGGCCCGAGGGGACCGTGACGGGCACTTCCACGGCGTGGGGCTGATGCTGCACCCGGTGTGGCACTGACAGCCTCCGCCTTTGTCTCACTCCTCCACCCTGGAGGTGTCCCTGGGGGTCTCTGGGGGGGTTCTGTAGGTCTGGGACCTCGGCTCCCAGCCCCTCACCCCCCATCCCCGCCGTGAGCAGCGCCGGGGCACACGCGTGTGTTTGTGCGTGTGTGTTCACATGAGTGCGCACATCTGAGAGGGGTTGTGTGTGCACGGGGGTGGGATCTACGCATAAGCGGGCACCGAGGGGGTGTTGGAGCTGGAGCTGGGGCTGCTGCCGTGTCCCCCCCCAGCCAGCATCCCCCATCTTCGGGGCTGCCGTGTCTCCAAGCACCGGCAGCTCCGGGTGTTCCCCGCCCGGTGCCGCAGGAGCGGAGTGCCAGGCACGGGGTGCTGGGGATGCCAGGATCGCGGTGCCGGGGTCCCGGGAGCGGGATGTCAGGAGCAGGATGCTGGGGTGCCAGCGCAATGCCAGGGGTAACACAATTCGGGGTGCGGTGCCCCCGTAACGCGCCTCCCCCGCCCCGCGCCGCCCTGATCCATTATTTATCGGCTCCATCCCGATATTGCGCCGCAGCGCTCCGTAACGCGATTAGGGCCGCGGCCCCGCGAGCGGCCCCGGCACATGGAAATCGCTGGCAAATGAATTTTCCTTTAATAAGGGAACAGCTCGGTGCGGAATTAAAGTGTAAGGAGCGGCGGCAGCGCCGGGGGGATGCCGGGAGCGCCCCCGCGCCGGGGGACGGGACCCCAGCAATTACTGGCAATAAATCCTGACCCTGTGGTGGGCTGGGACCCCAGCGAAGCCGGGAATAATGGGATTACACCTGGCTCCGGTGAATGGGGATGGATGTGTCGGGAGCCGGGGGAGCCAGGGGAGACGGGGATCCCTCCCTGGGGCTGTTGGCAAATCATCGATTCATTAACGCGAGCGGCATCGCCCCCCGGGCTCCGGCGGGGGCTGAGCACAACCGCGGCACGGGGGAGCGTGGGGGAATGGGATGGGATGGGATGGGATGGGATGGGATGGGATGGGATGGGATGGGATGGGATGGGATGGGATGGGATGGGATGGGATGGGATGGGATGGGATGGGATGGGGATATGGACCGGGGGACAGCGCAGGACTAGGGACATACGGGGCCCTGCACATGCCTCCACTGCCCCCACACCCGTGTGTTTGTGTGGGCACAACCACCCCGCAGGATCCTCGCCGCCGTGTGTGCGGGCACAACTGTGTGGAGGCGTGTGCAGGTGTGCATGGAGAGCTCACGGGCACACCACCTCGCATCCAGAGCCGCCACACGCGTGTGCAGCCGCACACGCACGGGGAGCCACGAGTGCCAGTGCCAGGGACGGGCCGGGGTCAGCGGGTCCCGCAGCCCCGGCCCCAGCTGCCGCACCCCCCCGGAATCCCCTGCTCGCTCCGGGGCCTCCATTTGTGCCTGGGCCAAACTCCAGCCAAATGGGCCGTGGGCGGGGGGGGGTTGCATTTCAAAGGCTCCGGCTGCAGCAAACGCCGCTGCCCCCCCGCCGGGCTCTGCCGCCCACGCCCCCTGACCCGCGCACGGCACGGCCGGGATGGGGGCACTCCCCGTCCCCAGTCCCAGCTGAGACCCCCATGGGGTCGGGGTCCGTCCAGATTTGACCTGCGGCTGTGGTGGGGGCGCAGGCTGGGCTGTTGGAGTGTGGGACCCCCACCCCGCCGTGAGGCAGAGCCGTGGCGTGGGGCTGTGTGCCCGCTGCCCACCGAGCGGGGGTCTCCGTGCCGGGGGAGGGGGGACAGCCACCGGGATGGGGCGGCTGGAGAGGGTGAGGGGCTCCGAGTGCCTGCGGTGGGCACCCGCTGGGGCACCCCCAGCCTCCCCGTGGCACCGGGACCCCTGGGAGACCTGCTGTGGGCAGCGGGACGGTGGCGGGTGCCGCGGCGGGGCCGAGGCGGCGGCGGGGCCATGAGGATTCAATTAGGGCTGAGCGCGGGGGACTCGGCTCGGAAATGGCCCGTCTGGGCGTTGACAGCCCGGCCCCCGCCCAAGATGAACGACCCCCGGATTAAAGCGCGGAGGGGTGACAGGGGCACCTGAGCAGGGAGGGAGCTGGGACGGCTGCGGGGGGAGGGACCCCGCCTTTGGCACCGCCACGGGGCCACTGAATGGCCGGGAGGGGGTCCCGAATGACGGGAGAGATGTGGCACCTACGGAACCATCCCTAAACCGGGCTGGGGACACCTCGAGCAATGTCTGCCCGCATTGCTCCGCCACAGTGGTGGCAGCAGAGCGGGGGCACCCCGGGGGTCCTACGGGACTCTGCCGTGCGTAGGATTGAAGGAGGGGGAGCACACGCCCCTGTCATCCCGCAGGACCCCGAGGGGGCCCGTCCGTCGCTGCGAGCGCGGCGCAGGGCTCGGGGGATCGATGGCCGCGCGGGTCACCGCTGCCATTAACCCCGGCGAGGCAGCGCCCCGAGGTTAATTAAAAAGTGAAGTGCAACGAAACGCGGCGGCGGCGGGGGGGTGACAGTGGTGATGGGGCCTGACAGCAGCGGGGGGTGACAGCGGCCGGGAACGGTGGGGGTGGCACTCGTACGGGCAGCGGGCACGGTGGGTGCTCCAGGGGACACCCGGAGCAGCGGCTGTCACACTGAGAATGGGGGTGCGGGACAGCGGGGGGGCAGGTGGCACTCGGAGTGTCCCCGTGTCACACGTGCTGCCTGGCAGAGCCGGGTAGAAGGAAGAAGAGGCGTCTCAGAGGAAGCCCCATCCTTCCTCCTCCTCCCAGCCCAGCGCTATTCTTAGCCCCGGTCTGTCCTGCATCCTCCTCGCCTGGCGGGGTCCGGCCCTGCGCCCCACGGGAGCTTCGGGATGGGACAGCAGGGGGACCCCAAGCCGGGACACCCCCATGGGGACCGTGTCCCTGTCCGGGCCTCGCTCCCCGCCCCCAGCCGCCACAGTAACTTTAGACCCGACAGCTGCTCCGCGCCGGCCGCCTGCAGCCCCCACGGCCCCCGCAGTCGCCACGGCCTCCACGCCGCATCCCCCACGGCACGGCAGGGCGCGACAACACTGGGTGTCCCCATTCCGGGGGGCTGGAGGGGGGAGGTCTCCGTTCCCCTGAGGCTGAGGACATGGAGCCCCTGGTGCCCATCTTGCTGTGGGGAGAGGAGATGGCACGAGGCATCCTCTGGATGTGTCCAGGGAGGTGGCACATGGCACCTATCCCGGGAAAAAAAGGCGTGATGACTTTGTCACCCCCACCACAAAGACCTCGGGGCCGCTGCCTGTCCCTGGGCCCCAGGACGTGCCTCTGGGTTTGGGGATCCGGGGACAGAACCCCATCCGGTCTGGGGATCCAGGTACCGAACCCCATCGGGTCTGGGGATTCAGGTACCGAACCCCACCGGATCTGGGGACCGAGGGATGTCCCCGGCTGGGGCAGCGGCTGCGCGGTGCCCGCGGTGCCTGAGCCCGTGGTGACCCCGCGTGGCGGGACCCTCGCGGCGAGGCGGGCACGGCGGGGTCAGCGGCGCATTCCTGCTCCCGCGGGGCGATCCGGTTACCGGCCGGCCCGGCCCCGGCCCCGGCCCCGGCCTCGCCATTAATCTTCCCGGGTGCCCTTTGGAATTCGCCGCCCAAGGCCCCGGGGGGTGTGGGGGTCCGGGGGGTGTAGGAAGAGCGGGGAGATGGATGGGGATGAGGATGGGATGAAGTGGAGATGGGGATGCAATGGGGATGGGATGGACACGGGGATGCGGATGGAGATGGGATGAGGTGGGGATGGGGAGGGACTAGACCCCGGTTCACCCCTCCAGGTGCACCCCCTTGTCGTGCTGGGCTCCCCCACTTCTCTCAGCCTCTGTCCCACGGCGGGAGCTCGGTGCCGCCGTCAGAGCCGCGAGATGATGGCGGCGCGTCCCCTCCCTGCCGGGATCACATGCAATTATCCGGCAGACGGAGACGCGGCGTTGCAATAACCCGCCCAATTGTTTTAGGGATCAGGGGACTGGTGGGCGACAACCGTGGCAGAAGAACATCCCCCCGGTTGGAGAGGGGCTCTGGGGACAGTCCCCAGCCTCTTCTCCGCTGTGGGACCCCCGGCATCCCTAATGGGGGCTCAGACCCACGTGGTACAGCCCGGACCCCCTGTACCGGGTTCTGAGCGGGGTTTGGGGGCTCGAGCAGCTCCCGGGGCGCCGCCTGTATCCCTGCCCATGGAGAGGGGGCCGGGAGCGTCGTCCTGCTGGCAACGGAGCCGCCAGCCCCGTGGGACGAAGGGTTTCCTGCGAGGAAGGTGGGACAGGGAGGGAAAGACAATAAACCCCAGGAAATGCTGGGAATAGCGGAGGGAACGGCCGTGCCGTCAGCGCTGGGCCCGGACGGAAGCCTCGGGGCGCTGGGGGCAGCCAGACAGGAGTGGAGGGACCGTCCTAAGCCCTGGCACATCGGCTGGGCTGTCGTGGGCACTTCCAGTCGTGCTGTGATTTGCCCCAAATCCTTACCCCGGGGTTATCCACATCCCGTTATACCATCGGGAGTCGGTGGGGATGGAGGGTCCATGGGAAGAGATCACTGTGATGTCCACCCTGATGGTACCACGGGGCTCCAGTGAGTCCTTGCCCTGCCCTGGCAGGACCCAAGTGAAGGTGGGCTCAGTGGGAGCCCCTTGTCAGGCTGACATCGACCCCCCGTGCTGGGTAATTTATGGCTGGGAAGCACCGGCAGAGACGGGCCGGGACAAACCCGCCAGGAAACATCGACTTCAAAGGGTGGAACAATGGCGGGATGGCGAGCGCCACCGCGCTGGGACAGAGGGGTCACTGGGTGCCACGGTGGCACTGGTACCCACACTGTGGCACTGACACCCACACCGTGGCACTGACAGCCACACCGTGGCACTGATACCCACAGCGTGGCACCAGGACCCATATCGCGGCGCTGGGATCCACGTCACGGCACCAGGACCCACATCGTGGCGCTGGGATCCACGTCACGGCACCAGGACCCACATGGTGGCACTGACAGCCACACCGTGGCACCAGGACCCATATCGCGGCGCTGGGATCCACGTCACGGCACCAGGACCCACATGGTGGCACTGGCACCATGGCACCCTTGCTGTGGCACCCACACCACGGCACCTGCATCCGTGCCAGGGCAGCAGCACCCAAACCGCAGCACCTGCACCAGGCTGGCAGTGCGGACCAGGCTGGCACCCCCGAGAGAACCCACACCTGCCCTCTGTGCTCATGTGTGCGTCCCCTGTGCACTCCATGTCCCATCCTGTATCCCATCCCATCCTGTATCCCATCCCATCCCATCCCATCCCATCCCATCCCATCCCATCCCATCCCATCCCATCCCATCCCATCCCATCCCATCCCATCCCATCCCATCCCATCCCATCCCATCCCATCCCATCCCTTGGTGGAGAACCACACGCCCTGGAGCCTCCCCCTCGCATTCCCGTCCCGCCGATCCCGGTGGGGCGTGCCGGGGCGGTGGTCCCGCAGCGCATCCCCCCGCCCGTGCGGACACGCAGGAAGCCTGGGGGGCTCGGGGGGGGTGGCTGCAGCCACCAGACAAAGGCTTCGGAGGAAACTCCGGCGGCCAAAATAAAGCGGGAGACGTGAAGGGGTGCCTTGACCCCGCTCCCGCGGCCCCACCACCCCTCGCACCCGTGCCAAGAGGGGCTGACGGTGCTCGGTGCCCCTTTCGCTGGGGACACTGGCGCTGTCACCACCCAGCAGCTGGGACTGGGCACGCAGGGAGCCGGGCAGCCCGGGAATGCCGGTGGCGGGGTTGGGTGCCCGTGGTGGCACCAGCGCGGCCGCTCCGAGCAATCCCCGGGTGGACGGCGCGGCTGTTGGGGTCCCGGGGGCGGCGCTTTCCCAGGCCCTGCCGTGACCCCTCTGTCCGCAGGAAGGTGCCCCCCCCTCGCCCCCCTTCCCACGCCGGCGGGCATCCCGGTGCCAGCGCCGGTGCCCACATCCTCAGGAAACGGGCAGGAAGCACGGGGGTGAGGAGGGCACAGTGTGGGGCGGGCTGGGGGGCGTCAGAACCGCCGGCGTCATTTAGAGCCGCTCAGGCGGTGACAAGAATTAAATTGCGTTTGGATTTTCTCATCAGCCTCATCCCGGCGCTTCGTTACAAGGAAAGTCCCCGCGCTGGAGCGACGGCTCATTTTGATCGTGACAGCTCGTTCCCGTCGTGACAGCCGCGTGCCCGTGCCGTGTGCCACTGGGCATGGAGTGGGATGGGATGGGATGGGATGGGATGGGATGGGATGGGATGGGATGGGATGGGGATGGGGATGGGGATGGGGATGGGGATGAGATGGGATGGGATGGGGATGGGATGGGGATGGGATGGGATGGGATGGGATGGATGCCTGTGTGTTGCCATAGGGCTCAGTGGGTGGGAGCTCAGGATTCGGGGTAAAACCGTGTCACACCTGTCCCCACGGCGCCCACCCCGCCCATCCCAGTGCCCACCACGTTCCAGGACGCCGGGCACGGCCCCTCGCCCCGCAATGGGGTGTGAAGGTGCCGGAGGCTCCTCTGTCTCTGTCACGGCTGTGCAGAGCCGGTGCTGCCGGAGCACAGCGGGGACGGTGCCGCCGGGGCGCTCTGCACAGCCGGGGGGCTCAGCAGCCAGGGGTGCACAGCCTGTGCCCACCCCCGGGTCAGGGCAGCGGCTGGGGGTGGGCGGGACCCCCAGAGTGAGAGTCCCCGGCGCTGGGGGGTTTTGTGAGGTTTTGGAGGGGGCTGGGGTGATTCTCAGCGGGGTGGGGGGTGTGGAGTAGGAGGGGGCAGTGCTTGGGGACACTGGCATAGGAGGAGGGGTGATGCTGTGCCCCCATTGCCCCCCACTTGGCACAGGAGCCGCAGGGGGCGGGGGGGCTTGAGGAGTCTCTCTGCGGGGCCCCTCCCAGAGATCCCCCCCAGTACTGCACCTGCAGCCCCCCGGCGCATCCCTGCGACCCCCATGGGTGGGTCCCTTCACCTCTCACCCCTCATCGGAGCCCTGGGACCCTCCAGGCTGGGGGTACCGCCATCCCCAGTGGGCCCCTGGGGGTCCTACATGCCAAGGAGCTCTTAGGGGTCCTGTCCCCCATGCCATGCCCAGATCCTCTCCAGCCCCCCAGGTTAAGAACAGGGGGATGGGGGCTCAGGTTTCCCTCTCTGCCGGGCTGGAGCCGGGGACCATTAGCCCCCTCGGAGCATGACGGGCCGGGGGGACATCAAAGTGCCTTCAGCTTGACCACGCCTCGGGGGTACGGGAGCATCCCCCCAGTACCTGCCCCCGCCCTGCTGGATCCCCCAACCCTCATCTCCCCCCTCTCTGGGGCAGCCCCCGTGGGCGCTGGGGCCAGGCCGTGGGCGGGGGGCTCATTTACCAACGTCAGCCCCGCAGTTGGTTTGAATTAGGCTCCTCCGGGGCCGGCGCTGATAAGGGAGGGGGTGCAGGGCTGGGGGGGCGTGGGGGGCTCCGGGGGGCTTCCTGCTTTGCCGTCTGTAACTGGCTTCCAGAGCCGCTGCTGACAGACACGGGGACAGCCCCCGCCTCGCCACCCCCGGCATCCGTCAGTCCATCCATCCATCCATCCATCCATCCATCCATCCATCCATCCATCCATCCATCCATCCATCCATCCATCCATCCGCCCACTCCCGCACAGGCAGCCCCCGTTTGGACCCTCGTCGTGCACCCCCAGCCCTGTTTGGGATCCCCATCCTGCAGCTCCACTCCTCCAGCCCTGGCTGGCACTCCCATACTGCCCCCACAGCCCTCCGGTGCCAGTTGGGATCCCTGTCCCACCCCTCCAGCCCTGTATCCTCATTTAGGATCCCCCACCCAACCCTCTGATCCCATTTGGGACCCTGCACCCCCCCCCCCTTCCAGCCTTGGCTGGAACCCCAGCCTTGCACCCCAATCCCTGTGGCCCCATTTAGAGCATCCTGCTCCCCCACACCTCCAGCCTTTTCTGGGACACCCACCCCGTGCCCCAAATCCTCTCTCCCTATTCGGGACTCCCACCTCGCACCCCAAGCCCTCCCCAGACCTACCGGGCCCCTCATCCTATTCCTCCCCCCAGGCCTCCAGTCCTATTTGGGACCTCCCTTCCACAGCCTCACCCCTTCCTCTCCAGTTAGGACCCTAATCCCGCACCCCGCCCCTCCATCCTCATCCGGAACCCCCATTCCTCCCATCCAGCCCCAGTTGGGATCCCCATGCCCGGATGGCGCTGCAGCCCCCGCCTTTCCCCTGGTCCTTGTGGGGGTTTGGGAGGCGAGCCCCCGGCCGGTGAGCGATGGCCGACAGCTGGGCCGGGCCGGGCCGTAACCGGATCCCCCGGCAGCGCGGGGGTTCCGGCGCGGGGCACCGAGCGCAGAGCTCAGTATGGAGCCAGGGATGAAGGACGGGCCACCCGATGTCACATCCACCACGGGACAGCGGGTGCTGCACCATGCGACACCCGGTTCGGGGGGAGATGATGGCGGGGTGACCCCCGACAGCCGCCCGGCACCGACACCACCGGCTCAGGAACAGGGGCTTTGAGCCCGGAGCCGCGTTCCCGGGATCACCGGGATCACCGGGATCACCGGGTCCGGCACCTGTTCCTCCCGCAGCACGGGGGGCACAGCCCCACCCCAGGGACCCCCGGCCCGCAGCTGTGCCCGCGGCTGCCGCGCACGGATCCAGATGGTGAAATATTGCCCCGGGCTGATTAGGGCTGCGAGGTGCCCGCCTTCCCCCGGCAATCAAAGGGCCGATGACTTTATTAAGACTCATTATGTCGCCGGGGGTGGGGACGGAGGGGCCGGACACGCGTCAGGCCGTGACGGGATCGATGTGGGGAGTGCCTGAACAGCACTGCAGTCCCCAGAGGGGCTGCGAGACCCCCCCAGGACAGCAGGGAATGGGGACGGGGGGCTGCATAGCCCCACTGCCCGCAGTGCACCCCTAAACTCCCCATGACTCAGCCCCCATGGGTGCAGCCCATCGGGGGGTCACTGACTCCCCACTCCTGGAGCTGCTGGTGCAGAGACCCCCAGAGCTGCCCCAAACACCCCAGACAAAGCAAGGACTCAAGGGGGCTTTTCCACAATTTTATTCCAAAAATAAATTCGAAGTGGGGTATAAATTATGGGGGGGGGAAGACAGGGGCTGCAATGGGGAGCAGCACCCACCCCCCACCCCTACCTCCTCTTGTCCTTGATGCTGTAGTGCAGCAGCAGGGGTGCAGGCTGTGGGGTGAGGGGGGGGTCAGAGCTGGGGGTTTCCAGCCATGGACCCCCCCACCTTGGGACAGAGACTCCAGATCCCACGGCAGGGACTCCAAACCCCAGTCCAGAGACCTCCCCCACCAGACAGAGACCACTCATCCTAGCCCATGACCCCAGACCCCAGCCCAGGACTCCTTCCTAGGGCAGGGATCCCAAACCTCAGCCCAGGGGCCCCCAACCCCAGTCCATGAACCCAAACCCCAGCCCAAGATCCCCTCGGGGCAGAGACCCCAAACCTCAGCCCAGAAGTCCCCTGGTACAGGCACCCCCAATCCCAGGCCAGGGATTCCCACGGGGCTGCACCCCAAACCTGGCCAACCCCTTTAGGGTTCCCACTGCCTGACCCATCCATGGTCACCACTGCAGCCACTGACATTAAAGATTCTCAATTCTCCACTCCCAGATGATCCCATCACCCCCCAAAATCAGAGGTTGCCATCCCTTATGATGGATGCACACCTTGCCGAACCAGCGTGAGAGCCAGAGCTGCTTCATGGTCATGTGGTCAGGGAGGGGCTCGTTGTCAAACAGGATCTGCACCTGCACAGAGAGGCTGCATCAGGGGGCCAGGACACCCCTGGGGGCTGGGAACCCCCCGGGACCCCCACTCACGTGCTGCAGGGACAGCCCCAGCCGGTGGCACAGGACCCTCCGCAGGTGTCGGATCTGCGCCCGCACCGAGCACCGCACGTATTTCTGCTGTGAGGGGCAGAGCAGAAGAAGGTTGGGGGGCTGTGGGACCCCACACTGCCCCTGGAACCCCACACAGCACTGACAGGGCCAGGGTGAGAGCTGGGGGCCAGGGGTGGAGACTGCAGGGATCCCCACTCACCTGCAGCACAGCCTTGCTCTTGTCTTTGCTGGAGCTGTCACAGGAAGAGAAAGGAACGTGTCCAAGGTCTCAGTGGTGGGGGCCATGCCCAGTGTCACCCTCCCCACTGCACTGAGGGGTCACAGCCCCCCCAGACTCACCTCAGCTTCTCCAGGCAGAGCGAGACGTGCTCGTCATAGCGGAAGTAGTGGGCGCGCGAGTGGTCAAAGGTGCTGTAGGGGAGCCCCATGGGGTCACCCCCCACCGTGTCTGGGGACACAGGTGGCACCGTCAGCCCCCTGTGCCCCCGACACCCCCAGCACCGCAGCTGGCACCCCCCAGCCCCCTGTCCCACCGTCACCGCTGGGCTGCGTCACCCGGTCCAGGCCACGGGACTGGTAGAACTCCCGGATCCGCTTCTCCTCACCTGGGGAGGGACAGGCGGCTCAGGGACACACTGTTAACACTGAGGACAGGCCCTGGCTGTCCTCCCACTGCACTGAGCCTCCACCACAGACCCTGTCCCTGTCACCATCCCTGACTCTTTCCCTGTCCATATCCCCATTCCCTGTCCCCATCCCTCTCCATATCCCTGTCCCTATCTCTCTCTTCCTGTCCATATCCCCATTCCCTGTCCCTGTCCCTCTCGCTGTCCCTGTCCCCATCCAGCTCCCTATCCCTCCCCATTCCTCTTTCTCCCCATCCATATTCCCATTCCCTGTCCCCAACCCTCTCTCCCTGTCCATATCCCTATCCCTGTCCCCATCCCTCTTGCTGTCCATCCCTCTTTCTGCCCATCCATATTCCCATCCCTGTCCCCATCCCCTCTCTCTCCCTGTCCCCATCCCCCCTCTCTCCCTGTCACCATCCCCTTTCCCTGTTCCTATCCCTCTCTCCCTGTTCACATCCTCATCCCTGTCCCCATCCCCATTACCTGTCCCTATCCCAATTCCTGTCCCCACCCCCTCTCTCTCCCTGTCCCCATCTCCTTTTCTGTCCCTATTCCTCTCTCGCTGTCCCCATCCCCATTCCCTCTCCCCACCCCCATTCCATGTCCCTATCCTCTCTCCCTGTCCATACTCCCATCCCTGTCCCTGTCCCCATCCAGCTCCCTGTCCCCATGTTCCCCAAGCCCCCCAAGCCCCCCGTACTGTGCTGCAGGCCGGGCACCAGCTTGTAGACGATGTCCTGCATGACCCTGTCCAGTTTGAGGTTGAGCAGCGGCTGCGTCTCGTGGATCTTGGTGTTGCACATGGGGCAGTACTTGCTGGTCTGCAGGTACTTGACGATGCAGCTCTTGCAGACTGGGAACAGGGACAGGCATGGGGGGTGTGGGAGGGCTGGGACTGCACCCCCAGGGCACTCACAGCCCCCCCCAAGCTCCCCAGCCCGGGGGACACTCACAGGTGTGCAGGCACTCGGTGATGGTGGTGGCATCGATGAAGTACCCAGCACATAGGAAACACACGATGTGCTCGTTCAGCTCCTTCATCTTCACCTTCACCTCCTCCTGCGGGGACACCTCGCTGTCACCTGCAGCATCCCAAAACCACCCTCACCTGCCACCTGGAGACCCCTGAGCGCCCTCTCACCCTTCACCTGGAACCCCTCAGCCCAAGCAGCTTCTCCTGCCACTCCCTTAATATGCCAGAAAAAGGGATTTTGGGGGGTTGCACCTCTTGTTTTGCTTTAACATGCCAGAAAATGGATTCTGAGGGGCTGGCCATCCATGTCTTGATAAAATATGTCAGAAAATGGCATTTTGTAGGGATTGCCCCTTGTCTTATATTATTACACCAGAAAATGGGATTTTGAGAAGCTGCCCTCACTGTCTTGATTAATACTACAGAAAATGAGATTCTAGGAAGCCACTCCTCCTGTTTTCTCTTATGACAGGATTTGAGAGGGTCTGTCTTCCATTATTATGGCAGAACACGGGATTTTGGGGTGCTGCACCCCAGAACACGCCATAAATCGAAACAGACAATCTGCGTTCCATTATTAAGCCAGAAAATGGGATTTGGAGTGGACTGGACACCCTATTTTGCCTTATTGTGTTAGAAAATGGTGTTTTGGGGGTCCGGGACACCCCCAGCCCCGTGCCTGCCCCGAGCCTTGGCCCCGCCCCCTTCCCTTGGCCCCGCCCCCCGCGCCGCCCCTCGGTCTCACAGCGCCCCCCAGCGGCGGCACCGCGCCACCTCCCGTCCCCGCCCGCGCTGGCCCCCGGTGTCGCCGCCGCCGCCTCCTCCCGGTGCCTCCCTCCCTCCCGGTACGGCCGCTCGCCTCGTTCCGCAGCGGGTCCATCTTGTAGACGGCCTGGAGCTGGTTCCGCAGCCGCATGGCGATGGCCATCGGGCCCCCCTGAGGAGGCGACGCCATCTTAGAGCCGCCTCCGCCTGTGGCCTCGCGCACTTCCGGGTTCGGGGCGGGGCCGCGGCGAACGGAGGGACTACAACTCCTAGAGTGCCCCGCACGTCTCGAGTCGTGGCGGGCGGCGCAAGCTCGGCCCTGTGCTGACCCTTTATCACGACCCACGGGGAGAGGCCCGGGATCCCGAGATCCCCCGACCTCGTTAGTGACCGGGGGACCCGCCGGGAGCCGCCGCCACCGGACCCGCCGTGTTTAGGGGAGGGTGTTCCCGGCACTGGCCAATAGCGAGAGAGCGCGCTGTTGATTGACAGCAGCAGCCACCAATCAGAGAGGGCTCTGCGTGTGTGTGGTGCCGCGGAACGCCGCCAGAGGGCAGCAGAGCAACGCGGGGCGACGGGAGGAGCGGGGGGGACCCGGGGGGAACCGGGAGAACGGGGGTGACGGGGGTCTGAGGGGTCTGGAGGCTGCGAGGGGCACGAGAGGGACGAGAAGTCTTGCGTGGGACGCGGGGTACATGCCTGGGACTCACGGGGTGTGGGTTATGGGGGGGCGTGGGATGCGGGAGGTGTGGGGGTGCTCAAGGGGTCTGAGGGGATTTGGGAGGGGACTCGGGGTGTCCCGACTGGGGCACAGGGTGAGCTGCGGCGGCGAGTGCCGGGCTGGGCTGAGGGATGCAGTTGGGGTACCGGGGTGCTGGCAGGGTCGGGGTGTGGGCCCTGGAAGTTCGGGGTACCGGGGGCACTTCGGGGTGCCGGGGTTCAGACAGAGTTGGGGTGCTGGGGTGTTGCTGGGCTACCAGCGTGCTGACAGTTTGGAGCGTCGTGGTGCTGCTGGTGCTGACATTTGGGGTGTCCGGTGGTGGGGTGCTGGCAGGGTTGAAGTGCTGGCAGTTCGGGGTGTCGGGTGTTGGGGTGCTGGCAGTTTGGGGTGTTGGGGTGCTGGCAGTTTGGGGTGCCAGCGGAGCAGCCCACAGCCCCACCCGGCGCAGCCGGAGCCACGCTAATGAAGGTTTGGCTCAGGGGAAGCAGCGGCCGCGCTAATGCGGAGCCGAGCCGAGTTCCCCAAGGGCCCTCACAGCCCCTCACGGCTCCTCACGGGCTGTGCAACCCCACCCGGACCGCAGCCCGGCCGGCGGGGAAGGCTGGGACATGCCAGGGAGTGGGAGCGGGACCCTGGAGCAGGGGCTGGCACCCACCACCCCAGCATGGAGCTCCTGGCACACAGCCACGCTGCCAGCTCTGCTCCGGCACCGGCTCCGCACGGGCTGCCATGGCCAGGGACAGGGCGGATTTGGGGCTACTGGATACGTTCCCGGTCATTGTCATAGTCCTGGGCATGATCCTGGCCCCGGTCCCGGTCCCGGTCCCGGTTCTGGTCCTGTATATGGGTCACAGCACTTACTCCACCCCTCGGCTCCCTCAGCGTGCCCAGTCCAGTCGCGCTGTCCCCCCTGCCCGACCGCAGCGTGCCCCGTGCGGCACCGACCAAGCCCCGGTAACCCCGGTGCCAGCCCCGCGTCACGGTGTGTGGCCGGGCCCCGGGACCCCACCGGGAGCAGCAGGAGCCCCTCCCGGTGCCGGGGCGCCGGCGGGCAGAGGCTCCGGACCAGCCCCCGCCCCGCCGCCCGCCCACCCCCTGCCCGCGCCTCCGGGGAGGCGAGAGCGCGGCGGGGGCCGGTGACCCCCGGCTGGGGAGGGTCCGGTCCCATCTGTACCTGCCAGGAGCCATCCGGGGAGGGGCGGGGGTCACAGCGGGGCCAGAGCGGCCCCGAGGCGGGGCAGCATCTCTTTCTCCGTGAGGAGAATCGGCACCGGCACCGCGAGTCCCGGGCGGGCGAGGAGCGGGCTCTGTGGGCACGGGACCCCCGGGACCGAGGGCAGGGAGCCCGTCCCGGGGCTGGGGTCCCGGTACTCCCGGAGCCGCCCCCGCCAGCCGGGCACGCGCGAGGCCGCGGATCCATCTCGCCGTTAATAATTGATGGCGGGAGCCGCCGGGGCTGCGCGGGGCTGCGGGGCCGAGGCTTTTAGCTCAGCTCTGCTCAGATATTCAGTTCCATTTCCGCGGCAGGGCCGGGGCGGCTCCTTCTGGGAAGTGCTGCCGGGAGCTTTCCCGGCCGGACCCCTCGCTGGGGCTGAGCGAGGCTGGGCTGAGGCTGGACGCGATCGTGACCGCAGTGGGAGCAGGGCTGGGGCCGGACACTCTCATGGCCGCACTGGTGCAGGGCAGCGTTAGCTCCCCTCCTGCCTCCCCGGTCTGTCCCTCTGCACCACAGCCGAAATGCTGTCCTGCCGTCCCAGCTGCTGTCCTGCCCCACACCTGCCCCACATGCCGGTTCAGAGCCCCGTGGGGGCTCTGGGGATGTGTAAATGTGGGAGGGATCTCTGCCAGCAGTTGCCAAAGTGGGCAAGGGGCTGTGACGTCGTGGCCATGGGTCCACCAGGCTGGTCAGACATCCTTGGCAAGGTGGGCAGGTGTTCCTGTCAGGTGAATAGGGATCCCCCAAAGAAGGCAGGGGACTCCCAAGGCAGATAGGGGTCCCGGTCTGATCGGGCAGGGGTCTCCCAGGGTGAATATGCGTCCCCAGAGGGTGAGCAGGGGTTCCCCATTAATTCCTCTGAGGTGGGCAGGGGTCCCTATAGGGCAGCGGAGGCTGGGTGCTCGTGCACTGAGCTCCTGCCTAATGCACCCAGTACATTTGCAGAATCCAATTAACCTTCGATAACGAGGCCCTGAGCGACGTGGCTGTCAGCGGCCACCAGCCACCGGCACACTGTGGCCCCCGACGGGCACCAGCACACCAGGACAGGCAGCACTGCCACCTGCAGCCCCCAGGCCGGGCAGACCCCCCTCCAACAGCCCCCGTCTGGTGTCGGACCCTGGGGAGGTGAGGGATGGGTACGCGGGCACCCTGAGGGCACCCGCTTTGGGAGAGGGTACCGGTGTGCCCAGCCATGCGTCCCGTGGCTCCTGGGCACCGGTCCCACTGACCAGTGGGGCTGGAGCTGCCTGTCCTGCAGCCCAAGGGGTGGGGGCTGAGTCTGCCCCACACTCCCACAGCATCTCCTCCTGTTCCCTGCTCCAACCCCCTCCCCACTGCCCTCACCCCACCGAAAGCCTGGGGGCTCAGCTCCCTCTCCATTTGGCATCCATCACCTCTGCAGCCCCTCTGTGCCCCCCAGCCCTTCTGACCCTGCTCCCAGACCAGGGATCTGGGGTCCCCAGAGGGTTTGAGGGGGGTGGCCCGTGCTACACCCCCAATTCGGAACCCCAGCACCCACCGTCCCCCGCTCCAGGCGCTGCAGCCTGGAGGTGCCCGGGGGGAGCAGCCCCCCAGCAGCCGGGTGTTGGCGTCACCGGGCAGCCGCCCACGCACCCATGTGGCACCCGGCTCCTCCCCGAGGACACCGCGCAGACGCCGAGGGCCACCGTGACGTCCGAGCGGGCGACTCGGCTGTCGGGTCCCCGGGAGCCCGCGGGGGGCCATCCGCGGCCACAAGTGACCCCATCCCAACCTTACACCGGTCCCGTCCTGGCTCCATCCCGACTCCATCCCGGCCCCATCCATCCTCATCCCAGTCCTCCCTGCGTGTCAGCCGGGTCGGGGTGGGCACCGCGCCCACCGGCTGCTGCCGCCTCACCCCGCGCACCCCGTCCGGGTGCCGGCGCCCGCGGCGGGCGGGCGGCGGGGGGCACCGGGAGTGTTTCATGCGGTTAAGAAGTGTCTGATTGAGGCAGGAGGCGCCAGCAGCTCCCCCGGGAGCCGCAAGCCAAGGACTGGAGGACCAAATGCAGGCTAAAGTAATCCAATCTGGGCTGGTTCATCTAATTAGCCCAGAATTAACCCAGCAGCCAGAGAGGAGCTGACTGTCCCTCCAGTTTGCCAGCGGGTTTGGGGGGAAGCGGGAGGAAGAAGGGGACGTCCAGCGGTAATGAGATTACGGGGGGAGCGGGCGGGAGCGGGCGGGCGGCAGCCTCTGGCCGGTGGGAACGTGGGGCCCTGCCAGGTCCCCGCCACGCCATCGCCGTGATGGCCGGGGCACCGGAGCGGCCGCGGGCGGCACCGGGGACAGGCAGGGACCCGTCCCAGCGACCCGAGCCCCGGCAGCAGCTACCCAGCCCGCGGGATCTCCGTGGGGGGACGGGGACACCGGCACCACGAAGCCGTGCAGCTGCACCGGCAGCGCCAGGGCCGCGGTGGGGGGACGGGGAAAGGAGCCCCAGCAGCTTCGGGCAGCACCCCGTGGTGCCAGACACCACAGACCCCACGTGTGACCCCCCGCTCCCACGGGCAGAGGGACGTGGAGGGCGCGGGGCTGGGAGATGCTGGTGCAGCTCTGGCGATGGCAGGGCCTGGTGCTGCGCTGGCTGGAGGCTGATTCCCTCCTGGAACTGGGCAAATGCCCTTTTTTCTGCAGCATCGCCTCCAGCTGTCACTGGCACGCACGAGAACCGCCAGCCCTGCCCCTTGGGGTGGGAGGGGGCACACAGCGAGGACATCGAGGTCCCTGCTGTGACCGAGAAACGAGGAAGGGTCTGTACTGGCACACTGGGGGGTCCCGGGTGGTGGGACCCTGCCTGGTCCCCACGGTGGCTCAGGGGGCAGGCACAGGGACACGGCTTCCTTCCAGGTGGCCCAAGGGTCACTGGGGAGACAGAGCCAGCGGCACAAGGAGGACACGGGTAACTGGGAGGGAAATACCCTGCACCCACAGCCAGGGTGGGAAGGGACTCGGGACTCCTTGAGCACCCTCAGTTCTTCCCTGCGCCCTCCCAGGGCAGCCCCGGCCGTGGAGCGTGCGGGTGCCGGGCAGAGGGGCTGCTCCGGCCTCAGACCCCCGTGGGCATGGGGCGGGCCCCGGCGCAAACAGGCGCCGGGTGAGCCCGCATTGCCCCCGGCCCCGTCACAGCCCCCCAATCCATCTCCCAGCCCGGCAGATTCCAGCCCCTGGGCACGGCAACATCTGCCTCCTGCTCCGGGTTCAATTAACCTGCTGCCGCCTCCTCCTCCGGCACCGGCCATTTCCTCCCACTGCCACTGTCACCGCTGTCACTGCCACTGCCGCCGCCACGGCTGCACCCCACGGGGTCACAGCGGGTCCCCTTGCCGCAGCAGAGCCGGAGCCAGGGACTCTTTCCAGGTGGAAAAGCCACAGTGGGAACATTGGGATTTGTCCCGGCACCTGCCGGGCTGCGAGCAGGGAACGCCAAGAAATCCATGGCGCCTGCAGGGCAGGGTCCCGAGGTTGTATCCCGCTCTCCTTCTGGGCACGCAAGGTTCCGTCGGTGCCCCTGGTGTGGAGAGGGACAGCTCGGTCGTTCCCGGTGCCGTGGTGGGACGTGGGCACGGTTCCCGCGGCCCCGGTTCCCGGCAGAGCTGCGGCTGCAGGGACGGGCACCCCACACTGCGGCGAGCCTGGGAACACCCGGTACCCCACGGTGGCTGCGGTGCCCCGGGCTGTGCAGTGCCCCCGGTGCCCCGGGGCGTGCCGCGCTCCCGGTGCGGCAGCTGCAGCCCCCGGTGCCGCCGTGATTTACAGGCGCAGGCCCCGGTAATGTCATTTGCCCCAGACCGGTGGCGCCAGGGTGCCCGGGAGGCCGCCTCCGCCCTGCCAGCCCCTGTCCCGGGGCCGTGACCGCCCGGGAGCCGCCGGGAACCCACCCGCGGGGCCGCCGCGTCCCTGTCGCGATAGTCGTCGGAGGAGCCGGTCCAGCCCGTGCCGCTCTCCGCCGCCGTTACCGCCCGCCGAAAGGGCCGGGCTGGGCTCTGCCACCGGGAAAGGCGGGGCGGGGAATAGGGGTCCATCCCAGGGAACGGCGGGTCGGGAAGCGGGGGCTATCTCCGGGAATGGCGGGGCCAGGGGTGTCAGACTCCATCCCCCGGAACAGTCTGGTCCGTGGAAAAGTGGGGTCCGAGATACCGGGAACGACAGGTCCCGGGGAAAGGGGTTCGTGGCCCCGGAATTGAAGGTTTCCCGAGTCGGTGCCCCGGGAAAGGCGGTTTCCTGGGAAATGAGATGCCAGCTACCGGCAACGGTATGGGTTTGGGATCCATGGGGTAGGAGATTGGGATTTACGTCCCGGGATGTGTCCCTGTTCTGGGAATGGCGGGAACAACCCTTGGCTCCCCGCACCGGGCGCGTCCGGGGCCGCCAGATCCATTCGCTGCTGTGTGGACGGGCTTGGCGAGAGCCGGGCTCGGTGCGAAGCCTGCGCACCCCAAGAAGCGGTCCGTGCGCCCCGCGATAACGGCGCTGGGGCAGGACCCGCTCCGTGCGCCCCGGGAGGGGCGGCTGGAAGCGCCGACGGGGCAGCGGACGGAGCGGGGACGCGAAAAGGCGCCGCGCTGCCGCTCCGGTGGACCGGGTGTGGAGTCCGGCGGACGCCCCGGCGGGGCGAACGGGTACAGAGCACGTCGGTGCACGGGGGCGTCCGGGGGTCGTTCGGGGCGCGGGCGCTCGGGACCCGACGGGCCCGTCCGCTCGTCCCGGAGCCGGGGCGGGGGCCCGGAGCGGCGGGGGCGGGGGGGGTCCCGGGGCGGGGGCGGGGCCCCGGACTGTCAATCAGGAGGAGCGGCCGCCAATCAGAGCGCAGGCGGTGGGAGTTCGGCCGGTCCGGATGGAGCGGGGCAGAAAAGCGCGTCCCGCCAGGGCCCGCAGCCCACCCGCGCTCCCGCCCCGGGGCCGCCAGCGGCTGCGAGCCATGCCCCGCACCGTGCCCCGGGCCCGCACCCGCACCCGGCACCTGCCCCGCACCTTGCTCCGGGCCCGCACCCGCACCTTGCACCGCGTCCTGCCCTGCACCGGGCGCTCCGCGCCCGTCGCCGCCGCCGCCCCCCGCCGCCCCCCGGCCATGCCCGCGCCCCGCCAGCTCTGAGCGCGGCCGGGATGGAGCGGGAGGGCGGCGGCCCGGGGCCCCCCGCGCCCCACGAGCCCATCAGCTTCGGCATCGACCAAATCCTGGGCGGCCCCGAGCCCACGGGGCCGCACCGAGCAGCGGCAGAACCCGATTACGGACTCTACGGCAGCGGCTACGGCCCCGCGGGTCCGCTCGGCTCCTACAACCTCAACATGAGCATGAACGTGAGCGTGAACGTGACCCCCGCGCCCGCCGCGCCGCCCGCCGGAGTCATCCGCGTCCCGGCGCACCGGCCCGCGCCCGCCCCGCCGCCCGCCGCGCCCGCCGCGCCGCCGCCGGGGCCCGCGCTGCCGGGGCTCACCTTCCCCTGGATGGAGACAACGCGCCGCATCGCCAAGGACCGGCTCTCAGGTGAGCGCCGGGACGGCTGCTGGGGGCTACCGGCGGCTGCTGACGGCTCCGGGACTCGCGCGGCACCGGCCGCTCCCGGGGTTCCGTCGGGGCAGCGCGGCGCGGCGGGCGCGGCGCGGGTCGGGGCGGGCACGGGGATCGGACGGGGATGGCGGGGACCGTGCGCTCCGCAGGTTCCCACAGCGCCCGGTCCTCGCCCGCCGCCGTCGGGGCCCACGGAAGCGGCTCGGGGTAGACGCGGCCACCGGCGGCTCCACCGCGGCACCGGGCAGGGTCCGGCGGCTCCGGGTGGAGCCCGAGGGGTCCCGGCGGGCTCCGGTCTCGAGCTCCACTCCGTGACTGGTCCCTTCCCCGGTTTGGAGGTGCCGGGTGCCGACCCTGTCCCACCGTAACCGGGAGCTGCGGGAGGCTGTGGGGTGTGGGGTGGGTCCTCCGTGCGGTGCGGGGTGAGGGCTCCCTTGGATCCTGAGTGGGGTGGGGGCTCTGCAGGGTGTGAGATGTGATGGGGGGGCTCTGTGGGGACACGATGCAGGGTGGGGGGCGCACCGTGGGGCTGCAGGGCTAAGCTCGTCCGTGCACAGAGCAGGTGCCCCGGCCTTATGAGCCCCGGAGGATGGGGGCGGTGGCGGGGGGGTAACTGTGGGGTGCCTGGGGATGGGATCCCAGATCTGAACATGCAGAGATCGGTGTGGAACAGAGTGCCAGCGCTGTGGGAGAGCCCAGGGCGGGCCTGTGGCGCTGCAGGTGTTGGGGAGGCAGCGAGGGGTCGAGGTGCTGCTGCTGGGGCTGGGGCTGAGCGCCATGGTGGGGGCTGAGCAGCAGTGCTGGGGTGGGGGTGCTGCTTGTTGCACCCGAGAAGCAGGAGGGGTGCTGAGGTTGGGGCGGTGGGCGCTGGGACCGTGTGTGGGTGCTGGCGACCTCCGGCCTGGCTGAGCTCTGCTCCCGCCCAAGATGGCGGCACTGCCACGTCCCCAGTGTGTGGCCGCGTGCGGGGACAAGGCTGGAGGCCGTGCAGGGCTGGGGGCCGAGTCCCAGCCAAGTGGGCGATGGAGCAATGTGGGGTGGGAGCCTGGGGACTCTGGGGGTCCCACCCGGGCGCCAGCGGAGCCGTGTTCGCCTCCCGGCCCAGGCCGCCATCGCGGCGGTGACGAAGCACCGTCCCCGCGCAGGGGTGGCGGTGACGTCCTCGTCTCCTGCCTGGCGCCAGCCTTGGGCGGATGGGGCAGCCCCTCCCCGGCACGGGGTCTCCCAGCCGCAGCCATCACTCAGCACCGCTGCCCTTGGGGTGGGCTGCGGGCAGGAGGCATCTGGTCCCAGCGAGGGGCCGCCCCGTGCGGGGAGGGGGCGCGGGGGCCTCGATCCCCCTGACGGCACAGCTCCACCTGCCTCACCCCTTGTAACCGTGTAACCGTGTCCGCCCCCGCCGGCGGCCTCCGGGGCGTGGGTGGGAGGGAGGGTCTGTGGGCGCCCAGGGGTCCCTGGGGTGCTGTGGGCTGTGCCCCACGTCCCTGTGCCATGGAGGCCTGTAGCCCCTTGGCCATTCATGGTCCCACCACATGGTGCTGGCGCTGGTGGTGGCTGTGGTGCCATGGCGCCACGGGGATGTGCTGCCATGGAGTCATGGCTTGGCGAAGGTCACTGTCAGGGCAGGAGGGGAGCAGGCGTTGAGGGCTGATCCCACCAAGTCTTCATTTTCCTCCATGCTGCTTCACTGCTCTGATGCTCCCTGCAGTTCCGGCAGCTTCTGGGGCTGGGATGTGGCATGTTGGCCTCACCAGGGCTGGCTCACACCTCAGCTGGGCAGGGGCATCCCCTTCCCTGGCCCCTGGCAGTGGCCAGCTACTGCTGGCCCATGGGAAGGGGCACTGTCTGCCTCCCAACAGCCTGTGGCCAGGCCAGCCCATCCATCCCGACATCCCAGTGCCGACCACCGGGCTGGGGGAGCGATTGTGCCGTGGGGTAGGAAAGGGGATGGGTCCTCCCTCATGCCATGTCTTGAGCTGCTCCCATGTCCTCAGGATGGGGGAGCAGGAGGGGACGATTCTGGGTGTCCCCCTCCCCTACTCTCCCAGGCAGCACTGGTGCCTCCCCTGGAGCCCCAAGCCCCCGTGACCTCCCCCAGGGTCCTGCTCTGCTGTGCTTTGCCGGGGTCACCCCGGGTCCCCCCTCACCCTGCTGTCCCCACAGCCGCGCTGTCGCCCTTCGTGGCCACGCGGCGCATCGGGCACCCCTACCAGAACCGGACGCCGCCCAAGCGCAAGAAGCCGCGGACGTCCTTCTCGCGGGTGCAGATCTGCGAGCTGGAGAAGCGCTTCCACCGCCAGAAGTACCTGGCCTCGGCCGAGCGGGCCACCCTGGCCAAGGCCCTCAAGATGACGGACGCCCAGGTCAAGACCTGGTTCCAGAACCGCCGCACCAAGTGGAGGTAACAGGGACGGCTTTGGGGTGGCCGCCACAACTGTGATGGTCACATCCCTCTGGCAGCCCAACCCCTGCATCCCTCTGGTAGACACCCCAATACATCCCTCTGGCAGACACCCCAGTATATCCTTCTGGAAGACACCCCAATACATCCCTCTGGTAGACACCCCAATATATCCTTCTGGTAGACACCCCAGTATATCCCTCTGGTAGACACCCCAATATATCCTTCTGGTAGACACCCCAGTATATCCCTCTGGTAGACATCCCAATACATCCGTCTGGTAGACACCTCAGTATATCCTTCTGGCAGACAGCCAATATATCCCTCTGGCAGACACCCCAGTATATCCTTCTGGTAGACACCCCAATACATCCCTCTGGTAGACACCCCAGTATATCCTTCTGGAAGACACCCCAATACATCCCTCTGGTAGACACCCCAGTACATCCCTCTGGCAGACACCTCAATACATCCCTCTGGTAGACACCTCAATACATCCCTCTGGAAGACACCCCAATACATCCCTCTGGCAGACACCCCAGTATATCCCTCTGGTAAACACCTCAATATATCCCTCTGGTAGACACCCCAATACATCCCTCTGGAAGACACTTCAATATATCCTTCTGGTAGACACCTCAGTATATCCCTCTGGCAGACATCCCAGTATATCCCTCTGGTAGACACCCCAGCATATCCTTCTGGTAGACACCCCAATACATCCCTCTGGCAGCCCCAAACCCCACATCCCTCTACCAGCGAGCCCCATGTTCTGGGAGAGGATGGGGCTGGGATGGATGGGCTGGGCTGCCCATCACTGCTGGGTGAGGTCTGGCTGTGCCGTGGGGCGTGTGGGGCAGTGCACGTGGCCGTGCCAGCTGTGCTCCGTGCCGACGGCGGGTGTCTGCAGGCGTCAGACGGCGGAGGAGCGCGAGGCGGAGCGGCAGCAGGCCAACCGGCTGATGCTGCACCTGCAGCAGGAGGCTTTCCAGAAGAGCCTGGCGCAGCCGCTGCCGCAGGACCCGCTCTGCATGCACAACTCCTCGCTCTACGCCCTGCAGAACCTCCAGCCCTGGGCCGAGGACAAGGTGACGTCGGTCTCGGGGGTGGCCTCCGTGGTGTGAGGGTGCTGCTGTTGTGCCAGGAGGAGGCACTGGGAGCCCGGTGGGCTCTGAGCCTGGACGGTGGCAGGGAAGGGGCTGCAGCTTCCTGAGAGCCCCCCACTGGCAGCCCCCTCCCCGCCATGGAGAGCCCCCCAGGACCACCCAGGAAGGGAGGCCGTGCCCCTGTGGTTGGACTCAAAGCTTCACCAAACCCCACCTGGAGCAGTGCTGTGGCAGCCCCCTGCCTGGACCCCCAGGAGCCCAGGGGTGGGCCCCCACACCCTGTGGACCTCTGCAGCCCCCTGCCTGACCCCCAGGAGCCCGGGGCTGGCCCCTGCACCCCACGGATGTCTGTAGCCTCCTGCTTAGACCTGTGGGAGCCAAGGGCAACTGCACCCCATGGACACCTGCAGCTCCCTGCCCGGACCCTGGGAGCCCAGGGATGGGCCCCACACCTGGCAGGGTTCTGCAGCTCCCCCACCAGCAGCTCGGTGGGTCATGCCTGCTCCCTTTGGGCCCCACAGCCTCCAGCCCACCTGGAGCAGGGCAGGGCGTGGACCTCCCATTCTTGGTGCTGGAAGCCCCCCACCCTGACAGCAGGGTCTGCACCACCTGCACCACTTGCCTTATCCCGGTCGGAGTTTGCCACCTCCGGCTTCTCTCTGTGCCCTCCGGGCTGGACGAAGGACGCGGCCACCCCGGCCCCACCCCGAGGTGGGACCGACTGATGGTCTGGGCCCCTGCCCCCGCACGCAGTGGTCTGTCAGCTCCCTGTGCCTGGACACGCCCTTGCAGCCCCCCGCCATGGACTCGGGGTGCCCCCCATGCCGATGGATTGCACCAGTCCCTGAGTCCCCCCGGGGCTGCCGTCACCTCCCCCAGACTGAGCCCTGGTGTGACCCACAGGGCACTCTGGGGCGCAGAGGGGATGAATCCCCCTTCTTCTGGCAAATCTCTGCACCCCCTCCCCAGTGACCCCCTCAGTGGGGGTTCCCCCCGCCAGGACCATCCAGCTCAACTCCAGCCTCTGATGATGATGATGGAGGCAATGAAGGGGGTGGAGGGGATGACAGCGGTGACCTTGACCCTGAACTCGACCTTGCCCCCCACCCCGCCGCTATCCACGATGCTGCAGCCCCTCACCCCACTTTTGGGGGACAGGCTTCTGCCGGCTCCCCCTCTCCGTTGCTACCGGGAGGAGCCGGACACCCGGTACCGGCGGGATTGGCTGCGGTTCCGTGACGCGGAGGGGTGGAACCGCATTACCACCGGGATGAGCGCGGCCGAGGGCCGGCCCCGGTGCCGGTGGGGCGGCGGCGGCGAGGCTGTGCTCCGTGCCCGTGCCGAGGCCGCCGGTTACCGGAGGCTGCTGCGAGCCCGAGCCGCCGAGGTGGAGGCGTTGCGGGGGGCGGTGGGCGCGCTACACCGGCAGCTGGAGGGGCTGCGGGACCGGCGGAGCGGGGAGCTGGCTAAGTACCAGGTGCGGGATGGGGGGAGGCCGGGGGGGCGCCTGGGGGTGGGGGAGGGAGCGGGGGTGGGGGCTGGGATATGGAGGGGAGTGGATGCTTTTAGGGGGGCGGTGCTGGAGCTGGATGCCCGGAGGGATGGGGGAGGAGGGGGAGGGGATGGGGATGGGGTGGGGCGGGGGTCAGGGGTCCGGATGGGGATGGGGAGCCCCGGGAGGCAGCGGGAGAGGCGGTGAGATGGGATGGGGGAGTTCAGGGGGGACTGGGAAGCGGGGTTTGTGTGGGTCGGGCCAGCGGCTGCCCCTGTGGGTGGGTGTTGGGGGTCCTGTGGGTCCACGTGGGGTGGGGGGCTTAGGGGTGCGGTAGGGAGGGGCTCTACCCGGGATCCCTCGGGGTGGGGGGCGGTGCGGGAGTTCAGGGCTCCGTGCGGGCGGGTGCCGGGAGTCCGTGTAGGTGGGGTTCGGGGCGGGGATCGGGTCGGGGGTCTGCGGGTGGGGAGGTGTCCGGGCGGGGATCCCCGTGGGGAGGATGTCGGGGCAGGGGGCACTGCGTGCGGGGGTCCCGGGGGTCGCCCCGGCGCTGCTGACGGCCCGGCTCAGGAGCGGGTGGCGGAGCTGGAGCGGGAGATCGGGGCGGCGGAGGCGGAGATGGCCCGGTGCCTGCGGGAGTACCCGGCGCTGCTGCGGCTGCGGATGGCGCTGGAGGCGGAGATCGCCGCGTACCGGTACGCGAGGGGGGCGCGGGGGCACGGGGGGCGAGGGGCTTAGCCCGGCCCTTCTTTTCCAGGGAGATGCTGGAGAGCGAGGAGCTGCGCCTGGGCGGCCTGGCCCCGCCGTGACCGGACCCCCGGAGCCCCGGTCCCACCACCCCCGGATCCCGGTCCTGCCGTTACCACTGGACCCCCGGTCCAGGGACCGGATCCTCAGCCCCACTACCGGACCCCGGTTCCTCCGCCGGACCCCAAACCCCGCACGGTTCCTTGGGACCCTCTGGACCTCTCTGGACTCTCGGAGCCCCGGTCCTTCTGCCCCCACCCCGTTCCACGGGTCCCCCGGACTTCTGCGAGCCCCCCGGGACCCCCGGGAGGGCATCGCCCGTGGGGACACACAGTCACCAGCCTCTCTGGGGTGGGGGTCCCGGCGCAGACCCGTGTGGAAGCACCTCAATAAAGCCCCGTGGCATCACCCGGAGCCGGCCCGTCTGGAGGGGGGTGGGCAGCACCCCCGGCTGTGCTCCAGGGGTCTGTGGTGGGGCAGGGGCTCCGTGGGAAGTGGGCTTACCCGAGCTGGGCACTGCACAGGGACACTGAGGGGGCTACAGCTCATTGTGGGGCCGCAGCTTCGGTAGAAACTGCGCTCCCCCAGTGGTGGTGGGTGGTTCCTGATACCCCCCACCGTCACCTGCATTTTGGGGTCAGGATGGGATCCTGCTGCCCGGGATGTGGGGATGGGGTGTTGCTCCTCTGTTTGGGTCATTGTTCCACCGCAGTCACCACAAAGGAGGAAGAGCTGGGAGGGGTTTTTGAGGGGTGGAGGAGTTCAGGGAGCCCGTGTGTAGCGGGGCAGGGCTGCAGGGACTCTCAATCCCGCCTGTCCCCGAGCTGGGCTGGAGCGCGGGTGGAGCCTGTCCCAGCCATGCCCATGGACCCCAGGCTGAGTCTTTTGCCAGCCAGAGCCCCTCGGGGAGCTGTGGGGACCCAGCACCTCCCTGCCCACACAGACACTGACCAGGGTTTGTGGTAGCAAAGCCAATCCCAGAGTTTTAATGGGGGAAAAATCCTTTTCCGAGCTGTAAAGCGGGGGGTTCTGGGGAAAGGAGGTGCCCGTTTGTGGGGTCAGCACCCTCAAAGCCATGATTATCAGGGTGCATCGAGGCCCATCCAGGCGCTCCAGGGGCTCCAGGCCGGGGGGTTGTAGGGGTCCCGGCAGCTGATGCGCACCCGCCGCGCCCCCGCCTGCACCGGCGTCTCCTCCACGCCCTCCACGAACTGCTCAACCTGCAAAGGGGGCAGGGCACAGTCTAGGGAGACCCTCGGGGAGGGGGGCACCAGCACCTCCTGACTCCAGCAGCGCTGGGGGGAGCAGGGGTGACGGCCAAGGCTGACAATTCATCACCCCAAGAAGGGAAGCAGCAGAGTGAGGAGCGGCCGTGGCTGAGCCAGGCACAGGGAAGAGTCAGGGGTGGGGCAGGGTGGGGCGGGGTGGGCACCCCCCCGTTACCTGAGTGCCGTTGTGGAGCTCGTACTGTAGATGGTAGAGCAGTGCAAAGTAGGACTTGGGGAGCGGCCAGGAGGCTGGGGGGGCCCAGGCCAGGTGGAGCTGCTCCCCCCGCTGCTGCAGGATCAGCTCCTGGGGCGGATCAGGACGCACTGTGGACAGAGGGGGCTCAGAACAGGGGCTGAGACCCCCCTGGAGCCTCCAGTACCTCTCGGACACCCCCACCCCGCTGCTCCTGCCCTGAGCTCACCAATGTCACGGACGAAGAAGTGCCTGGAGAGGTTGAGGTAGGAGGTGTCCGAGAGCCCTTCCAGGTGCAGCTGGAGCGGGTGCAGCTCCTCTCCAAAGGGGCAGAACGAGGGATCCACCAGGCTGGTGTTGAACCAGCCATGGTCACTGGCCACCGGCACCCACGGCCCCACGGAGCCATCGCTGTGGGGAGGGAGGTGTCAGCAGGTCTTAGGGCCAGGTGGCCACGGTGCTGGTGCGGGTTTGGGGGGTCTCAGGGCACCCACCTGCGTGTGAGGCGGGCACGGAAGATGGCAGAGGAGGGGCCAGGCCAGGAGCAGTGGAAGGAGCCGTTGTAGGACTCAGCCTGGCAGGACACGTTGGTCTCCTCCTCACCTGAGGGGGCCGAGGGGTGACTGGTCAGGGGCTGCATGAGCCCAGGAGAAGTGTCCCCCTCTCCCTGCAGAGCACTGATGGGGGTCCCCCCCACCCCACATCCATGCCCAGCGCAGAGAATCTCCTGCTCCTCAGCCCTGCACCCAGCACCCCCAGCTGTCCCAGCCCTGCCCCTCCGTACGGGCACTGCTGACCACCACGTAGGTGCTGTCCAGCAGGACGGGGCCAGCCCAGCAGCTGTAGTTGCCAGTGGCTGGCAGGTCCAAGCCGAGGATGGTGAGGTTGTGGCCCTCAGGCACCAGTTCGGCCATGGGCTCCTCCTCCCCGTCCAGTGTCCAGTAGAT
Organism: Luscinia megarhynchos; assembly: GCA_034336665.1. Classification (NCBI taxonomy): domain Eukaryota; kingdom Metazoa; phylum Chordata; class Aves; order Passeriformes; family Muscicapidae; genus Luscinia; species Luscinia megarhynchos. The sequence continues at coordinate 2,128,665 of CM067566.1, forward strand.
GTGCTGCTCTGAAGAGTCACATTGCACCACCACGTCCTGGTTGAGCTTCCCCACCTGGACTGGAGAGGCAGAGCCTGTGGTCAGAGATGGGCTGTGGTGGGGGCAGATTGTTCCCCAAAGGGACAATCCAAGGGGCTGGGTGTCCCTTGGCCTCAAAATCGCCCTGTCCCACAGTCCTCACCCTGCTCCTGCACTCCACATCCGTCCCCCCACTCCCCCACCCTCATGCTCATCCTCTAATCTCCCGGCAGAGCTGTCCCAACTCCTGTCAGAGGGATGTTCAGGATGCCCCCCACTCTTTCTGCTTCCTCTGCAGTCCCTGCAGCTGCCCCAAGCAGAAGGTCCCCCCTCCAAGGCCTCCCCTGTGCCCTGAGAGCAGCACTCACACTTTGGGGGGAAGGCAGTCAGGGGTTCTGCAGGCACAAGGAACAGCACCAGTCCCACCAGCACCAGCATCTGGGAAGGGAAAGGGAGGGGAAGGGCAGCCCCAGCTGGACATAATCCAGGAGAGGGACACACCCAGTGGGCCAGCCAGGGCAGAGCCCCCAGCCCTGGGAGCAGCATCCCCAAAGCAGGATCCCCCCAAACCCCCACCCCTCCCTGTCTGTGCTTACCTCTGTGTGTCTCTCTGGTGGGCTCGGCAGGGCTGGGGGCTGCAGTCTTATAGTGGGCTGGACTCCATGGGACTGCCCCAAGGTGCAGTCACAGCAGCATCACAGTTCTCAGAACTGGAGAATGGGACCCACGCTCAGCCCCCTGCCTCCCACCCACCCAGCCTCGGGACTCACCGCTGGTACTTCCCAGGGCAGGGGGCACTGCACTCCCCCTGCCCTGCCCTGAATGCCAGAGGATGGGTCCCCCTGGGAGCAGCTAGGCAAGGGGCAGTGCAGAGCACCTGGAATGGTGGGTTCTGGGTGCTCCCAGCTCTGCCAGAGGGTCCTGAGCCCCTGCACCACCTGAGGGTCTGCAGATCGCCGTGTACTGAGCAGAACTCGGGGGCCAGGGGGACCAGTGAGGTCCATCAGCACCTGTGCTGGGGGTCTGGGGAGGGCCAGCTCAGGGCTGGGTCCCCTCTGGGTCCTCGAGGAGAGGGAAGGGTTTCCACAGAGGCTCAGGGTGATGCCCACAGCACGGCACAGATTGTCTCACCCCTTCCCTCCCCTCCTCGGGCCACTGCGTCTCCCATGGGATGCTGTGCAGAGATGAGGATGTAGGGACAGAGATCATCATGGTCACCAGGTGCCCCTTTGCCCCCCGCTGGTGCCAGCCCACGATGAGGGCATGCGGCAGACCCCACCCTGGGGAGGGGAGCACTGTACCCTTTCACGTACTTTCTGGAGTTCCTAGAAAGTAAAGGGGAAGTGGGGGCTGTGGGAGGCTGGGGGAGCCCAGCTCTCACCTTTTGAGGTGGCCAGGACAGGGCAATGGGACATCCGGGCCCCTCCCTGAGCAGAGCCAAGCCCCTGTGTGTGGGTGGCAGGGCAGGGAGGGGAAGCTGCGACCCCCAGGCGCCCATGCAGCAGCTCAGCCCTTGGCTGTAGCACTTAGGGGACCCCGACAGGCGAGGGAGGGACGGGCTGCCTTGCCCGGGGGTGCACCACGCCCTGCCCTGTCTGCGGGAAGCAGGCGCTGGCGGCAGGTTCGCCCCCACCTCGCCAACCGCAGCTTCCCTTTGGCTTCTGCAGAAGAACCACAACCACGGAGGGGAAGTCCTGATGCAAAGGCCAGGGATGCCCTCAGTGCCTCAGCACAGTTGGGACCCCAGCCTGGCACCCGAAACAAGGGTGGGAGGGGAGAGAGGGCTCCCAGACAGAAACCATCCCCGGGAAAGGGAGCGAAGCCTCCCAGACAGAAACCATCCCCGGGAACGGGAGCGAAGCCTCCCAGACAGAAACCACCCCCGGCAGATGGGAGGAGCAGGGACAGAGCCCACCCCAGCCAGACCCCTCTGTTGTCATGTCCCTCGGCAGGATGGACCCCACCCTGGCTGGACCCCTCGCTGCAGTCACGGACACGAAGCCAGGAACAAAGGTCACAAAACTTTATACAGGAGGGACCCGTGTGTGGCCCCTTCGGCGCCGGGCGCAGGGGGAGCGGGACAGGCGATGCCTCCGGCCCCGCAGACCCCCGGGAAAGACGGGGTGAAGGAAGGAGTCCAGTGGGGAGGGCCCACACGCCTCCCCGGCCGGGGCCAGCGCTCCCCAGTCACACTCTGAGGTGCCGGGGCTGTCCCACGGCCGCCGGCCCTCGACCGACTGCGGCGCAGCGCTGAGGCAGTGCCCACGCCTCCCTGGGACCCGGGACAGCCCCTGCAGCCACACAGCCCCCCTGGGGCCTCCCCGGGGCTCCCCTGTCCCCAGGGTCATGGCCAAGCCCAGGCAGCCCCACCGCGGGGCTCCGCTGCTCCGGCTCACTGCAGGACGCAGACGTCCCCCTGCCCGTGCTGGTGTCCGGCTGCCTCCGCCAGCTCTGCCGGCTCTGCCGGCGCCTCCTCTGCCGCCACCACCTTCTCCCGCAGCTCCATCAGCAGGTCCCGGCCCTCGCTGGGGGGCAGGTTGCTCAGGTAGTACTGCGGGGCCAACTCCACCAGCCTGTGCAGACAGAGCGGGGTCAGCTAGCTCCAGGGATCCCCTGTAAGGACCTGTCCCTCCCCGTCCCCTCACATTTGGGGCTGGATCTCCGAGACCACGCGCAGGCAGTTGTCCTGAGAGATGGTGAACTCGTGGTAGAGCACCCAGGGGGGCAGGCGGCGCGGGGGGGGCCGCAGCAGGTAGCCACAGGCGGGGGCCAGGTGGGCCACGTGCTTGTGCGTCAGCATCACGTAATTGCCGGAGCCATCGATGTCTCGGGCCACCTGGGAGGGACCGGGACAGAGTGGGGTGGCTGGCACCACTCCACAACTGCCCCCAAACTCCCACAGCCCCCTGGGCCCACCTTGAGGAAGTACCCGGAGATGAGGGCCCGCTGGATGTTGAGGGCGTTGGCGTCGGAGCCGAAGGCGGGCGGCGAGACCGGGAGCTCGATGCGGCGCATGACCTCGAGCAGCTCGGCGCTGCCAGCCAGGGTGCCCAGGGCCAGGCGCAGCCTAGCTACTGCAGCTCGCCCCTGCTTCGGCACTAGGGCTGCCCTCGGCCCCGATGCTGGGGCCTGGGGACAGGGGTGGGACAGGGGGCAGTGCTGTGGGCACAGGGGTGGGACTGGGGGCAGTGATGTGGGGACAGGGGTGGGACAGTGGGGGCAGTGATGTGGGGACAGGGGTGGGATAGTGGGGGCAGTGATGTGGGGGACAGGGGTGGGATAGTGGGGACAGTGGTGTGGGGACAGGGGTGAGATAGAAGGGTTAGTGATGTGGGGACAGGGATGGGATAGTGGGGGCAGTGATGTGGGGACAGGGGGTGGGATAGTGGGGTCAGTAATGTGGGGACACAGTTGGGATAGTGGGGGTCAGTGATGGGGGGACAGGGATGGCACAGTGGGGACAGTGATGTGGGGACAGGGGTGGGATAGTGAGGTCAGTGATGTGGGGATGGGATGGCACAGCGGGGTCAGTGATGTGGGGACAGGGATGGCACAGCAGGGTCAGTGATGTGGGTACAGGATGGCACAGTGGGGTCAGTGACGTGGGGACAGGGATGGCACAGCAGGGTCAGTGATGGGGGACAGGACAGTGGTGCCATGGGGATGGGGACAGATGAGCAGAGAGCCTGCTAGGCTGGGGGCTTGGAGACCACAGAAGCACTGCTGCTCCCCCTGTCTGTGACCCCTTCACACAGTGGTGACAGGGATTGAGCACAGGGCACAGCCCCCAGGCTAGAGCTGGGACCCCCCAAATCGTCCCCCAGGCAGGCTGGGCACTGGGATGGGGTCAGCAATGCAGCTCCAGGGCAAGGGGACACATGAGGGGGTGTGGGACACCAGGAAGAGCAGGGGATACAGGGGTCACAAAGGGGTCTGTGGGATGGCCACAGGGGTGCAAGCCCCCAGCCCCTGCCCACACTCACGCTGCTGGAAGGCATTGAAGATGTTGATGAGGGTGAAGTGGTCCCCGTTGGGGTGCAGCAGTGCCCGCCGGCGCAGGGCCACGGCCTCCTCCAGGTGCGTGGACAGGGGCACGAAGCAGGGGGATGCTGGGGGTGGGCAGGGGGGTCACTGTGTGTGCCCAGCACCTCCCCAGCACTGCTGGCTCCTGAGGGCCCCCCATGCAGTACCTGTGAGCATGGCAGCCAGGCTGACCATCTCCTCCACGCAGTCGAACTCGCAGGAGGCGATGAGGGCCTTGGCCAGCTGCGGGTCCAGTGGGAACTCTGACATGATGATCCCCACCTCTGACAGATTCCCGTCGTCATCCAGGGCTGCCAGGTAGTCCAGGTCCTCCAGTGCTTGCATCAGCGACTCAGGGGCTGGGGTGGGACATCAGGCAGCTTTGCTCACTCTGTCCTTCACCTGCCAGGCCCCCAGTCCCTCTCCAGAGACAAGCCAAGCCACAGTGATGGCCACAGCCGTGGCTGCCCCATCTGCTCCAGCCCCCCATGGGCTCTACCTGGGCGGTCAAGGAAGTCGCACTGGCCCATGTCAGCGATGTCCAGGCGCTTCAGCAGCAGCACGAGGCGGCTCAGGCTGGTCTCGCTGACGTGGGGCGCGGGGCTGGGGGGCAGGCGCTGCTCAAAGGCCTCCGAGTACAGGCGCAGGCAGGTGCCTGCAGGACAGCAGCCGTGAGGGAGGACAGGGGCAGGGCAGTGGGGACAGGTGCTGGGCCAGGGGCTGCTGGCAGTCCTGGGGGGCACTGGAGCAGGGGTCTCACCTGGGGGGCTGCCAGCTGCTCGCTGCATGCGCGACTCGGCCTGGCTCCGGCTGATGGGCCGCAGCACCTGCGACTCGGCGCGGATGCGGGGGTTGTACACCTGCAGGAAGCTGTGAGTGGCACCCCTGCCAGTGCAGGGCCACCACTGCCACCTCCTCCCTCTGGGGGATCACAGCAGAGAGAATCCCACAGCCCACTGCGCCCCAGACCACCACCCACCCCTGCCCCACTCACGCTGCGCAGCTCCAGCCCCGAGTCGATGACGAAGCGCACGGCGCCCAGCGAGAAGGACGAGTCCCCGAGCCAGTGGGTGACGATGACGCGCCGCTCGCGGCTCTCCTCGGGCGCCTCGTAGAGTCTCTGCGCGGCCCGGCCCACGCCCGGGTGCAGCGGACAGCACCAGCAGCGGGCCCAGCGCCGGGCTCAGCGCCACGGCCTCCGTCTGGATGGCGGCGCAGCACTCCGAGATCTCCTGGGCAAGGACAAGGGGGCACAGGTGACACCTGCCGACACCTGCGGTGTCCCCATCCCCGGGTCAGGGTGCTGCACCGTGCCTGTTACTGTACATGGGGTTAGGGAGCGGTGAAAGGACACAGCGAGAAAGAGCAGTTCATTGAAGGAAGCCACTGCCTTAAATAAGACACTTGGTGCATAACAAAATATTCATTGGACAGCAAAGGAGACACCTCTTGTCCCAGGCTTGCTAACGGATCCAGCAGGTGTTTATCTTTGTTATAATTCTTTCTCTCGTGTTTGCAGTAGAGAAAGAGGCTCTAGCTTGGGAAAAACCCTAGCTGAGCCTGAGAAAGCCAAACTGGAGAAAATCATTTAAGATTCTCCCTGGGCCTGTAATGGCCACACACGCCCTGCGCCCACCTCCCGCTGCACAGCTCCCCCAGTTTAACCCCAGCCATCCTTCGTGCTCCCCACTGAGAGGGACACCTGCTGTGCTCCCCCATCAGCCCACCTGCTCGCTGGCCAGGAAGACGAGCACGTGGCCGGGCTCCTGGCGCCGGTGGATGTCCAGCACGGCCTGGCAGGCAGCAGCCACGCTGCCGTGGGCCGGCGGCTGCCGGTAGAGCAGCTGCGGCAGCGAGCTGTGCCCCGGCACCCGCACCACGGGGGGATCCCCGCAGAAAGCGCGCAGCCGCGGCTCCAGGGCGGGCGAGGTGACCACCACGAGGCGCAGGGCCGGGCGCTGCTGCAGCACGTCCTTGAGCAGCCCCAGCAGCGCGTCCGTGGGCACCGTGCGCTCCTGCGCCTCGTCCAGCACCACCACGCCGTACTGCCGCAGCAGCGGCTCCGACGTCATCTCCCGCAGCAGCATCTCGTCCGAGCAGAACCTGCGGTGGCCACACCCCGTCAGCCCCTTCCCCCCCGGCTTTCCCCCCTCCCCACAGCAGCCCAGGCCGAGGCCAGGCTGGATTAAGGGATTAGGTGGGGCTCAGCGGGATTAGCGCTCCCGGCGCGGGCCCCGCCGTACCGGAGGATGGTGTCGGCGGTGCAGCAGTCCTCGTGTGGCACGCAGTAGCCCACCTCGTGGCCCAGGTTCAGGTCCATCTCGACCGGCCACACGCAGTGAGAGGCTGAGGGCGGCCAGGCTGTGGGGCTGGGTGCAGGCCACCAGCCCGTGGGCGAAGCGCAGGGACAGGGCGTACTCGGCGCACCACTGAGGGATCTGTGGGGACAGCGTGGCTCCAGGACTGTCCCCTCCCTGCTGTGCCCCTCCGAAGGGCACAGGGACTCTCCCCATGGATCTGGCTGCAGGATCTCCATGGGCCACTCATAGCTCAGGCAGGATCTTCCCCCCCCTCAGTCTGTACCAGCAGCACCATGGCCCCACACCTGCAGCTTCTCGCCCCAGTGTGGGACACCATGACCCGGCTCTGACATTAGGGACACGGGACAATGGCCTGGGAAACCCCACAGAGAGGGGCAGGGATCATCAGGGAACAGCTGCTGGCCAAGTGCCTGGCCTGATGGTGTGGGACAGTGCCAAGGCCACGTGGATGTCCCTTTGGCACCAGCGACCTGAGTCCTGCTTCCTCCTGTCACCTCTGAGCCCCCCCCGAGCAGTGCCTGTGCCTCAGTGTCCCCAGGGCCCTGCAGAGACAGCAGGAAGGCTGCTGCACCCAAAAACACCGGCCCTGGGGCCCGCACAGGGGCTTTGTTCCCCAACCTGGCAGTGCCAGCCCAACCCAGCAACTCCGCAGGTCACACCCAGGGAGGTGATTTGGCTGAACACCTCGAGCCCAGGGCAAACAGCCCGATAGCCTCCGGCGACCCAGCCCATTCCGGCCCCGCAGCAGCCACAGCTGCAACGCCGCTCCCTGCAATCCTTCCCCCGGTCAAAGTCTGCCAGGTGCCGTCCCCGTGTCACCAACAGCTGGGACCAGCTCCCTGGGGCAGCCGGGAGGGATTTGGCTGTCCCTGCCTCCAGCTCCGGGAGAGGCCGTTCCCCGCTCCCGCTGCCACCTCCCGTGCCAGCCACTGCGGGTTTGCCCGGAGCCCAGTGCCTGCCCCGGTGCCCGCCCACCCCGCGGGGCTCGGTGCAGCGTTCCCGGGGGCCCGGCACCCTCTCGGTGTGTCCCACGGGTCTGGGAGGATCCACACGCAGCTCCCGGGCACCCCAGCAGCTCTTGCCCTCACCTGTGTGCTCTTGCCGGTACCGGGAGGTCCGGACACCAGCACGATGCCGCTGTTGCCCTCCAGGTGTTCCATGAAGCTGTACTTGGTGGTCCAGACCGGCAGCTCCCGGCGCTGCCGCAGCAGCTCGTAGTACCGGGAGGAGAAGGGCAGCCCATCGTAGGGGTTCACCTCCAGGTCCCCGTCGCAGCTCAGGGACGCGTCTTCATCCTCCTCCTCCTCGTCCAGCGCGGAGCCGGGGCCGCTCGGCCCGGGCAGGGGAGCCGGGGCCCCGGAGCCGGCCATGGCGGGGACACCGGAGCTGCGAGGGCGGGCGGGGGTGGAGCGGCACCGGCGCTGACCCACCCTCGCCTACGAACCGGGAAGGAGCCCGGTGCAGCCCAGTGCCACGTCCCGTCCCGCGGGGGATGCGGGCACAGGGGCGCGGACAGGTGCGGAGACCCGGCACAGAACCGGGAGAACGGGCAGGGAACCGGGGAAAGGGGATGGGGCACCGGGAGAGCCCCGCGGGATGGAGCAGAATGCGGAGACCGGGCAGGGCTGTGCGTGGGGACCGCACCGAGGCAGGGCACAGGGGCTGCGGGACACGGCGGACACCTTGGGAGGGTCCGTCCCGAACGGCACGGGCCGACCGGGACGGCAGAGCACCTCTACGGGACGGTCCGGACCGGGCACCTGAACAGCGGCACCGGGCCGGAGCTCAGCGGAGCGGAGCGGGCGGGCAGGTCGGGGGCGGGGCGGGGGCGGGTCGGGGGCGGGCCGTTCGCGTCCCCCCGGGCCGCGGCCCCGGTTCCGGCCCCGGTTCCGGTTCCGGTCCCGCCGCTCACCTGCGCGCGCCACCGCGGGCCCTGCCTGGGGACACGGTCACGTGCCCCGCTCGCCGTCACGTGCCCCGCCCGCGGCAGCCAATCAGCGCCCGCGCCGGGCGGGGCCCGGATGTGGCGGCGGGACCGGAGCGGACGGAGCGGACGGGACCGGACGGGACCCCCGGCGCCCCGGCAGCGCTCCCGCCTCCGGCCCCGGCCCGCCCGGCACGCTGCCCTCCGCTGCCAGCTCCAGTGTGCGGCTGCAGCCCCAGCCCGCCCGCAGCCCCTATTCTGATCGGACTTCCCGGTACCGGACATCTCGGTGCTGGTGCTGGGCATCCCGTACTGGATCTGCGGGACCGGGCGTACCGGAGCCGGGCGTCTTGTACCGGCGCATCCCGTAGCAATGCCGGGCATCCCCATTCGGGACATCCTATACTGCTGTTGGCTGCACCGGAGCCGGGCATCCCGTACCGGTGTCGGTCCTTCCGTACCGGAGCATGGATCACACTGGTGCTGGGCATCCCGTACCAGCACTGGGTGTATCGGGGCCGGGTATCCCGATGCCGGACATCCCGTAGCGGCGAAGCAGCTCGCTCCGCCGCGGCGGCTCCTGGCGGTACCGGCAGGTGGAGCTCCCTGACCGGCGAACGGCCCGGCCCGGCCCGAGCTGCCGCCGGGGCCGCGGGGCAGAGCCGCGCACCGCGCAGGGACCGCGCACCGAGCGGCGCCCGCTGGCCCCGGGACTGCGGGAACCGGGAGCCTCGGAGGCTGCGGGAAGTGCTCTCTCCGAGAGCCGCGGCAGCTCCCGCACGCCGGTGCCCGTGGCACATTTCCTTCTGCTCACCCCGGCGCTGCCAGCCCCGGTGCGGGCAGGTCCGTGACCGGCGGGGATCTGGCACATCCCGGGCGTTGCCGTGCGGGTGGGGCTCCGGCGGCTGCTCGGAGTCCTGCGTGTCCCGCGCTCGCACCTCGGCCCGGGCGGTGACACCGGAGTCGCGTTGTGGCGGTTCTGGCCGATCCCACACCCACCCATCTCCCTCTCCCGCGGGGCTCTCCTTGCCCTCCCGCTCTTCTCAAGGCCGGTTTTTGGTCAGGGGGTCTGTCCTGGGGCGGGGGGTGACCCCAGAGCAGGCTCAGCTTGCCGGGGGTTTGGGGACATGCGAGGGGCTGGGGATGCAGGGAAGGAGGCGAGTGCTAGCTCCGAGGGGCTGCTGGAGAGTCAGTGTCAGTCTGTGGGAGCAGCAGCAGGATTTGGGGGGCTCAGAGGGTCCCAGGGCAGCGTGGCCATGAGGGGGTGAGAGCCTGGAGCCTGTGGAGCCAGCAGGGTCGGACAGGGCCAGCAGGAGGAAGGCAGTGGCTGGTGCTGAGCCGTTCTCCACGCTGCTCTCCTGGTGCTGCAGGAGCTGGACAGGGCACGGAGCCAGCGCTGGCACAGCTGGGCCTGCTGCTCCCAGGGATGGGATGGAAATGTGAACAAGCCAGGCTTAGCCACGATGGCAGAAACCTTGTCCCAGCAGTGCTGGTTCTAGCCACGGCTCCAAGTGACTCCTCGTGCCATGGGGTGGCTGGAGAGTTCCATGCTCCCAACTCCAGCCCCATGTCCCGCTGGGTGCTCACCCAAAGGAGTCACCGTGCCACCCCATGACCCAACCCAGTGACCAGAACCATTTTGGCAGTGACCCCTGACCCACACCTGTTGGGAAGGATGAATCAGGAAAACCTTATAAATATGATTGTGCAGCAAAAGATATGGAATATGGAAATCATAAGCGAGATTGAGATGAAATAAGTTTTCGACTGAGTGGCTGGAAAGCAGCAATATGGATGCTTGAAGATCTTCTCCCTTTGTTCAGATAATGCCAGTTGCTGCAAATACCAAAGAGCCAGCAGAGATCCTCTCCAGGCATGACAGGAAAGGTCTGAGATATGGTTTAGAGATAAGAAAACAGTAAAACATGGTAATGTAGCAATTCCTATAGGTTGTATGTAAATACTAGAGAATTTGTGTCTTGTATTAGATTGATTAGTGGAAATTAGAATACTCAACATAGAAGATTTATTGTGTTGTAAATGGGAAAATGTCTCTCTTACCTCTCTTACATTGCTCTCCCACTTCGTTCTCTTACTTCCCTCTCTTATCTCTTAGAACTCCTAACCCCCCACTCTCTTTCTGCCCTGCTCCGAGCTGTGGCTGGCAGCTCCTGGCAGGGCCCTTTATACCCACACCCTATGCAATAAACTGCAAACTTCGAGACCAGAATATAGAGAGCGCCTGAGTTTGTCCTGACCACCCCCATCAATTCTCCCACACCCACCCTTGGCTGGGCGGTGTGGGGGTCCCGGGGGCTCCATCCCCAGCAGACGTGGCAGGGGCAGGGTGCTGGGGTGGGACCCCCGCGCTCAGGGCGCACTGAGGAAGTTTCACAAGGGGTACACGTGACACGGGGAGTGTGACAGGAGGAGCCACCAGCAGCGCCCCGGTCCCCAGGGCACGGCGCCGGTGGCCATGGCGCCCTGGCTGCCCACCAAGGACAAGTACGGCGTGGGTGAGTGGGGGCTGCGGGTGCTGAGCCCTCTGGGGGTTTCCGTGGGGCTGGAGGGGCACAGGGCTGGTGGAATTTGGGGCTCAGGGTGAGGTGACTCCGTGGTACCCCCTGGATCTGGTGGTGGCAGCTGGGTGATGGCAGCCGAGCTGGTGCCGATGTGAGGTGATGTGAGGAGGGGTCCCTGCAGTGCTGGCGCTGTCTGCAGGAACAAACAGGGCTAGCGGGGGCTGCGGGGCTGGTGACAGAAGGCTCAGGGAAGGGGGCCAAGCAGGACAGGTGCCAGCAGGACCCACGCACCAGGAGGCTCCAGAGCTGCTGCTGGTGGGGGTGGAAGCACTGGGGTGGTTCCAGTCTCTCCAGGCTGTGGGTCTGGGCTCAGCCCGGCTGCTGAGGCTCTGGGGGAGCCTTGAGACACCCCAATAATTTTCCTCAGGTTCCAGCTGGGGCTATGCAGCTGCCTCGGTGTTGATGATGGCAAAGCCCTGGGCACCCCCTTTCCTTGCAGCACCCCCAGCTTGGGCCCCCTGTGCCCTGCACCAGCCCTGGGCTCCCCCACTCCCTGCAGCACCCCCAGCTTCTGCTGCCTCTGGCAGCCCTATGCTTCTTCCCGTTTCTTGTGGGTTTCCTGCACCCTTTCCCTTGCACTTTCTGCAGTGCTGGAGCAAGGGCTGAGCTGCTGCAGGGTCCTGGCCAGCACCTGAGTGAGGGCTGAGCTGCTGCTGGTCCCAGCTGGTGCAGGGTCTTCTTGGGGAGTTCAGGGTGATGGGAGGGGTCCCGTGGGACCTTGGGGCTCCTGGTGCCCCAAGGTGTGAGGGTCAGCCTGAGGGGTCCCGACGAGCCAGGTGGGTCTGGGGGTGCTGCAGTATGAGCTGGCCCTGGCTGGGACTCAGGGTGGGCACAGGCATGGTCCTGGGGTGCAGGACTGTCCTCCCTGGGGGCCAAACCAGGGCTGCCTGCCCCAGAGCTGTCCCTGGGGCCAGAAATAGCGACAGGGACAAGCACAGCACAGCTGGGCAGGAAGTGGCTGGCCACTGGAGAACTCCTGTCCCCAGCACCCCTCTCCCCTGCCACCAGCTCTGCTGTCCCCAAACACCCTGGTGTCCCTGAGCCACCTGGGCACTTGCCTCCCTTGTGCCAGGAGCAGGACTCACCAGGGTGTGGGTGGCAGCAGGGAGGGTCCCATAAGGGATCCCCGAGTGCCAAAAGGGGGCTGGCCCCTGGGCAGGCTGTGCCGTGGCTCTCCTGGGGTGTGGGGTTGGGGTGCTTGGGGGTCTCACACTGTTTGTAGGATTGAGGCTCTGCCCCATCTCTCAGGGCTGAATGGGGCCTGCTGGGGTGCTGTGGGGGGCACTTAGCCCATGGGGTGCAGGTGCCAGGGCCTGGGGGCTGGTCAGGGGCTCCAGGCAGGGCTCCCAGCTGCCAGCCCCTCTTCCCACAGCCGTGTGGAACTTCCCGCGCACCAAGGAGCATCACCTGCCGCTGCAGATCGGGGAGATGGTGCACATCCTGCAGGCCTCCGAGGGTAAGGGGGTGCACCCCAGCGGGGCTCCTGCACCCTCCCTGCAGCAGGGGCCAGGACCCCCAGCCTGGCTGACCATGTCCCCTCCCCTGGCAGGCTGGTACTGCGGGTACTCGCTCCGGAACAGGGCTGCCCAGGTAGGTGAGGCGTGCTGGGGTTTTGCAGGCAGCAGGGGCACTGCTGGTGGCTTCCTCTGTCCCTGCTGGGTGTCTGTGGGGGCAGAGCACGGACAGCAGCTTGCCCTGTCCCCGGGGGGATGCTGGGGGTTCGAGGGGAGCAGAGGGCACGGCAGGCTGGGCACCTTGTGGCATTGGGAGCCCCCAGCTGTGCCCTCCTGAGGGACATCTCCCATCCCGGGGGTGCCGGCGGCTCTGGCTCCTTCAGGGCATCTTCCCGGCCTCGCTGATCCGGCTGAAGGGCACCGCGGTGGAGCAGCGGGGGTAGGTGCAGGGCACGGGCAGGGGCAGGGACGGGGGGCTCCACCCTCTGCCCGTGCGGGGTCCCTGCGGTGCTGGGGTGCTCCAGGGGTCCCTGCGGTGCTGGGGTGCTCCAGGGGTCCCTGTGCCTCCCCCAGGGTGGAGGAGAGCGTGGAGGAGAGCACCCCCATGGTGCAGGAGATCACCACCACGCTGCGGGAGTGGGCCACCATCTGGAAGCAGCTCTATGTGGTGAGGGTCTGGGTGTCGGGGGGGATGTGGCAGCGGGGTGGGGGACCCCCGGTGACCCCGCGGTGCTGCCGCAGGCCGGGCAGACGGAGCGGTACGGGCAGGTGAAGCGGATGATGCAGGAGCTGATGGAGCAGCGCTCGCAGCTGCTCTCGGGGACGCTGCCCAAGGACCAGCTGCTGCGGCTCAGGAAGGAGGTGACCGGCAAGATGGACTACGGCAACAAGTGAGGGCGGGGACGGGGCACAGGGACCTCCAATCTGCCTCTGGCACAGGCTGTGCCGTGCCCAGGTGCGCTGGCTGGCTGTCACTGTGTCCCCATCATCCTGTCCCGTGACGGCTGGGGACAGTAAGTGTGCCACCAGCTGCTGAAGCCACCTGGCTGAGGGTTCTGGCTGGGACAGGAATGTTCCTGGTGCTGCCAGCTCCTGTCCCCTTTGCCAGCCGGATCTGTGCTGCCCCCTCAGACCTGTGCAAGGACAAGTGAGTCCTGGTGGGACACACGGACCCGTGTGCCCCCAGTTCTGCCTCACCCCACCCTGGCCCCTGCAGGATCCTCGCGCTGGACCTGGTGGTGCGGGATGAGGACGAGAACATCCTGGACCCCGACAGGACCAGCGTCATCAGCCTCTTCCAGGCGCACAGGAGGGCGGCACAGACCCTCACCCAGCGCATCCAGGAGGAGACGGTGAGGGCGCTGCGCCCAGAGCCCGATGTCCCCTGTGCCAGGGGATGTGACAGGGGCTGAGCTGCGGGGCTGAGCCTCCTTGTGCCCCCCACCTCGTGCCCCCCAGAGCCCGCAGCAGACAGCACCGGGCCATGGCACCCACGGGGCGGCTTCACCCTCCCACAACCTCTACCTGTGCGTCCGCAATTTCGTCTGCCACATCGGGGAGGAGGCGCAGCTCTTCATGGCGCTGTACGACCCCGGCGAGCAGCGCATCATCAGGTGGGGTCTCGGGAGCACAGGACAGTGGCCGTGCTCTGCTGGGTGCTTGTCCTGCTGCTCCCTGTGGCATTCCCCTCAGGCTGCCCATCCTGCCCAGCCCAGAAGGACCCAGCGGGTGTCACAGGGAGAAGGGGCACGTCCCTTCCCAAAGGGCTTCTCCAGAGCGGGAGGGCTCGTCATGGCCGTGCAGCCATATCCCGTGGGACAGCCCGTGGCTTGTCCTGTGTTGGAGTCAGTGACTTACTAAAGTCAGTCACCTACTAAAAGCATTAGAACTCACTCTAAAATTACTGACTTACTTCTACTTAAATGTCTACTTTATGTGTGAGACGCTTATCATACTTCAATCCATCCGAAGGCTTTAATTCAATCCCTGCACTCTGATTTCTCTCTGAAGAATTCAGAGAGACCCCTGACTCACTGACTCCAACAGTCCTGCCCAGGCACTGGTGAGGTGGCACTGCGGGGACTGGGGACAGCCAGGCTGGGCCAGTGCCTGTGCCGCGGCTGGGGACGCTGGCGGGCTGAGGGGTGTGTGCGGTGGGAGCTGCCGGGGGCTCTGCCATCCCAGTGCCCACCTCAACCATCACCCGCCCCGCAGCGAGAACTACGTGATCCGCTGGGCCAGCACCGGGGTCCCCCAGGACATCGAGCTGCTCAACAACCTCAAGGTCGTGTTCACGGTGAGCGCAGACCCCGGGGGACGCTGCGCTGCTGCCTCCCGCCGCCCCCTCCTGCCCATCTGCAGCATTTGGGGTGCCCCGTGTCCCCCCGCGAGAAGCCGAACCCCCACCAAACCCCCTGCTCGTGTTCCCCCGGCCCCTCCGCAGACCCCTGCCCTGGCACCGGGACGTGGCGCTGCCCGTCGGGGTCCCCTCCCGGTGCTGGGGGTCTCGGGGTGCCCCGTCCCCGCTCGTCCCGCCCCCCTCGGCACTCGCTGACTCAGCGCTTTGGCTGCGGCGCAGCGCTGACCCTCGGGACGCCGCGGAGCCATCGATATGCAAATGAGCCGGGAAAATCGATGTTAATGAGCAGCATCAGCACTTCGGCTCCGCTGCCCATGGGCTCCTGCCCGTCTCTGCCCTCTGCTCTGCTCACTGCTGATGCTGTGGCGTGTCCCTATCCCTTCTCCTTAGCGCCGCTGGAAGTTTTGGCGCGGGGGCAGCACCCGAGGGACGCGATTTCTGCCCAGTGTCTCCGGAGCTGGGGTACAGGGCCCCCCTGACATCTTACACCGTGCCCCCCAAACTGCCTGGGCTAGGGTGCCTGTTGGAAACATCGGTCCTGGCATTGTCCCCATCCCTGGGATCTGGCACTCCTGGGGTGTACAGGAGCCTCCGGGGCAGCGGGGCTGTGTGCCCACCGTCCCCGCAGTGCAGGGCAGCAGGGACCCATCTGTGCCCGCTGGTGCCCCCTGCGCAGCCCTGGCACCCCGTGGTCACCTGGGTGACACGGCCGCTGTCCCCAGGACCTGGGCAGCACGGACCTGAAGCGGGAGCGGCTGTTGCTGGTGTGCCAGATCATCCGGGTGGGGCGCATGGACCTGCGGGACAGCCACAGCCGCAAGCTCAGCACGGGTCTGCGCCGGCCCTTCGGCATCTCAGGTGGGGGAGCTCCATGGAGACCCCCGGGACCCCCGTGCCACCCCCCTGGCACCCCCCAGCCACCGCACCGGGCTCTGTGATGTCCCTGGGCTTCTCCCACTGTCGCCTATCCCTGCCTGCAGACCCCAACCCTCTGCATGGCTGCCCCCACACTGTCCCCCCTGCCCAAGGGACACAGCACAGC
Source organism: Luscinia megarhynchos (assembly GCA_034336665.1). Lineage (NCBI taxonomy): Eukaryota > Metazoa > Chordata > Aves > Passeriformes > Muscicapidae > Luscinia > Luscinia megarhynchos. The sequence goes on from CM067566.1 coordinate 2,144,388, forward strand.
CCTGTCCTGGCGCAGGGGAACCCCAGCACGGCGCTGCTGAGGTGTCCCCAGAGCAGCCCCTGCCTTCACCTCCCCCCACGATCCTGTTCTGCCACCTCTGTCACTGCAGTGATGGACATCACCGACATCACCAAGGGGGCGTGTGACAGCGACGAGGACAAGCAGCACTTCATCCCTGTCCACCTGTGAGCCCCATGGGTGTGGGGAGTGCTGGGGGTCAGGGAGCAGCACTCCAGGGCCTGGCTGGCATGGGGACAAGAGGTGCACGGATCAAAGAGAAAAGGTTTTTTCCCCTAATTGTGGCTTTTCCAGGGTGGCTGCTGATGGTGATTTCCTTCACAATATGATCCGGAAGGTGGTGGAGGGGAAGGACATCAACCACAAGGGACAAGGTAGGGACCTGTGTCCCCTGTCCCCACGCTGTGCCATGAGACTCCTCCTGTGCCATCTGCTTGTCCCACAAGGCACTCCCTGCGGTGGCCCCTGGTGGCCTTGGCTCCCCCAGCTCTTGCTCTCCCCCCTTTAAAAATCACTGCAGGGCTCTGGGTGTCCCTGAAGATGCTGTGGGGAGACCTGAGCCAGGTGAGGAAGGACCACCCGCACCTGGTGGACCGCAGCACGGCAGTGGCTCGCAAGCTGGGCTACCCGGAGGTCATTATGCCAGGCACGTGTGGGGGGGACGAGCCTGGGGGGTCTCTGGGGGTGCCAGCATGGTGCCAGAGCGTGGCTGACAGGGATGTCCCCCCAGGTGATGTCAGGAACGACATCTACCTGACGCTGGTGCAGGGAGAGTTCGACAAGGGCAACAAGAAGACGCAGAAGAACGTGGAGGTGACCGTGTGTGTCTGTGATGAGGCAGGAAATGTGATGCAGGTACGGCAGGTGTCCCCTGTGTCACCTCACCTCGGGTGTGGCAGGTGTCCCCTGTGTCACCTCACCTTGTAGAGCCAACAGATCCAGTAGCAAAACCGGCTGGAGGAGCCTCTTGGAGCTGCCCAGAATAGAGATCTGGGAAGAGAATAAAGATATGGGAAAGTGCTGTGAAGGGTAGAGAGAAAATTGTCCTCTCTTGGGGACAGGGCCACCCCCAGTGTCCCCAGGACTGGCAGGGGGGAAGGAGCTGGGGGCAGGCAGGAGGGCAGGAGGGTCAGAGCTGAGTGTCACCTCCCCAGGCTGGCTCTTGCCTCTCTCTAGGTGTTCTGACACCAGTTCTGGCTCCTGAGGAATGGGCTGGAATTACTGAGGGCCCAGAGATGCATCCTCCAAGCCCTGAAGTGCCTTGGAAGGGCCGTGTGTCCCTTCAGAGGTGGCACCAGGTGGAGCTGTAGGGGATGGATTTTAGGAAGGTGTGGGGAGGGAGGTTTGGGGGCTGGCAGGGATGGGAATTCTCCCTCCCTGTGAGGCCATTTGGGCTGATCCTGAGCCATCTCCTCCTGGCAGAACGTGATCCAGGCAGGGGCAGGGGACAGCCCCACCAGCCACTACCGCTCTGTTGTCTACTACCAGCAGCGACACCAGCGCTGGATGGAGACCCTGAAGGTCTGGGCAGCCCTGGGGCACAGGGGCTGGGGTGGGACAGGGCTGCAGCCCCTCCAGGCTGGGCCCCTCACTCCTCCTGTGCCACAGCACCCTGCTGCTGCAGGGGGTCCCCTTCAGGGCAGGTTTTGGGGAGCAGTCCTTGGTCCCAGCTTGGAGGTGCTGCCAGGGTCACAGCATGACCCCTGGATGGACACCCAGCATGACCCTGTCCCCATCCCAGTGCCCCCAGTTCAGCCTCGCTGGTTGACTGGGGTTGGTTTGCAGCAGTGGATGGGTGGCACAGAGGGACATTGCCCAGGTGGGGGCTCAGCCCGTGCCCCCTGCCCTCACCTCGGCACACATTCCCACCCAGATTGCCGTTCCCATCGAGGACGTCCACAGGACCCACCTGAGGTTCACCTTCCGCCACCGCTCCTCCAGCGACTGTGAGCGCCCCTTGCCCCCAGCCTTCCTCCCAGCATCGCCTCTCCCTGCCCGCAGCTGTGTCCCTGAGTCCCCCTCCCCTCACCCTGTGTGTCCCCCCCAGCCAAGGACCGCAGCGAGCGCATTTTCTCCATGGCCTTTGTGCGGCTGATGCGCCCCGACGGCACCACCCTGCGGGATGGGGAGCACGACCTGCTGCTCTACAAGGTATGGGGGGGTCACAGAGCCCCCAGAAGCGCGGGGGACGTGGGACAGCAGCGCTTCCGGGGCCAGGGTCTCTGTCCCTGCCTGAGCCACCGCGCTGGTGGCACGTACCCAAAGCCCCCGAGGGTTTGCAGTGCCTCCCTTGGTGGCAGGGCTCCCTGCACGCAGCGTCTCCAATCCCCGCGCTGCTCCTTTGGAATGACAAGTTCGGTTTGGGAAAAGGTGATTTAAGCGTTTGTGACGGGGAGGGAACGTCCCCGTGGTGTGGCTGCGCTTCACCTGATCTCACCAGCCCTGGCTCTGCTGGGGTTTGCTGTGGGAGAGTGGAGGGGAGGGAAAATCGCTGTTCATTTGGGGAAAACACAGTCAGCTCCAACGTGAAGCCCCTGAAGGTGCTGCCCCCTTACCTGGTGTCCCCTCCCAACACTGGTCCTGCTGCCAGGGCGAGCTCAGGGCTCTTCCCTGTGTGTTGACACCTCCCAGAGTCCCTGCCTGGCCATGGAGCTCCAGTGTCCCCGGGGGTCACCTGCTCCCCCACCCCTGGGCTGCTGCATGGCAGCGTTCTCTGATTTTGGCAACGTGACCACAGTTTCTCCAGGCAGAGCCACGTTCCTCCCTGAGTCTTGCCTTTTTTTTTGGGATGAGCCAACCAGTCCAGCCTGCTGTGGCAGCCCAGGACAGGGACAGACCACTCTGTTCCTCCCTGAGGCTCCTGCACATTTGAAATCATTATGATGTCCCTCGTCCCTGCTTTATTTTTGGGCAAAAGACCCAAATTCTTTAACTGCTGCCCTCGCCCTCGGCGCTGGCTCTGGTCCCTGCCTCTCTGGGGACTGTCCCCTCCACAGCAGGAGCACTGGGCACCTTTGGGATGTGCCAGTGCTGGCTGTGGCAGTGAGATCAAACCTCCCACACCTCCCTGCAGGGTCCCTGTTCCCCTCAGAGAGCTGTCCCTGCTGAGCCACACGTCCTGGAGCTGCTCCATCTCTCCCTGACTCCGGCTCCTCCCGGCAGACACTGGGGGCTGGATTCTGGGAGTCAGAAGCTATTTCATCTTTTTGTCTCTGCTTGCCAGAGGAATGTGAATGAAGGGCTTTTAGCTGCTCAGACCTCTTGATCTCCAGCTGGTCTGAGCTCCAGCCAGGTTTCCCTGGGAAGGAGCACAGGGCTCCTGTGTGTTGGCTGCTCGTAGCAGGTGTCCTGGAAGGGAAAAACCAACAGCAAACAGCTCTGTCACCTCCAGCTGACCTTCAGCTGGAGGGGTTTCACCCTGTGAGGCTGCAGGCAGAGGGAAGGATGGATGGCTGTGAGCTGCAGCCTGGCTGGCTCTGGTCATCCCCCACGTCCCAGTGAATTCAATGCTCATTTTCTAGAGATGAGCATCTAATTCCTCATTGAATCAAGGCTTGTCAGCTGTTTGCACAATTGTGATGACACAACTTTTTAAAGATTGATGATTATCTAATTTTATAAATGTATGCTTATTATTTAAAGTATTATTGATTGTTGTGTTGTGTTTTACTGCAGAAATTTGTGAACTTTGAGTTTGGCTTTTTTTTTTAAAGTGGGGAAAATGGCAGTATTGTAGAATTTTTGTTAGATAATAGTTAAAGGAGAATATGAAGCTCAGTTATATGTTATGCTTTTGCTTTGCTTGCTTTTAGTAGTACAGATTTGTCAATTAGCCAACTTAAAGTAAGTGTATAAGTAACTTCAGTTAATGTACTAAGTTTAAATACCATATGTCTGTCCAACACTACCCCAGGAAAACTCTTCATCCCAGGCTGGCCAAGGAGCAGGGAAGGTGATTCAAAGTCACCCCAGTGAGTCTCCTGATGGAACACTTTCAGCTTAGAGTAGGGCACACAGAAATAGGCTGGTGTGTGGCTGGGGAGGCCCTGGTGTGTCCATACAGGTGGGGGATGTAGGGTGACAGTGATGTTGTAGGATTGGCTGTCCTGGACAGCTGCAATGTGTCCTGCTCCATGTCAGTGTGCCCTGCATGTCCATCCCTTCAGCACTGCCCAGATGTGTTCCATTTCCAGCCTCAGACTCCTCTTTGTCACTCTGCTCCTCCTGCCTGTTGTCCTGTCCCCTCTGTGTGACACGGGCTGGGGTTTGGTGTCACCTCCACCCGACTGTCCCAGCTGAGCAGGGTGTCCCTGCTCTTCAGGGAGCAGCTTTGTGGGATCAATGTGGGGATCCAGAGAGCACCACGGGGTCAGAACTGTCCCGGGGGCTCCAGCTGTGCCCTGCGCTGTGCCCTGCAGGGTGACAGCAAGAAGCTGGAGGATGCCAGCACGTACCTGTCGCTGCCCTCGGAGCGGAACGTGCCGGAGCCGAAGCTCCTCTCCGGCTCCTCCTTCCGTGTGAGCGGGGCCACGCCCGGTTTAGCCGTGTCCACCCGCGACAGCTTCCAAATCGCCACGCTCGTCTGCTCCACCAAGCTGACCCAGAATGGTGAGTCCTGGGGGAGGTGCGGCTGTGTCCCCTCCCCGGTGGTGTTCCCACCCGCTGGATCACACTTGTGATGTTTGAGGTGAAAACAGTGGGAGCAGTGAGTGCTCACTGAGTGTTTGCCATGGTCAGAGTGCCCAAGAATGTGCTCGAGAGTGCCCAGATCAGGTCGATCTGGGTGTTTTGGGGGGACTGCCAACCTCTGGAGAGGAGCAGCAGTGAGTGGAATTCCCACTTGGACGTGGCTGCTGCAGCTCCGTGTCCTTCCTTCGAAACTGAGGTGGGAGTTGGAGCTCTGTGGTTCAACCCATTCCTGGATCAGGACATCTCTGAAGATTTGTGCCCCCTTGGCCCTGACACACTCCCTTGGCCGGGGGGGAATGCTGGGCTCTCCTCCCACCTGCTGCAAAGCTGGGAGATGAGAATGGCTCATCCTGCTCTGGGGGCTCGGGGGACATGGCCCCGTGGTGTGGGGATGTGACACAGGGTGACACGTGGCTGCAGGGCACTGTGGTTCAGTGTGGAGGGGTCAGGGATGAGGCTGCTCCATTAATTCCCTTCCTGCAGCACAATTTTGTCTCCCACAGCCGCGACCTATTTAAAGTTTGTGCTTTATGGCCCTGGCATCAGGGGATTTCAGCACTGAGCAGTGGTTGTGTGAGGGGGTTCTGGCTGTTCCTGGGCAGCGAGGATGGATGGGGGAGCTGGGGGTTGGTAACTGTCCTGGTTTGAAGGACAGGTGTCTGCCAATAAAGGCAGGAGTTTCTCTTTGAAATGGAGAATGCAAACCCCCTTCCTCCAAATTGTTATTATAATTTTGAAATTAAGGGGCTCTCAGGCAAAGATATGGGAATTAGGAATAACAGTTCTTTACTAGGAAAATTAAAATAGAAATGCAGTATTACAAAGAACAATCCCAAACCCTGCCAGAGTCAGAATCCAAGCTGACACCCGTCAGTCAGGCAGGGTGTTGGCAGCAGTCCCATTCCATGGTGGCTGCATCCTCCTGCAGGGGCAGATGTGGTTCAGCTGGAGCAGTGCTCCTGGAGAAGGTGCAGTTTCCTCTGAAGCTCCAGGGATGGTGTGGAAAGGTCTGGCTTTCCTCTGGACTCCAGTGGAAAGATGGATAACTTGCTGTTCCAAATCTCAGTTTTTAGGAAGGAAAGGCTTGGCTCCTGCCCTGGCTGGAGCATCTCCCAGTGGGATGATGGAATTTTATCAGTCATACAGTGGCACTTAATGGCCCATTAGCAGATGATATCTTCCTGAAGGGAGGATGGGTTGTGGAAAGATAAAGATGATTGCCCAGCTGGTTTAAAGATGGCCCATGAGCAGATAATGTGTGCCAGGAGATCAGGGGCACTGCCCCACCCAGATGGGGACAGAACTCACATTTCTGGTCACACCAACCCCACACAGTAACACTGGGGTGTGGCAGTGAGTGGTCAGTGCTGACTGCCCCGTTCCTCCTCCCCAGTGAACCTGCTGGGGCTGCTCAAGTGGCGCTCCAAGCCCAGCCTGCTCTGTGGGAACCTCCAGAAGCTGATGAACGTGGATGGAGGGGAGGTCATCAAGGTACAGCCAGGATTTGCTCCCCCACATCCCTCCCTGGTTCCTGCACCCCCAAGCCCAGAAGCTTGGGCAATGCTGGGGTCAGCACTCAAACCCTCACAGCCCTCATGTCCCCCCAGTTCCTGCAGGACACACTGGATGCCCTGTTCTCCATCATGATGGAGCACTCTGAGACAGATGTCTACGACACCCTTGTGTTTGACGCCCTGGTGAGCAGAACCTGCGTGGGTCTGAGCCCCCCCAGTGCAGGGTGGGCACTGGTTGGACTGGGGCAATGGGATTTGCTGGTCTGAGTGACCCAGCACAGTGCAGGGCTGCGTCCTGAGGGGGTCAATCCCAGCAGGATTCAAAGATGTTTCTCCCACACCAAGACAAAAATAATCCCAGGGATGGCACCAGGGCAGGGTGGGGTCATGGTGGCTGTTGCTCTGTCCAGACATCCCCCTGCCCACACCAAGCCATGCTCCTTCCTGCTGCCCTCAGGTTTTCATCGTGGGGCTGGTGGCTGACAGAAAGTTCCAGCATTTCAACACGGTCCTGGAGGCTTACATCCGCCAGCACTTCAGCGCCACGCTCGCCTACAAGTGCGTCCTGTGGGATGTGGGATGGGGAGGGACAGCTGGGACAGCTGGGACAGCTGGAATGGGGAGGGACAGAGTTGGGACAGCTGGAATGGGGAGGGACAGGGGATACAAAGAGGGACAGGGCTGGGACAGCCAGGATGGGGCTGGGACAGGGAGTACAAAGAGGGACAGGGCTGGGACAGCTGGAATGGGGCTGGGACAGGGAGTACAAAGAGGGACAGGGCTGGGACAGCTGGAATGGTGAGGGACAGGGCTGGGACAGGCAGGATGGGGCTGAGACAGTGGGTGCAGGGAGGAAGGCAGGGCTGGGACAGCTGGAATGGGGGCTGAGACAGGGGGTACAAAGAGGGACAGGGCTGGGACAGCTGGAATGGGGGGACAGGGCTGGGACAGCTGGAATGGGGCTGAGACAGGGTACAAAGAGGGACAGGGCTGGGACAGCTGGAATGGGGAGGGACAAGGGGGTACAAAGAGGGACAGGGCTGGGACAGCTGGAATGGGGCTGGTACAAGGGAGTACAAAGAGGGATGGGGCTGGGACAGCTGGAATGGTGGGGAACAGGGCTAGGACAGCCAGGATGTGACTGAGACAGTGGGTGCAGGGAGGAAGGCAGGGCTGGGACAGCCAGGATGGGACTGGGACAGCTGGAATGGGGCTGGGACAGGGAGTACAAAGAGGGAGGGGGCTGGGACAGCAGGCACAGGGCTGGAATGCCCACGGCTCTCCCACCCTGCAGGAAGCTGCTGTCGGTGCTGACACAGTACATGGAGCAGGCAGGGAGGGGGGAGCCCTGTGAGTCCCTCCCACGCACCTTCAAGGCCCTGGAGTACATCTTCAAATTCATCGTCCGCTCCCGGCGCCTCTTCGCCCAGTAAGTGCTGGCAGCGGCTCCCAGTGCTCCCAGTGCTCCCAGTGCCTCGCTGTGCCCTGTGCCAGCGCCCTGCTGGCCCACCTCAGCTCACTCCTGGCCATGCTGCTGTGTTGCCTGGTCCCCAGGCAGGCTCCTCCATCACTGGGAATCCTCTCCTTGAGGATTCTGGCAGTTTTCAGCTTCTAGCCATCCCCTAGATGCTGCTGGGCGATGCTGGTCCACTCTGGGAGAGCTCTCTGGCCACCCCAAATGCCCAGCAATGACCCACAGTGACCCTGCACCTCAGTGACCTCTGCCCCAGCCACCCCTGATGGGGATTCCCAATGAGCTCTTAAAATCCTCCCACAGTGGAGATGGCAAAATGTCCTGGGCAGAATGTCTGTGCCCCTGCAGGGCTGGTACTGTGCTGGGAAGGTTTCCTGGAGCCCAGTTAGGGTCAGTGGGAGGGAGCAGGAGGGTGGAGCTGGGGGGTCTGTGAGCTGCCCTCCAAGCCAAACCCTGCTGTGACGCTGCGGTGAGCAGAGGGATGGGCTGGGCTCCTGCATGGCTCTAAGGTCAAGTACCCCCAGGCACCTCCAGAGCGGCTGGTTTCACACCATGGGGCTCACATCCCAGCCTGGGTGATGGGACAAGCAGCCCGCCCCTGGGCCAGCGTGGGAGAGGAGGAAATCAGAGCACAGCCATTGCCAGAAAAAGCTGCTGGTGTTCCTCTTTCATTCCCCTGAAAGCTGAACTGCCCTGAGGGAGCAGCAGGCAGCGAGGTGGGCAGTGAGGGACCCCACACACGGCAAGGGCCCCCTGCACGGGGGGCTGGCACCAAAAGCAGTGGGATCACCCCGTTCCCGGGCTCTGTGATTCAGCAGGGGGCTGCTTTTGGGGGGAATCAGGGCTTTGCCTCCTCCACCCCAAGCCCAGGATGTTTGGGGTCCCTGTGGGTGCTCACACCGGCACTGAGGAGCTGTGCAGGGCTCCCTGTGCCTGTCACACACCTCACTTTGCCCCACTCTGTATTATTAATTTGTGTGATTTGAGCCCTGTCTCTCCTCTCCACTTGTGTCCCACCCATGGACATCACACCCAGCACCTGCCTCTCCCTCCTGCATGAGGACACAGAGCAGATTCCCAGCTCAGAGCGCTCCTGGCAGGAAAAATTAATTACACAGCTCGTTTGCAAACAGCCCCGTGAATGAGTTTGCCGGGAACAGAGACATCCCCGAGGGCATTTAGCGATTTTATAGAGCTTCCCTTTATCTCAGCAATCTCAACGTGCAATAACACGGGCTCCTCAGATCCTCTAAGTGCTCTGAGCGTGCTGCAATTTGTACAGGCTGTAATCGACAGGAATTGGGCTGTAATTAGAGTCAGTTGCTGCAGATTGCCGGCTCTGGGATTGCCGGTGCTGCTGCTGGAGCAGCGCCTGCAGCTGCTGGGAGGAGCCCGGGACCTTGTCCTGCACCTTGGGACACCTCCTTGTGTCCCCTCAGGGGCCCCCGTGGCACTGCGGTGACATCTCTCCCTTGCTGCTTCCTCCTCGCTGCTTCCTCCGGCTGCTTCTGCTTTTTAGCCATCCTTGAGGGCGGCACAACTTTCCCTGCCAGTGCTCGTTGTCCCCCTGGATTTTGAGGCCAAGTTGGACAGGGCTTGGAGTAACCCATGGATGGGCTTCAAGGGCTCTCCCAACCCAAACCAGTCCGTAATTCCAGAATTCCATAAGTCCATAATTCCAGGAGACCTTTTTTAAATTTTATTTTATTTTATATTTTATTTTATTTTATTTTATTTTATTTTATTTTATTTTATTTTATTTTATTTTATTTTACATTACATTTTTTTACATTACATAGCTGGTGGCTGGATAATTTTTCCTACCCCTGCTTGGTGTCAGTGATGGGGTAATTAGCTCAAGCAGTGCCCATTGCAGTGGCTTGATTCCTGTGATCACACCTCAGCTTTGCAGTTTTCCTGCAGCTTTGCACATCCCATGGCTAAAATTCCTCATTCAGTTCAGCTGCTGAGAGGGGGCTGGAGGGTTTAGGATGTTCCTGCTCAAGCAGGACGGTGCTGAACTGCTTTGAGAGAGTTTTGGGCTGCAGAATTATGGAAAAGAGGCTTTTTCAAAAAAAAAAAGAAGAGTTTTTGTGAGTGGGCCTGTGGATGTGATGGAGCAGTGGCTGTGCCAGGAGTGTGGTAGTGCCAGGGCTCACCACTAGATCCATGGATCCAACCACACGAAGGAAACAAATTTTCTCATGTTTGGGCTTGGTTGTTTATTAAATCTTATGAAAAGTACAGAAAGTTCAGCAACACTTCTAGCTACCAGCTAAAAGTGAGCAAAATGGAGATGAATCCAGCTAGCCAGAAGGTCTCTTAAAGCTAAATAGTCCAATAAAGAACTAACACCTGTATTATTTATACTTTTGACCCAATAACCAAGTTCTTGTGACCCTCAGTGCAGCACTGAACTGTCCAACCAGAAACTGCTGCCTGAAATCATGAAGAAGAAGGAAGAGCACTGAGAGGAGACACCACCCCAAATCATCCATCTTGTCTCATACCTATCACTGTATTATAAAAACTTCAAATTTTAAACCCTTTACTGTGTGAAATCACACACTTCTATTTAACTGCACACCCATGATTTTAACTCCATCACTCAAATTTGGAATCCTTCTGCAAGGCATCAGGTCAAAATCAGCGTTCTCCTGGTGGTCAGTGCCAGAAAGCACAGAAAGCTCAAAAAAACCCAAATTTCTGGGATCCAGCACATGGATGAGCATAATTAATTGGGATGGCAGGTGACCCTTGAGCAGAGGCTGGCAGTGCCAGGGAGGGTGTGTGGCGTGGTGGCAGTGTGGTGGCAGTGTGGTGGCAGTGTGGTGGCAGCACGGTGACAGCACAGTGACAGCACAGTGACAGCACGGTGACAGCGTGGTGGCAGCACGGTGACTCTGGCCTTTGCAGGCTCTACGAGGGGAAGGAGGTGGCCGAGTTCCAGCGCTCCCTGCAGCGGTTCTTCCTCACCCTGAACCAGCTGATGGGGTCCCCCTTGGAGGGTCCCACGCTGCTCTCCCAGGTAGGAGGGGCTGGGAGGGCTCAGCTCTGGGGTGGGGAGGGAGGGAGGGTGCCCAGGCCAGGCACTGGCTGTCCCCATGCCAAGGTGGCACTGTGTTCATTTTTGGGTGACACTGTGCCCATGCCAAGGTGACACTGTGCCCATGCCAAGGTGACACCGTTCATTTTTGGGGTGGCACTGTGCCCATGCCAAGGTGACACTGAATTTTTGGGGTGACGCTGTCCCCATGCCAAGGTGACACTGTGAATTTTTGGGGTGACACTGTGTCTATGCCAACGTGAATTGTTCATTTTTGGGGTGACACTGTCTGTGCCCATGCCAAGGTGACACTCTATTCATTTTGGGGTGACACTGTGCCCATGCCAAGGTGACACTCTGTTCATTTTTGGGTGACACTGTGCCCATGCCAAGGTTACACTGTTCATTTTTGGGGTGCCACTGTCTGTGCCCATGCCAAGGTGACACTCTATTCATTTTGGGGTGCCACTGTCTGTGCCCATGCCAAGGTGACACTGTTCATTTTTGGGGTGACACTGTGCCTATGCCAAGGTGACACTCTGTTCATTTTTGGGGTGACACTGTGCCCATGACAAGGTAACACTGTTAATTTTTGAGGTGACACTGTCTGTGCCCATGCCAAGGTAACACTGTTCATTTTTGGGGTGCCACTGTCTGTGCCTATGCCAAGGTGACACTGTTCATTTTTGGGGTGACACTGTCTGTGCCCATGCCAAGGTGACACTCTGTTCATTTTTGGGGTGAAACTGTGCCTATGCCAAGGTGGCACTCTGTTCATTTTTGGGTGACACTGTGCCCATGCCAAGGTGACACTGTTAATTTTTGGGGTACCACTGTCTGTGCCTATGCCAAGGTGACACTGTTAATTTTTGGGTGACACTGTCCATCCCGTGTGCAGAGCTCCCATGGTGTCAGAAGGAGCTGCCACCCCATGCACTGTCCCCAGGGTCCCCCCTCGTGCACCCTGAGACCCCAAACCCCTCAGTGCTCTGGGGCCGTGGTGTGGAGTGGGGTCAGCAGCTCTGAGCTGGGCAGACACTGTCCTGGCCACCCATGTGCTGAAATCTGCAGAGGAAAAATCTGGGGAGGGTTCCTGGGGCTTGTCACCACCCTGGGTCTGGCCTGGCCTCATTCCCTGCACCCAGGCTGGCACGGGGGGCTGAGGGGAGCAGAGCTGGGGCAGGCTGGATGGGTCTGGGATGGGGCTGCACTCTGCACCTCCATCCCACATGGAGGGAGGCTCCAGAGGGTGCTGGTGGGAGCCCTGTTTAAAGGCAGCTCTCTGGTGTCTCTGCAGGGAGCAGCCCTGAAGTACCTGCCCTCCATCCTCGAGGACGTGTTTGGGATCTTTGACTCCTCTGCTCTGGGGTAGGGTCCCTGCTCCCCCAGCACCCCCAGGTCATGCTCAGCACCTGCCACAGCCACCTCTGTCCCCACACAGAGCTGAGGGAGAGGACAGGCAGAGGGGATCAGCTCCTGATCCCCTTCCCAGAGCAAAAACAGGAGAGTTCTGCTCAGTTTTAACATTGCCCGTGCTTGGGCAGGGGCTGAGCCTGGGAACTCAGCCCCAGCTGGGTTCATTTGGGGAATTCAGGCAGGGTTTGCCTGCTGGGTGCCTGTGGTGGGCACAGCTGCCCTATGGGACCCTCCTGCCCCACTGAGGGGCTCCCCCCACCTACAGCCCCATCCTGACCAGAACCTGGAGCTCCTGGTTTAACCCTTCTCCTGCTGGCAGGGCCGTGCTGCGGGACTTTGTGGGGAACCTGCTGCCCCAGCGCCTGCTGAAGCAGAAGCTGCAGTCCCTGACCCACATTGCCAGCAGCAAAGCCTTCCAGTCCCACGGTGAGAGGCGTCCTGGTGGCCCCTTGGTGGCCCCGTGGTCCTGGCCCTTGCTGAGCTCACCCAGAGCTGTGGCACAGGATGGGGATGAATCCCTGAGCAGGGACCCCTCCTCTGCCTCATGCCCATGGTGGCTCCACAGATGGGCACAATTCCCTCATGCCTGTGCCCCCTTGTGCCCCCAGAGTGCCGGGAGCTGGTGCTGCAGGCAGCCCTGCCCATCCTGCAAGGAGCTGATCCAGGCAGGTGAGGAGGAGGACGCCTGCATCGAGCTGCTCAGCAGCATCCTGGAAGTGCTGTACCAGGCCCAGAAGGTAAATCAGGAATCAATGGGCAGTGACCTGGCCAAACCCCTCTGAGTGGGGTTAAGCACTGATTCCTGGCCAGGATATGTTTGGAGTTCACTGCAGTCAGCCAGGGGAACTGTGGGTGTCACCATCCCAGCAGAAACGTGCCCAGGGCGGGGCAAAATCCTCCTGCTTTCCACCTCAGTGAGTTTCTGGTGGAAACACTCTACATGAGTGGGGAAGGGGCTTCCAGGCCCCTGATGACACTGACCTGAGGGTGGTGGGGATGTCACCAGCTCTGCAGAGGTGGGGGGAAGGTGAAGGCAGGGAGGAAGAAAGTGAGGTCAGGGAGGAAGACAGCTGGTCAGCGATTGTCAGTCAGCCCCTGGGCAGTATCACACTCCAAAATTAAGAGTGATGGCCTCAAACGTGAGGCAGAGACATGGTGGGCACTCACCCACCCAAATGTGGCCTGTCTGGGCTGGGCTGGGGCCGTTCCTGGGGGTCTCAGCCCTGTTTGTGGTGATTGCAGAGTGCAGAGAAGCTGCGAGCACGGCACAAGGACCGTGGGGACATGGAGCTGGTGAGTGTCCCTGCAGCAACACCGTGTTTTGGGAATGCACAGGGCTCTGTGCTCTGGTTTTTCAGGAGCTTTGCTTTGTTCCTGCCCTTCCTGGCTGCTCTGGGGTTCCTTTTGGGGGCCCTTTGGAGGTTCAGGTGTCACACCTGCAGTGCAGTGACTGGTGCTGTGGGAGCTGAGTTGGACACTGTGTTCTGGGAGAGTGAGGTGGTTCTTTAATCCCCACAGCATGAGGAATGGGATGGAAAGCTCAGAAGTTGTGGTGAAATGGCTCATTTTGGGCTTAACTTTTAAACTTGCAATAGCCTTTTGGTGGGAAGCCCTTGGGGGAGGATTCTGCTCTTGCTTCAAACCCTTGAAAGTTGAACCCACCTTTGCTTGCCCAGTGCCAGTGCAGCCATCCCCATCACCCTCAGCCATCCCGGGCTGTCCCCTCTGTCCCCAGCCAGGTGGCCACTTTGCCACAGAGGTGTACAGTGCTGAGCTCTACAGAGATCCCAAATCCCATATTTATGCTGGAGCACATTGCCTTGCTCTGACTCCAGCTCCGGATCAGGCTCCATTCCCATCTCACCACCCTCGAATGAGCCGTGAACGTGCCCTGCCATAGCTCTGACCCCTCCTACCTTGCAGGCACGGGTGAAGAAGCACATCCAGGTGATCCTGGAGTGGCTGCTCCACACGGTCAATCGCAGGGTGATCGTCCTGGAGCGGGAGAACCCGCTGCGGGTGAGTCCCACTGCGCCGCTCCCCTTGGGGCATGCGGGAGGGGCACGAGGTGTCTGTCCCCGGTTTTTGGGTCTGGCTGTGTGTGACTGGCTCTGCTCCTTGCTGGCCCTGCTGCCAGGACCCAGCAGGATGGATGGATGCCGGGGATGTGCCCAGGGGAAAGCAGGAGCTGTGCTGGGAGAGGGGCTGGAACAGGGGGCAGAGGTGCAGGAAAAGCTGTTTGGGAGCAGTGAGGAGTTTGGCCTGCGTTATCTGGAAAACAAACAGCTGAACCCAATGACCCGTCGCAGTTTTACACGCCAAGAACGCGTGTGAGGAGCACGCTGGACACACGGGGAGGGAGGTGGATCAGAGCTGGCATGGAGCGGCGATGGGAGGGGACAGAGCCGGGGCCAGCGGGGCTCGGGATCTTCTCTGGGGACGTGCTGGCAAAGCCAGGAGCTGCCCTGCGTCCCGGGGTGGGCCATGAGCTGTGTTGGTGTGTGCTCTGGAAGCTCGGAGCAGGGCATTGCCGTGCCCGGGGAGCTGCGGGCAGCTCTGCCGCCGGGGCCGTGCCGCGATCTCTGAGCTGATTCAGCCGTGACTCAGGCAGGAGATGCATGCGGGGTCGCACTGGGCTCCATCCTGCTTTCCGTCCTCCTTCCCAAGCGCTGTGCCTCAGGGCCTGGGGCAGCCGAAAGCGATGGCGGGGAGGGGGGATGAGGAGGATGCAGAGCAGCCCACGGCAGCAGGGAGGGATCCTCGGCTGTGCCGCGCTCCTGCTGCTCGCCCGTGGCTCCACAGGGGCCGTCCGGCAGCTCCCCCAGCACCGCCCGTGGTTCCCGGGCGTCCCAGACCCTCAGCCCAGGCTGCCCCAGCAGCTGGGAAGGGCTGAGAGGACCAAAAATAGCCCGCACCAGGACAGTCCCTCCATCCATCCCGCTGCTGCTGGGCGAGAAGGGAGTTGTGTCCCTGGGCTGCAGTCCCCGGAGTGCCCCTGGCACACGGGATGGGGTTTGACACTGTGTGCAGACCCCTGGAACCCCCATGCCGAGTTTTCCCTCTCGTGGCAGCCCCACAGAGGCTGGGATATGCGAGCTCCTCATTGCTGTCCCCTATCATCAGCCAGTGCATCTTCCCCCACCCCGCCCTTCCAGCCGGGGATTTTGGGGACAGATCTCCTCTCTCCAGGGCAGAGTCGCACAGAGACCATTTCCCAGTGGAAATCCTCGGTGTTCCCAGTTAACAAGCAATAGGAGGGATGGTGAGCAGCCCCTGCTGTGGGGTGCAGGGATGGGCACTGATTTGAGCCCGGGAACCCCGAACAGAGGGAAATCCAGGGAAACAGCCCCCTCCTCATTCTCATCCTCCTCCAGAACAGAAGCGCACAGGCTGGAGAGGATGTAACAAAAATAGCGTCTCCGTGGAATTTATTGAATTCTCCTTAAATACAGCCGCTGCTCCCCTCGCCGTTTACCACACCCGAGCTCCCCGCGTTCAACGGAATGGTTAAAAATAGAAAAGCTGGTGCTACCCAAACCCTACCGGGGAGGGAGGGAGGGAGGAGAGGTGGGCAGGGGCTCAGTGCTGGGACGGTGCCCCCGCGCTCCGGGCTCACAGGAACCAGAAGCATTTGCGCCGCGATTTCTTCACGTCCAGCTTTGCCGGCAGCCTCGACACGGGCGACAGCTCCTGCCTGGGCGGTGATGGGGTCCCCGCCGCCCCCAGCGCCACCCCCGCCGCCCCCAGCGCCGTCGGCGGGGGAGCTCGGCCCCGCGTCGCCCTCGATGTGGCTCAGCACCCGCTGGAAGCGACCTTCCTGCTGTCGGAAATCGTGCTCCACGCTGCGGCACCGGGGCGAGGGGACCGCGTCAGGGGGCAGCATGGCATCCCCTTGTCGCAGCCCCCCATGTGCCACAGCCCCTGGCACCCCAAACACAGCCCTCGGGGAGCTCAGTGTCCCCAGCACAGCCCCGTGTCCCCAACACAGCCCCGTGTCCCCAGCACAGCCCTCGGGGAGCTCAGTGTCCCCAGCACAGCCCCCAGGGAGCTCAGTGTCCCCAGCACAGCCCCGTGTCCCCAACACAGCCCCGTGTCCCCAGCACAGCCCTCGGGGAGCTCAGATTCCCAAAGAAGCCCCCAGGGAGCTCATCCACCCAGGCCACGTCCCCCAAAGCTGAGCCCTGCTGCACTCCCAGGGTGGCACAGGGACATGGCCAGACTTCCCGGGGTCACTGCACACCCCCGTGAGGGGACATCCCGCTGCGTGTGCCTTCAGACAGCCCCTGCCCACCCGCTGTGGGCTGTGAGGGGATGCCAGGGCTGGATCCCTCCCAGGCATCCATCCCATCCCGCTGGAGCATCCCAGCCTCTTCTGGAGGGACAAACCAGTGCCAGCCTGACCCGGTGGCTTGGGGTCTTTTGGGGTGGATCCTTCTCAGCTGCCTCCCCTGCCCCATCCTTTTGCTGCACCCTCTCTATCCAGCCCCACTGCCAATGCTTTGTGCGTGGACACTGGCCTGGATGGGGAGCAGTGCTGAGGTGGGGGGACAGCCGGGGGTCTGTGGGACCCCTGTGAGCAATGAGCCCCCTGGAGAGGGGTTGTGTGTCCCAGGGGATGGCTGAGGACAGCTGCAGCATCGGGATTGGTGAGAGCACGCAAGGCTCTGTTGCTCACAGAGTTAGGAATGGAATTAGGGTGTCCCCGGCTGGGGTAGGTGAGGGGGACTGTGCCCCCCACCACAGCTCTCAGGTTTTCTGCCAGTGCTGGAGCTCTCAGTGTCCCCACAGGTCCAGGTCCCTGCAGCTGTTGCTGTCCCCTCCAGCCCTTGCTGTGCCCACAGTGTCCCCGCAGCTCCCGTGTCCCCGCAGCCTCTGGTGTCACTGCAGCCTCTGGTGTCCCTGCAGCTCTCAGTGTCCCTTCAGCCCCCGGGTGTCCCTGCAGCTCTCAGTGTCCCTGCAGCCCCCGGTGTCCCTGCAGCTCTCAGTGTCCCCGCAGCCTCTGGTGTCCCTGCAGCTCCCTGGTGTCCCCTGCAGTCCCCGGTGTCCCTGCAGCTCCCGGTGTCCCTCAAGCAGCCTCTGGTGTCCCTGCAGTCCCCCGTGTCCTCGCGAGCTCTCAATGTCCCTGCAGCCCCGGTGTCCCTGCAGTCCCCCAGTGTCCCCTGCAGCCCCTGGGGTCCCCGTGTCCCCGGGTGTCCCTGCAGCCTCTGGTGTCCCTGCAGTCCCCGGTGTCCCTCGCAGTCTCCCCAGTGTCCCTGCAGCCCCCGGTGTCCCTGCAGCTCCCGGTGTCCCCGCAGCCTCTGGTGTCCCCATATCCCCCGGTGTCCCTGCAGCCCCCGGGTCCCTGCAGCCTCTGGTGTCCCCGAAGCCCCAATGTCCCTGCAGTCCCCAGTGTCCCTGCAGCCCCCGGTGTCCCTGCAGCTCCCAGTGTCCCTGCAGTCCCCGTGTCCTCGCAGCTCCCGGTGTCCCTGCAGCCCCTGGTGTCCCTGCAGCCCCCGGTGTCCCCTGCAGCCCCCGGTGTCCCTGCAGCTCCCAGTGTCCCTGCAGCCCCCGTGTCCCCGCAGTCTCTAGTGTCCCTGCAGCCCCCCGGGTGTCCCCGCAGTCTCCTAGTGTCCCCTGCAGCCCCTAGTGTCCCCTGCAGCCCCCAGTGTCCCCGCAGCCCCCGGTGTCCCTGCAGCCCCGGTGTCCCCGCAGCACCCTGTGTGCGGGCTGGCTGCTGGCAGCCACGTGCTGAGATGCTCCCTCACACGGAAAACACGTCAATCTCCTCACACCAGCCATGTCCCATCGCATCAGCGAGGTGCCACCGAGTGTGCCTGGGAACGCACACGTGGCACGGCCACCCCGCACACGGGGACAGCCCCGGGAGCCCCCGGCACGCTGACACCTCCTGTCACCTCCTGTCACCTCCCCTTGCGAGGACAAGGAGTGTCCCAGCCATTTCTAGAAAAAAAGGTGAGGGGTGCAGGGGGAGCAGTGCAGGGAGGGACCTCAACTCCCCCACAGTGACACAGGGAGGGGTTGGCACCGCTGTGGGGATGGGGCAGGCAGGTCTGATCCCCTCCATGGGGGTCTGCTGCTGGGGGTGCTGTCCCTGCTCCCTCACCCTGTGTCCCCCCAGAGCCTCTCCTCATCCCACGGGTGGCAGTGAAACCCACGGCGAGTCCCCAGCAGGAGCCTGGCCATTCTGGGGAGCCACCTCCCCCAGATGTGACATCTGTGCCGCTGCCATGCTGTGTGGAGACAGGCTCGTCAGGCCTCATTAGCCTGAAGTCCCCCAGGAGCTAAAGGGGAGTGTGGAGCAAGTGTGTGTGGGGAGCAGGAGCACTGAGGGGACATGAGGGGACCCCAGCAGGGCACCCCCAGCCTGAGGTGCCCTAAGGACAGGGCACAGTGCTCACAGAGCATGGCAGGGCAGTGGCACACGTGCACCACAGTGATCAGGCACCACAGAGCATGGCTTGGGACCAGCTCACCATGTCCTACACATCCCAGTGCAAACAGCATCAGCCTAATTAGCAACAAAACGGGAGCACACCTGGCCAGCCACCTGCACTGCAGGGACAGAAAGACACCCAGGGGTGCCTGGAAGGGCAGAAAGCTTTAGCAAAAGTGCAACCTCCCCAAATTCCCCCAAAGATGATGCTGGGAGGGCATGAGATGCCTTTTCCCACGCACCAATGGGATCTGAGGAGACAGCACGGCAGATGAAGGGCCTTCCACACCCTGTCCCAAAGCCAGTGGTGGGAAGCAGAGCCCAGGCCCTGTGTTCCCAAACCACAGTGAGGGGCAGGAGCCCATCTGCAGCATCTGTGTGGAGCTGGCACAGGGACAACAGGATGCAGCCTGGATTTGGAGCGAGCCCACGCAGCAGCCGCTAGCGAGGCTTCCCCGACAGATTGCTGTTACAGGAGATAAATGCTCTGCCATTGTGCCAGAGCAGCCCCCTTCCAGATGCTGCTCCTCCATGGAGATCACCCTGGCTGATCCTGGGAGCAGGAAGGGACAGACCCAGCCCAAGTGACAGCCCAGACACCCAAGAACGGTCTGTGTGTGGGGACAGGAGGTGAAGGCTTGGCTGTCACCCCGCCTCACAGCCAGAGGAGCAGTGTGGGAGTGCAGGGGAGCAGAACCCGTGGGATGCTCGGAGCAGGGCTGCCCTCACCTGTAGATGATGCAGGCACAGTCCCGGCAGGTCCCGCAGTTGGCGATGTCCTGCCCGGTGCGGTACGAGTGCCGCCTGTGACAGAGATGTGCCGTGAGCTTGGACCCCAGTCTGGCTCTGCCCGTGCCCTCTGCTGCCCCTGCTGCCTCCTGTGCCTCTGTGCTCCCTCCCCAGCAGCCAGGACTCTCCTCCCTGGGTCTCAGCTCCTTTCCCCTGGGATTCAGATTCTCTCCTCCCTGGGTCCCAGCTCCTTTCCCCTCTGGGACTCGGATTCTCTCCTCCCTGGGTCCCAGCTCCTTTTCCCCCTGGGACTCAGATTCTCTCCTCCTGGGTCCCAGCTCCTTTCCCCTGGGACTCAGATTCTCTCCTCATGGGTCCCAGCTCCTTTCCCTCTGGGACTCAGATTCTCTCCTCATGGGTCTCAGCTCCTTTCCCCTGGGACTCGGATTCTCTCCTCCCTGGGTCCCAGCTCCTTTCCCCTGGGACTCGGATTCTCTCCTCTCTGGGTCCCAGCTCCTTTCCCCCTGGGATTCAGATTCTCTCCTCTCTGGGTCCCAGCTCCTTTCCCCCTGGGATTCAGATTCTCTCCTCATGGGTCCCAGCTCCTTTCCCCCTGGGACTCAGATTCTCTCCTCCCTGGGTCCCAGCTCCTTTCCCCTCTGGGACTCAGATTCTCTCCCTCGTGTATCTCAGCCCTTCTCCTCCTAAATCCTCTTCCTCTCCGGGATCCATCTCCTCTCCTCCCACTGGATCCCAGCCCCTCTCCTCCCTCCCATGTGATCCCAATTAATACCAAGCCAGGTGCTTCTCATCTTTGCAGATTTCTCTGATGGGAGCAAACCAGTGCTGGCACAGTGGCATCTCCAAACCCTTCCCACTGTCTCCTCCTCATCCCAATCCCCATCCCAAGGGTCCCCCCTCTTGCAGCCCCTAGGTCACCACACATCTCCCCACGCATGGTGCCACGGAGGGAGCACAAGGCACATGGCAGTGCCCTGGCACAGCAGTGCCCTGGCAGATGGGCACCAGGAGAAGCTCCAGACTAATCTCCAGCCTACGCCCGACTCAGAATTTATCTTTTTGATGCTTTTGTACAGAGCATCCTTCTCCTCCTCCAGGAAGGTGCACAGGACTTGGATTAAGCTGATTCCTGCCCAGCTCATGCTGCTGCATCCTCCTCCCTCCCTACTGAAGGGATTTTCACCCCACTTGTCTCTGCTGCTGGTGCCAGACCCCAACCCTGAGACACCCTGATCCCAATGGGGTTCTGCTGCACCCCAGCACTGCTGGCAGGTGCTCCCTGCTGGTCCCTGCTCATTCTACTCTGTACAAAAGGAATGGGAATGCTGTTGGTCCCCTTGAGATCCCTTCTCCATGTCTCCATTGCCCCTTCAGGGCTGTGGATTTTGGGGGCACAGCTGAAAGAACATGTCCCACATACACATCACATTTCTCCACTGAAATCGTCCTCCTGTTACTCGACCTTGACCAGGGTTGTTCTCAGCCCTCAGAAACTGGGTCTGTTAATGCACCAAATTACACATTGCAATGGGGATTTATTCTGCCAGCACCTGAATTAGATCATGAGGCCCTTTATATATATATATATATATGTATGTGGGGTACGTATGTGTGTGTGTGCCTGAGGCTCTGGCGTTGTACAGAGCCCCCCTCTGCTGGGAGAGCTCATCCTGGGACAGTCTTTCATGTTTTATATATATACATTTTTGTGGGATGTTGCTGGTGGTCGGTGCCAGGATGTCTCAGGGCTGCTCTGGTGCACAGTGGGCACCTGGGATGTGACCTGTGGCAAACAAGGCTGTGCTGTTCTGCAGCATAAGGACACCAGGATAATATTTTATGTGATTTCCCATCCCTGGATTTCCTGTCTCTGGGCATCTTGTTTGTTTGACTGTAATAGTAAATGGAGTTGAAGTCTTAATTAAGGTGTCCAGGACCCCCAAGGATCCCCACTGACAGTGCTCCAGGGTGGCACAGGGGGAATGCTCCCCATGCTTCACTCACAGCCAAAATCTGATTTAATGGATAGATCACAGCAATACTGGGCATCAGGAACAAGCCACAGAGATTTTCCAGGAGGATGCCAGGGCCAGCACCTCTTGGGGATTTGTTGGTTGTCCCTCGTGTGAGATGAGTTTGCAGCATTTCAGCTTCAGGTCATTGTGGGCTGACCTAGAGCACCTTGCTCCCTTTGGGAAATCTGCCTGGGAGGCCAAAGAATGTTGGATCAGGTCCCGGGCAGGGCAGGGTGGGGGTGCTGGGCACCTCCCCAGGATGCAGTCACACCCACCACAGAGGCACCAGCCACTGGATTTGTGCCAAAGGAACCCCCATGGGTGGGCAGGGATGGGGTGCCTGGCTAAGCCTGCCATGGGGATGTGACATTCTAGATCCCTGTTCTCAGTGACCAATGGACAAATCAGCTGCACCAGAGCTGGGCAGGGCCCAGCCACCCCCTTATCCCCCAGACCTGCACCCATCCCTGGGCACGGGGAAGGCACTGTGGGCAAGACAGTGGAGCCAAGTGTTTCTCAGAGGGAAACACCTGCAGGAGGCAGCAGCATCCAAATCTCGGTCAGGGTCCCCCATCTTACATCCCCAGCCCCTGGGGACACTGTCCCCACAGCCCCCCACTCTGTCCCCTCCTACTCACCCATCCCGCTGCGCCTCCTTCTTCTCCAGGTCCTGGATGACGTCCAGCAGCACTCGGATGGTTTGCTGGCTGGTCTCCAGCACCCCTTCCAGGGACTGCAGCTGGGAATGCAGGTCCCCCTGCTCCCCGGGCCCCCGGGGGCCCTCTCCCTGAGATGTCCGGGCGTCCTCGTCCCTCGCTGGTGGTCCCACCGGCCCCTTGGCCACCACCACCAGCTGCAGAAGGTCCTGGACGTGGTGCAGCTCGTCCGGCTGTTCAGCGGCGAGGCAGAGCTGTCCGTGCCGGGGGTTCTCCGCGCGTGTCCCCGCGCTGGGGCCCTGCGAGGCCGTGCACAGCGGCTCCCTGGGCCCCTCGGGTCCTGCCCAGCCACGGCCGGGCTCGGCGGCGCGGAGCCGGCTGCAGGTGCCGAGAGCAGCTGGTGTCTGGTCCGGCGTGGCGGCGGCCGAGCTGTGCCAGCCCGGCGCCGGCGGCATGGGGGCTGGCGAGGCGCAGCAGGGCCCCCCCCAGATCGTGGCGCAGAGCTGGTGCTGGGGGGCCGGGGGGTCCCGCGGGGGGTTGCCCTGAGGTGGCCGGCGGAGGCCGTGGGTGTCCGTGGCGGGGACGGGCTGCCGGCGGTGCGGCGAGGGCGGGCAGGGGGGCGCGGGGCGGCCGCAGGGCAGGCTCCGCTCCGAGTCGCTCCGGCCGAGCCCCCGCTGCTCGCAGGGCGGCCGGGACTGGCCGCAGGGCACGGAGGCCGGCCGCGGGGTGAGCCCGTGGCTGCCCTGGGGGCTCCCGCGGAGCTGGGCACAGGCTGGGGGTGGCGGGCAGGGCTCCGGGGCGCAGCTTGGCACCGGAGGGGCGCAGCGGGCCGTGCCCTGGTAAGGGGGTGGGGGGTCCCTGGGTGGTGGCGGTGGTGGCGTGCGGCGCGCCTTGGCGTGCTGGGCGAGCTCCGCGGTGTGGTCACTGGCGGGGAGGCTGCCGGGGGCCCGCGGGGGCACGGCCCAGGTGGCCACGGTGGGCACGGCCGCTCCTTGGCACCGGGCGCTCGCCACGGCGGGCGGCGGAACATCCCCCGCCACATCGCAGACGCTCTTGCTGCGGGGCTGGGGCGCCGGGAAGGGCTTTTGGAGGCTGGGGGAGGTTTGGATGGCGGTGCTCATGCACGCCTTCCTGGGCATGGGCAGCGTCAGCGAGCCCGGCTGCGCCTGGGGCCAGCTGCGCCGCGAGGCACGGAGAGCCGCCGGCTCAGGGGGGTCCCTGGGGGGCGGCGAGGCACGTGGGGTGTTGTGGCCGGGGCTGGCCGCGGGCCCGGGTGGGGGGCTGCCCGCCCGCCCCGCGCCGGCCTCCACCAGGTCCTTGAAGCGGACCTGCTGCGTGCGGTTGCGCCGGCGCTTGAGGCGGCTCTCGATGTCGGGCGAGTCGCGGTTGAGCAGCACCGAGCGCACCGTCATGGCTTTCTCCTGGCTGCCCTCGCCGGCGGGGGCCGGGCCGGGCACGGGCTCACGGCTGACCATGGCTCAGGGCCGCGGGGTGCTGCGGCGGGGAGCCCTGGGCTGCAGCCGTCCCCGGAGCTGCTGGGGCGGCGGGCAGCCTCATCCCGCGCCGCCACGGACAGGGGATGCTGGGCGGGAGGTGGGCGAGGGGCTGCCGGGCATGCTGCCCGCCGCCCGGCCCTACAGCCCCCGGCTCGCCGCCCCGACAGCCCTGCCCGGCGCCGCGGCTCCCCGCCGCTGCCCGCAGCCCATCGTCCCGCCGCGGCCGCCCGGGCTCAGAGCCGCCCGCTGCGGGCCGCCCGGTGCCGGCCGTGCCCGCCCATGGCTCCCGGACCTGCGGGGACAAAGAGAGGTGCGTCAGACCCGGCCGAGCCACCGCGGCCCCCCGAGGACACGCGTGTCCCCGTGGAACTGCCGGCCTCTCCCGCCTCGGCTCCCTCCCAGCCCACCATCACCAAACGCGAAGAGACAGGCTTTGATCTGCGGCGCTGCCTCCTCAGCACAAAGGGAGAAAGGAAAAGAAAGCCCTTTAGCATAAACACGTTCCGAGTTCACAGCTCAAATCAAGCAGAAGCGGCTGTTAAAAATAGCTCTGCCTCGCCGGGGCTGGTGCCTCGTGCGCGGGGCGCGGGCAGCGGGCGGGCAGGGCGAGGGTCAGGGCGAGGGGCTCCCGTGGGGGACAGACGGACACGGGGCACCCCCCGCACGTGGGACACCCGGCGCTCACGGGCACCGGCCCTGCCCGGGGGATGGACGAGGCGTGGGGACATGGCATGGGATCCATCCCGCCAGAGTGACACAGGGGACCCATCACGAGTGAGGCGTGGCCAGATGGGCACGGGGGACGTGCCACGTGTGGTTGTGGCCGGAGCGGGCACCAGAGGTGCTGGTTGGGCCGTGTGAGCAGTGGTGAGACAGTGGCTTGGGGACACGGAGCCGCTTCAGACACATGAGAACCAGCAGGAGGCAGAACCTTCAGTAAGGCCGGGGGATGTCACTGACAGAGCAGCACCTCACAGGGGGCACAGGGGCAGGACCCGGGCTCACAGGGGGATTGCACCTCGCTATATCCCCATCCCTGCCATTATCCCGTCTTTGCCATCGCTCCCGCACAGCTCTGCAGGGCTCCTCCTCCCCACACCTGCAGGGCGAACCACTCCGCAGCCCTGTCCCAGACGTACCCCCAGCACCCACCCCGTGCCCACCTGGCTCTGCCCTCCAGCCCCCGGCCAATCGCACTGCCCGGGCACCGGGAGCACGGGGCACACCGGGAGCCCTGCTGGGACGTCCCGGGGTGCAGGGGAGGCCGTCGGCTCCTTTTGGGACGCAGCCAAAGGCAGAGATTCCAGCCGCAGCGAGCAGTGGCTCAGCTTTGTCGCACCACACCACGTCCCGTGTGCCACATCCCGCAGCCCGGTGCTCCCGCAGTGCCCCGCACCCTCTCCACACGCCGAGGCCAGAGCGTCGCTGGCTCCGCAGCCCCCCTGCCCTCCCTGCGGACGGACACACCGCTCAGACACCCCCGGCCCCCTCCCTGCCTTGCCTTGCTCCTGCCGGCACGAAGCGCTGACTCAGCGCAGCAGCCCGGAGTCCCCAGTGCCGGCGCAAAAACTTCGAGCGCTGCGTGCCGGTGCCCCGTGCCCGCCCACACCGGCGGCGAGCACCGACCCAGCGGAGCAGGGAGCTCTCGCAGCCCTCCCTGCGCCCACCCCGGCCCCGCACGCTGCTCCGCGTTCGTCGGGATGCTGCTCCACGCTCCGGCCAGCCGCCCGGCGCTTCCCTTCCCGAGCTTGGAGCCGTGCCCAGACACCCGGAGATGTCTGCGAGGCAGGACGAGACGAGGGATGGGATGGGGCTCCTCGTTAGTATGGACAGCAACAGGCGGAGGAGGGAGCTGGCTGGGGCTGGAGCCAGAGGCGCCCGTCCTCGCTTCCTGCATCACCACATCCCTCCTGGCCCGGGGCACGGGCACCCACGCTGAGGTGGGTGAGCCACCGCTGAGGTCACAGATGTGGGGTCACCTCTCTCCTGGTGCCCAGAGCTCGGTGCCCCCGTGCCAGAGAGGGCAAACCGCCGAGGGCAGAGGGATGCTGGCCACACCTCCGTGCTGGAGCCGAGCACTTCAGAGCAGCCTGTGTGTGGCCAGCCTGCTCTGGAGGGATCCTTAATGGGGCAGAGGGTGCTGGGATCAGCTCCAAGGGCTGGGCACGGGGCAGGAGCGCTGCTGGCACGGTCCAAGGGCAGGACCAGCCCTGGGATGCTGCCTCCCGAGCCGTGGCTGGCGCAGCGTGGGACGGGGCTGCTCCCCTGCCGACGCAGCAAACGCGGCGCTGTCACTCAGCGGCGCCTCGCCGGAGCTCCCTCGGCCTCCCCGAACCGCCGGGAGATCAGAGACGAGCCACAAGGACAAAGGGAAGCCTATAAATTATACATGGAGCAACTTGGTTTGGGAACAGTTCTGAGGATGTCAAACACCCACGCCAGGACCCTCCCACGCATCGCTGCGTTTTCTCTGTGCTGTGGTTGGATTTAGTGCCGTGCTCGGGCACTGTTTGCAGCATGCTGGCGTCTCCCAGCATGGATAATGAGTCCTGGTGTGGGGTGGGGTCAGGATGGTGCAGCCTAGGGGCTGATGGACTCTCCTGGACTGTCCCTGAACCTGAGGAACCCACACTGCTGATGGCTCTGAAGGACATCTCCGATGCACCTGGCACCCAGCTGCACCAGCACTTCCCAGCCACTCTTCAAGCACATTTACTGGGCAATGGTGCTCAGCAACTCAGTCCTGGGGCTGCTGGAGCCCTTCCAAGGTCCTGAGCCCACCACAGCCCCTTCCAGGGTCTATTCCAACAGGACCCCAGGGCCGTGGTCACTCCTCCCTCTAGGAGAGACCTGCACAACCTCCCAAGGCCAAAGCAGGAGCCTTGATGCTCCACTCTGATGTGCCCTGCCGGACATTGGGGTCATTGAACAGTGACCTCAGGAGAGCCCAGTGGGTGGCACAGGGAGCCACAGAGCCCTGGCATGGTGATCTGGGGGATGCAGCTGGGCTGGAACCACCCAGGGAATGGGTTTGGTGCTTGACTATTCCCCTCTGAAGGACGGCAGTGTGAACAATCCACGCCAGTCAGCGCGGGGCTGGGAGAGCACAGCTCATCAAAGCCATGTGCTGCCAGGCTTGATGAGGTTCCAAGTTTGGTCAGTGGAGGTAAAAGCCTCAACAGAGCACACTCGGATTTCTGTGAGGCATTTGACATTTCAACGAGGAAAGCAGGATGATCCCAAAGCAAAGTGGCACACGTTAAGTGGATTAAAACCAGCTGGGCAGCACGTCTCTGCTCCTAACCATCCCACAGCCCTGACCACAGAGGGAAACTGAGGAAAGGGGAGAAAATGAAGAGCAAGGAAGGAAAAAGGTCAGTAGAGAGGCAGGCAAGGGACATGGAGCAGTGGCTGTGCAGGATGGGGCTCTGTGTGACAGCTCCAAGCTCCACTCACAGCAGCTGGAAATGCATGTTGGCAGGTCGGAGAAGCAACTTCCTTAAAAAGCGAGGCCAGCTGGCATAGGAACAGCTTGGAAAGGTTTTGCACAGTGGTGGACCCTCCATCTTTGCAATTTCTTAAGATCTGAGTGTTTTTCCCCTCTGGTTCCTATGGGAATTCCAGGCTATCAATAAGGTGAGACAGCAGGTCACATCGGTGGCATAGAGGTGAATGCAGGTGATGCCACTGTGACACATGAATTCTGCAGCAGTGGGTTCTGCTGGATGCTTGCACAGTTGGGAATGATCTCTTCTCCACTGAGTGACCCCAGGAGCTGAATAGAGCATCAGGAATCTCTTCTCATGGACACTCCTTAATAAGCCCCAGCACTGGGTTTCTCTGGATGGTGAATTTTGTGAGTAAGAGGCACTAAACCTGCTGGGTTTGCATCATGGAACACATCTCTGATGGTGCAGGGCTGACCTCAGAGGTCAGAGCCCTGCTTCACACTGCCCTGTGTGGGAAGTTACCTGCCAGCTTCAGCCCTTTCTCCACCTATCCTCTCCCTCACCCTTGCCAGCAAAGCCGTGGAAGAGGGAAAAACGGAGCAGACACATAAATCTTCTCTTCAGGACACAGGAAGCCAGGAGACGAGATTTATGAGAGAGGAAGTCAGGTTCTCCTGGAACTGCAGAGGAGAGAAGTGAATGACCCGGCTCTGCTCGTGAGGTAGTGCCTTTGTGGGGCAACACGTCGGATTTTCCTGATCTCCAGAGGGGAGAGAGGTGCTGCTGGCAGTGGGGCAGGGCAGCACTGGAGGAGGAGGAGCTGGAGGGACAGGAACCAGGCTCATCACTCCACAGCAGAGCCTAATCCCCCCTTGGCTCAGGAGGACTCGAGGCGTTTGTTCTCGGATCAGAGCGTGTGTGGGACTCGAGGATGGAGGGCTTGGAGCAGCTCCTCGGGCAGCTTGCACACCCGAAATCTGGTTCCTCGCTGAGGAAGCTCCACCACGAAGCCAGCTCATGCCCTGCCCTCATGCTTCTCTTGGAGGCTCTTCCAGAACCTGGCTGCTGGGAGCCTCACAGACCTCCTCATTTCCTGCAGGCAGTTAATCACAGCCCGTTTATATCCCACTGTACTCTCGTGCCAATGGAGCGCTTCTGCTCGAGCAGCTCTTCTCAGTGCTCAGCCCTCGCAGTGCCCAGCAAGGAGCTGCCCCTTCCCCAGCCACATTCCCAGCTCGGCTGCTGTCCCCAAGGCCAGCTCCCCGTGTCCCTGATGGACCTGGCAGTGCCTGACCTCATCCCTCTCGGCAGTGCTCAAGGCTCTGCTGGAACACCGCTGTGGCAGGACCCTGGGCTGGCCTGGCCGAGGTCACAGGCGCTGTCCCTGCCACCAGGGCCATGCCTGGGGTGCCTGTGCCCTGCAGTGCCCCGCAGCCCTGCATCCAGCATGGCCCAGGGGTCCCGGGAGTGGCACTGGCACGCGGGTCCCAGCGCGAGCAGCGGCTCCACGAGCCCAGGGATCCACACTCATCCCTATGTAGGTCACTGGCTGAAGTGCTCTGAGGGAGCATTAGTCACTCTCCCAGCCACGGGGCCCAGGAGAAGCTCTGGCACAGGGAGCCCTCGCCACCCACCTCCCCACGGCGCCAGCACCCACAGCCACCCCCAGGCTCCTCCCTGTGGCCACTGAGGCTCTCAGCTGGCCCGGCCACACGTGCTGTGGCTCATGCCCCTGGAAGGGATGCCATCAGCTGGGGAAGGAGCAGTGACATCCTCCTGGCAAGCACAGGTCACCAGCTCGGCTTCCATCCTCCCCTCTGGCTGTGCCGGTGCTGCAGATGGAGGCTGCACACGGTCAGGAAGACGGGAGTACAAAGCTCTGCACGAGCCTTCAGAAGCTGCAGAAAGCAAATTATTCCTCTGTCTCCCGTGGATGCTAATACGGCTGTCATGGCAGTGGTGTCTCTGTTCCCTGTGCTACCTGCTGGCGTTCCCACCTCTCTGCCAGGGCAGAGGAGCATCGGTGTGGCTGCTTTAATGAGACGTGAAGAGGAAGAGTGACCTGCCGCGGGGAGCGCGGGCAGAGCGGGGCAGACGGGCGTGCGGAGCAGCAGCAGCTCAGGAGGAGTTTGTTCCCTGTCCCAAGGCTTCCCTCTGCCACGTCCGTGGAGGAGCAGGCGAGCATCCCTGGAGCTGCTGCCTGCACTGTGGTTCAATGCCACCCCCGGGGCTGCACCCTGGGAGGAAGAACACCCTGCACTGCTGCTTCCTTCCCAGTGAATGGGGTATGGGCAATGCCATCCTCCTACAAGCCCTGGAGATGCCCTTGTGTGGCTACACGGACCTGGGAAGATGCTCGTGATGGAGATTCAGCCCAGAGAGCTCAGCTGGTGCCCAGCACCCATATCCAGGGCTCTGCTGGCATCTCAGCATGGGCTGATCCTGCAGCAGTGACAGGACAAGGGAAGTGGGACACAGCCCCGAGACTTTTGGCCACAGGAGACCCAGCTCATCTGCAGACCCCTGCAGCCCTGCGCTCTCCAGGGAGGATGTCCCAGCTCTGGAGAAGGGGTTGGGCACCCATCTGGAGCCCACCTGCCCCAGTGTGCAAAGCAGCCACCTGGGCCAGGGCACCCGGGCAACAAGGGCTCTGTGGGCTCCCTCACAGGCCAGAAATGCCATCAGAAAGCCACCAACTGTCCCCAGAGCACACTTCTGGAAAAAGCTGGAAAGGCTTCACCACCCAGCAGTTCCTGCACACACGGGTGCAGGCTCGGGGGGCTCGGTCCCGGGGGCAGCAGGGACCCCCTGGGGCAGCCCCGTCCCACCAGCTCCCACCGGCAGCCAGCGGCACAGCCTCTGCAGCTGCAGCTCCAGCACTGAGAACGTCCTTCCAGAATACAAATTCCTGCCTTTAAGTGCATTCCCAATGCCATCGAGCAGCCTGCCCCCTTTATCTCCTTTAGACAACGCTGGCTACCAGGGGAATTTGGGAATTAGAAAGTGTCTTCCTTTGCCTCGTGCCTCAGTTTCCCCACCACCGAACAGTGCAGACCATACAGAGCACGTGAGGCAGGCTCTGCCCACGGCACTGGTTAGGACTGGAGTAGTGTTGTTAGCAGGGACAGGAATAGACCCACTAATTATCTGTGGCCTCTGCATGCCACCGTGCTATTAAGTAATTACAATAATTATCATTTGTAAGGAAGACAACCTCAGTCCAAAGGAGCTTCTGCGACGAAATACGCCCAGCTCCTCCGAGCGCGCCGGAAGGACGAACGCTCCCCGCGGAGAGGGACACAGGGAAGGGCCGGAGGTGCCACCCCCAGCCCGGCTCTGCCCCCGGGAGGGAGCGCAGCCGGCGGTCCCGCGTCCCGGCTGTGCCCAGGGGCGCGTTCCCGTAGCCCCGGGAGGGGCCGAGCGTGGAGATCGCTGCGAGCTGCTGCTGGCACCGAGCGCGCTGTGCCCCTCGGAGCGAGCAGCTGACACCGATGTCCCCGTATGTCCCCGTGCTGGCACAGCCGCGGCCCGGTGGTTACTCATACGTGTCCACCTCGTGCTCCCGACGCGAAAGCGGCTCCGCGGAGAGCTCGGCCCCGCTCCCGCGGCTCCAGCGGGTTTGATGCGTTCCCGCGGGGAGGATCGGGACCGGGGCACCCCGGGAGGGACCGGCACACCCCCGTTTCGCGGGACTGCCCGGGGCTCGCTCCCGCATCCCGCATCTCCGCCGGCGGACACAAGGCCTTGGGCGCCGGGAGCTGCCGGGAGCAACGTGGGCTGAATCCCTCCAGCCCCGGCCGGCGTCACCGCGGCGCGCGGTACCGAAAGTGACATCCTTGGATGGATCTGCGTGTGCGTGTGTGTCACCCGGCACAGCCCCGGCTGACGGACGCGTTCCTAACGAGGGGGAGCGGAGCTGAGCCCGCCTGGCTGCTCCCCAGAGCGGCTCCAAGCACGCAGCGACCCAGCGAGCGGCCGGGGCGGACAGGGCGAGGCTGCGGCACCGCGGCACGACGTGGGGGTCTTCGGCCCCTCGAACGCAGCAGCTCCCCCCGCAGATGCACCTCTACAGGCTACACACCGTGCCACCGTTCCAGCACGGCCGTGTCCCCCAGAGACCCCCGCCACGGCAGCCGGCGGCCACGGGGAGCGGGGTGCCCAGCGTGGGGGGCTCGGTGCACCCTCGGTGCGGGGTGCCCGGCGCACGGTGCCCGCCGGAGGATGCTCGGTGCGCGGTGGCACCGTCCCCGTGCCTCCAGCAGTTCCCCGGGAGCAAAGGATGGGAGGACAGGGAGATGCCGCGACCCCCGGGGATTGGGGGACACCGAGGATTCCCCTCGCCAGCCCAGCTCGGCTCCTCGCCCCAGCCCCGCATCCCGCGGGCCGGCGGTACTCGCACCGCCCCGCACCCCCGGGGTCCCCGCACCGCCGCGCAGTCCCGGTTTCGGGGCTCCCCGCACAGTGCCGCCGCTCCCAGCCCCGGGGTTCCCACGCCCCGGCCGCGGCACCGCCCGGGGTCCCGGTACCGGCGGGGCGCCGCAGGGCCGATGCCCGCAGCACCCGGTGCGGCCGCCCCGCTGCCCCCGGAGCCTCCTCCCCATCCCGCCCGGTACCTGCTGCTCGGCGGCGGCGGCGCGGCTCCGGCAGCGGCGGGCGCGGGGCTCGGCGGGGCGGGGCGGGGCGGCGCGCGCTCGCCGGTACCGGGGCGGAGCCGGCGGGGGCGGAGCGGGGCGGGGGGCGGAGCCCCGGCGTGGGGAGCGCGCCCGGAGCCGCGGAGGAGCCGCGGTCCCGGTACCGGTACCGGGAGCGGGTCGGTGGCTGCGCGCCCCGGTCCCGCGGGGCCCCGGTGTGCCGGTGCTGCTGCGCGGGGCGGCGCTCGGCGGGGCGGCGGCACCGGCACCGCATGGAGTCCCGAAGGAGCGGGAGCTGGTGCGGTTTGATCCGTTTGATCCACAAGAGAGCTCCCTGCAAACCGCTCGTAGCCCAGGGCTGCCCGTGGGCGCACCTTGCTACGCCCCATCCCGAGGAGCTCCCGGGGCTGCCCGGGGGCTGCTGGTGCGACGCTGGAGCCCTTGGCCACCAGCAGCATCACATCCCTCCCCGAACAGCCCGCTCTGCTCTGCCTGTGGCTGGCAATGGGGGCTCCGTCCCCGCCGAATCCAGGAGGAAGCTCCGGCAGTGCCTGGGCTGGAAGGTGCCGGGATGGGCTCACAGGGCTCACGGCACGGCCGTCTCTGGGGAAGGGTTGGCACCTGAAGCCACCCACAAAGTTCCATCAGTGACACCGGGGCACGGCAGGGCCATCACTCCTGAGCGTGCCAGGCGATGCTCTTACCCCAGAAACAGCTGCCTTTTCCTGTAGTTTCCAGCCTTGGATGTGTTTCTGGGACAGCTTTCAGGGCAGCACCCACTCATGCACGCTCCACTTGTGTTGCTACAAACCTAAAGTGGAGCTGAGGGCTCAATTTGGAACCCTTCACTGGAGACACTGCAGAAGGAACCTGCTTGCCATTTTCAAAATGCCCTTATATCCACAGACGGCATTAAATGATCTCAAAAATGACAGAGGTGCTCCAGCACCACTCAATAATTGCACCTGCACCCCCCTGGCATCATGGTGGGTGCAGGAGTGGGATGCACAGTCTGGGAACTGGACATGCATGGGCCAGGAGGAGAGGTCTGGGGAGCTGGGGAAGGGGGGACCAGGGAAGGTGGGGGTGAACAGACCCCAAGGCAGTTGGGGCTCTGGGTTACGAACTGGAGGAACAGGGGCAGTGTGCTGTTCCATGGTGCAGCTGCAGGACCCAGCAGGGCCTGAGCAGCTCCTCTCCCCCAGAGCCACTACGTGGCCTGCATGGCCACCATCCTGAGCCAGATGGACAAGGAGCACTACAGCACCTACATCCAGGCATTCCCCTCCCGGCCTGAGCTGATGGTGAGTGCTGCCCCACGGCAACGCCTCTGGCACCAGCACCTCCCTCACAGCATCCCCCGGAGGGCGCTGCAGCCCTGCACAGCTCCTGACAGCTCTCCCTCCCTTGCAGGACTTCCTCATGGAGACTTTTATCCTTTTCAAGGACCTGATTGGGAAGACAGTGTATCCCGGTGACTGGATGGTGATGAACATGGTGCAGAATCGGTGAGGGACCCGCAGGGTGGGTGTGAGCACCTGGGATGCCTCACCTGGGACAGGTGGGCACTGGAGCATGGCTCAGGGAGTGCTGGACAGTGTTTGGGGGCACTGAAGTGGGCACAAAGGACCTCCCCCACTGTGTGATGATGGGCACAGCAGGCTGGGCAGTGGGCACTGCCCTCACCCAGTGCCGTGCTCGCTCGCCCCAGGGAGTTCCTGCGTGCCATCAACCACTTTGCCACCACCTTAACCGAGATGTTCCTGAGCAACAGCGACTTCGAGCTGCAGGTGGGTGTGTGCTGCCTCAGTCCTGCTTCGGGCCAGGTGAGCCTGGCACTCATCCCTGTGCTTCCACTGCAGCTTTGGAACAACTATTTCCACCTGGCCGTGGCTTTCCTCACCCAGGACTCCCTGCAGCTGGAGAATTTCTCCCCGGCCAAACGCAATAGTATCCTGGCCAAGTGAGTCCCCACCCCGCCCGCCCAGCCACACCTCGGGTCCCTGCCCCGGGCTGCCACCGCGCCGCGAGGTCAGGGATTTTGGGATGAGCTGTGCACACCCGGGGCTGCAGAGCGATGCTGACGGACCCCTGTCCCGGCAGGTATGGGGACATGAGAGCCACGATCGGAGCGTCCATCCGGGACATGTGGTACAGCCTCGGTGAGCCACGCTGTGCAGTGATGGGGGATTTTTCGGTCTGTGTGAGCTGATGTCCGTCAGCAGCGTCCCCAGATTGGGAGTGGGAGCGGGGTTTGGACATGGGAGCCTGCATGGGTGTGGATCTGCTCCCTCCAGCTCTCCCTGTCCTCCCAGGCCAGCGCAAGATCGAGTTTATCCCGGGCATGGTGGGTCCCATCCTGGAGATGACGCTGGTGCCGGAGCTGGAGCTGCGCAAATCCACCATCCCCATCTTCTTCGACATGATGCTGTGCGAGCACCGGCTCACCGGGAGCTTCAGCCGGGTGAGGGGCAGGCAGCTCCTGGGGGAGCAGGATGGGGTGGGATGTTGTGGGAACCACCCACGGCAGGGGAGAGGCACGGCCAGGCAGCGGGGATGGGAACCGTCTGTTTAGGACGTCTCCGAGCTCAGCCCATCTTTGTGCATCCTCTGTGCAGTTTGAGGACGAGATCCTGCGCAGGCTGGACAGCGAGGTGGAGGGCGGCCGCGGGGACGAGCAGTACATGCAGCTGTTCAAGAGCATGTGAGTGAGATGCGACGTCCCTGCCACCTTCCCCCCAGGGCACGGCCCTTTGCTGTCACCATTCCCCGCCATCCCACTCCTCCTCGCTCTGTGCTCTGCCCGGAGTGTGCCACAGGGAAAAGGGGGAGGAGGAAGGATGGTGCCTGAGCACCATCGTGTGCTCCTTGCCCCTGCCTGCCCCAGGTGATGCTCCTGCCTTAGGAATTACCCTATGCCTTAAGTGAGA
The DNA here is from genome assembly GCA_034336665.1 of Luscinia megarhynchos. NCBI lineage: Eukaryota > Metazoa > Chordata > Aves > Passeriformes > Muscicapidae > Luscinia > Luscinia megarhynchos. The sequence goes on from CM067566.1 coordinate 2,178,905, forward strand.
CCCCTGCCCTGGGCGATGCCACTGCCCCAGGTGTTATCCCTGCCCCAGGAATTACTGTTGCCTCAGGTCATGCCACTGCCCCAGGTGTTATCCCTGCCCCGGGAATTACTGTTGCCTCAGGTCATGCCACTGCCCCAGGTGTTATCCCTGCCCCAGGAATTACTGTTGCCTCAGGTCATGCCACTGCCCCAGGTGTTATCCCTGCCCCGGGAATTACTGTTGCCTCAGGTCATGCCACTGCCCCAGGTGTTATCCCTGCCCCAGGAATTACTCCTGCCCTGGGTGATGGCCCTGCTCTGCCCAGGCTTTGTCTCTGCCCTTTGGTGCTGAGCAGGACAGTGGTGGGAGCACTGCAGAGCTGGCTGTGCAGTGGGACCCGTGGCCCCCTCTCTTCCCCAGCCTGCTGAGCTGCTGCCAGAGCCACCCTGAGCTGGCCAAGCCTGGAGAGGACTTTGTGAGGCTGGTGAGCGAGCTCCTGGAGCGGCTCCTGGACTACAGGGCTGTCATGAATGACGAGAACAAGACCTACAGCATGAGCTGCACTGTCAACCTCCTGGTGAGCACTTGTGCCCTGCTCCAGCTCCCTGGGGCTGGCAGGGCTCATCCCCAGCTCCCTGGGGCAGCCAGGGCTTGTTCCTATGCCTCCCCAGGGTGCCCTGGCACAGCAGAGAGGGGATGCACATGGTGCCAGAGCTGGCATCCCTTGGGAGTCACTGGCAGCACCATGACCCAGAGGGTGGCAGTGTGTGGCATGTGCCACCCCTGAGGCCACTCAAAGAGCCTCATCTGCCTTTCCACAGAATTTCTACAAGGAGATTGACCGCCAGGCCATGTACATCAGGTGAGCACAGCCCCGGGAACACCGGCAGCACCTGGGGTGGGGGGTCCCGAGCATTGCCAGTGGGATGGGGCTGGCAGAGCGGCCTGAGGGGCGGGGTGATGGTGCTCTGTGCCCAAACAATGCCAGCTGTGCCCCACCCACGGCTCTGCCACGCCCAGGTACCTGTACAAGCTGAAGGACCTGCACATCAGCTACGAGAACTACACGGAGGGAGCCTACACGCTGCTGCTGCACGCCCGGCTGCTCACGGTGGGCACGGGGCCTCGGGGGGGCTGTGGGGAGGGGGCAGCCCCCGGGCTGGGTGTGACAGGTCCCTGTCCCCTGTGCAGTGGTCAGAGGAGTCGAATGCAGCCGCGGTGCCGGGCCCGCACAGCCTCCAGCTGCACACCCAGCGCCAGCTGAAGGAGGCTCTGTACAACCAGATCATCGACTACTTCGACCAGGGCAAGGTGGGTGTGGCCCCTACAGACCCTGCAGCCTCTGAAACTCTGCAACTGGAGGGGGCTGGGCTGGCTTAGGGCAAGCCTGGCCCCTTTGCCACCACTGCCCCCCGTTCCAAGCTGCCAGACCCCGTTCTCAGCACAGCCCCTCACTCCCCACTGCTGCAGGAGGGCTGGAGCTGCCCTGCAATGAGCTGGGCTGGATGGTTCACCCCACAGCCACTGTTCTTCATCCCATCCCGTCCCATGGCATCCCAGCACAGTCCTTGTACTGCCAGGGGCTGGCAGCTCGGACAGCTCATGACAAAAGCTTGATGGGGTGGGCTGGAGGTGGTGGGAAGCCCAGTCCCCATAGGAGAGCCCTCTCCACCTCCTCACAGGGAGGGGTGCAGGTGCCCCACAGGCAGGGTGATCTCTGCTGGAAGCCTTGGTGCCCCTTCCCCAGCTCACCCTGCACTGGGGGGCCCTGTCCTGTCCCCTCTCTTCTCCAGATGTGGGAGGAGGCCATCCACATCTGCAAGGAGCTGGCAGAGCAGTACGAGAGCCACCTGTTCGACTACGAAATGCTGAGTGACATCCTGGTGGGTGCTGCTGGCAGGGCAGGATGGGGGATGGGCTGGGGGAGTGGGGGTCTGCAGGGCCCCATCCTGTCCTCATCCTGCCCCTGTCCTCTGCAGCAACGAGAAGCCAAGTTCTACGAGAAGATCCTGAAGGTGCTGAGGCCCAGCCCGGACTATTTTGCCGTGGGGTACTACGGGCAGGGCTTCCCCACCTTCCTGCGGGTAAGCAGGACCAGGAGCAGCTCCCCAGCTGCCACCTCAGTACCCAAGGGAAGCCACTGCTCACTGCTCTCCACCTGCATGTGGAGCTGTGGGCCATTCCTTACCCAGCATCCATGTCTGTCCTGGAGACTGGGCCAAGGTCAGATGGTTTGAGCAAGTCCAGTCACTCTCCCCCATCCACCTGTGCTGCCACATCCTCTTGGAAGCCACCAGATTTGTCAGGCAGGATTTGTCCTTAGTGACATTGCTTGGCTGGCACTGGTCCTGATTGTCTGTGTGCCTTCTTCCTTTTTCCTCTAGTTCCTGGGTTTGGGGAGATATTTTTTTCTAGAGGGGGGTGTCTTCTGCTTGGCAGCCTTTTCAGCATGAACACCCCAGTGCTCTGGGGCACACTGGCCCTGCCCTGGCACAGGGATGAGCTGTCACCTTCCTACCCTGCAGAACAAGGTCTTCATCTACCGGGGCAAGGAGTATGAGCGGCGTGAGGACTTTGAGATGCGGCTGCTGAGCCCCTTCCCCAATGCTGAGAAGCTGAAGAGCACATCTCCCCCTGGCCAGGACATCACCGACTCCCCAGGGCAGTGTATCCTCTGTGCACAGGGATGGGAGGGTGGCTGGGTCTCTGTCCATCACTCTCCACCTGGAGATGCCTCTCTGTACCCCGGGGTTCACCCCCCAGGGCTCTGAAGCCCCCCTCCCCAGCAGCCCTGTCCCCCAGCGTGTGCTGGTGGCTCCTTCACTCCCACAGACATCCAGTGCTTCACTGTGCAGCCGGCAGAGGAGGCCAAGGTCCGGCTCAGGGGCCGCAGCATCCCCGAGCAGATCACCAAGTGAGTGCCCAGCACGGGGAGCCCTGCTCTGCTCTGCGCTGCTCCTTGTGGGTGGGTGGGACACAGTGGGGGTCCTCTCCCATCTCTGCCTCTTCTCTCCCCACAGCTTCTACAAATCCAACCACGTCCAGAGGTTCAGCTACTCACGGCCTTTCAAGAGGGGCCCCAACGATCCCGACAATGAATTTGCAGTGAGTGCTGGGAGGAGCTGCCAGGACCCTCAGCTGGGAGGGACAGGAGAGCAAAGGGTCCAGAGGAGAGGCAGGGGATTCCTGGTCCTAGGATGGGGAAGGTGGTGGTCCTGTGCCCATGGAGGTGGGAGCCCCCCATGCCATGGGGTGACCCAGGGTGATGGGAGAAGGGTGGGGAGTGACTGCTGCTCTTCCCCCAGAACATGTGGATTGAGAGGACAACCTTCAGGACAGCCTATCCCCTGCCTGGCATCCTGCGCTGGTTCGTTGTCACCTCCACTGAAACGGTGAGGAGAGGGCTGGGGGGCAGCAGGGCCCTGCCAGAATCCTGCCAGGAGCTCAAGATGGGGCGTGGGGAGTGTGTCCTGCCTGGCCTGTGCTCAGCCAGATCCAGGGAGTCTCAGGAGCCACAGCAGTGATGTGATGTGCCCTGCTGGGCTGTCACAAGATGCTGCAGGCACAAGGATGTATGGCTGCGTGAGTGCTGCAAGTGTGTCTGCCCTGGTGCTCAGCCTCTGCACCCCTCTGTGCACAGCTGCACCCCAAAGTGACAGCAGGGGTTACCCAGGGTTCCTGTAGCCTCACTGCTGCCTCCTGCCCATGGGAGTGACCCTGTGCTGGGAGCAGGGACCAGCATGGCCAGCACGTCCCCATGAGCTCTCACTCAGCCCCAGGCACCTGAGGGTCTGAGGGGCCTCGTGGGGTGAGATGTGCAGCCCCAGGGGTCCCTCCTGCCAGGCTGGGGAAGAGCCCATCCTGCCAGCCTTAACAAAGGAGGGGGCAGGTGGCTGTGCCAGCAAGTGCTGACCCCTCCCCGTGCACAGATCATCATCTCTCCCCTGGAAAATGCCATTGAGACCATGATGAAGACCAATGAGAAAATCATGAGTGAGATCAACAGGCATCAGAACGACTCCAGCCTGCCCATCAACCCTCTCTCCATGCTGCTCAACGGCATCGTGGACCCTGCAGTCATGGGCGGCTTCGCCAAGTATGAGAAGGTGAGGACACACAGGGGCTGAGTTGGGGCCAGCAGTGGCACCACTCCACCCTCCCCAGCTTGTGTGGGGCTGGGCCAGCCCAGCATGGCACTGAGGAGGGTGGTTGCAGGCTTTTTTCCAGGAGCCCTACATGCAGGAGCACCCTGAGGATGCGGGGAACATCGAGAAGCTGAAGGACCTGATTGCCTGGCAGGTACCAGGTGCAGCATCCCTCTGGCAGGGACAGCTGCCCCCAGTGTGTGCTGTCCCTCCCCATGCCAGGGAGCCCCACGTGTGCCCGTTCTCCCACAGATCCCGCTGCTGGCAGAGGGCATCCGGATCCACGGGCAGAAGGTGACGGAGGACCTGCGGCCGTTCCACGAGCGCATGGAGCAGTGCATGGAGCAGCTGCGGGCCAAGGTGGAGAGCCAGTACGGGGTGCGGGAGATGGTGAGTGCCACGGGGACTGGGCATGGGGCTGGCATGGCCGGGGGTGACAGTTGGCAAGCCAGCAAAGGTGTGGGGCAGCAGGGAGCAGCTGGCTGAGGCCACAGCTGGGGCACGAACAGGGTGAGGAGCACTGGGCATGGGGGATCTCAGGGTTCCTGCCTGCCCCAGGAAGGCACAGCACTGGCACAGAAGCAGGACTGGTCAGAGAGGGCACTGATGGCCCTGGCTGAGCCCAGGGAAGGATTGGGGGCTCTGCTCTCTCACCCCTCCTGGCTGTCTCTCAGATGTTCTTTGAGGACCGGCGGAGCGGCCGACCCCGCTCCATAGCCTGGGTACCTGACTGGGACCGGCTGAGCCACGCTGGAGCCAGGCAAGTGCTGCACTGGGGATGCTGGGCATCCCCCCTCAGCCCTCCCTGCTGAGCCTTCCTCACTCTGGCCCAGGTGCTTTTCTCCCACCTTCCCTTTATGCCAAGTGCATGTCAGGGGTCTGTCCTGCCAGGCCACCACAGTGCCCTGTCCCTATGGGGGGCATGGAGGAGAGACACCCCATGTGCAGCCCCCAGGCTCACTTGGACAGTGCTGTCACCTGAGCCATCCCCTCCTGTCCCCCAAACCTCCTCTGCTGAGCTGTGCCCTAGATGGTGCCTGGCTGAGTGCAGCTGCTCCAGCTGGTCCCTGCTCCTCCTGCTGCCCCTCACCTGTCTCAGTCACCCCACAGCACAGAGGCACCCCCGACCCCAAAACCTGCCCCCCGCCCGTCTGAGGGCGAGGATCAGAGGAACGAGCGCAGGGAGAACCGCGCCAGCTCCATCTTCGGGCCCCGGCGGCAGGAACCACGCCAGTCCATCTCGGAGCTGCCACAGCCCAAGGTGATGCTCAGCCCAGCCCTGGTGCTTCCCTGGGGCCCTGCCTGTACTCCCCTGGGTGTCCTGCTGCACCCAGAGCCCCTGGCCCTGCCTGCAGCACCAGCCCCCAGCATGGATGGGATCCCTCGAGGGGCTGGTGGCAGCTCCTGCTGTAGGAAGGGCAGGAGCAGGGGCTGGAGTGGCACAAGGCTGGAGACCCAGGGCTGCAGGAGCTGCCATCCAGCCTGGCCTTCCGAGGTGCTGAGCCTTCCTTCTGTGCCCCAGGATGAGAAGCGGAGACTCTCCTGCAACATGAGTGAGAGCAGCTTGAGCGCTGATGGGAAACAGCCGCCGGCAAGCCGAGCTGCTGCCGGTGCTCAGCCCAGCACTGCAGGTACAACCTGCCAGGCCACCTTCCTGACAGTCCCTGCAGCCCCACGAGCAGGGCTGTGCCCTCCCACAGCACCCCCAGCACAGGTCCCCTCACCCCCTTGTGGTGGCACAGAGTGGGAGCACAGGCAGGTCCCCTGCTGAACACTCCCTGCAGGGCTGCAGGACCTTGTGCCACTGGGTCTTGGTGCCAAGAGCTGTTTCTGGTGGGAGCCAGCCCCCCGCTCCCGGCTGGGCTCACATGCCCATGGCACCTCGGTCCCCTCTGCCCTGCACTGCCACACTCCCATAGGCAGGAGCCCTGACAGCCCTGGGGATTTAGAGCCCTGGGCACACTGATGGGCTCTATGCACCCCCAGGCTGGCTGAGCCTCCATCCCACCTCTCCTGCCTGCACAGCCTCATCTCTGTCTCCCACTGGCTTCGGTGGCCGAGTGAAAAGCGCCAGCAAGCTCCCCCCGCTGCCCCGCAAGTTCAGCGCCGCCGTGTACGAGACATTCCTGGAGCAGAGCAGTGCTGCAGCTGCAGGGAAGGTACTGCAGGGGAGGCACTGCCTGGCCCTGGCCCAGCCCCAGCACCCCTCACCTCCCTCTCTGCTTGCAGGCATCCACATCCCCACCAGTGGATGGGAGCAGAAGCCTCAAGTCACCGCCGCTGCCGCCACCCAAATCCAAGCGCTTGTCACAGCTCTGATGCCACCTGCAGCTGCCACCCCAATGTGTGTCCAGCCAGCTGCTGGACCCACAGCCCTGCTTGATTCTCACCTGCTGGAGCACCTCTTGCAGCACTGACACCCAGAGCATCCCACATGGCCACGGGACTGTACCAGGCACTGCCACCCCTGGCTATGGCCACCCTCCAGGGGTCCCCTGAGGCTGAAACCCACCTGCCTCTGGCTGCTTCCTATGCCATGCTGAGCTCTCACACATGCAGCCCCTCCCAGCCATGAGGACACCCCTTTTTCCTCCTGAGCTGCCCACAGACTGTGCCAGTGGCAGGGAGCCAGTGACTTCCCCAGTGGCATTTCTGCATGATTCCTGCTCCCCATCCTGCAGCACCAGGACACATTCCAGGCCCAACTGCACAGGAGCCAGCCAGGTGTGCACACAGGCTCTGGCATCCTCCTGCTCTGTAATGCCACCTCTCCTGCCCACACCTGCCACCTGCACCAGGCAGGTGTCACTGCCCTAAGTGGCCATGCCATGCTCAGCTCCTGCCTCTGCACTGCAGCCATGGCTAATAAAGGGCAAATGCATCAGCTGGGCATCTGTGTGGGGCTGAGCACTCGTGTGAGACCCAGCACCCACCTCTGCCTGCCCACAGCCCAGCCAGGGGTGGATCCCCAGCTGGCACCACCCCAAAGCACAGGGACTCACCCTCCTGCCACGGGAGCCCAATGGTCACTTCCCAAGCCAGGCTGTGCTGGCCAGACACAGGGAGGGGACTCACTGCTCAGCCCCTGAGCTGGCAAAGGGCTCTTTATTCAGGTGGGCTCAGTTGTATTTACAGTCTGTTACAGGGGGATCTGGACCCGTAAACCAGGGGCTGGGGAGGGCAGGGGCTGCCTGCAGCTGGGAGCTGCCATCAGTGGGTTCCCATCTATGGGGGAGAGCGGGATCAGCTCCCGAGGTGAGGGCTGAGGGGGAGACACGGGGAGAAGGCGCCTGGTGCCGCAGTCGTGGGGCCCGGGAGCGGTCAGGCTGCGCTGGGCCGGGCTCCCCCCGCGTTCCCAACGGAGCAGCAGGTGCTGCCTGCACAGCTCCTCACAGAGGGTTGGCCGAGGAGGCTGCCAGGCGCTTCCCAATGTAGATCCTGGATGGGAGAGAGTGACTGTGAGGCACTGGTGCTGGGCCCCAGCAAGCCAGGAGCAAGGGGAGCTGCTGGGAGTGGTGCATGACAGCACCCAAGGATGAGCAGTCCAAATGCAGGAGTGTTCTCTCCTCCCCCAGCCCCACGGTGAGACCCACAGACACTCACCCCAGCCCCAGAGTCAGCAGATGGCTGAGCAGGAGCGAGGGGATGAAGAGCAGCAGCAGCTCTGAACTGAAAAGTCTCTTCTTCCTCCCCACTGCACCTTCCTGCAGGCTCCACAGCACTGGCTGGGGGGAGCACACAAAGGCAAATTCCCTGGGGAAAGTTCATGGTTAACAGGGACACAGGGACAGCAGGATGGGCGCCAGCAGGACGTGCTGGTGGGGATCACAGGACTTACTTTGGAGACAGATACCGAGGGCAGCGGGTACAGGCCCAGCCCAGGGGCGCTGTCAGGCGTCGCTGCCTCCACTTGGCTTCCTCTGGCACATCCCACTGGAAGGAGACACAGGGCAGGTCAGAGCAGGGCCTGGGGGCGCAGCAGGGCGTGGTGGGGGCAGCTGCCTCACCTGCCGGGGGTGGGGGCAGCCTGGTGGGGGCTGGCTCTGGGCAGGCAGCGCCTCGCTCTCCCCTGGCTGGTCGCTCCCGTGGCTGGCTCCGTCGTCGTCCCAGGCTGGGGAGCCCAGCACGAGCAGGGCCCTGCAAACAGAGCCCCTCAGTTACTGAGCCCAGCCGTGGCCCTCAGCGCCAGCCACAGCCCAGCAGGGCTCTGGACTCACCCGTCACTGCTCTCTGTCTCCAGCTGGGCCTCCAGCAGCATCTGCTCCACGTCGGCGTGGCAGGAGAACGGCGAAGGTGCCAGCTCGGGCTCGGGGCAGCCTGGGCCACACCGCAGCTCCACCCAGGAGCCTGTGGGGGCTGTCAGCCCCTGGGCTCCCCAGGCCCACCCCCGCACCCCACCCAATCGCCGCTGGGAGCCCTCCCCAGCACAGCCCACACCCTGCCTGCAGACCGCAGGAGCACCAAGTGCAGTGTCCAACCTGGGACCTGCGGCTGCCTCTGCCCCCACCCCCGCGGTGCTCATCAGCCCCCGACGCTCCCACTGACCCAACCCCGGTGCACACCAGCCTGCCCGGGATCCCCGCGCTCCCCGGCGCACGTCAGCTCCCCAGAAACCCCGCCTGGGCTCCTCACTGACCCGCTCCCCGTCCACAGCGCACACCAACCCCCGGGACTCCCGGCGACCCAGACCCGCACGTGTGCACGTCAACCCCCTCCGACCCCCGGGCTCCCGCACTGTCCCAAACCCCGCGGTGCCCTGGCCCGCCCGGGGCTCCCATTGTCCCGACCCCCCCGGTTCCCCGGCCCACCCAAGCACCCCACTGCCCCGATCCCGCCCCGGTTCCCCCCGGACCGTCGTCGCCGGTTCCCGCCATGGCCCCGCGGGTGTTCCGCGCGCAGCCCCCGCCGCTGACAGTCACGTGACGCCCGCCAGCCCCCATGTAAATAAAACCACCGGCACCGGCCGCCGGTCTCTTAAAGGGGCTCTGGCTCCGCCCGCTGGGGCCCGCGAGCCGCAGCTCGCCCGGCCGCGGGGGCGGCGGCCCCGCCGCGTTGCCTCTTTAAGCGGCGCCTACGTGCGGCGCGCGAGCAAGCGTCGGCTGCGGCGCGTGCAGACCCGCACGGAGCCGGCCCGGCCCCGCCTCCCCCCGCTGGCCCCGCCCATCTACCCCGCTGGCCCCGCCCCTCGCCCCGGTGCCCGCACAGCCCGAGCCGCGCCGGACGCTGCCGCCGTTTATTTTCGCCGCCAGGGGGCGCCCCCGCCCCGCCCGTCCCGTCACGCCCGCCCGCGCGGAGCCCGCGCGCTCCCGGTGCCACCGGCCCGGCCCGGCCCGGTTCGGCTCGGGGCTCCGGTCAGGGGTTGCCACCGGCCCGGTCCGACCCGCTCAGGGGCTGCCGCCGGCCCTTGCCGCGCCGTGTTTCTCAGCGAACCGCCTGCGGGAGAGAGCGCCCTCAGACACCGCGGGGCTGGGAGCGCCCTCGGGCCCACCCCAAACCCACCCCGGGATCGACCGCCTGCGGGGCCAGGAAGCAGCTCCGAGGGACCGGGACCCGGACACTCCCTGGCTGCACGCTGCTCTGGCCACACCCGTTTCATTACACGGGAAACGGGTGATGGCAGCAGGAACTGCTGTGGGAGGCGCAGTCCCTGCTGGGGACAATCCCGATGCCAGGGCTGCCCACAGCAGCTCACGGTCCTCCAGGACCACCCACGGGAGTTCCCGTGCCCCAGCAGATCCCAGCCAGGTCTCCCAGTCAGTTTCCCAACAGGATGGTTCCCTCAGCACCATCCCAACAAGCCCAGGCATAAATCAACTTCCCCTCAGACACATCCTCAATTTTCTGCATCTTCCTAAACCAAGACCCACACACCAGAACCGGCCTCTTGTCCCAGGATTTTGTCTCATGAAAACCCTGTACAGAGATCAAACTCACTCCCTGTGCCCTCACACCTAGCAGGATTAACAGTGCCCACACTGAGGGTGCCACTGCGACCCCCGAGAAACCCACGTGGGCTCCTGTCAGCCAGACATGAGTTACACTGGAGAGCCCAGTGCCTGGGGCACCTCGGGTGCTGCTGGGGCCGGGATCTGAGGGCTTGGGCAGGGGCAGATTTTGTGTGGCTCTGGAATGGGGAGCTGTGGGGGGCTCTCACCTCCTGGCATAGTCGTACAAGGCTCGTTTCCTCTCCTGCAAGGACATGTGACGCTCCACGGGGGACTTTGCAAACTGCTTTGTAGCCGGCTAGAAGAGACATGAGACAGATGAAACCTCCACGATGGCTCTGGAAGGACCTGGCATGCCAGGCTGGTGCTCCCTGCCCCTGGCTAGCCCTGAACACGAGCCACCAGAGCAGGCAGACACAACCCCAAAGTACCTTGGAAGGAGGCGCAGCCACAGAGCCCTGGATGCCAGAAGCAGCTGCAGCCTGGGAGGTAGACGGGGCAGGCAGGTCTCCAGCCTCTTTACTCTCAGGGAAGAAGGGAACTCTCCCCTCCAGCAAGTTGGCAATGGTGGTGTCCACGCAGTTGGTTTGGACTGCAGGGACAAAGGGACCCGTTAGAGATCAGGACACTCCATCCTGGCTGCCAATGTGTTCCAGTTTCTTCTTCCAGACCACTTCCCACTGCCACCCCGGTCCCTGCTCACCCAGGTCTGTCCTGATGACCTCCAAGGGCACGTGGGGCAGCACCTCCTTGACCTGCTGTGCCATGGCCATGACCCCCATGTCCTCGGGGGCACCCCCAGGCAGGCTGGGGGGCACCCTGGGCCGGGCTGCCGGGCGCTGGCTCAAGGCTGCAGGAGAAAGGACAGTGGGCACAGAGTGAGGGGCTAAAAGTGGGCAGTCTACATTTGATTCAAGAGCATGTCTGGAGGCTTTCAAAAATTTGCTTGGAATGTTGAAAGACTTCAAGTTAAATAATAAAATAGAAATCAAGATCGTTCTGTAATACAGAATTCATACTGTTAATACAGTGGTTTTGAAATTAAATACAGAAACTAAATTTGAGCTTTAAAAATTGAACTGATAGAGAATAGCTATATATACAAAGGAAATTTTGGCTCGAATTAAATTTTACAATTCAAATGATGGTCTTAGAAACTGTCCTGATTTGTGTTTATAAAGAATTTCATTCATAATTTGAAAAATGTAAACTAGAAAGGTATTACAATTTGGTTTGAAGGGAAAGCTACAATACTGATAATACTGCTCTCTCTGAGAGCAGAGGTGCCCCAAAAGCAGAGCCCAGGCTGAGGTTCTGTAGCCAGGACACCCCAGGACCCCCACCTGGGGCAAAGGGCAGCCGTGCCGTGTGCCTCAGCCTCTTCATGTGCTCGGTCCTGTCGGCAGCGGTGATCCGTGTGGATACCACACCCAGCTCCATGGCCAAGAGCTGTGGGAAGCAAGAGTCACACATAAAAACACACAGCACACGCAGCCCAGGCAGCCCCTCACGCTGGGGAGCACGTCAGGGGTACATGGAGCCATGGTGAGGGCAAGAGGGCTGGGAACTGATTTCTCCAGGGGGTTGCAGAGAGCACAAGAAGGACCAGGAATTGCAGTATCATCCTGCCAAAATAGGCTGACAAGGAGATAAGAGATGTCTGGAGCTGTGAAGTACCCAAACTCCTTTGTTTGACTTGTGAGTTTATAAAAAGGGGGTGAAAGATTGAACTCCATAGGAAGAGCCCTGACAACTGCAGAAAGGCTCAATGTGGGGTGGCAAATAAGCCATGAAATAACTGAGCTCTTGCAAGTGGCAATAAATACGTACCAGAGCTCCCATCACACAAACACATCCAGAAATGCCCTCTGCAACTCTGCCTGCACCCCACTCTGCCCTGTGCCCACCCCAAAGGGCAGCAGCCCTACACATCCCTCTCCCACACCACCTTCCTACCTCCTGAACTCGGAGCGCAAAGTCCTCAACCCGCTCGTCCGCTCGTCTGGGGACAGACGGCATCCACCTGAGAGGGGCAACAGCACATGGAGCCAGCCCTGCAGGCAGCAGCCCCTGGGGACACCCTGCCAGGGGCAGCCATGCCCCCTGCTCACCCCACAGAGCACCAAACCCCAGCACCCACTCCCAAAGCCAGAACTGGCTCACTGGAGCTGTTAGCTCTCAAGTGTAACACGAGGGATGTGCAGCTCCCAGAAAGGCCTTAATGAGGATCCTTGGTCATTTACATGGGAGTAGAAAACAGGTCACCCAGAATTCAGACAGACAGAACCAGGGAAAGGCTTTCCTTTGCTGAAATACACCAAGCCCTACATTTGATTCCCAGTCCCTTCCACTGCCCTCATTACAGCAAAGCTACTCAGCCAGCTGGGCTCAGCCAGGCCCTGGGCAGGGGTCTGGATCACCCCTGCACCATCCCACTCCCAAGGGATTGTAGGGACAGACAGAGACACCAGGGGCCAGAACTGTTGGGCTGAGCACCCCTGGAGAGAATCACTGCAGACCAGCTTCAAAAATCCACCTGGAAACCTGAACTAAACACCTGGAGAGACTGAGACTCCTTCTCCAACAAGAACCAGGAAATCTCTCCACATCAGGAGCTGGACATGGCCATGCCCAGGTGGTGCTGAGCCCAGCCCTGCTGAGGTACCCAGGGAGGGAACTCACTGCCACGGTGACACCACAGCCCTGCCCACCCTCAACCCTGCCCCAAACGGAAGAGAGAGACGTAGTACCTTACTTGATAAACTGTGAAGGGAACAAAGAAGGTCCAGAGCAGCTCTGTGATCCAGGAGGAGTCAGCCACACTCTGGGGAAGAGAGCACAGTGAGATCCCAGCCATGGAACAGGAGCTGGTTCAGGTTCCACTGGGGAGGGAGGTGTGCAGAGCACACCTGAGCTGTGGCTGGAGGATTGGGAAAGTGGGAACAGCAAAGCCAGTGCAAGCCCCAGGGCAGCTTCACCCTCATTAGTCATCACCAGTTTTCACTGCTCCCAGTGAAAACTTTCCTCCCATTAAGACACCAGCAAGACTTTCCCTCAGTATCCCCACATTCCCTACTAATCTGTGCCTTCAGAAGGCCAAGAAAATGCCAGAAAACCTACAAATGCTGCCTCAGAACCACGAACAATCCTCCCTCATTCTGGTGGCAACAGCATCTCTGTGATGTCCCAACTCCTGCAAGCTCTCCCAGGGAAGAGGACAAGAGGAAACAGCCTCAGGTTGTGCAAGGAGTTGGATATTGGGAAAATTCCTCCACAGGCTCAGAGGCATTTCCCAACCCAAATGATTCTGTGATTCTCAGACAGGCTCATGCCTGGATTATCCCACAGCCTTGGAAGACGAGCTGAACAAGAAAAGAGCCACAAAAGCCCAGCCATGAGGGGAACAGAGAAGCCAGATCTGGATAAACAGAACCTCAGTACCCTACACCCAAATGCCTGGAGTGATGCCCACAGCCAGATTTCAGTTACTGCCTGTGCCACAGAACAACACCCTCCTGCAATATTCCAAACAATTGGAGCTGGAGAAAATTCTTTCTTAACCCCAAATTTGGTGTTTGACCAACCCAGTGCCTAATATACATTATAAAATTATATAAGAAAACTTTCTATAAAACACCAATTGAACCATTCAAAATATCACATATCTAATCCTTCCAGTTTCTGATGGTTTAAAATTACCCCAGAAATCCACCAGGATTTACTCAGCCAATGTGCAGGAAGCACAAAGTCTTGTTCAGACTCTAGAGGTAAAATCTGAGCCAAGAAGTGACTGTAACCAGCACCTCCACACAGACCTGCTGCTCTCCCTGACATTCAAGAGGGAAGGGATGCACAGACAGACACACAACTCCAAGGAACCAAACCCATAAAAGCATAAGATATTCCTTATAAACTGTCCAGAACAAAAAAATCTCTCCCACTTCTCTGGAGGAGTCATTCAAAACATAACTTATCCTCATTGCTAGAAAACTGCACCTCCACCCACGCTTTGTGGCCTGCCTCAACTTTGTCTCAGCACCCCTGGCCTGGCAGAGGTTAACAAAACTCTGCTAAATATTCCTGCAGTTGCCATCCCTGCACACATCCAGGTGACTCCTCACCCTCCCAGGGGTTTCTTTGCTGTGCCCACAGAAACACCAGACCCACGAGTGACAGCCATGACTGGCAGCTCTCTGTGGTCACCAGATCATAAATAATCAATATCAAAAATACCAAATTCAACAAAGCCTCACTGAGAGCAGTTTCCCTGCAATGCCTTCAGCAGCGAGGCCATTGCCCTGGTGAACTTTATCCCTTGTGTGGGGCTGTTCCTGCACCATGTGCTGTCTGTGCCTGGGGCACCAGCTCAGGAGCCTCCAGAGCCCTGCATGACCTTTGGCACAAGGACTGACAGCAGGGAACTCACTGCCCTGGCCATGGAAGCCAGAGGCACAGTGACAGCCAGCTGGGCCACCAAACATCTGCCACACTGGCCAGTGTAACCAGGAGAATCCTGACTGGCCAAGCTCCTGGGAAAGGCACTGGGAACAGTGCTAGCCCTGAGCAGCTGGTTCCAGGGGGCCAGGACACGAGGCCACACCACAAAGCAGGAGCAGAAAGAAAAGCTGTGGCCACCCCACACTTGTCCCTGTGCCCAGCACTCACCACAGCCACCAACGGCCTCCGGACCTGCAGGGCAACGGGATGGACCTCATCCAGGATGGAGAAGGGCCAGGAGCTGGAAGGGAAGAGTCCTGCAGTGAATGATCCCAGAGCCACCTCACGCCATTCTGTCACCATTGCCAGCCACCCTGCTGCAGGAATTCCCTCTCCCCTGCTGTGGGAACTCCCACTCCCTCACCTGAAGCGGAGCAGCCCGGCCCTGCCGTTGGTGGCTGCCTCCTCTGGGAAGAGCAGCAGTGGGGGGTTCCCCTGGTGGGCTGAGTATTCCTTCAGGGAATCCACCAGCTCTGCACGGCTGCCGCTCACTCCCAGCTCCATGAACCCCCGGGACCAGCAGATGAACCCTGGGGCACCGCTCAGGGCAGGCTGCAGGAGAACAGGAGTGAGGAGGAAACACAAACTCCAGCCCCAGTTCCACAGGAAATGATTCCAAATCATCAGTTCAGACTGTGCCCTGCCTGCCAGACACAGCACTCCCTGTGTCCCAGTGTTCTCTCCAGCAGTCCCTGACACACTTGGCAGGACACACACTGCTGCCAGGAGTTCCCCCTCTCCAGGCCAGGGGTAAATCAGTGGCTGTGCAGGACACAGGAGCCATCCAGAGCCTGCTGACTCAGGAACTCCACGCACAAAGAGTTTTACAGGAGAGCAGGGACAGCTCAGAACTACCCAAGCACCACCAACATGCAGATCCCTCAGCACCCTGCATGCACCCCAAAAACTGCCCACCCACTGCTGGGGGAAACCCCACAAGCAGCCCTGCCCCCTTATCCAAAAGGCCAGAGAAGGAAGTGGCTGATGAGATCTGTCTACTCTTCCACCAAAATCAACCCCCACTGTAACAATTCCTGCTGCTCCTCACCCTGCTCCATTTTTCATGCAGAGCCCAAGAGTGACACTCAGCCACAGAAAACACCTCAAGGTTAACACCCTGAGTTAATAAATCAGATCTGGAGATGAAACCTTCCAGGATCTGAGAGAGCCTAGAGGGAAGCTGGAGAGGGAATCTGCGTCAGCAACTGGAGCAACAGGGACAAGGATTAATGGGTACAACTGAAAGAGGAGAAATTTAGGCTGGGTATTAGGAAGAAATTTTTGGGTGTAAGAGGGGTAAGGTTGCCCTCTGTATCCCTGGAAGTGTCCAAGGCCAGGCTGGATGAGGCTTGGAGCCCCTTGGGCTGGTAGAAGGTGTCCCTGCCCATGGCAGGGGGTGGCACTGAGCGGGCTTTAAGCCGCCTTCCACTGTGACCACTGCAACACCAATGGGGCCGAGCTGCCCGTGCCCCGCCCTCGGGGAGGAGCCCCGGCCGTGCCCTCACCGTGTTGCAGGAGGTGAGCAGGCTGATGACATTGTGGTCGAAGGGGGTGACGTGGTTGGCAATGAAGACCCTGGAGCCAGCCCCGCGCAGCCGAGGGTCGCTCTGCCGCACCAGCAGCCCCAGCACGGAGCACATCACACGGACAATAAACCTGCCAGGGAAACAAGGATCTTCCTCAAGTCCTGCCGCCCAAAACACTGCTAGGTGACACGTCCAACAGGCAAAAGAACACGGGAATTCTGGCGGCTGGACAAACGACACCGGGACCAAATGGAAATGACACATCTGGAGCAGTAATTGGTGTGGGGCTGGGACTGGGATGAGGTCAGCAAGTACCCCCAGAACTCCTGAGCAGCACACCAGCCTGATCCACGTGCTACACACCAGTCCCTGAGCCCTGCAGAGGTGGCTGCCAGCTCCGGGCTTGGCACAGCAAGCACCTCCAAGGCTCCTGAAGATAAGGAGCCCCGAAGGCACAGCTCCCCGCAGATCCTTCCCTGAGCCAAGCCGCCACGCCCAGGGGCCAGGGCGGCCCTGCCAGCCCGCGCCCACCCCGGGCAGCAGCCGGAGCCCCTCGGGCCACTCACCGGCGCACGACGCTGTCGGGCAGGGCGCAGCTGACCAGGAACACGTGGACGCCGATGAAGACGCGCAGGACGAGCAGGCAGAGCCCCACGGGGGCGTAGAGCAGCAGGGCCAGCAGCAGGAACCCATCGGTCGGGAAGCTGCGGGGGCACAGAGCGGCCGGGGCCGCTTGAGCGTGACCGGGACGATCCCCGGGACCCGCCCTGCGGCCGTCGCTCCCCCCAGCAAGTCTCCAGACCCACTTCGGGCACACCCCGAACCCTCCCCGGTCCCCTCACGGATCACCCCGACCTTCCCCACGGGGATTTCGTGAGACACCGCCGTCTTCCGCTGGCCCCGCGACCCCCGCGCAGGGTTCACGCAGTTCTCGCGCGGCTCCCCCGGGAGTCCCCGCCGCACGGGCCCCGCGCGGGCGCTCACCGGTGCGAGTCGAAGAGCCGCTCGGGGCTCGGGGCCGCGGGCGGCTCCATCCCCGCCGCGCCGGCGCCTCACAGCCACCCCGCACCCGCCGCCATCTTGCCCGCGGCCGCGCGCCCGGCCCGCGCGGGGCACGCTGGGAGCGCGCCGCCTTCCGGGCCCGCACCGCGCCGCCGCAGCGCTCTCGCCCCGGCCGCGACCCTCGGCGGCTCCGGTGGACTCGGTGAGCCGCTCTGACGATGGGGCTGTTCTGCTCCGCTGTCATGCGGGTTATCGGCAGATCTCACGGACGGCGGGACCGTAGCTCCCAGCGGGACTACAACTCCCAGCGCACCCTGCGGCAGAACACGCTGCTGGCAGGCCCCTCCTCGGGAACTACAACTCCCGGCGTGCTCCGCGGTGGAGGAAAGCTTCGGGCAGACTCCAGCTCAGGACTACAACTCCCGTAGTGCCCCGCGGCTTGGCCCTGCCCCGGCGGGGCGCGGTTTCCACTCGGCAGCATGGCGGCAGCGGCGCGGAGAGTGCGGATCCGGTGGATCCCGGTGCCACCGGCGGTACAGGGCTGGTGCCGAGCACTGACCGGCACCGCTGAGCCGCCGCCGCCGCCGCCTCCTCCCCCTCCTTCCCATTCTCCACCGCCCTCCGCCCGGGGCCGGTCTCTGGCGGCGGCGGTGGGCGCCGGGGCGGCGGCGCTGGTGCTGCTGTGGGCCCGGGAGCGCCGCCGGCCGCCGCTGAGCGCCGCCGTGCCCGCCCCGCCGCCCGCCCCTCCGCCCAGCTCCCCCCGCGCCGCCTTCAACTTCATCGCCGACGTGGTGGAGAAAACGGCGCCCGCGCTGGTCTACGTGGAGATCGTGGGCAGGTACCGGCACCGGGAGCTCCCCGGGAAGGATTTCCCTCCTCTCTGCGCAGTGTGGCCCCGGCACCTCCGCAGGGCTCCCACAAGTGCCTCGGGAGGCACCGACACGTGGCTGCCACACGTCGCTGCCTCTTCCATGTCCTCCGGGGCCGTGTGGTGAAGTTGCCTTCCAGGTTGCCTCGTTACTCTGCCTGGGAGCAGCACTTGACATTTCCCTTTGTGCTCTCTAATTAATGTTCTCACCATCCAATGCCTCTGGCCCCTCGGAGCGCCTCTGTGCAGCAGCTCTGCCCTCCAGCTGGGTGACTGCTGCTTCCAGCTTGGTGTCACCTATGTGCAGTGTCACCTTCTGTGGCTCACAGCTGGTGCTGCTCCTTCTCTGGGTTCCTGACCCGCACTGGCAATAATTCACCACCAGCTGGGCTTTGGCCTTGCTGGTCCATCCCCATTTCCATTCACTTCACCTGACTACCGAGCAGAAGTTGTGGCGATTGACCAGGGCCCAGAGTTGTGAGTCTGCTGCTGCTATCAGAAAATGTTCCTGTGGCCTCTGAGGTATTTGTTACGTGCTCCAAGGCTGGGCTCTGTGTGTTCTGCACAGGTCACAGGCCCTCCTGCTGCTGTGTGCTTCTATTCCTGGTAGGATTATACCTTTGTAGCTGTGCACGAGCTCTGTATTCCTGCTGTTTGTGCAGATTGTTTGTGCAGACTTGGGACAGGGAAGGATTTCCCCATTGTGCCATTGCCTGTGCACCCTCCCTGCTCCCTGCCTGACCCACACCCTCCTTGCAGACACCCCTTCCTGGGCCGGGAGGTGCCCATCTCCAATGGCTCAGGTTTCCTGGTGTCCCCGGACGGGCTGATCGTCACCAACGCGCACGTGGTGGCGAACCGGCGGCGCGTGCGGGTGAAGCTGGCCAGCGGCGAGATGTACGACGCCGTGGTGCAGGACGTGGACCAGGTGGCAGACATTGCCACCATCAAGATCAAGCCCAAGGTGGGTGTTGTGGGGACACCGGGAGGCGGGGACGTTCCCTTTGCCCCGCTGATTGTCCCGCTCCCCGCAGCACCCGCTGCCCACGCTGCCGCTGGGCCGCTCGGCCGAGGTGAGGCAGGGCGAGTTTGTGGTGGCCATGGGCAGCCCCTTTGCCCTGCAGAACACCATCACCTCGGGCATCGTCAGCTCGGCGCAGCGCGGCAGCCGCGAGCTGGGGCTGGCTGCCAGCGACATGGAGTACATCCAGACCGACGCCGCCATCGACGTAAGGGACGTGGGGACTGGCAGGGAGGGAGGAGGGGCTCACACAGAGCACGGGAGTTCTGGCTGGTCACCCTGGGATCGGCCTCAGGATGGGGCTGTCGTGGTCTGCTCACACTCTCTCTCTCCTCTCCTGCAGTTTGGGAACTCTGGGGGCCCCCTCGTCAACCTGGTGAGTTTTGCTGCTTGTCCCCTTGCTGGCTGGGATGTGCTGTGTGCTTTGTGCCTCTCTGTGGGAAGCTTCCTGGAGGGAGGAGGGAGAGGAGGGCTAAGCCTGGCATGCAAACCCTGTGCAGTATCTGAGGCAGCTGGAGCTGATGAGGTCTGGTGGGGCAGGGCAGAGCCAGGGACTGCACGGACTCATCCCACAGACTCAGCCCCTGGGTCCTGCCCAGCCTCAGCAGCCTGGGAGGGGCTGGGCACACGGACCAGGTCCCAGGCTGGTGAGTAGCTCCTCTGCTCTCGACAGTGATCCAGGCTGGGTATCCCAGTGCCCTTTCCCTGCAGGATGGCGAGGTGATTGGTGTGAACACCATGAAGGTGACATCAGGCATCTCCTTTGCCATCCCCTCCGACCGGCTGCGGAAGTTCCTGCAGAAGGAGGAGCAGCGCAAGAGTGAGTGGGGACCTCCCTGCTCGGGTTTTGGGGGAGGAGGATGAGAGAGGGAAACTTTAGCACAGCTGGGCTCTGGGTCCTGCTTCCCAGGAAAGGCAAGGAGAGTAGGAGAAGTCTTTGGGTGCCACAGGAAAGCTGTGCTGCTGCTGCCTTGCCCTGTCTGGCTCTCCTGTGGTACTGGGGAGGGACATTCTCTGTCAAAAATTTGACAAGCCAGGGAAGCCAAGTCACAGTGCAAAACACATCAACTGGAATGGTCTCGCTGGTGCTGGGAACTGAGCTGTAGGGGTTTGGAATGGCTCTGGATGCTGCCTGCCCTGAGGGCTGTGAGGGCTCAGCCCAGCACTGTTCTGAGCATGTCTCTGTTTCCCAGCCATGACATTCCATGTCCTTTCCTTCCACAGGCTCTTGGTTTGGCAATGCGAGACAAAGCGCCGGTACATCGGGGTGATGATGCTGACCCTCACTCCCAGGTACCTGTCCTGAGGTCAGGGGATAGCAGGGATCTGATGGGATCTTCCCAGCTAACTGAGGGTGCCTGGTTTTGGGAGGATGGTCTCCACAGCTTAAGCTTTCACTCTCAGATCTCTTTGTGCTTGTGTTATGGTTAGATTCCCGGCTGGCTCAGAAGTAAATTTGAATCTTGCAAGTTTCTAGAGTGGTAGCAGACGCTGGCAGCAGATAAAAAGTGCTGTCCCTGACAGGAGGGGGAGCCAGGTGGGGGTCAGGCTCTGCTCCAGGGAACAGAACTAGAGGAAACTGCCTCAGGTTGTGCCAGGAGAGGTTGAGGTTGAATATTGGGAAAATTCCTTCTTGGAAAGGGCTCTCCAGCCCTGGCACATCTGCCTAGGACCATGATGGAGTCCCCATCCTTGGGGGAATTTAACAGCTGTGTGGATGTGGCACTTGGGGACATGGTCAGTGGTGGCCTTGGCAGAGCTGGGGGAGTGTTTGGACTTGATCTTAACAAGTCTTTTCCAACCCAAACAATTCTGTGCAATGTCAGCAAGCAGGACCTGTGCTCTCACCTCTGGGAGCAGTTCTCAAGGACAACACCTGCTCTGGTTCTTTGGCTCTTGCAACCACATTTAAGGGACCTTCAGCTGCCTCGTGGGGTGGTGTTGTGCCGTGCTGGGCAAACACCTTTTGGGAGTGTGCTCTGCCCTGCTCAAGGTGTGGTGAGTTCCCCAGTGCCCAGCAGATGGTGCTGGTACCCGGCAGAACCCGAGGGATGTGGGAGGCCAGCCCAGCCTCCTCCTGCTTCCCTGGCCACGCTTGCAGGCACCGGCTCTGTCAGGAAGCAGCGTGAAATTCCTCGGACACAGCTCCTGGGATGTGGGTCCAGCTTCCTTCCACACAGCCCCCAGCCAGTCCAGAGAAACCACCTGACTGCCAGGCTTGTTTGTGCCCAGCAGGAAGGGCTCCCAACAAGGGATTGCTTGCCTTGGAATCGGGTGACTGCCCTGAACACCCTGAACCTTTCCATCTGAAAACCTTTCCCTGGCACCGGAAGGAGAAGCTCTGTGTTGGGCACAGGCTCAGGCACAGACCCTGTTGTTCTGGCCAGATAAGAGGCAGTGGGCACAGAGATGTGTGTGCCCACATGAAATCCCTTTTTTTACTGTGAGGAGGGTGCTCAGAGCCTGGCACATATTGCCTGGAGATCCTCAAAACCCAGCTGGACACAGTCCAGAGCAGCCTGCCCTGACTGAGCCTGCTGTGATGAACTTGAGAGGCCTCTTGCCACCTTTGCTGTGTGAAACTGGGAAGGGATGGCAGCTTGCACTGGGCAGTGGGACAGCACAGTAGAGTTCAGCACGGATCACAGCCACGTGGGAAGCCCTGACTGGCTGAGCAGGGACTTGACAAGAGCAGAGCTGAGCAGGGACTGAGTGTGTGGGTCTGCAGGGACTGGAGCTTATGCAGTGTTTGAGGGAAGAATGCTGTCACTGGAGAGATCCAGCTGGAGTGCTGCATCCACTTCTGGATTTGATTCAAGACGGGTGAGGAGCAATTGGGGAGAGTCCAAAGAGGAGCTGTGAGAGATCCAGAGTTTAAATTTGGTTTAGAAATCCTCAAATCTGTGGGAAAGTTGGAGAAACTGTGATTGTTTAGTCTCCAGATCAGGAGGAGAGCTCTGCTGACACGTCTGGCAGGAAGAGGGGCACAGCCTGTTATGTGTATCCTGCCCACTTAGGGCAGAGAAGTGAAACCACAGCAGGGGAGGGGCGGGTCTGACCCCGAGAAGGCTGATGTGACATGGGGATATGCATCACCACAGCTGTGATCCAGCTGCTCCACGGGTTTCCAGCTCTCCCTGGTGATTCTCATCCTCTCGTTTTTGCAGGAGGATGGCAGTGTTTGGGGCTGGCAGCTGTAGCTCATGCTCAGCAGGGTACAGGGACACAGGAGGGGAGGTTCTGTGCCTGGTCTCTAAGCCTGTGCAGCTGCAGGGAGTGGAGTGGGAGCCCTGCTCTGCCTCCAGCTCCATCCCTGATGCTGATACTCACTCTGCAGCATCCTGGCAGAGCTGAAGCTGCGTGACCCCACCTTTCCCGACATCTCCTACGGCGTGCTGATCCACAAGGTGATCATCGGCTCCCCAGCACACCAGTAAGTGCTGCCCTGTGCCTCAGGGGTGTGTGTGGGGTGACCTTTTCCCAGGCTGGGTGCCTTGCTGGCCAAGTACCGCTGTGGCTGTAGAACCCCTGGTGCCACAGCGCGGAGGACGATGACGCTGTGCCTGCCTCGCCCTCTGTGCGCTCCATCCGCGCTCTCCCCGCAGGGCAGGGCTGAAGGCCGGGGACGTGGTGCTGGAGATCAACGGGGCGGTGTCGCGGCGCGCTGAGGACGTGTACGAGGCGGTGCGGACGCAGCAGAGCCTGGCGCTGCTGGTGCGGCGCGGCTACGACACCCTGCTGGTCAGCGTCGTGCCCGAGGTCACCGAGTAGCACAGGCCCCCCGGAGCCGAGGGCAGGACTGAGATGTGTCCATGCTGGCCAGGCAGGGCTGGAAGGGGCCAGGAGAGGGGCCTGGGTGTGGGTGACTCGTGCTGCAGCCGTTCCCCTCTGTACTCCAATAAAGCACTTTTCTAGCGGCCCCCGGGGCCGTGTTGCCTCCTTCCCATGGCAGCAGCAGTTGCCTGGTGGAGGCTGGGTTGTGTGGGACCCTGCTCCCCCTGTCAGTGACCACGTGAGACCCTGCAGCTGGGGAGGAGCTTGCTGTGCCTCCAGAGACCTTATCAGTGTTCGTGGTGTCCTGTCACCTGCTTGGTACCCGCCTGGGCTGGGATCTGACTGCTCTCGGTATCTGGCAGGCAGCTGTCGAGCCATGGATTGTGTGGCCCCTCTGTGGGGTGGGTCTGGGACCAGCATTACCTTTGGAGTTGCAGCAGTGCTGGTTGCCACGGCCATCGGGTCACATCCCTTCAGCTGGCAGCTCTGTGACTGCTCCAAGCCCTGTGTCCACATCCCTTCCCAGGCAGTGATGAAATTGGTGTCAGTGCTGGACTCGCAGCATCTCCTGGCCCTGATGTCCGGCAGGGCTGAGGACGGGAGCCCAGCCGGGCTCTGCCTGTCCCGCCCCCAGCTCAGCTCCCACACACACCCGGCCCCTGGGGACAGCTGCGGGGAAGGAGCAGCTCCGGCTGTTCCTCGCCTTCCTGGAAGAGCGGCTGGAGCGGGAGCAGCGGCGGGGGCAGCCCGGAGGAATGCGGCTGCGGGGCCGGGCCCTGCCCGCGACGGCGCTCCCCAGCCCCGGCCTGTTGCTTTAGGGACGTGAAAGCAGCCCAGCTCCTCAGGGGCGCTGTGGCGCGGGGCGGCTCCGCCCTGAGAACAGGCCTCCTTTCAGCAGCCGGAGGAATTCGCAGCCCCGGCCAGCGCCGCCGGCCCGGGGGAAATGGCGGCGTGTCTGGCATAGCAGCTCCGGCCGCGCTGACCGCAGCGCGTTCCAGCTCCGAGCCAAGGCCTTCCTCCTCCTCCTCCTCCTCGCAGCCTGGGCTCCCCGCAGTGGGGAAGGGGATGGTGGGGTCAGAGCACCCAGCTGAGGGGTGAGAGCTGGGCTGTGCCTCGGGTCACATCGTGTTCCTGCTCCCTCACGAGTCGAGGCAGCTCCTCTCTGCTGTGAGACCTCAGGGTCACAGCCCCAGGATGGAAATTCTGCTCAGTAACATTTGCCCTGGGTCTGGTGAAGGGGAACCAGCTCTTCACCACATCCCTGCTCATCACTTCCCCCCTACACAGTGCTGTGGGGCTCGTGCTGCTCCCTTCCTCTCACCCTTACCCAGAGGAGCAGCCCTGGCTGAGGAGGTGCTGGGGCTGGTGTGGGTGAGGCATTGCAGGGGATGCTCCCACACTGTGCCAGAGTGTGGCCACCAGCCCTGCAGCATGAACCACCCACCTGCTCCTGCCAGGCTCCTCATCCCAACCCAGAGACGTGCCAGCAGCCATCGGGAAATAGAACTTACAACTTTATAGAAGAAATAAAATTACAACTGAGAGATGGGGTAGGAGCCACCCCGGGCAGCACTGTGGGCAGAGACACCTGCACCATCCCTGGGGGACCAGGGGCTCCTGGGGCCCTGTGTGGGTGGTGGGCCAGCTGAGGGGGTGAGCTGTGGGGTGAGGGAACCAGGGCTGAAGGGGGGAGTGGGATGGGAGAGATGGAGCGGTGGGGGGTGCAGGACCTCCCGGACCGTACCCGTTTGCCACAGCCCAGGGGATGTGGCCACCATCTTCTGGCCAGTGGTTGGGGTGGCAGCCCCAGGCTGGGAGGTGCAGGTGCCTCCAGCACCAGCCCCCCCCGAGGTGGGGAAGGGCAGCTGGTGGTGAGTCCTGGGCAGTCCCCGGCAGGACACAGTGGCAGCAGCACTGGGCATCAGGCCTCCCTGCCGGTCTCCCAGCAGCTTCCTCCCACCCATATGGGGTGAGGGAGGGAGATGCCTGTCTCCCCAGGCCCAGGGCACTATGAAATCTGGTTGTTGAGCTGACCTGGGTACTGCTCAAACCGCTTGTTGGCCTCCTCGCTCAGTGCATCTCCTGCGGGGAGAGGGCAGGGGCTGTCAGCTCTGGTGCAGAGCATCCCCTGCCCTGCCAGCACCTTCCACTGTAGCTGCCCCCAGCACCACCATCCCAGCCCATCCTCATGCTCATGGCTTCCTGCAGCCCTGTCTCTGCCCTCCTCCCTCACCCCTGCGCCGTGCCCTGGCTCTTACCAGATGTGGCAGCTGTGCACCCAGATGCGGTGCCCGTCGTACTTGCAGTTGCACTTCATGGCATTGTTGGTGAAGTCACTTTCTGCCACCTCGAAATTGGGGTTGATCACGACCTGTGGGGCACTGACAATGAGACCCCTGCCCCAGCCCCACAGGGTGTGTTTCCCCAGCTGTGGTGGGTGTGCTGGAGAGCTCCAAGGAGCTGGTGGCTGCTGATATGATGGGGTGGTTCTGTCCCTCTGCACCATATGCCCATGAGCAGTGCTGCTCAGAGTTGGAAAACCCATGTGGCAGCGTGTCTGAGCAACCCAGAACATGTGTGGGCACAAGGACAATGCCAGCACACCCACCAGCCCCACTGAGCTCCCATGGGAGAGAGGGATGGGTGGCTGAAGTGTGTGGAGGGCTGAGGTGCAGGGACAGAGGCTGGGAGCGTGGCAGGAGGGGCTGGGGAGGGTCAGGTGCAGCACCTGCAGGATGTAGTTGCCTGGCTTGACATCAGTGATGTCGATCCACTGGCAGTCGATGTCGTGCCGGTACAGGTCCCAGCAGCCCACGGTGATGCCCTGCTCCCCAAAGTTGGCACACTCGTACCTCTTGGCCACGTCTGCAGGCAGGAGGAGACACAGCTTGTCCCTGCTGAGACCCCAGCCTGTCCCCTTGATGGGGACACAGGCAGGGACGGTGCTGCAGGGCCCCATGTTGCTCACCTTCCTCGCACTCAGTATCCTCCAGGCAGAAGCTGGCCTTGTGTCCCTCGGCCACCTTGGTGCCATTGGGGGTCAGGATGTCGTAGTGAGTGAAGATATCCATGCTGTGGTAGTGCCTGTGGGAGAGAGCCAGCACCCTGCCCTGCATCAGCCCCCTGCCACCAGGCATGTCCCCACAGCCCCTGCTCTGAGGTGGCAGCGCTGTGATGTTGGGCAGAGCTGCGTCCTGCCCTGGAAGGGGACACAGCTGTCCCCAGCCAGCTGGCTCAGGCAAGTAGAGGGGCTCAGCTGCAGGGCACAGCCTGCAGCTTCATCCCTGCCCTCCTGGAGACCCCAGCCCCAACACTGCTCATCCATGAGCCAACTGGACCCTGGGCAGCAGACTGGGGCTATCCAGTGTCACCATAACCCAGGGCCACTCTTATCTAGCATAACCCTCACTCAGTGTGATACTTGCACAGTGTCACTCTCTTTCAGTGTCCACCCTGCCCAGTGCTGCCCTCACCCAGCCCACTGCAGCACACCCTCTCCCCACGCTGCCCCCCAGCCCCACCTGCCCCCTGCCCCCACGCACCGGTGGCACTCGTGCCAGACCCAGGAGTGGCGGCCGGCCTTGGGGCGGAAGTCGGCGCGGCCGCGGTTGTGGATCTGGGAGGAGAAGCGCAGCAGGCGGCGGTGGCCGTAGGGCCAGTTGGCCAGGCGGGCCGAGCTGGCCAGGCAGTTCTCCTCGGCGGCGCAGTACAGCATGTGCAGCGGCCGGTCCTCGATGTAGGCCGTCTCCTGCACCAGCGGCGCGTGCAGCAGCAGGTCAGAGGCAGCTGGGGACAGGCGGCTGCTCAGGGCCGGGCCCTGCTCCCGGCAGAGAGGGGGGCACGGGGCAGCGCCCAGTGCTGGCGGGGCTGGGCCAGCCAGGGGGGAACTGTGTCCTCCCCGATGGCTGGGCACTGGCTGACCCCGACCTCCATCTGCAAACCCCACTGAGCACAGCCCCGGCCCCACAGTGCTGTTATGTGCAGAGCCCACTGCCCAGAAACACCACAGCCCACAGAGCCCACTGACCACAGAGCCCACTGCCCAGAAACACCACAGCCCACAGAGACCACTGACCACAGAGCCCACTGCCCACAGATCCCATTGACCACAGAGCCCACTGCCCACAGACACCACTGCCCACAGAGCCCACTGCCCAGAAACAGCGCAGCCCACAGAGACCACTGACCACAGAGCCCACTGCCCACAGAGACCACTGCTCAGAGCCCACTGCCCACAGAGCCCACTGCCCAGAAACACCACAGCCCACAGAGCCCACTGCCCACAGACACCACTGCCCACAGAGCCCATTGACCACAGAGCCCACTACCTGCAGAACCCACTATCTGCAGACCCCACTGCCCACAGAGCCCACTGCCCATAGAACTCACTACCCACAGAGCCCACTACCTGCAGAACCCACCGCTCACAGATCCCACTGCTCACAGATCCCACTGCCCACAGAGCCCCTCCCTGCAGAGCCCAGCGCTCATAGACCCCACTGCCTGTAGATCCACTGCCCACAGACCCCACTGCCCATGGACACAACTGCTCAGACCCCACTGCCCATGGACACTACTGCTCAGAATCCATGCCTACAGACCCCACTGCCCACAGAGCCCCTCCCTGCAGAGCCCCCACCCCAGACAGGCCCCTGCAGCCCCCTGCCCGCAGCCCCTGTGGCCGCTCACTCTCGGAGCAGATGACGCCCGCAGCGAAGCGCGTGCCCGTGTTCCTGCAGCTCAGGCTGGCACCGTGGTGCTGGCAGTGGCTCAGGGACATCTCGTGGCCGGCACACTTCACCCCGCTCATGACCATCTCTGTCACGTTGCTGGCGTCCCAGTACCACGTCTCCTGAGGAGGGGGCGAGGCAGGGTGGGTGGCAGTGCTGGTGGCCGGATTGCCCAGGATCACTTACACCCAGGCTGCAGCCAAGCCCCCACCACAGCTGCCCAGGCCCTTAGCTGCCCACAGGGTCCTGTGAATGGAGTGTCCCTCTGTCCCCGTGCAGCCCCACGGTCATCCAGGTGCCTGTGCTCACCAGGGCATCACCGGGCCCTCCCCGCTGGCACCTACCGTCACTGCATGCAGGGAGTAGCCCAGGCCGAGCTGACGACAGGCCACCATGGCCTCCTTGGTGGTCCAGCCATCGCTGCAGACCGTGCCCCACTTACTGCCTCGCTTCACCTCCACGCGGCCCTCAAACTCCGTCCTGCCGCCCGCCAGGCGGATCTGCGGGGAAGCCCTGGGGCCGTCAGCGGGCACCCCACGCTCTGTGCCACCTCCTGCCCCACCCCTCCCTGTCCCCCAGCGCCCTGAGCGGTGGTGGTGGTGGCTGCTGCTGCCCTGGCCAAGCTGGTGCTGGCACCTACTTGTAAGCCGTGGTTAGCGAATCCCAGCCCCAGCTGGCGACAGGCCACCATGGCCTCGAGCGTGCCCCAGCCTTCGCCGCACACCAGGCCCCAGCGGGGCTGCTCCCCGTCGCCAGCCCCCACCGCCACCTCGACCCGCCCCTCGAAGCGGCTCCGGCCCCCGCTCAGCCGAATCTGCAGAGAAAGGCAGTGGCAGCATCATCACCGTCACAGGTGATGCTCCCCCTGTGCCACAGGACTGTCCCCTGTCCTGTGCTGCAGGCGTGGGGAAGCCAGCAGCTGAGCAGAGCCAAGCAGGGAACTCGCCCAAACTGGTGGGTTTGGGGACGAGAAATCGCTTGCGAGTTTGGGAGTTGTCTCACCAGGTCATTTTGAAATGGCATCATTTCAGAAATGACAGGTGGGAAGGAGTTAAAGATTATTTAAAAAGCTCAAAATGGATGAAACGATGGGCCAGGGCAAACAGGAACAAGAGGTTCCGTTTGTTTCATCATAGGTAAAAAAAATCTCTCTTGGTTGGCCCACAGTGATTTTTTTTCTGGTGTTTCTGCAGGGGAGTGGACACGGGCTGGCAGCAAGAAAAGCAGGGAGCAG
The DNA here is from genome assembly GCA_034336665.1 of Luscinia megarhynchos. Lineage (NCBI taxonomy): Eukaryota > Metazoa > Chordata > Aves > Passeriformes > Muscicapidae > Luscinia > Luscinia megarhynchos. The sequence continues at coordinate 2,207,626 of CM067566.1, forward strand.
CTGCCCCACACCTCCCTTCACAGAGCAGCCCCCACAGCCTCCCCTCCACCTCCCTCCTCAAAGGGGGTGCCACCCACAAAATCCCTGAGCTCCCAGGGCAGCCCTTGCCCCAGAGAAGGGAGAAATGCGTGGGGTGCAGAGGAGGAGAGATGAGGGTCCCATGCACCTCACTCTGAGAGTGGGGCTGTGCTGGGAGCCCATGGAGCCCCCCATGGTGCGCACCAGGTTCTCGTAGCCCATGTAGGGGATGTTGCAGCGAACAGCTGCATCCTCCGAGTGCTTGCAGTCCTCCTGTGTGATGTTCCTGAAGGGGCAGTTCCAGAGGGACTTCTCGGTGCCCCGGCACTGCACCTCGTTCAGGTGGATGGGGCCCGTCCCTGCCAGAGCACAGCAGGAATCAGGGCCCTGTGACACAGGGATGCCCAGGGCCCCCAAGGCCCATCTCTCTTTTTGGCACGTTGAGGGAGTTGGACACTCCAGCCTCCACAGCTGCTGCCTGCAGTGTAGCTGAGAGGCTGTGACCCCATTGGGATGCTCCATGTGCATCCAGCAGCCCAGTGCCCACAGCAAAGCACAGCTCCAGGAGGGGACGCCTTGCCTCCTCTCCCTGGCAGCCTCACCTTGCCCCATGCGCGCCCCGGTGAGCGCCTCCTTGGCGCTGCCAAAGCCCAGCTCGCGGCACACCACGCTGGCCGACTGCAGGTTCCAGCGGTCGTCACAGATGGTGCCCCACTCGCTGCTCCTGAGCACCTCGACACGGCCCTCGCCGACCCTGGCACCGCCCTTCAGCCGGATCCGGGGCTGGGGGGGCAGGGACAGCTGTGGGACAGTGCGGAATGGCAACAACACAGTGCTGGCCATGATTCCTGGGATGTGCAGGGACAGGACACCATCCCCACCTCCTGCTCCGGAGCTGCTCACCCAGCAACCCTGGGGACAGAGCCTGGCACTGTGCAGCTCTGGGCCAGCACAGGACTCGTCCCCTGCCTGCAGGGCTCACCTGGCCCTGCTGCTGCTGCTGCTGGCGCTGTTTCTTCTTGTGGGCATTGGCGAAGAGCGGCCCGGGCACGCAGCTGACCACGGCGGGCATGCCGGCCCCGCAGGCTGCCGAGGAGTTGCCCCGGTAGAACTCGAAGGAGCACATGGACAGGTGCACCTCTGTCCCCGTGCAGGACACCGAGTGCAGGCGGTAGTTGAGCTGTTGCCGCTCCGTGAAGAGCCTGGGAGGGAGAGGAGCCCTGAGCCCGTGGCCAGCATGGCCAGTGGCAGCAGAATGTCACCAGCCACCCTGCCTGCAGCTGCATGTGCTGGCTGTGCCCTGTGCCCTGTGCCCCAGGGCGACACACGGTGCCTGCAGGGCACCCACACCTTCCAACTACCTGTCCCACACCCCCAGCAGCAGAGGGACACACGTGGGGACACGCACAGATCTGGTGGGACTGCACGAGGCTCCTGTCTCTGGCTCTCCATGGAGCCATTTACCTCTTCTTGAGCCCTACGTCCTCCCTGCGCTTTTGTTTAGGCTGAGATTTGGAGGCCAGCCTGGAAAATAGAAAATAACCATCATGAAGCTCAGGCTGTCAGCTCTGCCCACAGCAGTGACACAAGGAGCACAGCCTGGCTTCACTGGAGGCTGAACTGGGCACCTTGGCCCCCAGGAACACTCATGTGCATCCCCTTTGTGTCACACAGGGGTGCAACAGCATCATCTGCTGCCAGCATGTGACACAGCCACACTCTGCAGCAACGATGCAGTTCCTGCATGCATCCCACCAGGAAACTGCTGGATGCAGCCACATCCTGCTCTGCCTTGTCACAGTCAAAAGATCAAACATCAGCAGCCACCATTTGATCAGTCAGGTGTGGGTGAGGAGTGTCTGTGTCCTCATCTAGATACCATGCCACCACTGTGTCCCCAAGGTGCAGGACACCCGGCAAGCAGCACCAAGCAAGCAGCACAGGCAGCCCCAGGGTGCTTGCCCTGGGGCCATGGGGCATGGGGGACTTGCTGCAGGCTGGCAAGGACCCACTGCCAGCAAGGCAAGCAGCCCTGGCACAGGCTGAGCCATGAGAGGAAGATGCCTGGGGCTCAGCACACAAGGTGTAAGTGCAATCCCAACATCCTCAAATGATTGCTTCCCTCAGGGAGGAAGATGCTGAGCAGAGCCAAAAGCCCAGAGCCCACAAGGAGTGGCCCAAAGGAGGGTAGGGGTCTGACAGCCCAGGACAAGGCAGAACCAAGCCTGGTCACTGCCCCCTCAGGCCAGCACAGGCTGGTGTCAGTCCAGTAAGGACACAGCACAGGGCTGGCATTCAGACAGCCAGAGGGCATCAGTGCCCATTCACACTCAGGAAACCACATCTGGGTGCCCAGGACAAGAAGATGTCATGTATGTGGTGCAAACCCCAGGGAGAGCAGCAAGACAGTGGTGTGGAAGGAGATGGGGCTGTGGGACTGTTCCAGCCAGGGCTGAGCAGGAGCTGTGAGGACCCTGGCTCTTCCAGCAGGGAGGGAAGAGCACAAGAGAAAAGAGGCACTGACTGACAACAAAAGGCTCAGGCTCAGAGAAAGGAAAACATTTTGCCCAAGAGGGCTGTTCCATACTGGAGCAGAGACCACAGGGCTGCAGAATTTCCATTCTTGGAAGGTTTCAAAAGCCAGCTGGGTGAAGTCCTGGGTTTAACCCACAACTGGCTCTGCTCCACACAGGGAGCTGGACCAGGACTCCCAAAGGTCCCTTCCAGGCTGGATTAGCCTGTGCCTTCATATAACAGCAGCTGTGCAGCTGATTGATCAGCCCCTACAAAACAGTGTGGCTCTCAGTTCCTGCCGGGGCAGAGGGACAGGACTGCAGCCTCATGGAGACACAAAACATTTCCCCCAGTGCTGCAGGGGAAGGACCTGCTCGCTGGGAAAGGGGCAGTCAGCACCAAACCAGCCAGGAAACAGCACATTGAAGTAAATAGGACCTTCAGGTGGGGGTTGAGGAAACCCAAGGGATGACCCTGCCTGAATTCCCATCACCAGCTGCTGGAGCTGGCAAAGAATGCCTGCTGGGGACACAGACCTGGGAGTGTCACAATGAAGAGCTCACAGTGGGTGTAGGGCACAGTCAGCACCAGAGAAGGTGGAGGGACTGGGCCACAGCATCGTGGCAGTTCAGGAAAGAGCTCAGAGAGGTTGGGCTCTGACTCATGGCATCCACCAACAAATCCAGCAGCAGGATTCAGGGATGGAGGGAAAATGGCAGCCAGACCATCCCTGGGCCTGGCAGAAAGGCAGCAAGAGTGAGTGTGCAGAGGATGCAAGAGAGCCCAGGGCAGATGTGGCACTCGGGGCAGGACCTGCCACACTGTGCCCATCAGCACTGCTGAGCACGGGCTTTGGTGCCCATGCCAGCCCATCCTGCAGGGAAAGGAGGGGTGCACAGCCTTTGCAGCATCCCCACTGCTGCTTTCTGCAGAAAGCAGCCCATTTCCACAGCCCTTCCTCCCCATCTGCCAGGAGAGACAGCTCTGCTCCGAGGCCTCCTGCTCCCCTCCCAGGAGGGACTCCTGCCTGCTGTGCAGGACAGGGTGCTCTGCCTGGGCAGAGATCATCTCTCGTGGGGAATGGGGACCCCAGCATGCACAGGCAGGTGCCCTGGGGTGGGGTTTGCCCTACTGGGCCAGCACAGCCCAAGCCTTCAGTCTGCTCCGTCCGGATCCGTTTGTGCCTGGATCCATTCTGACGGCAGAGACTGCTGGGCTCTGGGACAGCCCAGCTCTGCCACGGCTCAGCAGATGGGGCTCCCTGGCCCCTTACCTGCTGCCCAGCCTCGGGCTGTGGCCCTTCATCCTGGCTGCTCGCTTCAGCCGCCTGCGGAGCAACACCGGAGCTGCCTGCCCAGGGCACACACAGTGCCAGGCACACACAGTGTGGCTGGAGCATCCCCTGATGGCTGCAAACCTCCCCTGGGATGGGGACACCACTGCCAGGGGGCAAAGAGCTCCCCTTGGAGTGGCCTTTGCTGTAGTGTGTGTGGTAGGGGGATAACCACAACCCCCGAGCCACCCCACGGCCCCCCAGCTTCGTTAGCAAGAGTCCAGGTGGTCAGCGGGGGATTGGACTGGCGAGCAGCAGGGTGGGAGGGATTTTAGGAGCCACAACACCCCACAGCACAACCTCTGCTGTCCCCCCAGCGCTACCCCACACCCCTGGCACCATCCCCTGGCTCTGCCTGGACACCCTGTGGGCTCCCTGCCGGCCTCACTCACTTGTAGAAGTTCCTGTTAACTTTCTTCTCTGCCGGGAAGCCCATCATGCCGCAGACGACGCGGCTGTTGTGGCTGTGCCAGCCCTGGTCGCAGATTCTGTGCCCAGCTGTCCTTGTAGCGCACCTCCACGATGCCCTCGGTCACCGGCAGCTGCCGCCGCCCCCCGGCCACCACCGGCCGCAGCCGCACCTCCTCCACGTGGCTCTGCTCGCTCTGCGGGAGCGGGTCAGCCCCGGCTCACACCACACTCATCACCCCTCCCTCTGCCTGCCCCACCTCACAGCACACCCACCACACCCACCACCCCTCCCTGTGCCTGCCCCAGCTCACACCACACCCACCACCCCTCCCTGTGTCAGCCCTAACTCACACCACACCCACCACACCCACCACCCCTCCCTCTGCCTGCCCCAACTCACACCACACCCACCACACCCACCACCCCTCCCTGTGTCAGCCCCACCTCACACCACACCCACACCCACACCCTCTGCACCCCACCACCACACCCCACCCCACCACACCCACCACCCCTCCCTGTGTCAGCCCTAGCTCACACCACACCCACCACACCCACCACCCTCCCTCTGCCAGCCCCAGCTCACACCATACCCACCACCCCCTCCTCCTGTCAGCCCTAACTCACACCACACCCACCAACCCCTCCCTGTGCCAGCCCCAGCTCACACCACACCCACCACCCCTCCCTGTGCCAGCCCCCACCTCACACCACACCCATCACCCCTCCCTGTGCCAGCCCCAGCTCACACCACACCCACCACCCCTCCCTCTGCCTGCCCCACCTCACACCACACCCACCACACCCACCACCCCTCCCTCTGCCCGCCCCACCTCACACCATACCCACCACACCCACCACCCCTCCCTCTGCCTGCCCCACCTCACACCACACCCACCACACCCCACCACCCCTCCCTCTGCCTGCCCCACCTCGCACCACACCCACCACACCCACCACCCCTCCCCTGCCCGGCCCCAGCTCACACCACACCCACCACCCCTCCTCCTGTGCCAGCCCCAACTCACACCACACCCACCAACCCTCCCTGTGCCAGCCCCACCTCACAGCACACCCACCACACCCACCACCCCCTCCCTGTGCCAGCCCCACCTCACACCACACCCATCACCCCTCCCTGTGCCTGCCCCAGCTCACACCACACCCACCACCCCTCCCTCTGCCTGCCCCCTCCCAGGGGATCTCCAAGGATGCAGGAGTGAGGGTGCCCAGGCACAGGTGGGGCACAGGGACAGCCAGTCCTGCGTTCCTGCTGGCCACATCTGGGCAGCCAAGGATTGAACCTCATCCAGAGAGCTCAGTGCCACTTGTCCCCTTGGTGTCTCCAGGGAGCACAACCAGAAAAGCTGCTCTCCTGCAACCCCAGGGAGAGTTCCCCGACTGCCCCACAACCTGTGGCATCCTGGGCATCACCAGCTGCCCACTCTGGCCAGCAGCTTCCTCACCTCGATGACATTGGAGTCCTTGAAGCCTGGAATGCGTTCGTCCTTGCAGACAACACCTGCATCCTCCTCGTGGCTGCAGTCACTGTTCCCCCAGCCCCGGTGTTTGCAGTCCCCAATGCTCTTCTCATTTCCAGCACAGTTCACATTGTCCAGCCAGATCCGCCCTGCCAGACACAGCCTGGGGTGAGGGGGAGCCAAGGATGCCCTGGGAACAGGGAAAGTGCCCACAGAGCATGGCCAAGGATCACACAGGTTACAGCAGGAGCTGCAACACAAAGCTGAGGCCAGTGAAATGCCGAGAGTGAAGTTCTGGATAAGGGGGATCTGCAGATGGGGAGTCTCCACCTCCCCAAGGGGCTGCTCTGACAGAAAGCTCCCAAATGTGCACACAGTCACTGCCAGGCATTCTGCAAACACACAACACCCCTTGCAGACTTGTTGGGTGTGTTGGGTTGATGTGGCCAAAAATGTGTATTCTATCACCATTTGTTGCAGCCAGGTGGGGGCAGTGACTCCGTGTCACATATTATCTGCTCATGGGCCATCTTTGAGATAAGGAAAGGCAATCATCTTTATCTTTCCCACAACCCATCCTCCCTTCAGGAAGATATCATCTGCTAATGGGCCATTAAGTGCCACTGTAAAGACTGATAAAATTACATCATCCCACTGGGAGATGCTCCAGCCAAAGGAAAGAGCCAAGCCTTTCCTACTTAGATAAAAAACACTGAAACTTTAAACAGCAAGATTATTCTGTCTTTCCACTGGATTCCAGAGGAAAGCCAGACCTTTGCACATCATCCCTGGAGCTTCAGAGGAAACTGCACCTTCTCCAGGAGCACTGCTCCAGCTGAGCCACATCTGCCCCTGCAGGAGGATGCAGCCACCATGGAATGGGACTGCTGCCAACACCCTGCCTGACTGACGGGTGTCAGCTTGGATTCTGACTCTGGCAGGGTTTGGGATTGTTCTTTGTAATACTGCATTTCTATTTTAATTTTCCTAGTAAAGAACTGTTATTCCTAATTCCCATCTCTTTGCCTGAGAGCCCCTTAATTTCAAAGTTATAATAATTTGGAGAGAGGGGATTTACATTCTCCATTTCAAAGAGAAGCTTCTGCCCTTATTGGCAGACACCTGTCCTTCACACCAGGACACTGGGGCACCCAGGGGGATGCTGTGGCCACCCCCCCTCTCTTACCGACTCCTTTGCCGTACTTGGCGCTGTGGGCCCAGCCGGTGGCAGCCACGAAGCCGAGCTGCCGGCACAGCACGTGGGCGTTGCCCAGCGTGAAGTCGTCGTCGCAGATGGTGCCCCACTCGTCGTTGTAGAAAACCTCCACTCGGCCCTCGTTGTGCTTGCGGGGGTACCCGGCCAGGCGGAACCTCAGCTGGGGCTGGGGGGCGTGTGTGGGGCCCGGGGGGGTGGGCTGGGCACTGCCCACCCACAGCCAGGCGCTGCCCAGCAGCACCAGCAGCACCAGCAGCTCTGGCCATGCCCAGGAGCTGCAGCTTCCCATGGCAGTGGGGCTCTGCAGGGGCAGAAAGGGTCAGGGTGTGAATATCAGCATCCCACATTCAGCCCCCCTGCCCAGACCTGTGCTGGTTAAACTGGTTAAACCCCCTGCCCAGCAGCACCAGCAGCTCTGGCCATGCCCAGGAGCCGCAGCCTCCCATGGCAGTGGGGCTCTTAGGGGCAGAAAGGGTCAGGGTGTGAATATCAGCATCCCCCATCCAGCCCCCCATCCAGCCCTCCTGCCCAGCCCTGTGCTGGTTAAACCCCCTGCCCAGCAGCACCAGCAGCTCTGGCCATGCCCAGGAGCTGCAGCCTCCCATGGCAGTGGCTCTTAGGGGCAGACTGGTGAGATTCGAGGTCCACTGGTGGAACATGGAACACCAGCACCCCCATCCAGCACCCCCTGCCCGGCACCAGCACAGCCAGAGTGCCTTGTCCTGGCCAGAGTGCCCCTGAGACACACCCCCTGCACCCCTGGGCACCTGTCCCAGTGCCCCTGTCCCCTGTCCCCCTGTGCCCACAGCCCCTGCTGAGCCCCCACCATGCTGTCTGGTCACATCTGAAGGGCAGTGAGGGCAGCTGGGCACAGGGAGTTGAATGGAAAGAACTGAGGGAGCTGGAACAGGCTCAGGGCACAGGGAAAGCCCAGCTGGACAGGCCAGGAGCTGGATCCAGCAGGAGCAGGGAATGGCTGCTGGCTGAGGGGATTCCAGCCCACGCTCTGCCCTCCGTGAGGAGCGAGGCAGCTCAGCACTCACATTCCTCCGTGCCTCCGACCATATTTGTGGCTCCCTGAATACCTGAGGGAGATGTGGTATTCCTGCACCAGTCCCACGGCAAACAATAGTGAAAACCCTTCTCTGTGAGCTGCCCTCCCTTCCCAGTGTGCTACTCCCATGGATCCTGTAGCTCAGGAGCAGCATTTCTGCACGGGTGGTGCTGCCAAGCTCTGACTGATGCTGGCCCACGACCACCAGCACGGCCACTTGCTCACCTCCCTCTCCACTTTCCAATCCCCCAAAACACCCCCAGGGCACCCCCACAGCAGGATGTCTCTGTCCCCAAATCCCCCCTGAGCACAAATTCTGCCTGGTGCACTCACACAGACCATGTTTCTCATTAGAAAACATTAAAAAGAACAAGTTTTGTCTTTTACGGGGTGATTTAAAATCCCCATATTTGGCTGCAGAGTCACAGAGAAAGGGACACAAATTCAAACCCCACACAGAGCTGGGGGCTGGCATGGCTGCTCCCCTCCCCACCAGCCTCCAGGGCAGGGTTTTCACACAGGAATCAGCCCCATTCCTGCTTGGTTCACTTTTCCAGATGATGAGGACCTGGCTCACACTCCAGGCTCTTGAGAGAGCCTCCTGTGCTGAAGCAGGGATGAACCAGGATGGTGCCCAGTGCCAGCCCCTTTTCCACTCCCACAACACCAACACAAGGCTCCACAGGGCCCAGCCCTGCTGCCTGCCTGCCCCTTTGGGCACAGCCACATTGGAGGTGCCACCAGGAGCAGTGAGAGCCTCGGGATGAGCCTGGTGCCTGCAGAGATGCTCAGGAAGAGAGTGAGGAGTAACAAGGAGCAGCACTGCTCATCCAGTTCTACACCAGACACAGGGGTGGGAATGACTGGACAGGGCACTCAGTACTCTGGTCTGGCTGAAAAGTGGGGACTGGTCACAGGTTGGACTCCATGACCCTGGAGGTCTTTTCCAAGCCTCTAAAATTCTATGAAACACATCACCTCCCCTGGAGCAGCCACATCAGCGTGGGTCTGGCTCTCTCCTCTATCACAAGGGGGCACAGGGGACATCACAGAGCTGGTGGGGACATGGCCCAGGCAGCTGGGAGCCCTGGGGCTGGTGGGAGCCAGCTCTGGGCTCCTGGTGCCTCAGCTGCCTGCTCTGGCACTGTGAGAACAGCAGAGCTCAGCAGGACTTGTGTTTGTGGGCAGACAGCAGGGAAACGCTCTGCTGAACCTTTTACCCAGCCAGAGGAAGGGAGGGCGAGTGCAAAGGGCCACCCCAGCCCTGCTGTGGCTTAGGAAAGGGGATCTCTGGGCTTGGAATGGGAATTCTCCATCCTCACCTCCACACCAAGCAGCGAAGGGATGAGTTTGCCATCTCACAGCAAACAATAAAACTTTTTATTCCACCCCTGCATCACTGAAGGGACACTGTCCTGCCCAGAGGAAGGGCTGTAAACCCCCAGAGCTGCCCTGACATAAATGTGGGTCCCCTCAGTGCTAACTGTAACACACCTTGGGGCGTGTTTCCTCAGGGAAAGCTGGAGTGCACAAGCATTGGAGCTTCCCCAGCACTCCTGAGCAGCTGTGGAGCTGGGCAGTTTCACAACGGGGTCAGTACAACCCTGAAGGACAGCAGCACAATTCATTAATCTCCACGGTCCGGCAGAAATAGCCCGTGTCAGGAAGCAGGAATGGCCTTTTATGAGATCACAGGTCCTGTTAATTGGAGTAACTGTGTTGATCTAACAGGCTGAGACTGGAAGGCATTCAATTCATCTTGCACCACCTTTTAATGAATAATTAGCACTCAACAAAATCAGTGCACCTTCTCCTAAGTGGATTAAAACTGGTCACCTGCTGGAACTAAAATGTGGTTACATGGGGAAGTCACCACTCTGTGGGCTTTCTGGTGAGGATCACATGCTTTTCAAAGCAAAACTCTGCCAGGAGGAGGAAAAAAACACCTTCCTTGTACAGACTGCAGACAGAGATGGGGGAAACAAGAGATGGGAATAGGGACAGCCTGGTAAATCAGCATTGTGCAGCCTACATCCTTGGCTACATGGAAAAGTTAAACCTGTGCATTGAGAAACAAAACACAGAGGACCAGAGACTAGAACTTAGCACCTGAAAAGTGCTTGGGCTTTGTGCAGCACATCATTGATTCCCCTCTGAGCCTCAGCAGTGTGACCTGCAGGGTCTGTCATCCCTGCTCCCGGGTCCTGCTGCAGCATCTCTCATCCCCACTGTGCCTCCCCTGCCCTGGCACCGCGGCTCCACCACTCACCCCAGAGTTTCCCAGTGACATTCCCAGCTGAGCTGTGGGGCCAAAGCCTGTTCCATGCCCGGCCCAGGACAGCTGCCATGTGAGCTGCCTGCAGCCCAGCACGGCTCCCTCCCGTCCCTGCACCACCTCCCTGTCGGAACACGCTCCCTGTCCATGTCCTGGGCAGTCAGGCTAACAGGGCTCTCATTGTCCACATCACTTTTTCCGTTCTCTGAGGCACAAGCCGTGCTTCTGCTCCTCTCCTGCTGCCCAGCTTCTGCTCCTTCTGCTCTCAGGCTTTGCTCCAGCCCTGCCTGCTGCTCTGGATGGGGAGCCCACCCCAGCATCACAGAGACAGTCTCCTCTTGGACCAGGGCTTGTGGCACTCTGGATGTGGCACAGATGCTCAGCAGAGCTCCACTGCAAGGGTAAAGGGCTCTGGAGGACGGGCTGGGCGTGGGAGCCGGGACACAGCCCAGGTTCCTGCCACTGAGGGAAACCTCAGGAATGTCCCAGCCGAGTGTGCACGAGGCCCCGAGCCACATCCCAGCCTGCATGCAGAGTACTGCAGAGTCAAAATCCTGGGGCTCCCTCCAGCCCTCAGCCCTGTGCTGCTGAGGTTGGCATGGGTGAGAGGATTCTTCAGGGCAGCAGGAGCCATGGCACTGCTCAAACTGTTCCACGGGCTCTGCCTGTCCCAGTGGGTGACAGAATCACCCTGACAGGGCCTGCAGACCTTATGGCCAGGCACTGTCCCCATCTTGCACAGGGGCTGCCCCTTCCAGAGGGATCAGCTGTGCTGCTGGGGGGTGCCCCGGGCTCAGGACTGCTCAAATCATGTGTGTCCTTCAGCTGTCACTGGGCATACAGCAGGACATCAGTCTGCCCCACCAAAACCCCAGTGAACAGCCAACAGACCTCGGGAAGGGGCAGCTCCTGGTGAGGCAGGTCCATGTTTGCTCAGCACGGAGCATCCCTGCAGCACAGGGATGACATCCACAGCAGCAGGGCAGGGCCAGGCCATGTCCTCCTCAGGGACATGCTCAACAGCAACAGCCTTGGACAAACCCACATGGAACATCCCAGGCACTGACAACTGGGAGGACTCAGAGAAGAGCAGCACAAGAGCCCGAGGACCTGGGAAACCCGCCAGCACAAGGGAGAGGAAGCTCGCTCTGTTTATCCTTCCTTGAGGAGGTTAAGGGGTGACACAGTCACTCTCTGCTGATGTCCCATGCCAGGACATCCCTGAGAGCACGGGGTCACGTCCCCAGCAGTCGGGGCAGGAGGTCTGGTGAGTCCCATGGCTTCAGGCTCCATCCCTGCCCTTTTCCCCTCACACTCAGCCCAGCGCTGCCCCTTTCGCAATCCGCCCGCCTGCACGGGCCTGCTCTGCTTTTCCCACTTCCCGGCAGCCCTGGAGTCTCAGTGGGTTCATGGGCCACTTTTGATTTTTTAGTACAGATGTTAGTAGTTTTTCCGACCATTTTTTGTGCAATTTCTGGGGCATTTTTGTGTTTCTTAGTGCAAATTTTCAGGGATTTTTCCTGAGTTTTTTTAGGCTGAATTTCTCCTGGATTTTTCCTGATGCTTTTCCCAGCAATCCTTGGAATTTTAGCAGAGTTTAAGTGTTGCTGTACAGATTTCAGGAGTTTTTTTGGCTCACAGAGCAGGGGACCCTGACACCCCCACCCTGCTCAGACACGGGGCAGAGCCCCACCAGGGTCTGCAAAGGAACAAACTGGTGCCAGAAGCACCAGGAAGCAGCCCAGGGTGACCATGGGAATTCCCTATGGCAGGATTGGTGTCACTCCCAAAATTCCAACCTCCTGTGGCTGGGAGCTCACTGCCCCTTGCTACCCTGAGAGAGGGGGGCTCCTTCTGCCACCCACTGTGTGCCCCATCCCAGGCAGGGACAGGGACAGGGACAGGGACAGGGACAGGGACAGTGCTGCAGAACGGACACTCTGGCTCTCGGGGTGTCAGCAGCAACAAAACATTGATGGGGCTGGGGCTGCATTTCCCCTTCCCCGACAACTCCAGCTCCAGCCCCTCTGGGCTATCTGATGTCCCCATGTCCTGCTGTCACCCCCTAAGGCAGGGCAGGTCACAGCACAGCTCCTACCCCACCCAGCCTGCCCAGCACACAGCAGGGCTCTCAGCTCTGCCCTGAGCTGTCCCGGGCTATGAGAGGCAGCCCTGGGAAGAACCAGATGCCGGCAGGAGGGAAAGACCTCGGAGGAATGCGCAAACATCAGCCATCCCCACGGGCTGAGGGGCGGGCAGCGCTGCTGCGGGGCTGCTGCTGGGGCTGCTGGTGGGACTGGTGTCCCTGGAGCACCGAACCAGCCGTCCTGGACCTGCTGGAGACGGGACCGGCTCAGCTGCGGGCTCCTCGGAAAAGCCAGCCGCGAACAATCATCCCTTCCCTTCCCGCCCCACATCCCTCCATCCATCCTCTCTCCTCCATGAGCTACAGCGAGTCCGCTCTTCATGGAATTCCTGAGTTCCCACCCGCGGTCCATCCACACGCTTTGGGGTGCGGCACAGCCCCGAACCGGCACCCGTGACCCCACCGTGCTCCGGTTCCCGAATACGGCACGGACACGGCACGGGCACGGCACGGGCACCGGGGCTTTGGGGCGGCATCGCCGCACCCCCACCCCGCACCCGGGACAGCTGATCCCGGCGGGCCGTGCCGAACCGAACCGAACCGAGCCAAGCTGAGCCGCAACGCGCCGTGCCGAACCGAGCCAAGCCGTGCCGAACCCAACCCGACGGAGCCGAACCGAGCCGTACCGAGTTCTGCAGGGCCGTGCCGTACTGTGCCGAACCGAATCGAGCCGTACCGAGTTCCGCAGTGCCGTGCCGAACCGAGCTGTGCCGTGCCGAGCCGTGCACTGCCCTGCCGTGTCCTGCCGTGCCGAGCCGAGCGGTTTCGGTCGGTGCCGCCGCGCTCCGCCCCGGCCCGCCCCGCGCCGTGCCCGTGTCCGTGTCCGGGGCCGCCCCGCAGCCCCGGCCCGCGCCGAGCGGCCCCGGTTACCCGGTCCCGGCCCCGGTCCCGGCCCGCCACGGGCCGGCTCCAGCCCCCGCCCCGCCCGGGCTCGGCTCCAGCGCCGGCCCCGGCCCCGGATGGAGCCGCGGAGCTGCCGGCCGAGCCCCTCCACTCCCGGGGCTTTGGCCATCCCGACCGCACCCAGCCCTGGGCTCACCCCGGGGCTGGGGCAGCCTTGCCTCCGACGGGCAAGAGAGGGAAACAGCCAGGAATGGTTTGCCCCTGCCTGCCCTGTTCCACAGTGCAGTGGCTGGATGGATTCCCCCCCTTGGTCATCCTGCCTGTCCTGGGCAGGCGGCGGCCCCCAGACCCCCTGATCCCGGGGGTGCCATCCCGCAGGAAAGCCCTGCAGGGCTGGGGCTCTGAGTCACACTGCCGGCGGCTGGAGCACCTTCCCCGAGTGCAGAGCAGGGTGAAGATGGGGAGCAGCTGGGACGTGAGGAGAGCTGCTTTGTTTGAGGGGATGCACAGGAGCGACTGCAGCAACAGCCAGTGCGAGATGTAGAGCGCATGAGGGTGTGAGAGGGATGTGCTGGCACCCCAACACTTTCCCCAAGAAACGAGCCACGGTGAGAGCCCAGCAAACGCTTTATTGCCAAGGACAGCACTTCCCTCAGGCCCCAGGCACAAAGAACAGAGGCTGCCTCACTGCATCCCATACCGGATCAATCCATACAGACAGGTCCTCAGTGCCGAGAGCCAGCCCCAGCACCAGCTGCCCAGTTCAGGCCACACAGGGGGTGGAGGGAGCTGGACAGCCCAGCCTGTGTGATAGGGACACTCCCATAGCACGAAGGCACCGTGCTGTGCTCCAGGTCTACAAACCCAAACACTGCTCAGGGGCTCCTGCAGGCCTGAGGGTCTGCAGACAGCCTGGCTTCCCAGCAAACAGGAGCAGCTGGGGTGGCTCAGAGGTGGCCAAATCCCGTGAGCAGCAGAAATAGCTCTCTGCTGCCCAGCCCTGCACACATCCCAGTGACATCCTCGCCCCCATGTCCCCTCTCATGTGTACCTGGCCTGCCCGAGGTGCCCCTCTGCTCCTGCTCGCTCAGGCCGATGCTGTGTGGGATGGGGGGCTCAGCCTGGCCTGGGGCACCAGCCTGGCCTGGGGCTCTGCCTCCCTGTGCCCCGTCAGAGGAGACGTCCCAGGAGCTGAGAGCCGGGAGAGCTGCCCCAGGCCACCGGCAGGGCGACAAAGCCCAGCTTGCTGTAGAAGCTCAGCTGCTGCCGGTCGGCGTCACTGACCTGGCAGAACACTCCCCGTGAGCCTGCAAGGGAGGGGAGAGGTCAGGGGATGCAGTGACAGGGACCCTCTCCATATGGGGATGGCTCTCTCCCCTTCCCCTTTTGTCACAGAGTGCCCCTGTGATGTCCGGAGACACAGATCCACAAGTGCAAGGGGAGGGGACAGTGCCTGGCAGCACTGTCACACTGCTCCAGAGAGGGGACAGCCCCCAGCTCTGGTGGGTGAGGGAGTGCTGGGATGGGGCTGTGCTGGAGGAAGGGCAGCACTCGCAGCTCGTGCTCACCGTTGGCCCTGAGTGCGCTCAGCAGGCAGAGGGCCAGGCTGCGGCTGGCCCCCACATCCAGCACACGAGGGGCCGTGCCCAGCTGTACCAGGGAGGGGAAGCGCCTCAGCACGGGCTGGGGCACTGCCAGTGGCTCGGTGTGGAAGAAGAGCACTGCTTCCTCCAGGGCATCCTGCGAGAGACAAGCACAGGTGAGGGAACCCCCTCTGCCCCTCCCATCCCTGCTCCCCGCTGCTGCGGGTGTCCCCTCACCTGTCCCAGAGCGGGGCCCCGTGCCCAGGTCTGGGGGGTACTTGTGCCGTAGGGCTGGCAGCCAGCTGCTGTCTCGCTGCTGCAGGAAACCCTCGGCGTGCAGCGCTCCGGCTGCGTAGCCACACGGGCCTCCCTCATCCTCCAGCACAAAGGTGTACTCGGGGCTCAGGCTCAGGAAGCTGCCCAGGAGCCTGCCAGGAAGAGCAGCAGCACGGCTGAGCTGAGCCTGGAACCCCTGGGAAACCTCAGACCACCCACTAACCACCCCTTTGAGCCCCTGGGAGAAACCCTCAGCCAAGTGAGCCATTGCAGCTCCAGCATCAAGGCTGGACATCCACAATGGTGCTGCCATGACCCTGCTGTGGACATCAGTGTCCCTCCCTGTCCCTCCCAGTGAGATGGGGCAGCGCTGGTCCCCACAGGGATGCCAAGAAAGGCCATCACCTCACTGCCCAGCCCTGCTTCACATGTCCAGGCTCAGCACAGCCTGGCCAGAGGGAGCCTCAGAGGGGCCACATCTCACCTGTCACCGAGGAGATCCGGGTGGGCCACGAGGATCTCTGCCACTTTGGGATCACAGTCCAAACTCTCCCGGCACATGCGGTAAAGCTCTCCCTGGAAGACCCGGGTCCATGTCAGCCCTGGCTGTGCCTGCCGTGCCACAATGCCAGCCACCACCTTCTGCTGGCCTCGGGCTCATGGCCACAGCACAGTCAGCCTTCAAACCAGAAATTGCCATTCTGGTCAGGCATCCCCAGAGCAGCCACTGCAGAGACGGCCCCAGGCTGGAGCGGGCTCAGAGCAGCCAGAACGGCACCAAAAACAACCCTGAAACTCAGGTCTCCAGAGAGCCTGAGCACAGCAGGACATCCCCAAATGTCCTGTCTTGGTCACAGTTGAGTTTGCTGCTGCAAACATTCTGATAAAAGCCTTGCCCCTGATCGCCCAACAACAGGGGCAGGACCATGTCCTGCTGTGCCTGTTCCTGCAACGGGCTGATGGGCTCAGCTGGCTTTTCCTCTCAATTTTACTGGACACAGACGTTGTTGTTGTCAAGGTTCAGCCTGAGCAGATGAGCTGCACTCTGTGGTGGCTGGATTTGTGGTGTTAGCCTTTCCTTGAGCTGGAGAGGAGCAGAGTGAGGAGAGGAGTGCTCGCTGCAGGTACATGGCAAACCTGGATTTGGCAGCACTTTAACATTTTGTCCCTCCATATCCAGATTCTCCCTTTCCCTCCCCATCCCATCAAGCTGCTGGGATATCAGGGGGCTGGCAACAAGCAGGTCACAGCTGGCAGAAGCTACTACTCTCCAGCAGGGAATCACCCTTAAACTGGATGAGTGTTTGGAGATGGATCCCCACAGGCTCTGGCAGACTGTTGAAGGCTGCAGGAAGTTGCCATCCAGACTTGTCTTGTTCTGGATTTTTCCTGAAATCTGCTCACAGCCAGTGCTGGAGATCAGCACTGGGGCTGCTCTGGAGATCATCCACAACCTGGCAACCCTGCCCTGGTGCTGGTTTATCTGTGGCTGAGAGGGCTCCCTCTCCTGCTCTGCTGGAGAGAGGTGGGTTTGCTGAGGCCACAGCACATTCTCCAGGCCAGGGTCTGACAGCCCCAAGAGCTGCCCCAGGCCAGCTGGCTCTGAGCAGAGCTGGACACAAGGACCCTCATTGGGAGCTCAGCCTGGGCTCAGCAGCAGATGAACACACAACTCATCATTTTATGGGCAGCACAAGCCATGCAAAGGCTCTGGCAGGACACCCCTCCATGCCAGGGCTCCCACCTTGTCCAGGGGCAGCAGTGGGCGCAGCAGGTACAGCTGGCTGGACGGGAAGAGCGGGGGTGGATGGTAGAAGAGGTCACAGCTGTTCCCCACGGGCAGCAGTGCCTGGAAGAGATACAGTCCATCAGCTCATCCTGGCTCCAAACCTTGTCCTGGAGGCAGCAGGAGGATGGCTCTGAGACTCCTGAAACCCCAGGAATCACAGCTAAGGGGCAGCTCTGCCTTCCCAAGTTTGCAGGATTGGGATACTGGTTTCCCAATGGCTCCTCCAGCCCCCACAGGGAGGGAAACTCACCTGCAGCTCTCCAAAGAGGCCCCCACGGCGCGCCCAGGGCTCGGCGTCCCTCCCCAGCAGGATGGGGGCAGTGATGCTCTGGCACCCTGGGAGCAGCAGGACACAGACACACGTGAGGTGAACAAAATCCTGCTGGGCAGGGGGAGTTCAGCCTCTGCCACGCAGATCCCTGCTGTCACAGCCCCAGGGAGCAGCTGTGCAGCCCAGGATGGTGGGAATGTGCCCTGCAGGCTGCTTCCCTAAGGAAAGGGCTCAAGGCATAGGCTCCTTCTCACACTGAACTTGGAGACCTGCTCAGGTCATCACCTGGTAGCAGCTCTTGGTTTGTAAGAGGTCACAAGGCCCACAGAGCAACCAGGGAGCCCTAAACCAGAGGAAAACTGTGCAAAGTGATGCACAGGTGTTCAAAAACAGCCCCACCTGTCACCCAGGGCATTACTGCTTCCAGAACCCTTTTTCCACACATGCTGAGGGGTCTTTAGGAAAAAGGGACTAAGGAACCATATCCTAGAAACAGCCATTCCTTGTAGACTGTGAGATATGGTGAAGATCTGCTCCCTCCATGGCAGCAGTGCCTCATCCTGCCCCAGTGTGTCATTGCCAGGGCCATTCCTGCTCCACTCAGCAGGCAGAGTGTGGGGAAGGGCAGCCTGATGGCGAGTGCTGGCTGCTGCTGTGGGGCTGGAGGTGATGGGGGCAGCAGGTGGGTGAGCCAGGGCAGTGCCCATACTTACAGCCAAAGCAGTTCCCCCAGGTGCCCTTGGGGTCAGGGTCGCAGAGGAGGTGACCATCTGCAAAGGAGGCGAGCTGGTGAGCACAGGACATGGGTCAGCAGCAGGAAAAGTGTCAAGGGGAGGGGAGCTCCCAGGAGGGACCCTGGCACTGCCAGCTGGACACTGGAACCCCAGATCTCTGGGGTGGTGTGTTGGGTTGATGTGGCCAGAAATGTGGATTCTGTCCCCATCTGCTGCAGCCGGGTGGGGCAGTGCCCCTGATCTCCTGGCACACATTATCTGCTCATGGGCCATCTTTAAACCAGCTGGGCAATCATCTTTATCTTCCCACAGCCCATCCTCCCTCCAGGAGATATCTCCTGTTCATGGCCAGTGAGTCCCAGGGCATGGCTGATCAAATTCCATCATCCCACTGGAAGATGCTCCAGCCAGGGCAGGAGCCAAGCCTTTCCTACCCAGAGAAAAACTGAGATTTGGAACACCAGAGCAGCCTTTCCCACTGGATCCCAGAGGAAAGCCAGACCTTTGCACATCATCCCTGGACCTTCAGAGGAAACTGCACCTTCTCCAGGAGCACTGCTCCAGCTGAACCACATCTGCCCCTGCAGGAGGATGCAGCCACCATGGAATGGGACTGCTGCCAACACCCTGACTGACTGACGGGTGTCAGCTTGGATTCTGGCTCTGGCAGGGTTTGGGATTGTTCTTTGTAATACTGTATTTCTATTTTAATTTTCCTAGTAAAGAACTGTTATTCCTATTCCCTTATCTTTGCCTGAGAGCCCCTTAATTTCAAAATGATAATAATTTGGAGGCAGGGTGTTTACATTCTCCATTTGAAAGAGAAGCTCCTGCCTTTATTGGCAGACACCTGTCCTCCAAACTAGACACCTTCAGCTCCTTGTTGGGAAGCAGTGACCCCAGAGAACGAGCCCCAGGTGCTGCAGGGTCCTGGCACTCAGCTGGCTTTGGGAGGTGTGGTGGGGGCTGCCAGGGCTGGCATCAGGCACGTACCCAGCCAGAGGACGAAGGCACAGGCAGCCAGCAGCATGTTGCGGATGTCCCACAGGTAGGGGTGCAGGTCGTAGAGCAGCGCCCGGCCGGCCGCGCTGACCAGGCGGCTGTGCAGGCGGCACGCCCGCGCACACAGCAGCTGGAAGGCCTGAGCCCGGCCCCGCCAGCGCCTGCCCTGGGGACACAGCGGCTGTCAGCGCCCCGGGACGCGCCAGCCGCCTCCTGCAGCGCCACCAGCGCCTCTCTTACCCCGCAGGCGTCGGGCGCCGACGGAGGGACCCCCACGCTGAGGCTGTTCGCCCGCAGCCACCGAAAATGCTCCAGCAGCTCCTGTGCCAGAGCCCCGTGCTGGTAGGGCAGGTAGAAGAGCTCCACCAGCATCCGCACCTCCTCCAGGGTCAGCGGTGCTGTGGGGCTGGACACGGCCTCTCCTGGGGTCAGTGGTGCTGTGGGGCTGGACACGGCCTCTCCTGGGGTCACTGGTGCTGTGGGGCTGGACACGGCCTCTCCTGGGGTCACTGGTGCTGTGGGGCTGGACACGGCCTCTCCTGGGGTCACTGGTGCTCTGGGGCTGGACACGGCCTCTCCTGGGGTCAGCGGTGCTGTGGGGCTGGACACGGCCTCTCCTGGGGTCACTGGTGCTCTGGGGCTGGACACGGCCTCTCCTGGGGTCAGCGGTGCTGTGGGGCTGGACACGGCCTCTCCTGGGGGTCAGCGGTGCTGTGGGGTTGGGTCTGGCCTCCTTGGGGCTCGTCAGTGCCACAGGGCCAGGCCCAGCCTCTCCTGGGGTCACTGGTGCTCTGGGGCTGGACACGGCCTCTCCTGGTCTCCTGGGCTCCTCTGGGGTCACCTGTGATGTGGGGCTGGTTCTGGCCTCCTTGGGGCTCATGGGGCCAGACCCAGCCTCCTCTGGGGTCACCTGTGCTGTGGGGCTGGTCCTGGGCTCCTCTGGGGTCACCTGTGGCGTGGGGCTGATCCTGGGCTCCTCTGGGGTCACCTGTGATGTGGGGCTGGTCCTGGCATCTTTGGAGGTCATGGGGCCAGACCCAGCCTCCTGTGGAGTCACTGGTGCCATGGGGCTGGTCCTGGGCTCCTCTGGGGTCACCTGTGCTGTGGGGCTGGTTGTGGCTTCCTTGGGGGTCAGTGGTGCCATGGGGCCAGACCCAGCCTCCTCTGGGGTCACTGGTGCCATGGGACCAGGGCCAGCACCAACCTCATCAGTCAGTGGGGCTGGGGCACCAGGGCTGGCACCAGCCCCAGGTCCTGGGGGTGTCTGGGGCACATCACTCCTGATGGCCTCAGGCTGGGTGCTGCTGGGACACTGGACAGGGCTGCCATCCTCTGTCCTGGCATCACTGGTGGGCAAGGAAATGTTCTGACTGGTGTTGGCCCCGTTGCTGGGGCTTGGGCTGGGGAGGGTCACTGGGATTCCTGCAGACTGGGCACTCCCAGCCTCGCTGGGCAGAGCAGAGGAGGGCTCACAGCTCTCCCTGCTCCCTGTGGCCAGCTGCTCCTCAGCCCCTGTGGGGCTCTGCTGATGGCCAGGGGGTGTCCTGCTCCCACTGTCCTTCTCAGGCTCCGAGGTCACCTCCCTGCACCCCTCCTCTGGTGCCACTCTGCAGGGCTCAGGGCTGTGATCTGCCCCACCAGGAGCAGAGTTGTGGGGCTGAGGCTCAGGAGTGACCTCCTGTCCTCCCTCCGTGCCAGGCTGCAGCCTTGGTCCTCCCTTGAGGCTGACACTGGGGTGTCCTGGGGTCCTTCCTCCTGGCAGGAAGGAATGAGAGAGAAGATCCTTTGGCACCTGCATGGCAACTACTGCCCATGGGGCAGCACAGTGCTGGGGACCTCCACCCCTGAGCTGGCAGGGGATGAGCTGCCAGGACCCTTGGGCTCGAGTTCAGGCCCCTGGGGCTGGTGAGGCTGTGGCTTTGTAGAGGCAAACATTACAAAACACCAAGCTCTCCCCTGGCTGACCTCTTCTTCCAGAGCTGGCCCAGGTTCCAGTTCTGCCAGCCAAGGAAACCCTCTCCAGGATGTGGCCATGGCAGGAGCACCCATGGGGCAGCACGGCAGGATGGACACCCACAGCAGCCCCAGAGACCCTCCAGATGGGCAGAGCCCCCACCCCCTGAGTCCTGGCAGAGCTGATCCAGCACTCCAGACATTGAGGGATGCTGCCCATGCAAATCCATTGCCTACCTGGCTCCAAAGCCTGCTGGTTTATCTCTGCCACCCAGTCATGCAGTGCCAATTCCAAGGCTTCCTGGGGGCTGTAGCTTCCATCCTGAGCACCTTGGCTGTCCCCCAGGGCTGCCACCTCCTCCATTCCTGAGGAACTGCATCTCATCAGCCTGGGCAGCCCTGGATCCATGCAGGACAGCTGCAGGGCTGGGCAGGGATGGGCTGGCACAGAGGGTACCTGCTTGGTCAGGGTGGGCACAGCTCCCCAACTCACTCCGAAACCAGGTGCCCAGCGTGTGTATGGGGATGAAGTTAGCCTGGAGCTCACAGTTGGGGTTGAGGAGCAGCCCCTGCAGCCTGGACATGAGGCCAGGAGCACGGCCCATGTAGGGGCCCAGGAAGACACGCCTGCAGTCGTAGTCGTTGGCGTAGAGGTTGTCCCAGATGACGGGGCGGCGCCTCAGGACAGCCTCCACCTCCTCCAGCAGCGCTGCTGAGAGCTCCTGTGACACCACCTTGGGGCCTGGGGCATCAGGGCGGGGACACACGGGGGCACAGGGTCCGTCACAGACACAGCAGGGACAAGGACACGGAGATGGGGTTCCAGTCTCCTCACCCAAGTGAGGAGGGCAGAGCCCCAGCTCAAACTCCAGCCCCAATGTGAGGCACCGCAGCAGGGTCACTTGCTGATGGCTCTCCCAGGACAGCCTGTGGCCACAGGGTTTGCAGACACTGCACATGGCCACACACCCAGAGCTGGTCCTGGTGCTCACCTGTCCAGATGACACCGATCCCTGGGAGCAGCTCCTGGCCGATGGTCTGCAGGTAGCAGGACTGGCTGGGGCTGGGAGAGCACAGCGAGCTGCAGTATTCTGGGGAGAGAGCACACAGCATCCCCTGAGAGCTGGGGACCAGCAGAGGAGGGGCTGCTGGATCATGGGCAAGAGCCCTGCTGCAGTCTAATCCTGAGATGTCCAGAGCTGCCCTGGGAGTGTGAGGAGAGCTGTGGGGGCTGCCAGGGCGCTCAGCTCTCAGCAGGAACAGGGGCTGGGTGCGGCCAAAGGGGGCTCACCCCAGCCTGAGGGGGCTCCCCAGGGCTGGGCAGCTGGGGCTGTGAGCAGTACCTGTAGGGCAGAAGAGGAAGATGCAGGGCTGGCCCAGCTCCTGGTACACCTGGTTGGCCACAGAGGCCTGAGCCTGTGCCAGGGAGGGGAAGACATCTCTGTCAGCTTGGCACATGCAGGGGTCGATGTCGTCAAAGAGCAGCGCGAAGGAGCGGCACCCCATGGCAGCCACCTGCGGGCACAGACAGGGCTGCTGGGACCCCCGGGCAGCACAGAGCCCCAGGGGGCTGCAGAGGGCGTCTGGGCACAGCACAGCACGGGCAGCTCCTGCCTGGGCTGTGCCAAGGGAGTACCAGCTGCCCACAGAGCAGCCCCGACCGTGCCAGCGGCTCCTTGCCCTCCCTGGGGCTCTGCTCCAGCCTGTGCCAGCCCTCAGTGCTGCCCAGCAAGTTCTAGGGCTTGGCTGGTCCTTCTCCTGCCCCATCCATGGAGCCCTTAGCTCTCTGTCACCACTTTGGCCACTGGACACCCCAGAGCTGGTCCCTGTGTGCAGCAGCAGGACCCACACCAGCCCACGGGGTGGGCACAGGGAGCACACATAAATAAACACACGTGCCCTTGCCTGGGAGCAGTGGGATGAAGGAATGGCCCACGGTACCTGCCTGAGTTTTTGCTGCAGCAGGAGGCGATCCCCAGCACTGGAAAACACCATGTCCTGGCCAGCAGAAATGGCGAAAATAAACTCCACACCCTGCTCCTGGGCAGCTGCGATGAGAGACTGCATGCGGGCTGGGGACAGAGCACAGGGGGCTGTGAGAGCTGGGAGACACGGGACAAGGGGTGGAGGGAAACAAGGGAGGGACGGGGATGAGGGATGGAGGGAAATAAGGGATGGAGCAGGACAAGGGGTGGAGGGAAATAAGGGATGGAGCAGGACAAGGGATTGAGGGAGACAAAGGATGGAGGGGGACAAGGGATGGAAGGGGACAAGGGATGGAGGGAAATAAGGGATGGAGGGGGACAAGGGATAGAAGGGGACAAGGGGTGGAGGGAAACAAGGGATGGAGCAGGACAAAGGGTGGAGGGGGATGAGGGGTGGAAGGAACGAGGAATGGAGGGGAATAAGAGCTGGAGCAGGACAACAGACGAAGGGGAATAAGGGATGGAGGGGGACAGGGGATGGAGGGAAATAAGAGATGAAGGGGGACAGGGGATGGAGGGAAATAAGAGATGGAGCAGGATCAAGGGATGTAAGGGAACAAGGAATGGAGAGGGACAAGGGTTGGAGGGAAATAAGGGATGGAGCAGGACAAGGGCTGGAGGGAAATAAGGGATGGAGAGGGACAAGGATTGGAGGAGAATAAGAGATGGAGGGGGATGGGATGGAGGGAAATAAGGGATGGAGCAGAACAAGGGATGGAGGGAAATAAGAGAGGGGCAGGGGATGGGGGAATAAGGCATAGAGGGAGAAAAAGAATTGAGTAGGACACGGGATGAAGAGGGACAGGGGATTGAAGGAAACAAAGGATTGAGTAGGACACGGGATGAAGAGGGACAGGGGTGGAGTGGGACAAAGGGATGGAGGGAGAGTGAACCCCAGGATTCTGAAAGGAAGGAGCTGAGGTCATTGAGAGGGGAGAGGCTCCAGGAAGACCATTTCCACTCCATTAAGAGACAGAGGACTTCTGACAAGGGTCTGCGGGCCTGGGTAAAATCCAGCACACTGCTTGAGCCCCACATGGGAAGCTGGGCTGTCCCTTAGGCAATTCCATCTGATGGGCACGACCTGGGACCCTTCTTGCCCTTGGCAAGGTCTGGGGGCCTCTGTGCAATGGGCAGGGTCCTGGCAGGATGGAAAGAGCTGGGACACAGCCCATGCTTTCCCCTCAGGGCCCTGGGATGCCTGCAGCCCCCCGAGGGGCCCCGCAGAGCCGCTACCTGCCTCATGCTCTGTGTAGGGCTCTCTCCAGAGCAGCCGGTGCTTCAGCTCGTCCTTGGGTGCGTACATGTAGCAGTTCAGCCCCCGGCACTGCAGCCTGTGCAGGGAGAGCAGAGAGTCACCCAGGCTCTTTGCACGGCCACGTGGAGACTGAAATCTCAGCCAGTGCTCCCAGTGCTGAGCTCTAGGTTTGTGTCAGAAACCAGTAGGATGTGTCCCCTGGGAGGGAAGGCACCTCCCTCTTTTGGCACTTCTGTATGGAAGTCATCTGATATATTCATTTGGTTTTATTTATGCTCCTCAGCAGACAGTATTTTACATTTTCCCACGGTGAACAGAGTAGAAAGCACTTCAGGTAAGTCTCTTATTTTGTTTGTTTCCAGATAAGAAAAATACCAATGGACATGTCACCCTCGTGTGCCAGCATGTGAACACATCCTAATCCAGCACCAGACAAGGCCCCCACTAGAGCTTCCCATTCCTGAGGTGCTTTAAACATCACAGCTTGTTTCCCTTCCATTTCTGTACCTGCACCTCTGCTCCCTGCACTCTGGTCCTTAATGACACTGAATTACACTGCCCACACTGTCACCACTGCCCTGCCCACGGGAGCCCTGCAGAGCCCCAGTTGGTTGTGGCAGGTCCTTGTGCAGAGCCCCAGCACCACCTGCTGGCACGGGGCGGCCCCACGTCTGTCTGTCCGTCCGTCTGTCCATCCCACAGCACCCACGGCCAGCCCAGCACCGACCCTGTCCCCTGCTGGCACAGGGGGACACTGCAGAAACATGAGACCCCCTTGGCTGCCACCGCCCCTCCAGAGAGGAAAACTCAGGGTACTTGCCATTGAAAGAGAAGTTTCCTCTGATCCATTGACCATGGTCTCCCATAGAAACCTGTGAAAGGGAGGAAAGAAAAGGCAAAATGCAGTTGTTGGAAAGTGCCTTATAAAAGTGTCTTTTCTGGGCTGTCTCTGAATGCAGAGATGCACTGCCAGACATGTAGCACACACTCTGCTGTTGGGACCACTTCCTATTTCTGCATGTGGGAAGATCTGGGAGGTGCAGAGCTGTCTGCAAAGCCAGGGAGAAAGGATATCCAACACAAACCCCTTCCCCTGGGACAGGCTGATAAATGGGTTTGGAGAGATGCAGATTTGACAGCTCCTCAAAGCAGAGCTTAAGAGGAGCCTGTCAGCGTCCCAACCTGAGATTTAGCAAGAGAAGAACATTCTCTTCAAGATCTGGCAGATGCAACGTGAAGTCTCACAGAAAATCCTTTATGTTTTGGACAGTGATGGCAATTGGCCATCAAGGCATCTTCCTGCTTTCTCTCTGCATCATGGGCAACTTTTGAATCAATCATTGCACCTTCGAGCACTCAGGGCCAAGGGGAGCAGATACTTGGGAAGTGACAGCATTCCCAAAACTGGGCAGTGCACAGGGCAGGCTGCACTGACTCCATGAAGCTGGGAGAAAGAACCAGCTCTCTGTGTCTGGCATGAGGCCAGTGACACCCAGGGAAGCACCTGCATTTCCCAAAGCACATGAATTTCTCTGAGCTCATCTGCCCTCATTCTCTTTGCTCCCTTTGGCAGGAGCCCACCCTGCAGCCCCCAGCACCAGTCCTGGGCAATGGTGAGGGTGGTTGCACCACAGCAACACCCACTCTCCATCTGTCTTCTCTCTGCAGACAGATTTTCTACCTGCCTGAACACCTACATGGTTATTCCATATGCTTTGAATTAATATATAATATAATAATATATATTATATATATAATATATAATATAATATATTATATATATATAATATATATAATATATTTTATATATATTGTTATATTGACTATTATATATTAATATGTTATATTGACAATATATATTAATATCATGTTATATTGACAATATACATTAATATATTATTATCCATCTCCCACTGTGCACGGGGTGAAATTTGTGCCCATTTGAGAATCCCAGCAAATATTTTGCCCAAAAAAGTTATTTCTGTGGTAAATAATTTGCTATTTAAGGATCCCAGTCAGGTCCCCAGAGTCCCTGTATGGCAGCTGCCAGTGACATTTTCACAGCACGTGTTGCTGTGAACTGATGTGGGCTGGCAGGGAGGCCACTCAGTCCTGCACACACCCTGCCAGCAGTGCTCTCCTGGAATGGATTTGCCAGCATCATCCCTATCCTCTTTCCCAGGTCAGCTCTGCTATATCAATGATTCACGTCTGACTCATGTCAGCTTCTCCACCCCTGCATTTCCTGTTTATTTTACATTTATTTGCATGGGTGCTCCTGCTTGCTCTCAGGTGAGGCAGAGGGCAGTGCCCCTCAGAGGGTTACTGTGCTGCCAGGAGAAGGGCAGATGATTTTTTCCTGGTGGGTGCCAGGCTTGGCTCAGCTCCAGAGGGAGTTGGGGATGTGGGGAGGGAGAAGCACAGAGCTCTCCCTGGCCAGCTCTGGGCAGGGGTCCTGCACTGCTGCTCCACGGGCAGGGTGGGCAGGGGGGACACACCGGGAGGCTGCCCCTGAGCCCAGGGCAGCCAGGAACCTCGAGCAGAGCTCTGGAGGGTCCCTGTGCCCCTCTGGGGGCTTCGGCTCTGTGGGGTGGCTGCAGAGCTCAGTGGGGCTCTGGGCAGAGCTGGCAGGATCCCAGAGGCGCTGGTCCAGACCCCTGGCAGAGATGGGGCACTGTGCAAGGGCCCCACTCCCGCCTCCCCCACATCCTGGGGCCCTTCCCGATCCCGGTTCACTCGGGGTGGATCGGAACAGACCCTGCAATGTCCGGGACGGCCGCGGCCCCGGACGGACCTACCTTCCACCACGCCGCAGAGGAAGCGCGGCCGCTCCGCCATCCCCGCGCAGGAGCGGCCCTGCCGGCGCGGGGGGCGCGGGGGGCACGGAGAGATGCGCGCAGGGATGGAGGAGTGCGGGTAGAGATGCGCGGAGGGATGGAGGGATGCGGGTAGAGATGCGCGGAGGGATGGACGGGAGGGGATGCGAGGGGAGAGATGCGCGGAGGGACGGGGGATGCGGGGAAAGATGTGCGGAGGGATGGAACGTGCGCGGGGGGGATGGAAAGGTGCGCAGGAGGGGATGAAGCGTTTGCGGGAGGGGGTGGCAGAGGGGTGGAATGTTTGTTTGCTGGGGGATGGATCGCTCGCGGGAGGGGACGGAAGGTGCGCGGAGGGCTCCGCGCAGGGGCGGCTCCACCCGGGACGCGCTCGCCGCAGCGCAGGGGGCGGCCCCGCGGGTGGGGCCGGGGTGCGGGGAGGAGCGGGGGACGGAGGGGTCCCCGAAATCCGTGCGGAGCCCCTGGGAGGCGATGCTTGAGCTCAAGGAGCGGAGCTCACGGCGCTGCAGCGCGGCTCCGTCTGGTGCCCACGCCAGCCCCGGTCCCAGCTGCGGGGGTTCTCCCCATCCAGCCCCAGGACAATTCCTTCTCCTTCCTTTGAAGCTCGCCGGGACCCCACAGCCCCAGAGTTGTTCCTGAGAGGTCGAGTGACATTATCTCCCTGTGTTCACCACGGAGCCCTGGCCACACCCGCATGCCAGGCCCGGGTGCGATGCCTCTCCAGGTGTGTGCCATGTGCCTTGCGGGTGACTCACCTGCCTGCCTGCTCAGGCTCTTTGCCTTGTGCCCCCCTGCTCTGAGCTCTGACGCTCGTCTCGCTCGTGGCTGTCTCCATCCTACAGGCTGTGGATTTGAAGATGTGCTGCCACGTCATGAGCTCCCTGTCCTGCAGCTGCTCAGCACGGAGCCCTGCCTGCACTCTGGCCGGGCTGCTTGACACCACCTAATCATTGTGTTCTTTTTCAGACCACTGTGCCTGTTTGTCGATGTAATCGCTTTGCCAGGGTTTGCGGTCTGATCGTTTATCTGTGTTGTACATTCCGTTATTGGTATTGCTGTGGTTACATCCCACTGCTGTTTCTAGTTGTTCTTATCTCAGCTTGTGTGGTCTTTACTTTTTGTGCCTCCAATTCTCCTCTCCGTCCTGCCTCAGGGAAGGGCAGGGCTGTGAGCAATTGGTCTGGGATGTTTCAGTGCGAGCATTTAATTGGGGAACATCATTCCTAATCCGGGACACCAACACACAATTTTATTACCGTGCAAATGTGAGGGGTGAAGCCAGGACAGTACAGAGAGTCACCCCTACATCCATCCAAGCACTGCAAAGCTCCCCTCAGCAGCTCTCCCCACCTGCAGCTGTTCCATCAATACCACAGGCGGCAAAATGGGCATCAGGGCCTGGAAAACCAGGATCTGTAGCTTCTCCCTCCTCCCTTTGCAGGTTTATGTTGTGCCAGGAAACCGAGTCATGGTGCCTGGGCCATCAAAGCAGCAAGAAGCCCAAGAGTGTCTGACCAGCAGAGACCTGGCAGGGTCACAGGGCCATCAGTGCCACCAGGCTGGGTCACCCACACTGGGGTGTGCCGAGCACAGGCTGTGCTTGTCCTTATTCCTTGCCTCACAGCACCTGTCCCACCTGCAGCTGGGAATGCTGGACTCAAGCCTGGCCCTGCAGGAGGCTCCTGGGGCAGACTGGAGTGGCCTGCCACGGCAGGGACGGTACTGGGAGCAGCCCAGTGCCCCGGAGTGGCCTCGGTGCCCAGGGACATGGCATGGCTGGAGGTACAGAGACACGGGTGGCTAGAACGAAGTCGTGCAGTCGTGTGCATACATAGCTGTGACTCTTTGCCTTCTCTGCTCTCTCTGCGAGCACCTGGCTATTCCATGATTTTCTTGGACTACGAGCTTGAGGTGAGCAGCCTCCAGTTCCCCACTCCCCTTTTTCTGCTCCCATCAAAGCCATCACTCCTTTTTCCCATCCTGAAACCTCGCCGATCCCCGCTCCGCTCCCCGCGTTGCCCTCGTTATCCTCCGCCCACCCCGGCGCGTTTTCCCGTCCCCAGCGGGAGCGCGCGCCAGTTCACGCTCGCGCGCGCGCGTTCACACTCGGGCGCGCGCGCCCACGCACGTTCATACTCATGCACGCTCGCACGCGCGCTCACGCTCATCCACGCGCACGTGTTGGCACTCGGGGGCGCGCGCGCACGTGCACGCGCACACACCCGCGAGCACGCCCCGCCCCTGACACGCGCGTCCCCGTCCCCGCCCGGCCCCGGTCCCCGCCCCGTCCCCGTCCCGGTGCCCGCCCCAGCGGCGCGGGCGGAAGCGCGCGGGGATGGAGCCGCCGGCCATGGAGGGGCCGCTGCTGGTGCAGCACAGCAACAAGTTCGGCGCCAAGGTAGGGCCGGGGATCCCTTCCTCCCTCTCTTCTTCTTCCTTCCCTCCCTCCTTCTCCCCTTCTCCCGTTCCTCCCTGCCCTCGGGCCGGCTGCGTGCCGGGGAACGGGGGCTCCCCGGGGGCCGCTCCCGGTTGTGCGGCCGCGGCGGGCGGGGAGCGGCTCCGGTTCGGTGTGACCCGGCTCGGTGTTACCCCGGCTCGGTGTGACCCGGGCTCGGTGTACCCCGGTTGGGTTTTACCCGGGCTTGGTGTAACCCGGGCTCGGTGTGACCCCGGTTGGGTCTTACCCGGGCTCGGTGTGACCCGGCTGGGTGTGACCCCGGCTCGGTGTGACCCCGGTTGGGTTTTACCCGGGCTCGCTGTGACCCGGCTCGCTGTGACCCCGCTCCCCGCAGCGCTGGAAGCGCGGCTGGTCCGCGCTCTACCCCGCCAGCCAGCACGGCGTGGCCCGGCTCGAGGTGTTCGACTGCAAGGAGCCGTCGGCGGCCGGGCGAGCGGGCACCCGGCGGCTCGCCCGCACCGTGGTGCGGCTCAGCGACTGCACCAGCGTGGCCCCGGTGGGCGAGAGCGGCCCCCGAGCCGGCACCGCCACTTTCCGCCTGGAGACCCGCGACCGCAGCTTCCTCTTCGCGGCGGAGAAGCAGCAGAGTGAGGAGTGGGTGGCGAAGCTGTGCCAGATCGCCTTCCCGGTGAGCCGCGGGCTGGGCGGGGCGGGACCGGGCGGGACGCGGACATCGCTGGGTGTTGGTGGCCCCGTCTCGGCTGGCAGCTGAGGGAAGGACTCGCGGTGGTCCCGGGGTGCAGCGCCCGGCCCTGGCACTCCTGTGCCCTCTCGATGGCTCCTGCTGTGGTTTGCGGGACTCCTCAGCGTGCTGCCAATAACTCGTGCTTGTGGCTCTGAATTTCAAGCCGGGCTCTCGTTGCCCGGTGTCGAGCCCGTGCTGGCCCCTGCAGAGAGCTGGCCCGGGGCGCCAGGTGATGGCCGGGGAGCGTTTCCTCTTGGCCCAACCACCGCTGCCTTTCCTGCCGCAGCAGCGCGGCGGAAGCGCAGCCTCGAGAGCCTTGTGGTGTCTGGCTCCCATCTGGTTCCAGTTCTTGAACGCCACTTTCCCAGCCTCGGGGCTCGCTCCTGCCTGCTGCTGGGGCACCCCATGTGTGCTGGGTCTCTGGAAGTGCTGTCCAGCCCCCCCCCTGCAGCCCCTGGAGCTGGGGGTCAGCCAGTGTGACCAGCGAGGCTCTTTGGGCAGCAGGTGCCCTGACAGTGTGGTTTTCTGTGCCCTCTGGGACAGCAGCCCACGCCTGCCCGGCTCCACAGGGCTGGCTCTCCCTCCTGGGAGGTGTTTGCAGAGCCCTGGGTTGTTCTCCAGCTGATTCCAGGCTTGGAGTGCTGGGCAGAGCTGCCTGGCAGGAGGATGAGTGCCCAGCTGGTGATGCCAGGATCTCCTCCTGATGGGTGTTTGCTGAGTGGGATTTACCTTTGTCCCTCATGTGTCTCCCTGCAGTTTCCTGCCAGGCCAAATGTCAAGGCTGAGGGGGCTGAGAGGCACTGGTGGAAATGACTCTGTGTCTCCTGGTGCAGTCAGGGTTGCAGCCTTTGCCCTGGAAGTGGCTTTTGGGGCTGAGCTGGAGACACAACACACCCTTGGAGTGGGGCAGGGTGGTGGCCAGGCCAAGGAGCACCTGCTTGGAGCAGGGCTGTGCTCGTGCCATTCCTCATGTGGGAGCCATGAGCCTCATGTGTGTGCCTGAGATCCAGAAGCAAGCTGACAGTTCAGGAGGTTGTGAGCAAAAGGCTGCAAGGCTGGCATGTGTTTTAAAAAGGCCTGACCTGGAGCAGGAGGCACAGGAGCTGCACGTGGCCTCTCTGCACAGACTGGAGATCCTCAGCTGGGATTGCAGATCATCTGCATGGAGAATGTGATTTTGTGTCATGTTCCTACCCAGAGGGTATGCAGGGTCCAGCAGCTTGGGAGCTGGGACCAGAGATCATTTGGAGTTCAGAACAGATTTTTTTTTTTTTTCCTTTTGAAGATGAGGAGAAGTGCAGTCAAATGGAGCCTTAGAGGCTCTGGCAGATTTGGTGGCCCTTGGCTTTCCATCCCAGGCTGGAGCCCTGCTGCATTGGATGCTTCAGCTGAGGAAGAGCTGCTGCTATCAGCTCTCAGGACATGAGGACATGAGGACCCAAACACAAGGGCTGGATGGCCCTTTTTTGGGCTTCTTGTTAAGAAGCTCACGTGTGTGGGTTTTAAGCTGAAATTGTGGTGCTTGCCTTGCAAGATGCACCCTCTGCTGCAGCCCCAAGGAGCAGCTCCAGCTCCTGGCCACGCACTGAGCCTCCCTTGTGCCAGCTGTAATCTGTCAGGGGCTTTTCTGCAGGAGGATCTCTGAAAGCACCGAGGGTTTGTGTCCCTCCCCAGGCCCTCTGGGGCCCTGCTGCTGGGACACTGACAGAGTGTGTGTTGCGTTTTCAGTTCTGCATGTGCTAAAATAGAAGCGCTCGCTTCCCCTCTGCAGGCTCCCCCTCATCCTGGGCAGGGCAGGACACAAACCCCGGTGTCACCAGGCTTTGGGGGCAGCTCTGGGGGTTGTGCTGCCCTGCAGCCTGCCAGTGCAGAGCCCAGCTGGGGACAGGGTGCTGCCAGGAGCTCAGGAAAGTCCCCCCTTGCCTCCTGGCCCCGTTCATCCGTGTTCATGTGGGCTGTGGGGTGGGCAGGGTGCAGGACAGGCAGGCTGTGTGGGGCTGGGGAGGGCAGCAGGGCCCAGGGGCTGGTGTGGGAAGAGGGACTCTGGGTCTGATCTGCTCTCCTTTGCCAGGGAAATGGCCCCAGCGATGGCGTGGTGTCACCGTATGGCCGGGAGGGCAGCGGGGAGTCGTCAGCCCTGGAGATGGCCGTGAACTCCATCTACTACTCCAGAGATGAAGGTGGGAATGCTGCACCCTGACTTGGGGCCACCTCCACAGAGCCTTGTCCTGCTGCTGCCCCGATCACTGGGGCACGCTGGGTGTCCCTGCCCTGACCAGCCCTGTCCCCACACTGTGGCCATGTCCCCTGCTCTGACCAGCCCTGTCCCCACACTGTGTCCATGTCCCCTGCCCTGATCAGCTCTGTCCCCACACTGTGGCCATGTCCCCTGCTCTGATCAGCCCTGTCCTCACATTGGGGCTGTGTGTCCCCCTGCCCTGATCAGCCCTGTCCCTGCACTGGGGCCATGTCCCCTGCCCTGACCAGCCCTGTCCCCAAACTGGGGCTGTGTCCCCTGCCCTGACCAGCCCTGTCCCCACACTGTGTCCATGTTCCCTGCCCTGACCAGCCCTGTCCCTGCACTGTGTCCATGTCCCCTGCCCTGACCAGCCCTGTCCCCGACACTGTGTCCATGTCCCCTGCCCTGAGCAGCCCTGTCCCCGCAGTGAACGCTTTCTGGGTGACAGTGCAGAGGACTGAGGCTGCAGAGCGCTGTGAGCTGCGTGGCTCCTACGTGCTGAAGGCTGAGCGTGACAGCCTCGTGCTGAAGGACCCGCGCACGGACAGGATCCTCTACGTCTGGCCCTACCGGCTGCTCCGCAGATACGGCCGGGACAAGGTGGGCAGTGGGGCTGCTGCAGCTGCTCCCCTGTGGCTGCTCCCTTGTGGAAGGCTGAGCTGGTGTTCTGCAGCCAGCCCTGCCAAGTGGCAGGATTGCTGCACCTTTCTTGTCCTCAGTTCCTGCCTCTCACCTGCTACCACCTGTGGGCTGGCAGGACACTCGTCCCCTCTGTGGCTGTCCCACTTTCACTAAGGTCATCGCCTCTGCTGCTCTCCTTCTACATCCCAGCACTTCCCAGCTTGTGCCATGAGCAGGGACATCCCTCAGTGCTGCACACAAGCTCTCCCCAAACTCCAGGAGCCTTGGCTCTGCCCTGGGCTCAGTCCCTCCCTCCTAAGGATAAGAGCAGAGAGGCTTTGAGACAGCTGATTTGTTCAGTCTGTGGGGCGAACCTCTCCTCTTCTCACTGACCTTCAAAGGTCTGCTCCTCTCCTGCACTGAGTCCCCAATCTGCCTTGCTGCTACCCTGAGTGCAAGAGGTCTGGGCCACGCTGGACAGGGAGGAAGTGGTGGCCCTGGGGCTGTTTAGTGGTGGCCCTGGGGCTGTTCATAGCAGTGACCATGTTGGCCACACTTTGCTTATGGTGCTTTCTGTGACACGTTCCCTAAACAGAGGTGGAAACAGAGCTGCCCTTGTGGGGATGTCCAGCTCATCTGTAGAGTCTGTGCTGGGGGCAGGAGGAGAGTTTGGGGTGTGGGGAGCTGAGCAGTGAGGGGCTGACTGTGCTTCTGTTCAGCAGCACTGACCCACAACAAGAGGTTTGTCCCCAGAGACCTTTGTAGCAGCTGCAGGGGCTGCTGCTGCCTGTGAGAGAGGCAGAAAATCCCCCTGGTTAAGGGAATGGGGCTCAGGAGGGGTGTGGGTGTCAGCTGGTGGGAACTGCTCACCAGAGCAGGTGTTCAGGCCAGAGGAAGCACAGCCCTGGTGCAAGACTTCTCTTTAGAGGACTTTTTACCATGAACAGATTAATGCTGGTAGGGCAATGCTTTGCTTACTCTTGGTAACTGAGCTGCTGCTGCTGGGTTTCTCCTGTGGAAAGCCGTGTTCTTCCCCTTGTATCTCTTGCTTCCAGATCGCTCCCTTCTCACCCAAGGTCCCCTGCTGAACTGTCACCCACCTCCTCACCCTACTCCTTCCTCAGTGTTATTTCCTAGACTATCTGGTACCAGTGGTTGAAACTGCTGGAATTGCTCCTGTAAGGCAGCAGAGCTGCAGCTCTCTGGGGCACTCGCAGTGATGTCCCCTCAGGTGTGCTCCAGTTCCACAGCTTGTTCTGGGCTGCTGGGCAGTGTGGCCTTTCCCTGCCCAGCTGCTGGGCACAGGGTGGTCCTTGCTGTGGGAGTGGCAGGAGCAGGATTTCAGGGCAGGATGTGCAGGATCAGTGCTGCAGCACACGCCCTTTGGTGGGAAGCACAGCCTGGATCAGCAGGTGCTGACCCTTCTGCTTCCCCTTCAGGTGATGTTCTCCTTCGAGGCCGGCAGGCGCTGCGATTCAGGACCTGGAAACTTCACCTTTGAGACCAAGCAGGGCAACGAGATCTTCCGCCTGGTGGAAGCCTCCATCCAGGAGCAGAAGGCGCAGGTGGAGGAGAACCGGCAGAGCTGCGACTCGCTGGAAGCCGACGGCCCCGGCATGGTGCAGATCCGCCAGGCCCTGGCCGACAGCCTGAGCCTGGAGCTGCCCGCCGAGGGGGACGACAGCCCCAAAGCAGGGCTGGCACCCCGGGCAGCAGCAGCAGAGGAGAGAGACGCCGCATCAGTGCTGAAGAGCCGGACTCTGCCGGAGCTGCCCGTGCCCCCGGCCAAGCCCGCCGTGTCCAGCACCCCCCCGCGCTCCCCTCTGCCCAAGGGGCTCCGCGCGGTGCCGCCGGCCGAGGACCTGTCCAGCGTCTACTCGGAGCCCCTGGACGCGGTGAAGGCCCTGCAGCCCTGGCCGGACCCGCTCTACTCGGACCCCGTGGACAGCAAGGCCAAGGCGCCCGCGGAGGAGCCGAAGGCGCCGCGGCTGCCGGTGCCGCCGTACTCGGGCCCGTACGAGCAGGTGCGGCCCGAGGGCCAGGGCAGGGCTGAGGGCCGCAGCCAGGCTGCCCCTGGGCACAGGGAGCACATCTACGACGAGCCCGAGGGCCGCGCCCCGCGCTCGCTGCGCCCCTTCGCCTACATCTACGACGAGGGCGGCCCACCAGCGAGGCCTGGCGCACGCAGGGCCACGACGGCAAGGGCGGCTACGAGTACCCCTACAACCCCTGCACTGACGATTACTCCGTACCCACCTTCCCCGCCAAGGCCAAGAGCCCCAAGCCAGTGCCGGCCCCCAAGCCCCAGGCAGCCTTTATCCCCAAGGGGGCGGAGAGGGTGGAGGATCCTGGCCGGCGATGGGGCGGCGCCGGCCCTGAGAAGGTGCTCGCCAAACCCAGCCTCAACAGCAGCAACAACAACAACGTGGAGGTGCTGTACAGCCAGGTGGTGAAGCCCCAGCAGCTGCAGAAGAAGGAGCAGTGTGTGGATGAGTACAGCTTGTCGCCTCTCTATGAGGACTTAGGGGAGATCTAAGGGGACTGGGCATCCCAGTGCCTTCCCCAGGGTGACTTGGGGCTCTTTGGGCTCAGCACAGCCCCTTTTGCTCACCAGTGCTGAGATGCTGAGTTTCCCCGGAGGGAAACTGCAAGAGCAAGAGATCTGTGGCTGGTGCAAGCCTCAGAGTGTTTCTCCAGTGCCTTCTGATCTGCAGGAGTGCTGGTATTTTCCTGTGTCTGCTGCTCTGGCTCTGCTCTGGCTTCCTGTCTGACCAGGCTGCAGGGCTCTGGTGCCTGTTGTGGTGTGTGGAAGGCTGCTTGCCATCAGTCTCCAGAAGTATTTTTATATAAAGTTATTTTAATATTAAAGTTTGTATGTCTCAGAACGACAGCGTTTGCCTGTGGCATGAATGGGGAGGTGCAGGTGCATGTTTGTGTCTGTGCCAGAGCTACTGAGCTAAGAGGGAGCCTCAGAGAAAAGTGCCTGCTGGGGTGAGCTGTGGCTGGGTGCCCTGGTGCCAGGGGATTAAAGGAGAGTCAGGCTCAGATATGTGATGGCTCCAGGCAGAAGGCTGGGCAGGGATGGGTGCCAGCTCTGCTGCTCTGCTGCAGCTCGGTGGCTGTTGATGAATCACAGGATTTCTCCTTCTCCAGCTTGATCCCACTGCTCATCCCCCCCTGCTCCCAGCTGCTTTGCAAGGCCTGGAAGTGCCCAGTCTGGATCCCATTGACTTTACTGGCAAAATCTGTGATCCCTGCTCTATGGTTTGGGTGTTGGTTGATTGCTGTGTGGCCAGCCTTGGGCAGAAACATTCCCAGGAAAAAAACAACTTGTCCTTTCTGTGTGAGGCCACACCAGGCATGCTGGCATTGGCTGTCCCCATGTCTGGATGTGGCTGCTGGTGACTTCTGCAGGTGCTGGCATTGGCTGCCCCCATGTCTGGATGTGCTGCTGTAATTTCTGCAGGTTTAGCAGCCTTTAGAGCTGGCAGTGGCAGGCAGCACTGTGCTGTACATGTGCAGAGGGCTAAGCACGACTTCTGCAGTCCCAGCCCAGCCAAACTATTGAAGTCTGGAGGTTCAGGTCCCCAGCCTGGTGAGATGGGGGCAAGGTGATGAGCTCTGGCCATTTATCTGATGCCCAGGTTGCAGGGGGAAGCCTCAGTCCTGTAAAAACACAGCTCAGCTGTGGCCAGGGGCAATTTGTGGCTGTTCCCCTCTGCTGTGCAGCAAAACTCCACTGAGGTTTTGCTGCAGGAGAAGGGGAAAAGTCTGATGGGTTTTGGGAAATCTTAGGGAGGCTGAGGTGGTTCCAAAAACGTTGTTCCCTCCCTAAATCTGATTTTTTCACTTTTATGTTGTTGAGTGATTTGCAAGCCCCACGCTGGGCGATTTATTTGTTCATTCCTGCCCCTGGCTCCTTCCTGCAGCCAGTGATCCCTGTGTCTGCCCTGTTCCATGGTACCTGCCCTTGATGTCTTGCCCAGCAGCTGCCTGCTGAGATGCCAGGGCATGGGAAGAGGCAGCTCATGCCCTTGGGCCTGTCAGAGAGATGGCTCTGATGGGATTGGGGTGCTTGCCTCATGCCCTTGCTCACCTGCAGCTGTTTCCCAGGAAGCACAGGTCAGGGTGGGATAGCACATGCTAGCAAGGCAGAATGAACTCTATGTAAGATAACTTTATTTTGAAACAGCTTTTCAGAACCAAGTAAGTAGAACACAAACTCTGCTGGTGCTTGGCATCAGGGGCTCAGTGAGACCACCCCACTTTGGCTTGGTCAAGCTGCCCTTGGCTCCTGCTGTGCCAGGGGCAGCTGCCCTACACCTGCACTGAAAACCAGGCTGGCATCTGGGCAGGAATTCTCTGGAATTGCTCTGGCTTGGCATTTGCTACAACCCCCTTCATGAACTAGGGTGTTGGACAGCAAGGCCAATCTTGGAAGCAATCAAATCATCTGGGAGAGCAGAACTGCAGGCTTTGAGATGAAATCCAAGTTTCATTCCTGTTCAACCACCCCACTGAACCTGCTGCTGTGGGATGAGGGCAGCTCAGCATGACTGCCCTGTCTTGTCTGTCTGATTTCCTCCCTGCCCTGCCTGCAGCTCTTCTGCCCCCACTGACAGCGATCTGTGGCCTGTGCTTGCCCAAATCAGAAACCCAAATTGAGGCAGGCAGGTGACGTGTGCTGGCAAGAACAGGAAATACGTGGTGCTGCTGCTGCAGGGGACAGCTGCATCTCTGGACAGAGGGTCCCTGAGCAGCAAACTTCCTGCAGAACTGGCTGGGTGACGAACACAACGCTGAAACAACAACAAGGAGGAACAAACGATGGGAAGTGCTTGTCTGACCAAGGCCAAGCTCGGTGTCTTGCCTGACCACATCCGGCCAGCTGCTGAGCCAGGGGCTGTGGCTGCCCAGGGCCAGGTCCTGGTGCTCACAGCAGGAACTCCTCATACTCCTTGGGGAGCAGGGAGCCCTCACAGGAGCCTCTCCTGGCTGCTGCTGCTGGTCTGGACGTTTGGAGGGGAGAAGGAGCCATCAGCAGAGGAGCCACTGCAGCTTTGGCTCTGCTCTGAGGCTGCAAGACAAAATGCAAATCCCTGTGGGAGGAGGTGCTGGCTGTGCTGCTGCACCCAGCTCCTGCAGGGCACAGGGAGCTGCCTGCATTGCCCTGCTGGAATCTGAGCCCATGCAGGCTGCTCACACACAGGGACTCACCTGCCGGGGCTGGTGCCGCTCCGGGCGCTGCTCCCGGGGCTGGGGCTGCTGCCGGTGGGGAGCTCTGTACAAGCAGCTCTTCAGGTGTTTGTAGAGGTTGCTCTTCAGGTGCAAGGGGTTGTAAGCAACTTCCACTTCCAAGCTGTTCAGGGCACTCTGCTTGGAAGAAAGAACTTGAGTTTGCTACAGGATGTGACAGGTTTGCTGTGGGTTTGCGTGTTTGTGGGTTTTTGGGTTTCTTTTTCAAGTTTCTTTTTCTTTGACTGTGTTGTAGACACTCCAAGCCACCCAGCAGTGAAAGGTAAAGGGATTTTTGGCTGTGCTGCAGCCCATAAGGAACACTCTTAGCTGTCTACAGAACAAGAGGCATCTCCACATAGATCCTGATGGATTTCAGCATCCCCTTGCAGGATGCAGTCCAATCCTTTCCCATGGCCAGAATCAGCCAACAAGCTGCAGCACCCTTTTTGGGCACTGTCACCCCCAACTCTGCTTCACAAAGCCTCTGCAGACACAGCATTGCCCCAAAGGACAGGTGTTTGCTGCCCAGGGAGAAAGTTGTCTGCTGGGAGTGCTCTATCACACTGCAGCTGTCACTAGACATTGTCACAGCCATTTCCTTCTCTTGTTATCTGCTGAGGTGATAAGGAGCTGATAATGAGTGACTCACCTCGATGGGGCCCCTGACTGGCTCAGGGTGCTCAGCCAGGAGGGCTGGGAAGGCTGATGGCAGCAGGAGCTCTCTGATGGCCACAGCTTTCACCAGGAGAGTGGCGGAGTCAGAGGGGATGATGACAAAGTAGGGATGCACCACCACGTTCCAGTTTGGTCCAGTGTTCTGGGGCTCATGCCTGGCCAAGAGCATCCACTTCCTTTTCTAAAGGGCAAAATCCAGGTGTGAACAACAGGCAACAGCCACTTCCTTCAGCACTGCCACTCAGGGCAGGCACACACACATCAGGGAAACTTCTGCAGCAGGGCTGAGGACAGTATGGCATTTGTTTTGTTTTTTAGCAAGTCAGTTGTTAAGAAAAACACTCCATTTTGCTTTATGGCTGGTCAGTAACAGCCACTTCTCCACACTCCAAGCCTGGGTTAATTATTTTTGCTGTTAAATTCACAAGTCTAACTCCAACCCTGGCATTTGCACTTCACACCTCCAAACACTCATTTCTGGTTGGTTTTAGGGTCTTCCCTAAGGTCTGATGAACTGTAGCTTTCCATCAGATGATCTTTCCATCAGATGGAAGGATTTACAAGCCCAACTCTGGCCCATGAGATGAAGCTGCAGCTTTAAAAATATTTCCTGGTGCACCAGACAGATGTTACAAGGTGTGCACTCACAGTTCCTGCATCACACTGCAATTTTCACAGACTCACCAGGAGACTGTGACACAAAGCATGGAAGCTGTGCTGGTTTGTCTCCAGTTCATCCCAGTCCAGCTGCCAGCAGCTTGTGGGCTTGATGATGAAGGGCAGCCCATAGAGCACAGACTCACAGACCCCTTCAGACTTCAGAGCCCTGCCAGGATACAGCTCATGTTAGTGCTCAGCACTGTAAGAACAACTGCACAGCTTAGAAATAAAGAATTAACTTTTTTCCTAGAAATACATCTCAGAAAAGACACTGGAGAGCATCTCTGCCCTGTGCCATGAACTGCTGCCAGGAAAGCAAATTCTTAGGTAAAATCACAGTGTTGTGAGGCTTTGCTTAGGCTCTGACATTCAATTAATTGCTGTGGCCTCATTAT
The DNA here is from genome assembly GCA_034336665.1 of Luscinia megarhynchos. Lineage (NCBI taxonomy): Eukaryota > Metazoa > Chordata > Aves > Passeriformes > Muscicapidae > Luscinia > Luscinia megarhynchos. The sequence goes on from CM067566.1 coordinate 2,247,576, forward strand.
GTAATGAGAGAGCAGAATTATTGCAATAAAACATTTCACTGGGGCAAAAGGACTTTTGCAAGAATGACACCTGTGATGTCACACTCAGGTATAACTGTGGTCTGCACGTGGGCTGTGCTGTTCCATGGGAGGAAGAGTGATGGAAATGGGGTTTTTTCCCACCAGAATTTGGCTCAGCAGCACCCCAGAGCCTCCTGGTGATGTCAGCAGGCCCCAGAATGATGTTGCACAGGGAAGTGAAGCTTTTCTTACCCCCTGTCCCAGTTAGCCAGAGGAAGACAAGGAGCAGCACTCACTTCAGCACCCTGAGTTTGTGCAGAGCTGTGGGAGGCCAGGCTGCCACGTGCCAGGGAGAACTGGGATCTGCTGCTCTGCCAGTGCCTTCAGCTGGCCCTGGAAAGCCAGGCTGGGTCCAGCAGCCTCTCCTGCAAATCACACTTCAGGCACACTGGGAGAAGGAGAATGGGTTGGGTCACTGGGATTGGCAATGTTTGGCACATGACATGTTCAAAGCACTTAAAAATCAATGTTTTCTAGCAACTGTTGGGGGAAGGAAAATACTAAAGGCTGACACACACTGTCCCCAAGTTCCTCTGCAAGACAGCTTTTATTTAAGTGCAGCTCTGGCACAGACTCTTGGTTTTGAACACAATTTTTAGGGCTATTCAACTCTCCAGATCTAAAAGGCTCCTTTTTACTTTGGGCTGTAAATTCACATGCCCCTCCAGGCACATTTTTGCTGCAGAGTGGAAACAATTGCAGCAACTCAGCAGCAAAACAGCAGCTGAGGATTTTCCAATTATTCCCAGCCCTCACCTGGGTCTCTAAATGGGAGGGAAGGTGCCCATAGGACAATCCTGGGTAATTTAAGGCTGAGGGATTCAAGAGCTCCTTGAAGGGGAGCAGAGGGGAGAGAAAATGAAATACTTAAGGTGTTCTTGGGTGCAGCAGTGTGGCCAAAACCTCCTGAGGGAAGCAGGAGATGGAGCTGTTCCCTCTCTGTGCCATGGTCAAGGAGCCACGTTTTAAACAGCATCTCCAGGCTGATGACATTGTCCTCTACAGTTTGCACCTCAATGTCCATTCCCAGGATTGCCATGTCTGCAGGAAAAAGGAAAAAATAGGTGAAAAAGCACCAGCGTTTTCAGCAAAAAAGATTTCTCTGGTTTCTCATACCCAGCAATTAATAAACTCCTTTGTTGGAGGTGCAGACAAATGTGGTGTGATGTAGCAACAATTTTTAAGCATGGAGAAATGTAGGCTGGACAGCAGAGTTAGGCAGGGTATAAAGATAAACCCAAAAAAATCCCCAAACCACCCACAAACATTACCTCAGAGGTGCATCCAGATGAGAAGCTAGCTTGAAGTCCATCAGATAAATAAAAATTAAGTGGAGTAGATAAAGTGAAAGGGAAAAAAATCAATTTGCAAATTGCATAAGACATGCAATATGACCACTTGTAAACACAGAAGGTACAGTGTGCTAGCACTAATGGCTTTACCATGCAGCCAGGATGTGGAAAGGCTTTCTGAGAAGATGAATAAATAGCAGAAATAGCCTTTCCCCCCTCCTTGTGTTTACCAGGCCAGCAGGGGGTTTAAAAAACTCTGCTACATCCATCTTCACTGAGACATCTTTTCTTTATGCATTAGCATTTCTAGTGCCATTTGGCAAAAATGACACTGATGCATTAAAAAAAACCAAAAACCAAAACGAGGCAAAGAAAAACCCCCAGAAATGAATTAATTTCTAGCTGGCAAATAATCCAGGACTACTGTAGTGACTGTAATTGTTCAGATGCTCTGCAGGACACACTTTTTGGCTCTCCCCACCTCCCAGCCCTGAGGAGATTATTTTGTTGTGTCTCTGTAGCAAAGCAGACTCCACTCCCACCCACAACAGGAGCTCACACTGCCCTTGCTACTAAAAACTTTTCCTTATCATCCTCCCTGTCTGCCAGGACATTCAATTTTTTGTTCTTTATTTCTTTTTTTTTTCAGTTGGAAGCTGCTCTCCATGAACTGAGCTGTTCCCACTGCCAGCCCCTTGCCCTGACACTGAATCTTGCTCCCATTTCCCTGCAGAATTCACTCTTGCAGGATGATCCTGTTCTGGATGCATTCCCTACAGATTTTAGACTTGGGCTTCTCTCAGGGATGTGCACTGAAGAGAGCATTAACAGCTCAGAAGACAAAGCACCAGGAAATTAACTTTAATTAATTAACTTTTACAAACAGCAAAACACAGCTGACAAGGGGAATTATTTGTGTTTTGGGGCTGGTAAATGCTTTAGTTCTTACCTCTGTAAATATTTCCCTGGGGTTTTTTTTGGTTTTTTAAAACTTTTTCCTCTGTAATAGATATTTAATCCCTTACACATCTGCAGCTGGCACAAGACATAACAATTTTAAAAGAAATTCACTGCATTCATTATAAAAAACAGGTTGGGGTGCCAACATCTCCTGTGCAATGGTTCTCAAACTTCTGGAAAGCAGAGCCCACGTGGAGAAAGGAGCCCTGGGGCTTGCAGAAGATGGGCTGTGGTCATAAAAAAGGCATTAGTGCTTTATCTGCAGGACTTGTTTTTGTTTTTATCAAACAGAAAGAGCTGGGAGCAGTTATCTCCAGCACATGCAAATATTAACCTTTGTTAGCAAGAGGTCTGGCAAGGCTCAGCTGCTTCAGGGAGTGGAATGGGGCAAAGGAAAAGACAAAAAAAAGAAAAAAAATATCAATTAGAGACCAGTCCATCCAAAGGTCAGGCATCCTGTTGGTTACTGCCCCAGATTATTCCCACCTCAGATGTCCTGCTCTCCATGGGGTTTAGTTCAATCAGTTTGCTCTGATTCTGAGATCTGAGCATGTTCAAAGCTGTTCAAAGATTTGCCTACGTGGGGTTTTCAAACCACTGAAGTCTTTTCCAGCTGCACTAACCTGGGAATGAGCCTATGAAAGGGATATTAAAAATGTAAGTATGTTCAAATAACCCCTCAATAAACTAATGGAAGAAATATCCTCAGTGAAATGAAGCTCTTGATTAAGTGCTGCATCACAATATTTATTTTCTGGTTCAACACAGCACTAATCTTGCACTTCCTGTATGAGGGATTTTGCAAATTCAATGCTCTTCACTGGAATATTTTAGAGTAAAATGGATTTTTTTTTTTCTGAAACAGAAGAAGGGAGCTCCAATGGGTATCATAAACCAGTTTGGTATTTTTTCCAATTATCTGACCTATTCATCCCCTGTTGCTTTTATTAGAAAGCAAATAGTTCATCTACTCAGAAAATTAGAATTTCATCACTTGACATTTCAATGGCCTTTATGTCCACATTTATGTTTTCATTGCATTTACTGGGTGAAAGGGCTACACAAAAAAATCCACTTTTAAAAATATTATGGTGAGGTTTTGCCTTCCCTAAAGCAGCCCTGTGAAGAGAGGCCCAGAGCATCTCCTCCTCTGTGGAGCTTGAGCAGAAATTTGCTACTGCAGCCACAAAAGAAAATGAACAGCAAGAGACAAATAACACTGCATGTCCCTCAGTAAAAACCAAATAACAGAAAATAGAAAAAAAGGAAATAATTGTAATCCCCTCTCCCAGGCTGCACATTGCTGGGAAGAGTTACTGTCACTGACCAAGCCTCTTAATTAGCTTTAATTAGTTTTTTTGTCTTTGATACAGTTCCTGTTTACTGCTGCTGCTTTTCTCCATGCTCAGACTGAAAATGTACACTAAAATGTACAGAAAAACAATTTGGTTACCTATTTTTAAAATATTTTTTTATTAATTTACTTGAAAGAGAAGATTTTTTTTCCCAAGAAACAGTTTTCTTGTGGTTTTGATGTTACAGTGATTAGTTATTTGGGAGAATGGAAATTTGATTATTATGTAAATTTTTTTATCACAGTATTTTTACAATTATTATTGAGGATTATATTAAATTATGAGGCACACTTTAAGGATTATAATAGTTGAAATAAAAGTTTATTTTTGAAAACACAGTTGGTTTTTTTGAGGGGGAGAAGTAGGGATTTTTTTATTATTTAAACTTGGGGGATTACAGTAATTTTAACATGTATTATGTATTTGTTAATTATGTGTTTGTGGTTTAGGGCAAATTTGGGAGAAAACTTTTGAATGGGTTTTTTTTTAGGAAACAGAATTGAAGGAGAAGAAGAAAGGAAAGGAAAGGAAAGGAAAGGAAAGGAAAGGAAAGGAAAGGAAAGGAAAGGAAAGGAAAGGAAAGGAAAGGAAAGGAAAGGAAAGGAAAGGAAAGGAAAGGAAAGGAAAGGAAAGGAAAGGAAAGGAAAGGAAAGGAAAGGAAAGGAAAGGAAAGGAAAGGAAAGGAAAGGAAAGGAAAGGAAAGGAAAGGAAAGGAAAGGAAAGGAAAGGAAAGGAAAGGAAAGGAAAGGAAAGGCTTATCCCTTGTTTCTCCTTTAATAAACTGGGTGTAATTACTAGGAAATTTAAAAAATATGTTATTGGAACTGGGATGTAGGGTAGGATGAACTATACATATTTGGAACAAATTTTAGTAGCTTTATAAACATTTATAAATCATTATTCAGAGTGTGTTACCCCCATACCTGGATGCCTTTCTCTCTCTAAGCTCCCCAGTGAAGCTGTCACACATGAATTTTAAGTAACACCAAGTAATAAATGAAGTAATAACTGAGGTCTGTAAGTTCTCCAAACCCCAGAGAAGTTCTGTGGTACAAACTTCCTCCAGGCACAGCAGCTCCCCTGACCTAAGGGACATGAAATGGCCCAAAGGGAAGTGGCAGATGTTGGAGCAGAGCAAGAACCAGTGGCTGTGCTGCTGCCCAAAGTTAGAACTTCCCTAAAAACACCTTCCACTCACCAGTGCTGGGCTCCTCTGCTGGCACACCCTGCTCCACGTCCTCAGGCTGCCCGAAATCTCTCTTCACAACCTCAATGACCTGGATTCTTCTCAGGCTCACCAGGTCTACATCTTGTAACTTCTTTTCCAGCTGCTTTACCATGTCTCTGCTGGGCTGGCTGGTCAAAACTGTGATCTGAAACAAATCAGAGAATTAAAAAGTTGCCTCTAGCCCAATTCTCTCTTGAGAGGTGAAGATGTTGAGTAGAAATCTTGCTGAAATAGCTCATCTATTCAAAAGCAGATTTATCAGCGAATTTTTTTTGAGCTTTGGCTCACATTTAAACCAACATGAAATGGATTGAGAGGTTCACTGGAGGAACTCTGCTCTGTGCTTTGCACTTGTGATCACTGAGTGTGTGTAAGAAGGGACTTGTACATTAATTATAGCTCAAATAAACTAAACTTGGTCTTCTCCCTTGAAAGCTGAATGGGAATTTTATATATTTTTTAACATATACAGTATATCCTAAAGATATTTCCAAAGAGAGCAGCAGCAGGTGTGATTCCCATCACCCAGTTTTGGTCTGATACTGAGAAAAGGAAACAAAAATTCAACTCATTCTGCATAAAAAAATGCTTGTGATTGGAGGGGGAAATTGCAATCTTTTCAGGATGTGAAGCAGAATGAGGCCTTTTTTTGAAACTTTTTTTTTTTGGCCTTTTGTAAGGGTAAAACTCTCTCCTGCCTGTCAGTGATCAGAGCCTGTCCCTGCAGCATGTCTTACATCCCCTTGCAAAGAGAAGTACAATAAAATTGCATAATCTAGAGGAACAAGGATTGCTTAGGGGAGTAAAAACTCTCTATAACCACGGATTAACTTAATTTTTAATGTAGCTTGTTCCTTCAAGTGTACTTGAAAACACCCTGGATTTTGCTGTGTGTCAAAAACAGTCTTGTCTCCAAATCATGCTCTGTTTGTTCCAATCCCCAGCTTTAGAGTTAAAGCACAAATCACCTTTCAAATTGTCAGGAAAAATACCTTAAAACCCCAAGAAACAGAAAATCAATAGAAAAGTTTCCTGGACAGACACTGGCAGTGAGTCTCAATTGCAGCCTGACCACAGTGTGACTCTGAGACTCTGGAGGGGTTTAAGGACCTAAATTTCACTTGTGGGAATCTCAATTTGCTTTTTATGACTGGCAGGTGGATCCTGAGCCTGGGAAGTCTGAAATGCAAAATTTTGGAGCTGGTATTTTCTGCTGTCCAGAGGAAAACACCATTTCTGTGTGAGTCCTTTCCCCTCAGTAACTCCCTGTCCTTTCATGTCAGTTGATACTGCTTGAAAAAAATACTTCCTCCTGTGAACCTTGCTCTGCTTTCTGCATTCACACATCTGATCTCATGTGTTATTAGAAACTTCCCTCCCCTTCATGCAAAAACACACATTCAGAGCTGAAAAGACAGGCCACCAGTGTCCACTACAACACAGCCACCAGTGTCCACCAAAACACAGCCACCAGTATCCACCAAAATACAGCTGCCAGTGTCCACCAAAATCTATCAGATCCTGGACCAGGACAGCTTTCCCTAGAAAAGATTCTCCAGGAATCTGTCCAGAGGGATTTTAGGACTTGGTATCTTCCTTCAGGACTTCTGGACAGTGGATCTCTGAAAATGCCAGAGTGCTGGTACCTAAATTTTTCTGCACGTTCACTGCACACGAAACACAAATTTATAAAGCACCATGATGTGGGATGGCTCCCACTCCCTTCCCAGCATTTTCTTACCTCAACAGAACTATTTGTGGAGCCTCCTGCTGCTGTGTGCCTGCTGTACTGCTTGAATTGCTGCAATCCATCCTGCACAGCTTGCACCACTCCATTCCCTCCCTGGGGGAAGCAGCCTTCGGCCGGCAGCGAGCGGAGCTCCGAAATGCAGGCTTGAATTCGGGCAAAGTTTTCTCTCACTTGCTGCAAAACAGGGTTCAAGGAGCAGGAAAAGCTGGTAAACAGCATGAAATACTTCTCCATAATGTGGAGGAAGGTTGGTGGCCACAGAGATGTCAGCTCAGCCCAAGAACTCAGAGCTGAGACAGGCCCAGCAGCTGAACATTGTGGCCACAGGAAAGGTATTGAGTGAACTCTACCAAATTTATTTAAAGCAATACAAGACACTGGTGCCCCACTGAAGAGGCAGCAGGTGAACATTTCACTTGCTTGCTTCAGGTGTGTGGAGCTCTGAGTCACTGCAGCACTCCTGAGCCATGGGTTGCAGGGGGGGCTTTCAGTGGGACTGAGTGGGAAGCTGCCAAGGCTCTGCTCAGTCCTTGCTCAGTCCCACATTAATTTTTTTGATGCTTAAATGCTGATTTTTATCTTGTCAGTTATCACCTTCCATTGTGGCTTCTCTTTCTTTGCCCTCCCTGCCCTTTCCAGGGAAGCTTTATGGACTCCCCTAGTGGGGACACCAGTGGGAACAGAGACCAAAAACAAGCACTGAGGAAAGATTAAAACCAGGCCAAGTGTGTGTGACACTTCCCCATGTACTCTCCCCATCTCTATTTTCAGCTCTGGGGCTTTCCTGACTTCATGATTTGTCTAACAAGCACCCTTTAACACAGCTCTGAAAAACAGCTTCAGTACAGCAGCTGATGTCTACTACTGGAATGTAGCACACCCCCTCAAAAAAAGCAGAGTGAATACAAAGAATGGCTTGGAAATTATTAAAATTTTTGCAGTTAAACTTATAATTTGTTCTTGATTTACCAGCCAGAACAGAGAAGTGGATCTACTTCTATTTAGAGGAAGAAAGAATAAAATACAAGCATGTTCTTCAATCTAGCCAGAAAAGTAAATATATTAAGAAATCCCTGGAAGATAAAACAAATAAATGCAAATTAGGAATGAGGTACAGGTTTCACAACGACAAGTATTAACCACTGGATGAAATTATCAAGAGAAGCACTTGATTATCTATCTTGTCTTCAGATCAAAGCTAGATGGCTGTCTGGAAGGAAGTTTTAACAAGATAGGGCTGCTTTGGTGAAATACAATATCCTGTGATATGAACAAAACAAAACAGTGATCTAAGGGCTCCTCTGTCTTTAAAAACTGTGACTATCAAAATGAGGAATTGTTGTTTAAATAAAAAAGACAGCTGATCAGGAGCAGCAGTCATAAGATTATCCTTATCACATTATCCATAACCTTTTCTACACAATAAACACCAGCATTAGCCAGAGTCTTCTTGCAGATCACATTTGCTAATTTACTCTTGACCTCTGGTTTTTTTTGTTTTTCTCAAGATGTGAAGGCTTGACAAAACTTTTCAGCATGTTTCCACCATTGCTGTATAAAGTGGAAGGGTTAACCCTGTGTGTTTACACTGATGTGTAAATGGGAGTGCTCAGTGTGGTTGTTTCTAACAGGATGGCTTCAAAAATTCTTGTGAACTTTAAGATGCAGATTTGTACTCCCAAATTATTACTGCAGAGCTGCTACTCATTCTCCATCTACATTTATTCCTCTGCAGAGCCCTAAATGAGAGCAATATTTGTATTTACTGACTTAAATCTCTACATTTAAAATCTGTATGGATCTGGCACTTGGGTACATGGTTAACTAGAGGATTTGGCAGTGCTGGGTTTAGAATTGGATTTAGTCTTAGAGAACTTTTGCAGATAATTCTGTGATTTCAGGATGTTTCTCAAATTCAGCACAGATATTTTCACTCTGCACCTTTCCCCTTCAATATCTAGAACCTCTCACACATTGGTAATATTTGTGTCCAAATTATTACTCAAGTTGTGTGTGCTAATTCTGACAGAGAAGCAACACAGCACAAAGCAGCACATCAAAGGTGCAACAGCTGCTCCAAAACACATTTTAGGAAGGAAGAGCACCAAACTTAATTTATCAGGTTCACAGATCAAAAATGAGACTCCTCCTTTTAAACTTCATCCTTTCATAAAATTCACCTCGCCGTGAAACGATCGGCTGGGATCAGATGGAAATTTGTACACAGAGTTTTAGATACAAATTTAGATATAAATCACAATTTTTTTTGGAAGAAAAGGAAGCTGCAGAGCCTGGGGCATACCGTGAAGGGCAGCAGACACTCCTGCTGGGGCTGCACCACGTAGAGGCTGAGCAGGGGCACTCTGCAGGGTCCTGCCAGGCCACAGGCCAGGCACAGCACATTCTCCAGAGCCTCAGAGAGCACAGAGCAGGTGTTGGCCCAGGAAGGGGAGGTGACATCCACCACCAGGATGTGACATGGCTGCTGGCTGGGAGCTTTAGCAGCAGGAAAAACTCTCCGTGGTTCTGAAGGGAATTTTCTGGAATTCATGGCTTCTGCACGTGGGTGTTACGTGCACGGCGAGGCATCTGAATGGGAGAAATAAATAAATAAAAACAGCAATGAGTGAGTTCCTCCCTTTGCCACTCACTTGAAAGCACAGCTCAGTAATAATTTAGACTCCTACATCCTTTTTCTCCCAACCATTTGCTGTCCATACTCTAATAAACCCCCACAAAATGCATGAATGTTTTCAGTAATGAAAAACGTGGCAGAGAGGCTCTTACAGGTGCAGTTTCAAATGTTGGCAGCGTGGAGCTGTGTGAGGTGAGCCCCCAGTCTGGAAAGCAAAACTGGCAACTCCACCTCCTAATTCTGCACCCAAACCCCAGGAAGAACAGTCCCTGTTCCTTCATCCCCAGCAAAATGAGACAAGTAGCTGGAAAAGCCAAGAGAGGCCAGCAAGAAAATGCTGCATATCCATGAATTTTTGCTTTGTGGGTGTGAAGAACCAACTTTTGTCCTTCAGAGTGTCAAACACCTGGGATGAGCTCCTCCACAGACCTTGAATATGACATTTGTTCCCCACCCTCATCTCCCTTCAGCCTTAAGCACAAGGGCATTTTCCTGCTAAAAAATTTATTTTTTACTCTGTGAGCAAAGCCTTTCTAAAATCCTCTCTTCACTAAATCCATGCAAATCGTTCAGTGGTGTTTCTAAGGATACAGGAAATGCTTTAAAAAAAATGTTGGTATAACTGCAGACACCTTCTTGATATGAACTAGGATAATTATTTTTTTCTTCCTACAGTTTTCTTCCCAGCACAATTAGTAAAAGTTTGAAGAAACTTTGGATTTTCACCCTTGGGCTCTGGTCAGAACCCAGGCCTATCATTTGTGTGGTGTGTTCAGCTCACACAAACAGTTCTTTTATGGTCTCCAAGGAGACAAGATACTGCATTTCCTACAGCCTCCAGCACTTTGGAGTAAGAATTTCTGTGAGGCTTGGGAAGAAATGAGCTTCTATCTGGCTGAAGAATCATCAGAAAAAAAAAAAAATCTGAATTTTTAGGATTCCTTAGGATGCCTGTCAGTGCAGGCAAAACAAGAGTGATCACAACCTGAATTTCAGAATTGGGAGTAAACACTTCAGAGCTGATGAAAATGTTACAAATACAGATATAGATCATGTAGGTATCTTGCTTTGGTTAGTCCTCTGGTGTAATTTGATTGACAAATGAAAAACTGCCAGATACCACTTTAATCAGTGTTTCTCCTGGAGCTTTTCAATTTACAGCAGAGTTTACACAATTACATCACTGAATCTGGAATGGACTTGTCTGTCTGAATTTTTTGTGATGAGGCTTCAATGCTACTGAACTCAGCAAGTCCCCAGAGCTTTCTCAAACAAGGAAACAAAACCCATCCTGTCAGAAATCCACATTTCCATGGCCTTAGCATTGGTTTCAGAGAGGAAAATGAGCTTTGATGCTGAAGCAGACCCAGTTTTCCTGATTTTGAATGAATTCTCTCACTCTTGTCACTCTACAGGACTATGCTTATTTTTAAATTTGTTTTGTTAAAATAGATCCCCTCATCAGCTCCTTACCAACCGAATTTCATTTCTTCATAATTGTGGTGTCTTAATTAATTTCTGCTTAGCAATATTAATGTGATTTAGATGCATCTCTCAGTGCAATATTTGACAATATTTGACCTCTTTTATAGCTCTAGTGAGGCTGGAGAACAGAGGAATTCTGTGGAATGTGGTTGCTGTGGTGAAATGACATCCTCATTTAGGCATGGGGTGGACTGACAGAGCCCCTCCCAAGGGATCCCTCCACAATTCTCTGAGAATTGTGCAAACTGTGAGTTCTGGCAGCTGGTTTGACATGAAGTTATTGCTCAATAAAACAGAACTCTCCAGGTGTCAGGGCTGGTGATGTGCATTTTGCTCAATGCAAGGAGACACAAATTCTGCAGAACTAGAAAGGAATAGAAAAAACTTCTTTATCATGAGTGATTTGTGACTGAAGACACTCTGCAGTTGCATGTCATCCTATGTACTTAGTTTGTTGTAAAAAAAAATTATTAAACAATATCCAGGTCTAAAAAGTGTAGCAGCAAAGCCACTGGTTAAAGAGATTTAAGGAGAATTGGTTTTAAAAGGTGCCATTTTCAGAGTAAGCTTCAAAACCCTGGGAAACAGGAATATTCTCATGTGGAAAACAAATCAAGCTGCATAAATGGGTTTACTAGAGAATAAATTGCCTGTGCAGTGTGGATGGCCTCTGGTGTGAATCCTTTTTTCCACCTAGCCTAGAAAGGAAGGTATTTATTTTAAAAGGTCAGGATGAATGGAAGAATAAAGTCAAAAAAGCAAAAGAGTTCACAGAAAATCAAGCTACTAAAACCAAAATTATTCCAGACCCTATATAATAGAAGATATTATGTGTTACTCTATTCATCAGTGCTATAATCAATCATAAATAAATGGCTTTAGGCTTGTGCTTTTATTGACATAAAATATCAAACCTTAGTAAGAATTGTCACTTTGTATTAGTGTTAAAATCCCTCATTATAACCTTTACAGGTTTTTTTCCTCAAAAGAAGAGGAACTATAACATTGTAGGAGTTTTTAAAAAGGCATTTAAATCTTGAATCACTAAAAATGAGTGAAAAATAATAAAACCTTAACCAGTGTGTGGACAGAGCAGCAGAACAAGGACAAGTTCCTGCAGAATTCCCAGGTGCTCCTGTGGAGGAACAGCAAACTCAAACCCCAGTACAAGAGCTGTGTTATCAGGGGGACCTCGTGCTTGATTGACAGGCTGCAAATCCCAGAATTAAACTTGATAAGAACTGTAATAACTCTGTGATCAGATTATGGGCACAGCTAATGAAGCCTCACGGGGCAGGGGCTCCATCTTCCCTGGCATCTTGATTAAGAATCTGGGATGACACCGTGTCAACACACACACACTAACCTGATAAAAACCTGCATAATTCATGGGCTGAACGTGCTGCAGGCAGGGAATCACCACTGAGGCTGCACAGAAAATCCTGGGGAAAAAATCCTGCACAGAAAAACCCACGTGCTGGAGCAGCCTGGAATTGTCCTCCAGCTTCCTGCATTTCACAGCTCCTACAACCTGAACTCTTCCACCCTGGATGTCACCTCACAATCTAAAGTTTCAATCTTCCTGTGACATTTTCATATTCATATTTCCTGTATTGTTTTGGTTTGTCTTTAAAGTTTAAAGCAGCAACAGTCCCTCACTGGTGGGATCCTGGGAGCAAGGGAAGGCAGCATTTGTTCCCATGGGAACACCACCATGTGCCAAGGTGGTTCTGGCTTTTGAGGGCTCTGCAGGGACTGGGAGAGCTCTGCTGGGAGGTACTGGGACTGGGACAGCTGCACTGGGATGTATTGGGACAGCTTTATAGGGATTGGGACAGCTGCACTGGGCTGCACAAGAACTGGGAAAGCTGGACAGGGACAGCTGTACTGGGTTGTACTGGGATTGGGACAGCTGTACTGGGCTGCACAAGAACTGGGAAAGCTGGACAGGGACAGCTGTACTGGGTTGTACTGGGATTGGGACAGCTGTACTGGGCTGCACAAGAACTGGGAAAGCTGGACAGGGACAGCTGTACTGGGTTGTACTGGGATTGAGACAGCTGTACTGGGCTGTACAAGAACTGGAAAAGCTGGACAGGGACAGCTGTACTGGGTTGTACTGGGATTGGGACAGCTGTACTGGGCTGCACAAGAACTGGGAAAGCTGGACAGGGACAGCTGTACTGGGTTGTACTGGGATTGGGACCGCTGTACAGGAATTGGGATACCTGTACTGGGTTGTACTAGTATTGGGACAGCTGTACAGGGATTGAGACAACTGTACTGGGTTGTACTGGTATTGGGACAGCTGTACTGGGCTGTACAGTGATTGGGACAGCTGGACAGGAATTGGGACAGCTGTACTGGGATGTACTGGGATTGGGACAGCTGGACAGGGATTGGGACAGCTGCACTGGGCTGTACAAGAACTGGGAAACCTGGACAGGGACAGCTGTACTGGGTTGTACTGGTATTGGGGACAGCTGCACTGGACTGTACAAGAATTGGGACACCTATACTGGGCTGTGCTGGGATTGAGACATCTGTAGTGGGTTGTACTGGGATTGGAACAGCTGTACGGGGCTGGACAGGGACTGGAATAGCTGGACAAGGATTGGGACAGCTGTACTGGGCTATACTGGGATTAGGATTCCTGCACTGGGCTGTACTGGGATTGGGACACCTGTACTGGGATTGGGACACCTACACTGGGCTGTACTGGGATCAGAACACCTCTACTGGGCTGTATTGGGATTGGGACACATGTACTGGGATCAGGACATCTGTACTGGGATTGGGACATCTGTACTGGGATTGGGACACCTGTACTGGGCTGTACTGGGATCAGAACACCTGTACTGGGATCAGGGCATCTGTACTGGGGTCAGGAGAGATGCACTGGGCTGTGCTGGGATCAGAACACCTGTACTGGGCTGTATTAGGATTGGGACACCTGTACTGGGATCGGGACATCTGTACTGGGATCAAGAGAGCTGCACTGGGCTGTACTGGGATCAGGACACCTGTACTGGGATTGGGACACCTGTTACTGGGATTGGGACACCTGCACTGGGCTGTACTGGGATCGGGACACCTGTTACTGGGATTGGGACACCTGCACTGGGCTGTACTGGGATCGGGACACCTGTTACTGGGATCGGGACACCTGCACTGGGATCGGGAGTGCCGTGTGTGCCTGCAGGGTGGCCAGGCCCCGGGTGTCAGGGCAGACCAGCAGCTCTGCTGGGCCCCTCCCATCCCGCGCTGCTCTCCCGACACCGCTCCCTGCTGCCATCCCTTTTTCCGCTGCGGGAAGGATGGATGTGGAGGGAAACCCCCAAACCTGGAGCCCTGATGGGACATTTGGTGCTGCAATTAAAGCAAAAACAGGAATAAACCCTCTGCTCGATCTCTGGTTTTTAAGGTGTATTTTCCACCCCCGAATTTTCCACATTTTCCTTCAAGTTTGCTCCACAGGAACAGCGCTGTCCTTGGATGCCTGAACTGCATTTCCCAGAGCAGTGAGCACTAATTATCAACTCGATTATTAACACAGGAGCACAGGGTGATGTCTTCCACCTCACACCCTGGGCGAGGCTTTCCCTCAGGAGTTCGGGAAGGAGAAGGAAGCTCCGCTCCTGCTGCGGGAGGGCCGGGCCCTGCAGCCGATCCCGATCCCGAATCCCAAATCCCGAATCCCGGGGCTGTTCCTGAGGCGGGGCCTTTCCCCGGTCCTGTCTCAATCCCGGGTGGATCCCGGGCGGATCCCGGGCGGGCGGGGTCGTTTCCCGGGCCTGTCCCGGATCCCGGTGGATCCCGGGGCTGTTCCTGAGGGAATCCCGGCCCGGACCCATCCGGGCAGGACCTTTTCCCGGGCCTGTCCTGGATCCCGGTGGATCCCGGGTTAATCCCGGGTTGATCCCGGGGCTGTTCCTGTGGGAATGCAGGCCCGGACCCACCTGGGCGGGGTCTTTTCCCAGTCCCTGTCCCGAAACCAGGGTTGATCCCGGGCGGAGTCGTTTCCCGGGCTTGTCCCGGATCCTGGTGGATCCCGGGTGGATCCCGGGGCTGTTCCTGTGGGAATCCAGGGAATCCAGACCCGGACCCACCTGGGCGGGGCCTTTTCCTGGGCCTGTCTGAATCCCGGGTTGATCCCGGGTTAATCCCGGTTGTTCCTGTGGGAATCAGACCCGGACCCACCTGGGCGGGGCCTTTTCCTGGGCCTGCTGAATCCCGGGTTGATCCCGGGTTAATCCCGGTGGATCCCGGTTGTTCCTGTGGGAATCCAGGCCCGCACCCACCTGGGCAGGGCCTTCTCCCGGTCCTGTCCCGAACCCCGGGTGAATCCCGGGTGAATTCCGGGCGGGGCCTTTTCCCGGTCTGTTGGAGTCAGCGAGTCAGGGGTCTCTCTGAATTCTGTGCAGGGATTGAATAAGGTTTAGTAAGAGCTGCAATGTTTTTAGTAAGTGAAAGGCCTCAAATACTACAGTAGCAGCTTGTGTTGTGCTGAAGGTTGCAGACATACTGATATCTTCAGTAGAGGCTCCAGGACCGCAGTTGTAGACAGGACTTAGACATAATAGACTTATAGTAAGAATATTGCTGACATTTCTTAGATAGAACAAGATAGATTCTATGCATAGTGTTATACACTGGTGTGCCAAGAAACTAGAATTCTAATAGGTTAGTGAGTGATGGTCTGAGCTTGCATCTTAGCTTGTTGGAGAAATCCTATATAAGACTGTGTATTCAGAGAGCTGTTGCTTTTAGCCACTTGCTTTTAGCCATTGCTGCTTTTAGCCATTATTGCTTTTAGCCATTCACTTATTGCTGCTGCTTCTGCCATTGCTTGCCATTGCTTTTGCTATTGCCTGTTGAGACTGATGTGCTTTGCAATAAGACGTGCTTTGTGATAAATAACCTTTTTAACTATTCCCTGCTTTGCTTATTTAGAGAATTACCCGACAGGTAGGAGCCTAAGAGCTCAGAGGGGGAGCCTAGAGAGCTCTGGAGTTAGGTGCCTGTGGAGCACCTGGGGGTCAGAAAGAACTAATCAACTAATCCCACACCGGTCCTGTCCAGGATCCCGGTTTGATCCTGGTTTGATCCCAGTTTGATCCCAGTTTGATCCTGGTTTGATCCTGGTTCATCCCAGTTTGATCCTGGTTTGATTCTGGTTTGATACTGGTTTGATACTGGTTTGATCCCAGTTCATTCCGGTTTGATCCTGGTTTGATCCCAGTTCATCCTGGTTTGATCCCAGTTCATCCCAGTTTAATCCTGGTTTGATCCTGGTTTGATTCCGGGTGGATCCCGGTTTGATCCTGGTTTGATCCTGGTTTGATCCTGGTTCATCCTAGTTTGATCCTAGTTTGATCTTGGTTCGATCCCAGTTGGTTCCCACTTTGATCCCAGGCAGATCCCAGTTTGATCCTGGTTTGATCCTGGGTTGATCCCAGTTTGATCCTGGGCAGATTCCGGTTTGATCCTGGGTTGATCCCAGTTTGATCCCGGTTGATCCTGGGCAGATCCCAGTTTGATCCCAGTTCATCCCAGTTTGATCCTGGGCAGATCCCCTGCTCATGTGCAGCGAGCACTTCCCGCAATCCCGAGTTTGGGATACTCAGGATAATGAGAATTGCTCTCCTTTCCCAAAAAACTGCACTTTGTGACCCTCCAACACTGCTTAAATTGTTTTTACTGTCACCCCTCGATCACCCGAATTAATTTTGCCAAAATTAACCCCGGGAAGTCTCAATTAAAGCCTAAGGGAGTTGGAAGATTGGATATCTGGGATTGTAAATTTATGGCCCTTCAAGGACTCTGGAAGAACCAGAAGATGCAGAAGGGATTAAAGGCTGGAAAATTGGAAAGTCCCCGTCTGAGAAAAAGATGATTAAAGGGCTAAAGAATGTGGGCCAGATGAGAGTGAGAAATCATTGACTAATAGGGATAGAATGCTAATTAATGAAGATAATGACCTGATTTAGAACCAGTGGACATCAGCAGCTGGCCAGAGGTCCCTCTTAACTGTGTGACATCCCAAAAATCCCTCCTTGAAGGGTAACTCTGTATTTTGGAGATAAAAATTTAATGGCGTCAGTTTACAGCTGTGCCAGTTCAGTGGTGCAAAAGGAAATCCAGGATTTCTCTAGAGGGAATATTTTTACTGCATGTATGTAAACAGAGGGAATATTTTTACTGGATGTATGTGAGCAAAGCCACATCTTTTTACTGTAAAATGAGTTCTTGAGATTTGGGATTGTTTTTCCAGTTCACTCTTTAATAAAATTTTCACTCGACTTCCAGCTCCTTTGGGGCACGAGGGAATGGATAAGCAGGGAATGAAGGGAGTTTAAAGCCCCCAAAATGCCTGAAACTCACAGGGATTGTGTGTGTGTGAATACAAAACCCGTTAAAATTCCTCATATTTATACATATTGACAAAATTAATATAGATAAAAATTTATTTCAAAACAAAACGCCGTGCCTATTGTATTATATACAGGATTTTAGGATATAAGAAATCTCTGTCTGTAGAACAGGGTTTGAAAGGACAAATATAACTTCTGTATTTATAAATTGGAAGAAGGGAAGGGAAGGGAAGGGAAGGGAAGGGAAGGGAAGGGAAGGGAAGGGAAGGGAAGGGAAGGGAAGGGAAGGGAAGGGAAGGGAAGGGAAGGGAAGGGAAGGGAAGGGAAGGGAAGGGAAGGGAAGGGAAGGGAAGGGAAGGGAAGGGAAGGGAAGGGAAGGGAAGGGAAGGGAAGGGAAGGGAAGGGAAGGGAAGGGAAGGGAAGGGAAGGGAAGGGAAAAGGAAGAAGAAAAAAGGAAAGAAAAAAGGAAAAGAAAAGAAAAGAAAAGAAAAGAAAAGAAAAGAAAAGAAAAGAAAAGAAAAGAAAAGAAAAGAAAAGAAAAGAAAAGAAAAGAAAAGGAGAAAAGAAAAGAAAAGAAAAAAGCAAAGAAAGAAAAGAAAAAAGAAAAGGAGAAAAGGTCCCGATCGCCGCTTGCCTTGGGTCGCTGCTGCCACCGCGTGGTGAAAATGAGGAACTGCAGCCTCCCCATGGCTCAGTGGTACGACAACCAAAAAAACCCCAAACCCACACAAACCCCCTCCGAAACGAACAGAAACCGAATTAAACAAACCCATAAATCCACTGAAAGTCCCCGCAAAAGCCGAATTCCCGTTCCACCCGCAATTAAAGGTGGGATGGAACACAGCGCTCGGCGCATGCGCAGTGCCTTTCCTCGCTCAGTGCTGCCGCCCTTTGGCGAAGCTCGGTACTGCAAGTGGGCGATGTTGAATTTTAGGGGATAAAATGGAATTTTAGGGGATAAAATGATCATTTTAGGGGATAAAATGAACATTTTGGGTATAAAATCTGAGTTATCTGCGCCGGAGAAAATGAGAACTTTAATGTAAAATTGAGGAGATTGATAAGTGTTATTGTGGGGAGTAAAATGGAGGTTATTGACGAGTAGGAAAAATTTGAGGGATAAAATCTGTAAGGGATGGAATCAACATTTTTTTGGGGAGGAGGATGTGAGGTAAATTATAAGGGACAGAGGGAACATTTTGTTTTTAAAATCTGGAGTAATGTATAGGGGACAGAGAACATCTTGGAGGGAAAGGCATCAGTGAATTGGTCAGCGAGGCAGGGGTGACATTTTGACAGAGATTAAAATCTAGAAATATGCTGATATTAATTTTTAAATATATATATAAGCAAAAACTTCCGAAAACACTCCACTACAAAACTCGGGTGCCCTGGAAGTCAGGATAAATTGTGATTTTATTTCCTGGTTTTATAGTTAGGAAATTGCTCAGGTGTACACAGATTAATTTTTTACATCCTTTGTCTCTTCTAATTGAAGTAAAAGCATCATTCCCTTCCCTCTCTTCCATAATTCCAGGCTCAGTATTTATTCTTTTACTGCTGGGATTTGCAGAGGGGATGCTGCCAGGACTGTGCTTCCAGGACATTTTTTTTCTTTTTTTGAGTTTCAAGTAACTCGTGGTTTCTGATACCTGACAGAAATCCTGGGATTTTTTGGGGATATCTGGGGAGAAATACAAGGAAAGATTAAGTGGATGGCAGAAATAAGACAGGATGCATCAGCCCTGTGATGGTTTGGCCTTGAAAAGGGAAATACTCTTTGTCTGATTGCAAATATTTAATATAATGTTAGAAAAAAACAGGAAGAATCACTGGGAATTTGGAGCCCTGGATTCCCACAGTTCCCTCTCCCTCCGCGGTTTTCTGAGCAAGGAAATTTCTGCAATTTCCAGGTTTTCCAGCCGGTGTCACTGCTGGGTCAGGCAGAGCCCTCCCAGCCCGGAGGGATCCAGGAGATTTTTCTGGCTCTATGGAAGGGCAGCAGTTCTTATTTTTTATAACCTTTATAAATCCAAAAGATTTTTGGGGTATTTTCCACCTTTGTTTCCTTTCCTGTCATGTCAGGTCCCACATGTGAGTTCTTGAAACACTCAAAAAAGATCAAAACTTCTTTTTATAGTTCAGAAAAAGAAACTTTGGGCTCCATCCTTAATAAGTTCTCATGGCAAACACTCTAAAGTACATTTAAATATTGTTTATTTGTAATTGTCCAAAGGCATTTTGTAAAAAAATGTTTTGGAAGATGTTTCCTGTCTTGGATCTCCGCTGAACTCTGAACTCAGTTACCTCTGGAAAGTCAAAGTTCTGCTCCTAATCCCATCCATCCAGTCAGAACAGATGAAATTGTGCAGAGCCAAATTTGATTTTCAGATCCTACAAGACCCACTGAAGAAAAGTGTTTGTTTGACAAGTGCCCACCAAAAAAAAGAATAAAAGAATTAATGGGGGGCTTGCATCATAAGATTCCTGTGAGCCCCTGGGCTCTAATTACTCAAACTCATAATATTTTTGCTTTTTTAAATTAGCCACTTTATGAATTATGGGAAAGGAAATTATTGGCATTGACAGCTGATTTTTTTAAAGGAAGTTTAAAAAATAAAATCACTAAAATACACCTGGAGTTCACCATTCCACAGTGCTGACTCTGGTCGAGGTTTGGAATTCTGTTAGCAACACATTTCCCAAAATTCCTCATTTTCCAGGTGTTGCCCTGTCTTATCCAGAACTATTTTCAGGTATTTTGAAGATAATTTTAAAATAAAGATTTTTAAATTTATGCTGTATGTGGGACATCCTTGAAACCTGACTCCATGAGGAATTGGGGTTTGACAATCCAGGACAAGGAAACACAAACTGTTGCTTGTTCATGAACAATTTGGTTGAAACACTGAATATTGAAAAAAAAAACCCACACAAATCACCCTTATTTTTATTTTCTGCTGGAAAGTGGCTGGAGGGGTTGGTCACTCCTGGATTTGGTCACCTCTGGTTTAGCATTAGGGGATGAGAACTTTTGGAAAATTCCTCCACCTTTCCTTGTCCTTGAAATTCATGTGGGTGTTGTTCAAGGAACAGTGTTGGAGGTCACAGGAAATTTCATGGAATGGAATGAAACTAATTAAAATGGAATTTCATGGATGTGGAATGACATTTTGTGCAATGCAACAGAATGAAATTTCATTTCATGAAAAGAAATTTCATTTCACTTCACTTCATGGAATGAAATGAAACGAAATGAAATTAAATGACATGCAAGGAAATTTTGTGGGATGAAATGAAATGGAATTTCAAATTTTCATTTCATGGCATGAAATTTCATTTTGTTTCATGGAATTAAATGAAATGAAGAGCAATTTCATGAAAGCAATTGAAATGAAATTTTGTGGAGTGAAATGAAATAAAATTTTGTCATTTAAATGTCAATTTAAGTGTCATGAAAGGGAATGAAACTGCACAGAATGAAGGGAAGTGAAAGGGAATTTCGTGGAATGAAATTAATTTTTTTGGAACTAAATGACGCTGAATGAAATTTTTTGGAATGAAATGAAAATTTTTGGAACTAAATGAAGGGAAACAAAATTTAATGAAATGAAATTTTGAAATGGGCTGCACTGCTTCTGCCTGAAGGTGAGGGCTGAGTTTAGACTTTCAGTTTAAAGCTGGGTTTAAAGAAGAAGAAATTCCTTCCCTGTGAGGGTGGGCAGCCCTGGCACAGGTGCCCAGCTTTGCTGTGGCTGCCCCTGGATCCTGGCAGGGGTGGGGCTGGGTGGGATTTGAGGTCTCTTCCATCCCAAACCATTCCCTGATGTTCTGATGTGTTCATGCTTCCCTGCCCAAGTGATTTCATTATCCCTGTAGCTAATTAAGAGGCTGCTTGTGTCACTTTGTGTTCAGCCACAGCCTATTCACCTTTATGGGTTGATTTTCCCCCTCACTTTTGTGCCTGGATAAACCCAGAACAGCTCTGATCCCATTAACTTCATGCTCCATGTACCTGGAGAAAATAATGAAATTACACCACAGGATTTAACCTGCATTAAACACTGCAGCTCTTCCTGTTAGAGGATCCAGGAAATGAACAACAAAAACAAAAACAAAAAACAAAACAAAACAAAAAAAACAAAAAAACAAAACAGGAAAATAAAGATATTAAGATATTAAGCAGGCAGCACATTCCTGATTCTGATGTAGCCCATGGAGCCTGGCTAAAGGGTAACCCTGTGGAAATAATAATAATAATAATAATAATAATAATAATAATAATAATAATAATAATAATAATAATAATAATAATAAACTCCACCATGTCAGATAATGGTTTTTCAATTAAATCACACATTTCATTTTCCACTAGAATATCAACGTCCATGGCTGTCCTGAGCCTGGTGCCATTCATGGATGTGTTTGAAGAAACAGTGACTTCTGCCTCCCCTAGAAACAGGGATGGATGATGGATGGATGGATGGATGGATGGATGGATGGATGGATGGATGGATGGATGGATGGATGGATGGATGGATGGATGGATGATGGATGGATGGATGGATGGATGGATGGATGGATGGATGGATGGATGGATGGATGGATGATGGATGGATGGATGGATGGATGATGGATGGATGATGGATGGATGGATGGATGATGGATGGATGGATGGATGGATGGATGGATGGATGATGGATGGATGGATGGATGGATGATGGATGGATGATGGATGGATGGATGGATGATGGATAGATGGATGGATGATTGATAGATGATGGAGGGATGTGATGGATGGATGGATGGATGGATGATGGATGGATGGATGGATTTGACGGACGGATCGGACGGATTTGACGATGGATGGACGGATGGATGGATGATGGATGGATGGATGGATTTGGATGGACGGATCGGATGGATGGATGGATGGATGGACGGATTTGGACGGATGGACGATGGATGGATGATGGATGATGGATGGATGGACGGATGTGACGGACGGATGGACGGATGGATCTGACGGATTTGGACGGATGGACTGATCGGACGGATGGACGGATGGACGATGGATCAGACGGATGGACGATTGATAGACGGATGGACGGAATGATCGGATTTGATGGATGGACGATGGATTTGACGGATGGACGGATGGATGATGGATGGATGGACGGATGGATTTGGATGGATGGATGGATGGATGGATGGATGGATGATGGATGGATTTGACGGATGGACGATGGATTTGATGACGGATGATGACGGACTGACGGATTTGGACGGATGGACGATGGACGGACTGGACGATTTGATGGACGGACGATTTGACGGACGGATTTGGATCGGACGGATTGACGGATGGATGACGGATTTGACGGATGGATGGACTGGATCGACGGACGGATGGATGGATGGATGGACGGATTTGACGGATGGACGGATGGATGGATGGATGGATGGATGGATGGATGGATTTGACGATGGATTTGGACGGATTTGACGGATCGATGGACTGGACGGATGGACGGATGGATCGGACGGATTTGATGGACGGATGGATTGACGGATCGATGATGGATTTGACGGATCGATTTGGACGGACGGATGGACGGATTTGGATGGACGGATTTGGACGGATGGATGACGATGGATTTGACGATGGATTTGACGGACGGATGGACGATGACGATTTGGACGGACGGATGGACGGACGGATGATGGATGGATGGATGGATGGACGGATTTGACGGATCGATGATGGACGATGTGACGGACGGATGATGGATGTGATGGATTTGACGGACGGATGGACGGACGGACGGATGGATGGATCGGACGGATCGGATCGACGGACGGATGGACGGATGGATGATGGATTTGACGGATGGACGGATGGACGGACGATGGATGGACGGATTTGATGGACGATGGACGGATGGATGGATGGATGGATGGATGGATGGATGGATGGACGGATGGATGATGGATGGATGGATGGATGGATGGATGGATGATGGATGGATGATGGATGATGGATGGATGGATGGATGGATGGATGGATGGATGGATGGATGATGGATGGATGATGGATGGATGGATGATGGATGGATGGATGGATGGATGGATGCATGGATGATGGATGGATGGATGGATGGATGGATGATGGATGGATGATGGATGGATGGATGATGGATGGATGGATGGATGGATGGATGGATGGATGGATGGATGGATGGATGGATGGATGGATGATGGATGGATGGATGGATGGATGGATGGATGATGGATGGATGGATGGATGGATGGATGGATGGATGGATGATGGATGGATGATGGATGGATGGATGGATGGATGGATGGATGGATGGATTCACTCCACTGCCTCCCTGGGCTTTTGTGGTTATCCCAAGTTTCATGCCTTTAAGAGCAATGCTCATAAAATAACAAACGCTGTCTCCATGTGGATGTAATTAAAATCCAAGCATGAGCACACAATTATATGAAACTGATTTCTTCCACTTCCAATCCCCACAGGACCAGCCTTTAGGGCTGAGTTTCAGTGCTGATTCACTGTGTCTTGAGTGCCTGGTAGGTTGTTATTAGTTTTAATGACTTGTGTTTTCCTGCAGGAAGCCTGCACTGGTGCTGGCCGTGGTGATCACAGCCTGCAGCACTCTGGGTGTGATTGGTGTGCAGGTCCTGACAGCAGAGGAGGAGGGAAATGCATGGACAGATGACAAAAACCAAGCAGAAAAGCTGGCAGAGGCTGCAGGAGGAAGCAGCTCTGTGAATTCTCTCTCTGTGAGTCCAAACCTTCCTCTCATTTTCTATGCATGTTTCACAGAAGGGACCTCAGCAAGGGCCTCCTGCAGGTAAAATAACCCCTCACATTGATTCTTTTGGATCCTCAGTGTTGGTTTTTATCCTTTGTCAGAAAAATTAAGCCACAAACACCAGAGGTTTATGTCCAAAAAGGAGACAGAGGAATCCTTTTACTTTATTCAAATAAAGGGAGAGGCCATGGGGCATTCCCCTGGGATCTCTCCAATTTTTGGAGGATCCAGCCTCCTTTTTATCCCAATTTCCCAGCTCATTGCCCTCTCTCTTTCCCCATTGGCTGAGGTGTTTGAGAGGTCCAGACTTCCCAGAACACTTGATACCTGAGATTCCCTTTAATCTATAACCCTCCCTTGTAATTTTGAATTCTTATAGAATTCATGGTTTTCCCCCATTGCTCTTTCATCTTTCAATATCCAATTTCATTTATCAATTTGTTTGTAAAGGCAAATATCTTTTTTCCATTCATCAATCAGTGGAATCCATCCATTGTTTCTTTCATCTCTCAGTGGTAGTTTTATCCACCAGCAGACCCACAGCTTGTTTGTAAAGACAAATTCCTCATTCCTCTCAGTCAGAAATGTCATTTCTCCTGCAGTTTTCAAGCTGCTGGGGACTCCTGTCACAAATGTCATGGTCACTCCTAGAGATCCTGGGTAATACCTGGAATCTGGGAATTCCTGTTGACATGAGCCACCCCTGTGTGGCCCTTCCAGGACAGAAATCCTCTTTTGCTCTGGTCTCAGGGCTCCTTTCTGCCTCTGGCTGCATCTCCTGCTGCAGGTGAAAGCAAATTCCAGGTTTTGCCTGGATGTAGAGGAAAGGGACAGGAGGAGCCAGCAAAGCTCTGCAGACCCAGAGGAAGAACCTGCTGCAATTAAAACCAGGACCTGGGTGCTATTTGCTACTTCCCAGCTCAGCAACAGCCACAGGAGGCAAAGCAACAGCCAGGATAATTTTTTTTCTTTGCCTTTGCACCTTTTTTGTGGTTTTGCTGCCTCGTGGTGCCAGTGGAGCAAGGAGCTGGAGCAGCACAGCTCTGACAACAAAGGCATGAGAGGTGGAAAGAGCTCATGACACAACATGCATCTAGCCTCAAATATTTCTTGTTATTTGGTAGTAAATTTATGACATCAATGCTTTTAGAAACCAGGAGCTTGCCCACCTCTGCACAGACAGGTGCACCTACAGAGAAAGGATTTTTTAAAAAAATTCTGAGAGTGGGAGGTAAAAACCTTCCTGGGGCAGAGAATTTCCTGTATGAGCAGACATTTTTCAGGTGTGTAAATACTTCTGAGTGTCATTTAAGTGAATTACAACCTGATATATTTAATCATGGAATATCCTGAGCTGGAAGGGACCCACCAGGATCATTTGTGGAGAAAATAGACCCAGCTCAAGTGAAGGTTTTGCACCTGCAATGGCCACTGGACTCTCACCCTGCTGACTTCTCATCTGCCCTTTCCTGTGCTTTGGCTGAATCCTCTTCAGATCCTAAACATGGTCAAGAAATGACTGATCATCACCTTTAAACCTCCCGATATTTAACAGGTGCATTCCCCTGCAGTGTGGGGGTTTTGCTTGATGTTTTTGTTCATTCTTGGACATAATTTTTCCTGTTTGTTTTTTGGTTGTTTTAAAGTCCAATGAGAGATTTCTAACTGCTTTTGAATTCCAGGAGGAGCAGGGTGATGCTGCTTGTGCCCTGATTGCAGCAAGATTTACATTGCAATTTTTTTACAATTATTTGTATTTTGTATTGTGTTTTTTGTATTTGCATTTTGTATTAAAACTTTGCAATTTTTACGTTGCTCTACCAACCTGCCCTTGGACAGTTTTAACTCATCTGCATCAACAACTTAAAAAGAGCTGATGTGTCTTGTCTAAATGTTTTCCATTTGATGATGGGATAAGTGAAATGAGATGTCAGGAGTGAGACCCAAACCCTTTCACCCCACTGCTCTGCCTGAGCTCCCCACCAGTGAGATATTCCAACAAGGAACAGATGTATGGAAGAAATATTTTATTATAAGAGTGGTGAAGCCCTGGGATAGGTATTCCCAGAGAAACTGTGGCTGTCCCATCCCTGGAAGTGCCCAAAGCCAGGTTGGATGAGGCTTGGAACAACCTGGGCTAGTGGAAGGTGTCCCTGCCCATGGCAAGAGGTTGGAATTTTAAATTTTTTTTTAGATCTCTTCTCTCCAAACCATTCCATGATTCTAATTGTAAAAACATCCCTTCTGACTAAAGAGAAATAGGACATTTCCCGTGTTTCCTTTCCAAGATTTGGCATCCTTGGGCTGCCGGGAGGAGCCGCGCCCGGGGAGCGCTCGCTAATGAGATCAGCGCCTTGTTTCATTTAATTTGCTGCCCCAGGCCGTGCTGTACAGCCCCGGTCCCTTTGTCCCAGCTGGAAATTGCCATTTAACTCGACAGCTCCGCTCCTATTGTTGCCCGTGCAAAGATGGAGCAAGGTAGAGGAGGGGATGAAAAGCGCAAGGGAGAAAAGCAGAGGGTCAAAGTCAAGGTCAGAGCCGGGAGATTCCCCACGCCCTTCTCCTGACAATAGGGCAATTTATTTCTGTTCCCTCGGTGGAAGACGCTTTTATATCCTAATTTTCACTTCCTTTTAGCCAACAGGGAATATTATCGCGCTGGCAAGAACAGGAGCCGCACTCGCGCAATTCCCCGCTTGAGGATGCTCCCAATCCAATCAGCCCCTCTTCCTCAGGTTATTATTTTACAGGCAGGAAAAGCAGCAGCTACCCAATCTCCTTTTGTACCCCCAGCCCTTCCCTTGTTTTATTGTGTTGCCAGCACAACCCAGAGGAGCAGGAAAAAAATGAAGCGAGCACCAACACGAGGGGCTTTGTGGACGGTCCTGCAGATGCTCTGCCAGCGATTATCCCTCCTCCTTTTTCAGCTCTTGTCTCGCTTTTTCGCAGTGCCCTCCTCTGCACAAAGCCCTCCCCGACTCCAAACCTCTCCCAGCTGGTCGGGAAAGAGGAATTTGGGATCATTGTCCCCATCTCTGTCAGCGTCTCGGCCGTGCCAGGCGAGCCCAGCGCTCTCCAGACAACAAAGAATATTTCACAGATATTTTGCAGGCGGCAATTTGACCATTTTCTTGACTCTGGCGCAAGACTGGATAATTCAAATTATCTGGGATTGTGATTTAAGTATCCATTTTTGCGCAGGGAGATGGCAGATTTCCCTATTTATTATTATTATTTTAAATCTAGGAAAATAGCTTTTCCTTTGTCTCCCGGAGAACAAAGAAACGTGAATACACGATGGGCTGAGCCCATCCCCTGGGTGAAGGCGCTGCCTTTAATGGGTTACACGCAGCAGAAATAAATTTGGCTGGGAGTCTGTAATCACTGCCTGAATTAATGGAAAAAAGAAGGTTCTTTGGTGCGGGCTGAATAGCCCAGCTGCAGCAATTATCTCGTCACTCATCAGAATGACGACAAAATTAGTTCCAGATATAAAACTGGGCAGGGCAGGCGAGAAAGCCACTGGGGATTTATTTCCCAGTTTAGGATACTGGAGGTTGCCTTTCCACCCATGCCACCCACTGGGGATTTATTTCCCAGTTTAGGACACTGGAGGTTCCTTTTCCACCCATGACACCCACTGAGGATTTATTTCCCAGTTTAGGACACTGGAGGTTCCCTTTCCATCCATGACATCCATTGGGATTTATTTCCCAGTTAAAGACACTGGAGGTTCCCTTTCCATCCATGACATCCATTGGGATTTATTTCCCACTTAAAGACACTGGAGGTTCCCTTTCCATCCATGACATCCACTGAGGATTTATTTCTCAGTTTAGGACACTGAAGGTTCCCTTTCCACCCATGCCACCCACTGAGGATTTATTTCCCACTTAAAGACACTGAAGGTTCCCTTTCCATCCATGACACCCACTGGGGATTTATTTCTCAGTTTAGGACACTGGAGGTTCCCTTTCCATCCATGACACCCACTGAGGATTTATTTCCCACTTAAAGACACTGAAGGTTCCCTTTCCATCCATGACATCCATCGGGATTTATTTCCCAGTTTAGGACACGAGGTTCCCTTTCCACCCATGCTGGTGCCACATGCTCCTGGCTCGCTGGGGGACCTGGTTATCACTTTGTGCAATTTCATTCCTTTTTTTCAGGGATTTGACAAAACTTTTGTCCCAAATCACCTCCCTGTTTCCCAGTTCCTGCCTTTGTGAGTTCCCAGTGTGGCTGAGCCTTGTTGTGGTGATAGCTGGGGATGCAGGGAGCAGCATCCTCACACCTACAGTGACTTACACAGGTGCTTATCCATCTGTTGGGAGCCCACATCTCTCTTGGGGTTTCTAGGTGGGTGATTTGCTTCTTGGGAAAGCCAAAGATGAGACTTTTTGGCTGGACATGCTCCAGCCATGCTGACCCCCAGAATCCCCCCGTGCTGGGCTCATCCCCCAGTGTGGGCAGCAGGGAGGGGGATTCTGCTCCTCTGCCCTGCCCAGGTCAGACCTCACCTGCAGAGCTGCCCCAGGTCCAGGCCCAGCAGCAGGAGCATGTGGAGCTGCTGGAGCAAATCCAGAGGAGTCCTGGAGATGCTCCAAGGGCTGGAGCCAGGCTGGGAGAGCTGGGGGTGCTCACCTGGGGAAGAGAAGGCTCCAGGGAGAGCTCAGAGACCTGCCAGAGCCTGAAGGGGCTCCAGGAGAGCTGGAGAGGGACTGGGGACAAGGATGGAGGGACAGGACAAGGGAATGGCTCCCAGTGCCAGAGGGCAGGGTTAGATTGATAGCAGGGAGAAATTCTGCTCTGTGAGGATGATGAGGCCCTGGCACATTGGAATATCACATCCCACCCCCTGCCACGGGCAGGGACACCTTCCCCCCTCCCAGGTTGCTCCAAGCCCCATCCAACCTGGCCTTGGACTGGGCTGGAGAATCCACAACCTCTCTGGGCAACCTGACCATCTGACACCACAAATCTCCCTGCCCTGTTCAGTACAAGCACAGGCAGCTCCAAGCCTAAAATAACTTAATAAATGCTGCATTCCCTATTTTGGGGGACTTTCAGATACAGCTGCATTGGATGGTGGGCAAAAAGAGCTTGGCACATTAATTTAGTGTTTTCATTTTAAATATCTGCAGGAAGGACATTTTTTAAAAAATCATAATAGCCTCATTTGACTCACTGCACTCTCCTATTGAAGGAGGTTCAGAAGACTCTGGGAAGAAAAGCCTGTGATTTATTTAAAAGGGTTTTTTCCCCCCCTCTCCTCCTGGTACTCAGAGGCACGCAGAGCTTTTACTAAAATGAAAGCCTTGATTGCAGTTTGGCTTGTGTGCCCTGCATCCCTCTGTGAGCAGCTACCAGGCACCACTTTGGGCATTGTGCTCATAAATAACCCAGCTGCTGCCACCGGGTGTCACACAGGACATCGGGAAAGGGCTGACAGTGCCCCCTCCCCGAGGAAAAGCTGGCAAATGGGGTGGGAAAACCCCTTGGGAAGAGGCTGCCCAGCTGGCTCAGAGCTGGGTTTCTCAGGAAAACCTGATATTACCACCTTATTAGTGGTACCACATATTAATGGCTTTTTTTTTGGTTGGTGTTGGTTTTTTGTTTTTGTTTTTGTTTTTGTTTTTGTTTTTGTTTTTTGTTTTTCGTTTTTCTTTTTCTTTTACTCACAGACAGGATTGAAACTCGAGAGATGGATTTTCTTGTTCGGACTTGGTTGTTTATTTATTCTTATTTGAAGTGCAGAGAGTTCTGTAACACTTTTAGTTAAGCTAAAAGGGAGTGAAAATTGAGGTAGATTTCATTAGTTACAAGGTTTTTTAAAGGCTAACTGTTCAATTAAAAGCTAACATCTATTTATATAACATCTATTTATATAACATCTAACATTATTTATACTTTTGAGTCAATAACCAAGCACTGCAGTACTTTTTATCTAACTGAAAACTCCTCCTTGAAATCATGAAGAAGGAACAGATGGGAGAAGAGACAACACCAAAGAACTTTCATCTTGTCCTACACCTATTATTATATTCTAAACCCCCAAATTCCAAACTCTTTACGGTGTGATATTACACATTCCTATTTAAACCACACACAAGTGATTCTCATTTCATCACTCAAATTTGGAAGCTTTCTCTAAGGCCTCAAGTTTAAATCAGTGCTCTTTTGGAGATCAGTGTCAGAAAGCACAGAAAGTTCCAAACTCCCAGGCTTCAGGGTTCCAACACTGCCTGTATTGGGTTGGTGTGACCAGAAATGTGAATTCTGTCCCCATCTGGGTGGGGCAGTGCCCCTGATCTCCTGGCACACATTATCTGCTCATGGGCCAGCTTTAAACCAGCTGGGCAATCATCTTTATCTTCCCACAGCCCATCCTCCCTCCAGGAGATATCTCCTGTTCATGGCCACGTGAGTCCCAGGGCATGACTGATCAAATTCCATCATCCCACTGGGAGATGCTCCAGCCAGGGCAGGAGCCAAGCCTTTCCCTACCCAGAGAAAAACTGAGATTTGGAACACCAGAGCAGCCTTTCCCACTGGATCCCAGAGGAAAGCCAGACCTTTGCACATCATCCCTGGAGCTTCAGAGGAAACTGCACCTTCTCCAGGAGCACTGCTCCAGCTGAACCACATCTGCCCCTGCAGGAGGATGCAGCCACCATGGAATGGGACTGCTGCCAACACCCTGCCTGACTGACGGGTGTCAGCTTGGATTCTGACTCTGGCAGGGTTTGGGATTGTTCTTTGTAACACTGCATTTCTATTTTAATTTTCCTAGTAAAGAACTGTTATTCCTCATTCCCATATCCTTGCCTGAGAGCCCCTTAATTTCAAAATCAAAATAATAATTTGGAGGGAGGGGGTTTACATTCTCCATTTCAAAGAGAAGCTCCTGCCTTTATTGGCAGACACCTGTCCTCCAAACCAGGACAGCCTGTCACAGTCACAGTGAGTGACCTCAAGTGACAACCACAACCCTGTGGCTCTGTGGGATTTCAGGAGGTGGCTCCTGTCTTTGGGGTGAAATACAAAAAGACATCACTTCCCAGCAAGTCCCCTCAGCCTTTTCCCAGCTGGCAGAGCTCTGGGAAGCTCTCTGTGCCTGTGCAGGGAATATTTTAATCTCTGCTGCTGTTATTAGTATTATCACTGCTAATGGTAATCGATAAATTAAGGGCTGTGGGATTCCCCACTGAGATATTGCTCTGCTGAGCCTTAGCACTTTGCAAACACCTGCTGGGAAAGCCATTCCTGCTGGAATTGCTGTGGAGCTGGCTGGGACAGCCCTGGGGGAGATAGAGACTTGTAAATCATCATCTTGTAGAGGCTGGTGCTGGTTTAGTGCAAGGATAAAGAGCCCACAAAGGCTTTTGTGCTGTGGGTTAGAGTGTCACAATTCCTGCTCGTGCCCAAGGGATGAGAAATCAGGGATGCTGTCCTTATCAAAACAGGATTTTTTCTTGTGAAGAGACCGAGATCTTTGATTTGGCCCACAGTGTGTGTGCAACAACATGGTGAGGCTGGCAAAGGTGAAATAATCTGAAATATTCCAGGTAATGAGGGGCAGGATTAGAGGAAACAACCTCAGGTTGCTCCAGGGTGGGTTAGATTGGATATTAGGGAAAATTTTTTTATGGAAAGGGTTGTCCAGCCCTGGCATAGGCTGCCCAGGGCAGGGATGGAATCACCAGTCTTTAAAAACCATAGGGATGTGGCATTTGAGGGTGTGGTGTAGTGGTGAACATAGTGAGTTAATTCTTGGACTTTGTGATTTTAGAGGTCTTTTCCAATCTCAATGATTCTATGATTTGATTCTCTGAAATCATTCCCTGCCCAAGTGCTTCCTGCTTGCCTCACAGCACAGACCAGTGGCTCTTCCTGCAGTAATTTGGGGAAAAAACTGATGGGAAAACAGAAAGGGGGCTGGGGTGATGCAAGATTTGAAGTTTCTTGAGTCATGGAGAAGTAGCTTCAGCAAAGCCTGACCCCTCCAACACTCAGCACTCAGTCCCACAGCAGAGAGCAGCCAAAAACACCAGATTTTGGGCTCTTGTTTCCTAAAATGTGGGGCCAAAACAGAGCTCACAGACCCTCTGCAGTTTTCCAAGCTTCCCAGGAATCTCTTCACAATGGGGCCTGACTTCTAGACCTCCCCTAACTTCTCTGAAGATTTTTTAGCTCATGAAACACAGCAAAGGCTGCTGGCCAATGCTGGAATGAGCTCTCCTGGATCTTGCTGCCAGTTCTCTTTCTCAGTGCTGATTTCCCCAGCATGTGAAGCAACAGGTTGGAGCATTTCCCTTCCCAGCTGTCCTGGACAGGGAGAGAAGATTTTATTACTAAGCCCAGATTTAAGGCTCATTGTGCCTGTGTGCTTTCCCAAACTGTGTATTTCACAAGAATAATTGGGAAGGGGGAATTTCTCCACAGCTTTTCCTTCATTAAATAAGCAGCTCTGTTTTTCTCGCCTGCAACTGCGAAAACAAGAGGCAGCAAATTGACCCAACACAGCGTTTTTCTGCATGCATTCCCTCCCAAATCTCTTTGACTGCATATTTCATCTGCAGAGGATCCTCCTGTGGTGGCCTCCAGCCTGACCTGCTCAGAGCAAGCCATAAAATGAGCCGTGCTCCTCCAATTTGTCTGGGGAGCGGAGGGATGCTGGCGAGGGCTGAGTGCTGCCAGGCAGAGAGGCTGAGCACACCCCAGCCTGCCTCTGGGAGAGCTCCAGGATGCATGCTGAGCATCAAATCCACCATTAAATGGCTCCAGGGGACACAATGTGTTCGTCCCCATCCATCACTGAACAAACCCTGGGAGCTGAGCCCGGCACGGTGCTCCGGCTGCTGGCTTTGTCCCAGTTTTGTCCCTGCTGGTTCCCACAGCCCCTCCAGCAAACTGTGAGCTCAGCCTTCCTCCCTCCAGAGCGAGGCAGGATGGAAGAGGAGGATGGAGTGCTGCTGGTTGTAATTATCATCACCCTTGTTTTCACGGGTGGGTGAAAATGAGTTTAATTTCAGTTTCCGCTGAGGGTGAAGTGAATCTCTGCTCGCCCTTTGTTGACCACACTGCTGGATTTCCAGTGGGCAAGCCAAATCTGAAGGGAAAAATGAAAAAAAACATCTTTGCAAGTGATCTCATTGTTGTTTCCTTCCCCTGGAGCCAACAAACAGAGTGCAGAGTGAAGTGGTGAGCAAGGTACTGCTCCATCGGATATCCAGGAAACGCTGCAGGGAACCTGCTCAGGAGCTGCATTTTGCCATGAACGAGGCTCAAAAAGGAGATTGGCAGGCAGTGGTGACTCTGCAGGGTGGAAATCAGTGATGGAGCCTGAGGACATCAATGTTCTTTGGAGAAAAAGGAGACGTTGAGAGAATTTAGGTCCCTGATCCCACTGCAGCCCTGGTGGTTCCCTCCCCTTGCAAAGGATGTGGGAGGCAGTGGAATGAGCATGGAGGTGGGTGGGAAGCTCTTGGGGATGAATCAGCAGCATGAAAATCCTACTTAGATGAAATTCTGACAAAAGGAGATGTAAAGCCCTGGATGGATTTTCCCTTCCTGACATCCCCGGCATTGTGAGCTCACATTTCTGAGACAGAAACCATTGCAAGCTGAAAATGGGGAGTCTGGGGATGCAAAATTCCTGCTCAAGAGAAATTCTGGCTGATTTCTGGGAAAAATGGTGGGTGAAAGATGAAGGGAAATGGTCTTAGAGCAAAAGAGCTTCTGTGGGTGGGTTTGGATGAGGAAAACCAGGAGAAATTTTCATGGCTCGTTCATTACAAGGGTCTGGAGTGCCAGGAGAAGGGAATGGATTCACACTGACTTTTAGATGGGATATTGGGAAGAAATTCTTTGCTGTGAGGGTGGTGAGGCCCTGGCACAGCTTTCCCAGAGAAGCTGTGACTGCTCATACAGAGAGGTGGAAAAAAAATCATCGTTAAGGTGTCCTCCAACCCAAACCATTCTGGAATTCTATGATCCATATCTTCACAGAAACCTGAACAATTCTGCAGCATGATTCAACGGAGTAACGGTGAGCAGAAGCATCCTGGCCAATTTAATTTCTTAATCATCTCCCGTGGATGCCTTAGGAGGAGCCCAGAGCTCTCCAGGACCACCAGCTGAGGAGCTCTGCCCAACATGGATGAGTTTGGAGATGCTCTTCCCTTGCACATCCAGCCTTTGAAGTCACAGCCTCTCCCCAGGCCAACAGGCAGAGACTTGAGTGTGATTTGAGGAGCTGCAAAATCAGGTGGTGCTGCCTTAGATCAGGCTTTAAGCAGTGTATCCTCAGGCAGTGCTGAGAGGAGGCTCCTGGAAGGGTGAAGCACAATGGAGGGAGGGATTTGAGCTGGAGGAAGGGGATGGGAGAGGTGAGAAGTTGTTCCTGGAGAAAGGAGATGCAGGAGAAGCCACACAGCAAACACTGTGGGGCTTCCTCTGTTCGTCTGAGGCTCAAAACTGGGGAAAAAAAAAAAGATGAGTGTAGGGCTGGTTGGCTCCAGGAGGTGGTGGCCACACACCTGGAGTGCTGGGCTGTGGCAAGCAGTGGGAGAGGGGCAGGTCCCAGGGATATCTCTGAGCTTTGGGGTGCCAGGGAGGTTTCTGTGTCTGTTTTCAAGGCAGCCCAGAGCAACCTGGTCTGACCTCATGGGTGACCCTGCTCTGGGCAGGAGGTTGGAGTAGAAACCTGAATTTCCCTTTGATCCTAAGCCATACCCAGACTGTTCCTTCTTTTGAAGAACCTTTCCAGAGCACCCAGGGTGTCAGGGAAGAGACACCATCCCACCACCCCAGACAGCAATTTCCTGATTTTTTTTCAGAGCAAATCCCATGCTGGTAAATCTGGTATGGCCAAACAAGACAATCTTCAAGTCCTTTCCAACCCAAGTTATTCCATGATCCTATAGCACCTGGAGATGTCCCAAAACATGTTAAAATGAAGAAACCATGACATTAAATCATTCTCAGGGACAGTGGTTCGTTCCCCCATCTAGCTGCAAACATCTCTCTGCTCCACCCACTGTTGGAAAAGCCAAAATGAAATCCAGCACCACCAGCACCAAATCCCCTCCTTGCATGGAGCCACTTTGCAAACAGAATATCTAAAAAAATCCTTTCTATCTCTTGGTCACCCTCAGCCCCCTCTACTTCCCAGCCAAATTCTTCATTTACAAAGAGCAGTGGCTACAACAAAACAAGTCTGGGTAACTCAGGGTCAGCACTGCTATTTTTTGACACGTTTCCTGTGCTTGCAGGATCTTGGTGTGTTGTGTCTCCATCACCTCCTGCATCTCCACCCTGTGTTTGATGGGTGTGTGGTGCCAGATTCAGGGTGGTATGAACAAGCAGATCTCAGCTTGTTGAAGTAACTCACCTTTTTATTTTCTTTGACCTGGGGGCTGCTTTTTTTGCACTAAGAATAAAACAATAATTTCAGGCCAGAGGAAATTTTAATATCTCTCCTCCCAAAATAGCACTAGAGAAGAATGAAGATCTTCTAGCCTGAAGAACTTGGAGAGATGGAGTAGGAGGCTTTTTATAGCCATCATCATTTATTACTTAATTTTTCCCTCTCCAGGTAAAAGTGGGAAACTTTTCAGCCTCATTTTATCCCTTTCTCCAGCTATTCATAAATTTTTCAGCAACAGCTTTGTAGGCAGCAAGTTCATTCTCTGAATGAACATCCATTGCCTGGAGGGTGGACTCCTCTGAAACATTCATGGGATCCCATAAATACAACAGGATCCCATAAATCTGAGCAAAAAGGAAAAAACCCAATTATTACAAAGCACAGCAAGGGACTACCTTGTTTGTTTACCATGCAAGCACAGCACAATTCATGTTTTAACTCCAAGAAATCAGAATTATTTCTTTAAAAGTGCTGTTACAATAGGAAAATAGCTCCTTGATGCTACAGAGGGATAAGGACAAAGCAAACTGAAAGCCCTAAAGGACAGATCCTTGGCTCTTAGGATGCTGAAAGTGGAATTTGTGAGTCATAAAGCTTTTCTGTGTGGTTTGATTTGGAGCTGCTGACTCTGGGTTTATTTCTGGGGCTGCCTTTGCCCAGTTGAACACCAGGGATGGAGACAAGGTTTTCCTGGGTTCCACCAAATCCTGCAGGATGGCTCATGGATGGTCCCTTGGTCAAAGCCATCCCACAGCCCACATTCCCAGCAGCAGTTTCCCATGGGGGAGGCTTGTGCAGGGATGTTCCATGGGATGCATCCATCAATTTTTATTTAAAATTCTGCCTCCAGCCTCACTGGGCAGCCATCAGCCCAGGCTGGGAAGTTCAGGCTTTCCTCATGGGTGGGGGAACACAGGACGTCTCCAGGTGCACATCTCAGGGTGAACAGCTAATTTTGGCCTCTCTGTGTGTACAGCATTGTTTTCTCCAGCAGGGATTTGCTAAAAATAAACAGGCATCCAGGGAAAGGGGTGTGAAAGCAGCTGTTTCCATGGGCAGGTGCCAGTGCTGAGGTACCCAAGCTGAAAACACAGGAGGAGCAGACTCAACCCAGATCTTTGCTTTTGGACAAGGTCTAGGTCAGGAACCACCACAGAACATCAGCAGCAGCTTTCCAAACCACTCTGCTCTCCTCTTCCTTGCTTGGGGAATTGTTGTGGGTTTCCCTCAGTTTTGCAGCCCTCACAACCTGCAACAATAGTGGGACAGCAAAGCTCAGGAAGCTGGAGAGCAGGAACAATAGCTGATGTCACGTTCTTTCCCCTTCCACATCACTCCTTCTCCAGGAAGCCTGACCTCTCTGTTGGGTGTTTTCCAGGTTGTTGGCCTGAGTTTTCATCCCAAGGGCAATACAAGGCTGCAGGTCACAGCCTGATGTGATGCACCAGTGGTGTGAAACATCTCCCCTTGTTGGCTGAAAGAGTCTTGGGGGCAAAATGTCCCTAAATCCCATCCTGGGAAGATCCCTTTTCCCTCTCCTCTCCTCTCCCACCATAGCCTTGCTGTGTTCCTGGGGCTCTGGAGTCCCTGGGCAGGCTCATGGGGATGAAGAGGAGATGGAAGAGAGGAGATGGAACAACAACACAGCACCCAGGTGTGAAGGATGGTGCCTTTTGCAGGGAAAGGATTTGCTGCCAGGACATGTCTCCTTCCTTTGTGAGTGTTGGATGTAGAGTGTTGGGAAAGCCTTTTGGAAGCTGGTGGCTCATGGACTGGGATGGGACAGCCAGCAGGAGCCCTGCAGGAGACTGTCCCACCCAGCAAATGACAAGACAAGCAGGACAGATGCATTTAGGAACCTTCTACAGGGAAGCCAAAGGTTTTTAGCAATGGTATCCACTTTTCCTTCCAGGCCTTCAGCTCCTGTTGCTGGTGCTGTTTTAGCAAGCTCAAAGCATGTCCAGGGGCTCAAAAAAACCAGGGAGAGTTTGGGATTGGGATGGGGCCAACTCCTTGTCAGCACAACCCATGCCATGGGGACGTGGAACAATCAGAACCTCACCAAGGCCAGCTAAAACACTTCCCAGTGGCTGCAGGGCAGCTGGGCCATGGCCCAGCATATTTATTTATTTATCTTGTCTTTGCACTGTGGCAGTGAGCAAAGTCCAATTCAGTTTTTGGGGAAAAAAGGAAAGAACACTTTGGAGAATGTTCTCACCTGCACCAGGTTAAAAGTGAGGTGGGAGTGAGAACCCCTGTGTGCTTCTCATTGGATTGGGGTTTTTTGGGAAAGGGAAATGAGTTTGAGCAGCCTCATGTCTCCATCACACCCCAAAGCTGCAGGTTTTGGGCTTTATCCCTGCTCTTGGCAAAGACTGATGTAATTGAAATAAGATGCAGACAAGGGGTCTTATCCCACTCTCCACCAGGGATGAGGAGCCAGGGTGATTAACAGGGATGGAGCTCATCACAGATTAGCACTGGGGGATGGGGATTAAGGTTCTGGGGGGGAATGAGAGCCTCCACAGCAAATTCAGATTTCCTCAATGCTTACTCAACCTCCTGTCATGGCAGATTTTCCATTCCCCTGGGGTTAGATGTTGAGGAGGAGCAGGATGTGCTCCCCTCAGCCGAGGGATGTGATTAATGGGTTTGCAGCCCCTCACAGTTCATTAAAGCCTCCAGATCCTTCCCTGCATTGTAGATGGCCTCAGTCCTTTACAGATCCTTGGAGGTTTTCTGTGCAGGACCCAAAATCCCTGCTCCCTGGAAGCTGGGGGTGCTGGCTCAGTTTTTTGGCAATGGTGACACATCAGTAAAATAGGAAAAGACTGGGAAGACTGGGGCAAGGGGTGTCAGAGGCCAGACAAGGCAGAAATCTCCAGGCTGAGCAGGATGAGGCAGAGAAGAAAAATTGAATAAAGAGAATAAAGGTGCCTGTAAGGATGGTTGTGCTGGTACTAGAGGAGGGGTTGCTGGAAAGGGGAGGTTTATTTATTTGGAATAACAAGAAAAGGGCCATGCGGGGTGGTGGTGACACTCAGATGGGGCTGTGGTGGCTTTGGGGGAATGACAGCTGGGGAGGGGTCCCTTGGGGGGACATGGGGACCAGGACATGCGGGATGTTTGGGGGGCCATACTGCGGGGAGACCAGGCTCCAGCACTCCGCGGGGCCTCAGGACACATCACCCCTCGCCGCTCTGCATGGCGTGTCGGGGGGCTCCGAGTCCCCCTGCTCCTCGGGGCTCCGTGTCACCCCTGCCCGGGGTCCCAGGGGGGTCCCAGGGGACTCGGTGTCACCCCTGCCCGGGGTTCCGGGGGGTCCCTGGGGACTCGGTGTCACCCCTGCCCGGGGTCCCGGGGGGTCCCAGGGGACTCGGTGTCACCCCTGCCCGGGGTTCCAGGGGGTCCCAGGGGACTCGGTGTCACCCCTGCCCGGGGTTCCAGGGGGTCCCAGGGGACTCGGTGTCACCCCTGCCCAGGGTTCCAGGGGTCCCAGGGGACTCGGTGTCACCCCTGCCCGGGGTCCCGGGGGTCCCAGGGGACTCGGTGTCACCCCTTCCGAGGGTTCCAGGGGGTCTCAGGGGACTCGGTGTCACCCCTGCCCAGGGTTCCAGGGGTCCCTGGGGACTCGGTGTCACCCCTGCCCGGGGTTCCAGGGGGTCCCTGGGGACTCGGTGTCACTCCTGCCCGGGGTCCCGGGGGGTCCCAGGGGACACCCTGCCATCGGGCGAGCCCACGCCCCGCCGTGGGGGGGACATCAGCAGTGCTGGGGGCTGGACGCGCCCATGATGGAGCGGCAGCGGGGGGGCGTGAGGGGTGTGTGAGCAAGGGGCTGGACTTGGACGAGCCCATTCCTGCCGGAGGGGGTGACCATCCACATCCGCGCTATGTTTACTCCCAACTAGGGCAGCCATCCAAGAATTCCCGACATCACTCCCTGCGAGAATTGAAAAAACTCAAGGTAAATCCTTCGCGGGCAGAAAAGCTGGGAGCCGAGGGAGCGGTGCGGGTGTGCCGTGTCCTTCTCCCCCCCGCGCAGAGTGGTGCGCGCGGCGCGGGGCGGGGCGCAGGGCCGCAGTGGCGGAGCCGCCCCGTTCCTCCGGCGCATCGCGGTCGCCATGGCGCTGTGCGGCCGCTCCGCGCTCCTCCCGCCGCCCCCGCGGCACCGGCCCCGGCCCCGAGCCCCGGGACCCTTCGTCAGGTACCGGAGGGGGCAGCGGGGAAGGCGAGGAGGGGGATGACAGCGAGCGGAAAGGTTGCGCTGCGGGGTGGGGAAGGGGTGTGCGGGGTGGGGGCTGTGTTGGAGGGGCGCTGAAGGGGGGCGTGGAGGGTTTGGGTGAATTGAGAAGGAGTTTGGTGTGCGGGAAGATGAGGTTTTCACAAATGTGACGCTGCTCGGGGAGGAAATAGCGTTAAACGCCGGTTTGGAGGCGTTGGGGTGGGAGGGATGGGGCGCACGGCTTTGGAGGTGCTGGAATAGAGGAGCTGGGGGGATGTTTTTAAGCAGTGGGATTAAAGGGTTCGATATGGGGTGTTCACAGAGCTGACGGTGCTGATTTGGGATAAAATAGGGTTTAGCAGCTGATTGAAGGCGTTGGGGTGGGCAGGATGGGGATGCCCAGCAGGGATGGGGCATTACGGAGAGGTTCTGTGGTTTTAGGGGTTTGAGGGGCTGGGAACGGGAGGGACAGCACTGCTGAGGACGTGCAGGTTTGGCCGTGATGGGGACAGGTAGCCCTGGCAGGTGGCTGGCGGCAGGGAGGGGCTGCTGGCCCTGGCAGGAGGGCAGACAGGAGCCTGATGTGACCCTGTGGATGGAGGGATTGTCCAGGGGGAATCCTGTTGAGGGAGGGTGTGTGGGAGGCTGCGGTGGATGAGGAGCAGCAGGACATCCAGCGGGGCTTGGTGTGCACAGAGTGGGTTTGGGTTTATTTCTGTAGGGGATAAGCTGTATATAAGCTAATGATTTGGGAGGGGATAAGCATGGGCTATGTTGGCAATAATAAAAAAAAGGCTTGTGAAAAGGCAGGAAAAGTGAATTAAGGTGGGGATGGCTGAGGGATTATGGAGAAGATGCTGTATTTGTGTGGGGCCCCTGCTTGTGGATACAAAGGTAATAAAATATCCTGAGCTCTGGAAATAATGTTGGGTAGGGCTTGACAAGAGCTTGAGTGTAGGGACATGTGAGATGGTGGCAGTGGCTCTGTGGCAGCTCAGGTGGCAGCTCAGGTATCCTTAGGTTGCCAGAGCTCTGTTTCCTTTTGGAGATTTAAGGTGCACCCATGAGTATGAGGCTGCAGCCCATTATCTGAAAGGTTTGAATAGAGGAAACAGCCTCAATTTGTGCCAGGAAAGGTTTAGGTTGGATATTAGCAAACATTTCTCTGCTGGAGGGATTGTCCAGCACTGGAACAGGCTGCCCAGGGCAGTGGTGGAGTCTCCAGATATTTAAAAGGCATTTAAATTTTTTTTTTGGTCGGTGCTTAAGGATGAGGTTTAACGGTGGCCTTGGCAGTGCTGGGATAACAGTCACACTTCGATGGTCTTAGAGAGCTTTTCCAACCTGAATTATTCCATTATTCTGTTTTATGGTACCACAAAGGACAAGCCAGGAACTGAAGTGCTTGATGCTTTCAATAGTTACAGCACAATACATGGAAGTATTCACCAGTGGGAAGCCAGATAATCAGGGAATGGAGACCGTGCACGTGAATCGCAGACAAACACTTGGCCAAGCTACCTGGGTCTGTGTTTGCTGGAGATTTTCAATTAAAAAACAAACAAACACCAAAACCAAACAGCTTTTTATGTTAAGTACAAGAAGAGAACAAAAGCATTTTCACTTTTTGGACAATTTGCCAGGGAAATGAGGAATTCTGCAGTGAGAGAGAGAGAAATGGAGGTTGTTCTGCTTGCTTGAAACGTGAACATGGCAGTTCTGTACTGGTTATGTTCCCTCTCTGCCTGCAGTTAGAAATTGAATTGAAAATAAGACAGAAAGAAAAGTGACCTTTTAAATTTTTTTTTTTTTTTACTGAATAAATGAATTATTTAGAAAGAGCTGAGTATTTCTTTAGAGCCGTAAAGTACCTAAAAATTCATGATGGGTAACGAAATGCCAAGATGGTAAAAAAAATGCTGAAAGAGAAAATGGTTTCCACTCAAACCTTCCTCTTCCTGAGTGATTTTTGTAATCTGAGACCCTGTTTTAGAGTTGTCATGAGAACATTCAGACTCTCTGAACATCTGCAAGCTTTTGAGCTCCACTGGGAGATGCAGCCAGCAACTGTAATTTGGTGCATTTGTAGGAGCCATGTCATCTGTTATTTTTTTTCCTCCTTAACATTCATTCTTGTGCAGTTCTTTTTTAAATTTTTTTTATTGTCAGGCCAGATGGAGGCCAGTGTTTGCAATAAATTTCCCAGGCAGTCAGCAGATAGCAGGCAGTTAATAAAAATAACTTTAAACAAAACAATCCATTACCCTCCTCCCCCTGCCCCCAAGTTCCCAAACAGGAATGGAAAAATTTCTTCAGACTATATAAAGACCAGAGAAAGGGCCAGAGATAATTCTTGGAGTTCTTCCACATACTTGAGAGTTTTGGTCTGCCCTGTGGCACCTTGGGAGCTGGCGACCCTCAGCATTGTAACAAGTAAAGAATGGGTTTGGAAATAGAAAGAAAAAAATCCCTGAAGTAAGAGAGGAGTGCTGCCCAAAAAAGGGGAAGTCTTTTTGGGAGGTGATGTCATGTTTCATGTGCTTGTGTTTAGTGGTCAATGAGTGTTTTCCTTGTGAATACAGGCTTTTCTGAACAAAATTCCTATGAAGTGCTTGTTTTAAATAATCTGCATCAGCAAATCCGTGCAGATTTGTATTTCAGAGCACTCTGCACCCACCCAATCTGAATTACCTTTATGTAAAACAGAGGAAGCAAATCCTCATTATTCATTATCCATGGTGGTAACATAAATACAGATGAGTTCTCACCATGTGTCCATGTGAGGAAATGCAAAATGAGTCCTTGGGTTAATTTTTCTCTTGTCTCTTCCTCTGTGCTTAACATTCTCCTGCTCTAAACTGTTCTGTTGTTAATCACATCGTGGTTAAAATATGTGGCTTTTTTTCCATGAATGGGGCGTATTTGGGAGCACGGGACCAAAGAGTTGTTGTGGTTTCCCAACCAGTTTTTGTAGGGGATGTGTCTGTGATAAAAGATTAACAAATTTTTCTGTGCCCGTGTGTTCCTTGTGTAATTACTCTGAGATTCAGGATTTTTTAAGAGCACAGTTTCACTGTTTTTCTTTTTTTTCTAAAGGAATGGGCTGTATTTTAGCAATGCAAAGACAGAGCTCGATTTAACTAGAAGTACAGAAGGAAAAAAAAGAGAAAAAACGCCTATTCCATGAATATGGATGGTTTTCTGCCACCTTAGGGAAATAAGAATGCTTAGGGTCTGTTAACAGTGAAAATCGAGGGGTGTGGAACCATTTGATTGATGGGAATAGAGAGGTAAAAGGGAAATTTGCCAAGGAGAGGATCTGAGCTATGGCATGGACCTTCAGCTGGAATTCTCCCTTTTGATCATCACAGCATCTGATTCGGAGCTTTGTGGCCACATGGCTGCAGAGATTCTGGCCCAAGGAACAAACCCTGAAGGTGAATTTAGTCTTGAGGCACCAAAAATCACCACCTGATTTCTGCCCAAGTGCCAGGCAGAGCCCTGTCCTTTTAATCACAGTGAGTGATGGCAGAATAATCACCCTCGAGCTGCTGCTGGCCTCTGCCACTTTTTCCATTATTGTCATTTTCTCAGCTGATAATATTTTTGGAAGAGAATAGTTGATGCTCTCCATAATCTGCTGCAACATAAGAAAATGAAAATACAGACATGTTTTTTTGTAAATTAAAGCCTGTGAAAGAGAGAGAACTTCAAGGCTGAAGGTCTGACTGGTGTGTGATGGGCAACCCATCATTTGATAAATATCCTCCAAAAGTCAGTGATTGTGCAAAATGCCATCAGGAAGTTCCAGATGTTTAATAAGGAGAGATTCAGGCTTGTTCCTGTGTGCTTTGAGGTCTCTGGATTACAGAACTGAATATTTCTCTCCACTTAAGGTCAAGATTTCCTGAAAATACACACAGTTAAAATTTATTTATCAATGTCCAGTTCTTTCTCACTGCTCCTAAAAAATGATTTGATCTTCTATTTATAGTCAAGATCCTT
Organism: Luscinia megarhynchos; assembly: GCA_034336665.1. NCBI lineage: Eukaryota > Metazoa > Chordata > Aves > Passeriformes > Muscicapidae > Luscinia > Luscinia megarhynchos. The sequence goes on from CM067566.1 coordinate 2,291,215, forward strand.
GTTCTCACTGTAGAGAAATATGCAAAATAAAAATTGACATATATTTTAAGGTGGGTGAATGTTGTCTTTTATGCCATGCAATGAAAGAGTTCTTTGAAAATCAGTGAAATTCTGAGAGTTTTTAGTTCAATCTGACTTCTGGTGTCTGTTTTCACCGCTACAGTAAGGTGGGGATAATGTCAGACTGTGGGAAATCCAGGAAAATCCAGACAACGTTTCTGATAGAAATCCTGAGGTCAACAAAAAGACCCAAGAAATAGAAACTTGATTTTTCGGGGACTTAAGTGGAAACAGATGTTCACAGCAGCGAGTTAGCAAGAAGTGAGACTTAGGGGGGAAAAAAAAATCAGACCCTGTGATTTATCATTCTATTTTATTTATTTATTTATTTAATTCGGGCAGTTTTTGGTAAAACCATTGACTGAGGTAGGCAGCAGGAATCTATTCCCTGCTGATGTGAGGATTCTCCCTGGTTTTTCAGGGATATCTCTGATTTTCCCCTCTCGTTCCTTGCCATCCATCCATCCAAACCACGTGCGGGTTTTTTTAGGGCTGCCAAAGCCTTTGTGGGGGAGGAGCGAAACATCTGCCAAGATGAGGCGAGAAACCCGGCGAAATCCCAGCCTTTGTCAGCTGAATTGGGTGTCAGGCTCTGGGAATCCAGCAGGGATCAATGCTGCTATCAGCCTCAATTCTGGATTAATTGCACCCAGATTCAGTCCGGCAAACAGAGATGCGGGAGAAAAGCGCCGCATTGTGTGGAAAAGAAAAGAGATCGGATGGAAATGCAAGCACCGCGTGGCTTTCTTGAGGAAATGGATTTGTTCTTTGTGCTGGAGAAAGGCACAGTTGTTAATATTCTCTTTATTTGCCAACAGACGTGCCTTGCAGCGCCGTGTCTGTAACCAAGCTGTGACAGGCTGCCTGTTGTAAAGCGAGGTGCTTTGCATAATTAGTGTGAAGACGTGAACAGATGAGCACTAATTCTTAGAAGTTAATGATTGTCAATTATCTCCCCCCTCCCCGTTTCTTTTTTTTTTTTTTTTTTTTTTTTTGCTGGATTTAGTCCAAGCTTAGCAGAATATTAAGGTATAGTTCTTTAATTGCCAGATGTCACCCCAAAAAGGTGGCTTTGCTTTTTGACCTGCCTTCATCAGCAGTCAGGTCAGCTGGCTGCTGCTCGAAAGCGTTGTTTTCTTTTTAATTCGTTTGGATCCATAAGCTGATCCGACCTGACACATGGCTTCAAGATCGTTAGTGCAGACAGAAAGGCAGCGAGAAGGATGTGACTGTTTCTTACAGCACCAGGAGATTTTATCCTGCCTTAAAAAATCCCAGCTTCTGCTCAAAACTGCTGCAAAAATTCCTCCTTCACCTATTTCAACTTCTTACCCTCTTCAGAAGTTGTCTCCTAGGTGGAGCTTCCAGCTTTTGTCTTCCCCCAGTCTCACTGAAATCCAGAATTTTGAAGTTTTTTAGGACCATTTTTCCAAACACACCTATTTTTTTTTCAGCAGGTTACTGTAGGTTTAGCTGTGGATCCAGAGCCACAATTTCCAGGGAAGCATCTCAGAGCCCACAGGCTTGTGTGGATTTGTTGTTTCCATTCGAATTTGTGCTGCTGGGGTGAAATAAATAGGAATTAAAAAGTCAGTGCTTGTTTTGGAGATGGGAAAAGTCATGGATTTTTGTTCCCAGGACAGTCTCTTTGTTTTTGTCAGATGACTGTTTAATGTGAAATCCAAGAAAATGCCTTTATTTCCCCCTTCTGACTTTATACACAGTTTAGGCTGTATTGTTTAAAAGCATGTTGTAAGAATTCTAATTATTCTCTTCCCTATTTCTGAATGGCATCTTTCTTCAGGCACACAAGTCTTCTGTGTTTAGTGTCAGCCTTTGAATGTAATGATTTATCCACACTTGAAATGACATTGACAATTTTTCTGTGAAGGAGCTTTTTCAAAGAATTCTCTCATAGAAACCACTTCTTAAATAAAGCAAGGAAAAATATTCTGCTAAAGGTCTATTTAATATTAAGAATGCAGTAAATATCTTTATTTGACATAGTATCTTATTGTGAAATAATGAACGTTTATTCTGTGCTTTCACATTTTATGTCAGGACACACAGCACTGACATCCTTATTTACCTGGCAGAAATGTTTTAGCAGCTTCATCTGAGAGCTTTAGATATTTTTAAGGGGTGCAACAAAGTTATAATTTATTTGAAATATAATGAAAGTAATTCTAGGAGAGTGAAATTCCTAAAGAGAAAATTTAAAAAAGGAAAGTCCAGCCAACCTGTGAGGACTCTTCTCTCCCAATTCTTCTTCTCCTTTTCTACCCAGCACTTGAAATGATCAGAAAATACTTTCCCAGAACTCAAGAAGACAAAAAACCCCATTTTTTTGTTTTTCTCTGCACTGGTCTTCTTGCACAGGCTTATAACTCTGCTTCTTTTAAATGATGTTTTTTATTGGGATGTTCTTTTGTGGAAGCCTTTGAAATGAAAATTTAAAGATCTTAGGAATAGCTTACCTTGTTTCATATGGTAATGTTTTTTAAATAAATGGAAAATCCTTTCCTATGAGTTTCCATACTTGTTCTTTGTCAAATTGAGTTCTATCCATTTTTCTATAAGTGATCAATGCAGGAAGGGAAAAAATGATAGTAAAATCAAGGTGTTTATTCCTGCTGTGTTTATAATGCACAAGAAAAATAAAAATGTTACTTAAAAAACTGGTTTTGTCTGGAGAATTAAATTTGACCACGAGTAGCAGAGGAATTATTGCCTGTTGTTTCTGAGGAGCTGAAGGAAAATCTCCTTCTTGTGCCCTCAGCATTTTTTCTGTTGACTGCTTCTTTCCTCACTTTGAGCAGGAACAGGAGCATGCATCCTCTGATATGGAAAATGTTTGATTAAATGTCACTCTGGGATCTGCTGGCTATGCCATGTTTTTTTCTCCCAGTCCTTCCAATTTGTCCTTCAGATCCTCTCAGGAATCATGGAAACAATTCATTTGCAGGCAGGTCAAGAAGCATTTTGACAAGGATTTCACTTTTGGACAGCTTTGTACAAAAAGTTGCTTTCATGTTCTTGTTTTTTTTTTTTACAGAGGCTCCAGCAATCCTGCAGCTCCTCAAATAACTGTGGGCTTGTGCAACTTGTGTTGCTGTTTCCATACCAACAAATGAAATAAGTCCAGTTTGTGCCCACAGTGAAGAGTCTGGGGATTTTTTTCTGTTCTCTGTCTCGTGATATGGGAAGTCAAAAAATATGAGCTCTGAATAGCTTGTAGTGAATCATCTGCCCAGCTGGTCTGGTCTCTTGTTTGATGATGGGATTACAGTTTTCCAGAACAAGATACAAAATTAAGGTTTTGTGTTTTGCATAGCTGTGAGATTCAGGTTTAAGTGAGGTTTGAAAGAATGGATAATTAATAGTTGCTTAAATGTGCAGCATAAAGTTCAGTGTGGTTTTCATGGATTTCCTGGCTTCACCCACGTGGGCAAACATCTGATAGTACCTGATGAAGTCTTTGCTGTCAGCAGTGGCTGTAATTTCTGTTTTCATATCTAAGACTGGATCAAAACATCCATCCATCCATCCATCCATCCATCCATCCATCCATCCATCCATCCATCCATCCATCCATCCATCCATCCATCCATCCATCCACCCACCCACCCACCCACCCATCCATCACAAATTGAAATGTTCCAAGTAAAAAAAATAATTGAGGGATTCAGAATCAAAACATGTGACCTAAAAAGGGGAAAAAAATTAATGCAGGAGACAGCAGTGACTTTGTGCTACATATGAAAGTGTCTCCAAATGAAGTGTTGTCTGTCCTTTATCACTGATGTTTGATTTTCACTTAGGTTCTCCTTAATGGAAACCTTTCATGTTCATTCTTCCTTTCAGAGAAAGTAGAGCACAATAATTGTAGTATTGCTGAAAAGACCTATTTGCCTTTTTACTTGGCTAAAGTAATGCTGAAAATAGAAATATTTGACCTTACTTTATTGTTTGAACTGCTCATAAATTTACCTTTGTTTGAGTGGTTCTGTGAGAGACATTTTTTTCCTGGAGCTGAACAGCTCATAGTTGTATAAACAAGTCTATAAACAAGAAATCCCATTCAGTAATATCAACAGTGAAATTTCATGTCTTTTATCTATATTTAAACAAATCACAGAATGTTGCCTGGAAGCAGAAATTGTGCTGCTCTCTGTGTGGCTGTTGTAGCTGAAAGATGCATATTGGGCAACTGAATTAAAATTTATATAATAAACTATTCACTTTGTTTATTAAAAAATCTGTCTGGCTGTTGCAGATGGAATTTTTGCCTGGTTTAAAGATAAATATTGGACAGCTGAATTAAAATTTATATCATAAACTATTCATTTTTATGGTGAAAAAAATCTCAGCTAGACTTGGCATTGTTTAATTTCTCTTTAATGTTTGAATTGATGATTTTGGAAGTCTTTTCCAACCTTAATGATTCTCCTGATGGTGCTGGAGGTGCCAAAACTCTTTCCCAAGCTCCTGTTGGATGTAGGTGCTCCTGTGGTCCCTTCTGATGTTACTTTGCTTTTTGCTTCTCTGGTAGAAAAGGGAATTTCTGCTGGCCTGGTGAGAACAAACCTGAGCAGCAATTTTGGCCAGGTTGGAGATGAACAGAGCTCTTGGGAATAGTTATAAGTTCCTGTCTTCTCTCAGTGCTGTGGATTTCATCTTTTAGTGGGCAAAAATAATCAGGAATGGTTTGATTTAAGGTCCCTGTCTCAAGAAAAAAAATCCCCAAATTGAAGTATTCCCATTTATTTTCTGTAATAAAGAAAACCGAGTTGGGTCAGCTCTTCAGCCTCTCAGTTTGACTTTTCACAAATGACCTTGAGGACAAATTCTCTTTTCTTTTGCAGCTGCAGTCGCCTCCGAAACATTCAGAGCATCCTGACACAGAGCAGCAAATCTCAGCCTGATGGAATCCTCTGCATTTTGGGTTAGTGTTACATTTTTTGTTCTCATTATACTGAAAAAGATCCCATGAGTTTCAGAAAGAAGAAAATCATCTTCCTGCTCCAAGCCTGGTTCCTCAGGGGATGAACAGCTGATTGTTACACTCTCTTCTCCCTAAACAATTCTTCAACCTATTTACTAATTTTGGGTAAAGAATTTTAAATAATTCTAAAATTTTAAGAAATCTGGGAAGCAGTTAGCAGTTAAATGTTGGCACATAAACAGCATGAGGTTTCAGTACTTTGTTTCTTCTGGGATTGGGAGAAAAGGGCAGCAGGAAATAAAGGTGCATGTGCAAGTGTGCTGTGGGAAAATAACAGGGGTTTTGTAGTGCTTTAATCTCAGTGACTCTTGTTTCATATTATATAATCAGTGTCAAGATATTAAAGGAAAAATGCAGACATTACTATTGAAAGCTTGAGTCCTTAGAGAAAAGGACTGAGGAGTGATTGTTTAAATAATACATTGCAGTTAAAGAGAAGTCTGGTGTAGCCCTAAAGAAGCTCTGTGTAGGAAGTGATATCACAGTCTGATGTTTTAGGGCTTTATTCTATTTTTTAATTAAAGCTAACTTACTGGACCACAAAATAAAATATATAAATAAATATATTTTATATAAATATATTTATATATACATATACACATATATACATACATATTACACATATATATGAATGTATGTATGAAAATATATATAAATATAATATATATGTAAATTTATAAATATCTATAACCTCATTTTCTTTTAGTCAGTGCTAACTGTACAGCATGACCCTTCCTAGCCTGCATTCTCTGGGGTAAGAGGTTAAGTCTCTGGCTAAGCAGTAACTGTACAGCCAGAGCTCTGTGAGGTCACTGTGTCAGCCCTCCAGTGAAACTCAGTCATACAGAATAAACTCCCTGGGTTTTACCTTTGCTGCTAATTTAATTTCATAAAACATCTTAACTGATGATACTGCATTATTTCTTAATTATTGTTAACTCTGAGACTGCAGAAATTCCCTGGTAAAGAACAGTCGCTGAAAACATAACTCAGCTTTAAGGAAAGCAAAGGAATTGCTTTGTGTAATCCTCAGTGTGGTGTGGAGGATTTAATGCTTTTCATAAGAACATACCTTTTAATAAATAAGCACTTGTGGTATGGAAATGCAGGAGGTATGTTTTGTTGGGAGATTTTGCTTTGCCCTGATCTCTCAGCACCCACAATGGGGCTCTTGTCTGCTCTGCCCTGGCTTGTGTAGCCTGCAGAATTTCTGGCATAACTTCTATGAAACAGGCATGTCACTGTTATAAGTGCATTAAATCTGTCATCAAATACAAGCTTCAGATGACAAAAACCATGTAGTTTTACATCCTGGGTCCTCTTAACTTGTGTGGAAAGTAGATACTCTCAAATATGTTTTTTTACAGTCAGTGCATGTTTTGTTTCACTTGGCTGCTTTTAATGGCCTGGAGTTCATGCAGTTCCCTCACCTCAACTTTAGTTTCATATTGGGCTGTGAGATAAAACCAGTATAAACTTCCACAGCTTTTCTTCAAGTTCATTCATATTTGTGCTGAAATTAAACCCAGCATTGTGAGATCCCAGAGAGAGACAAGAACTGTTGATACAGGTATTTAAATGTAGTTACAGCTGTTTTTTTTAAAAGAATCCTCTAATCTGATGTTGAAGTGGTTGCAGGGTAACATTCCTGCATTCTTTGCTGGGGAGAAAAGGCCTCACAACTGACAGGAAAAAGGAATTTGGAGGCTGGCATGTCAAATGTCTAAAAAAGCTGTGCTGTTTCAGCTGAGTGTGTTGCTGTTCAAACTGGTCTACTTAAATTACACTGTAAACTGTTTTTTAGTGAGTGATGTTTCGTGGTATCTTATCTTCCAGCAGAGATTTTCAGCTTGTGGTTGAGTTGCTCTGACTTCTGAGGATGTGCATTCAGTGTGAGTGGGGTGTGTCTATAACTGGAGTTGGAGCTGCTCTGATTGTGGATTAAACTGTTTCACCATTCAGCACAGCTCAGCTGAACTTCTGCAAATATTGATATTTATTTTTTATTCTCTCCCAAGAATGTGGTGCTACTTTCAAGGCTGTTCCAGTAAATCTTTATTTTACCTTGGTTCTGTTCACACATTGCTGCTTCTTTAGATTATTTTCTCCATTATTTCCATCCCACACAGAGCTCTCCCTGCTGGGGTTTCTCCCACATTCTGAGAACATTTAGTCCATTGCACTGATTGTTCATCCCATTCCCTTTCCAAACAGAGACTATTTTAAGGATTATTCTGCCAGCAGTCCCAGAACTGTGTGTTGCTTTTGGGCCAACACCTGAAGGTGATGTGTCCATTCCCTGCAGCCTCTCCCTGCTGTCCCCACGTGCATTTTTGCATCACTGCTGGTTCTGGGTATCCTGCACCCACTTTATCTTAGCGAGCAGATTTTCCCCCCGGATTTGGCCAGAATGTTTTCTGCCAATTTAGCAAACTGAATGGGGAGCAGGAGCAGCTCCTGGGGCTCAGAGTGACTCCCTGTGTGCCCACACCCCGGTGATGGGCTGGGAACAGGCGGGGGAGTTCCCAAACTCCCGGCTCAGCTGGAGACAGGCGTCGGGGTTTCCTAATTAATGGCCTTGCCCATTGTTCTGGGGAGGACTCCTGATATGCTCTCGGGGGTATCTTATCTTGGTCATTGTTTCATTTCCTGTTTGTTTTCTCCTAACTATATCTGTTCCTTTAACTCCATATGCTTCTGTAGAATAGCACTAAAGCCTCTGTGAAAGCTCCTGTCTGGACAGGATACTTGAAAGACCAAAGTAAACCACAAATCCCAAATATTCTGCAGAATCCATGGTTTTATTTTAAACAAATGCCTTCCCTGCGTGTCTGTCTGTGCTTTGCAAGCAATAAATTCACCCTCTATTGTAAGAGTTAATTTTGTCAGCTGTGCCCCCTTGGCATCTTTTTGTTTTCTCTTCCCCTCCTTCTGTCATTTACTGAAAGAGCAGGTGTTTGGAGTTTGGCTTGGAAGATCTTCCCTGCTTGAAGCTGATAAAATCTCAAACCCTTCAAGTGATGGTGACATATAACTGATATTTCAGTGTGCCAGGGCCTCAGCATCCTTACAGGGAACAATTCCTTCCCAAAATCCCATCCATCCCTGCCCTCTGGCACTGGGAGCCATTCCCTGTGTCCTGTCCCTCCATCCCTTGTCCCCAGTCCCTCTCCAGCTCTCCTGGAGCCCCTTTAGGCTCTGGAAGGGGCTCTGAGCTCTCCCTGGAGCCTTCTCTTCCCCAGCCTGAGCACCTCCATCTCTCTCAGGCTGGCTGTGCCAGATTATTGCTCCTCTGAGCCTTCAGAAGGTGCTTTAGTTAGGCAGGTAATCAGTGAAACAGATTATCTTCAGGACATGTGTGTGCTCACTTTCCAAGGCTGCAGCTGATTCCAAGGAGACTGATTACATTTAAATGGAGTTCCCTAAAACAATGGGACAGTTTCTTCCTGAAAGAAGGGAGTTTCCATTTGTTTGTAACTAAAATCCCACCTAGACACGAGGCTTTGGCAGCAATATTTGTGTGTTGAATCCTGTTGAATTCCACATTACATTGGTGTGTCTGTTTTCATGGGGCTGAAAATCTAAATAAAATAGAGAGACATGTATGAATGAGAGATCAGAAACAGCAGGAGAATGAGGATTCAAAGATTATGGCAGGAAAAATTTTTTGAGGGCTGAGAAAGCTGGAACAGATGTGAGGCAGCTTTCCACCAAATATCAGATTCCTTTGTGAGCTGCCCAGAATTACTGAGCAAACAGAGTTTATTAAAATGTGGGATTCAGTAGCTGGATGCAGACTCATCATCTGGTTAGCACTTTAAAGCTGAAACACAACATGAAAAGAAGCATAAATAGGAGAAGCTGAGGTTTGTTCCAGTTTTTGCCAAGTTCAGGTGACTCTTGACTGGTTTGGTTTCCAGTTCAGGTCCTGAGACTCAGGCCATGTTATTACATTATCAATGTCCTGATCTCTCCTTTAGCAGTGGTAACAAACCCTAATTTGTTGGCAGCCGTTCCACTGTATCCTAATGTAACAAATCCTACTTTGTTGGCAGCCATTCCACTGAATTCTAATATAACTTGTTAGGAAAACTTGCCATTAGAGGAACTTTTTTGGCAGTCAAGACTGGTGACCTCTGTGAAATGTGGATGGCAAGGATTCTGCTTTATGTGCACTTGTACTAGTTTGAGAAAACTGGATTTATTACAGTAGAATTATGACTGTCATCCAGAGAGATGAAGATTGATGAAAATAATTTGTAAATCTGTGGCCTCACTCCTTTCTTTTTGTATTTATCTCTTCATGCTCCAGATCTTCATTTGTTTTCATTTAAATTTCCCAAAAAGGAAAGGTGTCCTTGGTTTTTGCAGGAAAAGTTTCCTTGGAAGCTCTTTGTGCCCCATATGTTTTGTCAGAACATCTTTTCACAATTTGTCAGAAGTCTGCAGTGGCTCTCTGGTGACTCAGGGATTGCTGGAGCTGTAACACTGATAAGATAATGTTTAATCATGTATTCTAAAGCAGGAGATTTGGGTCACAGGATTAGTTTGTTAGGAAGCTTCAATCAAGAACATATTAATTAGAATGCATCCTGTATCCAGACAGATGCTTGAATTACTAGAAAAAATGGAAGTTTGGATGCAGAGCACTGCAGAAAACAAGACATTTAAATTTTTAAAGGAATATTTGTGGATTCAGGTTGAAAGGGGGATGTCAGCATGTGGTAGTGATCTTGCAAAAACTCCTTTTTCCCTGCTGTGTTGTCTCAGTGTATTCTATTGAGGGGTTGAGTTCATACTCCTCCTTTAAAGTTTAATAAATTGGGGAAGAAAACAAATTTTTCAGGTGTGCAGTGTTAGGACACACAGCAATTCTCCTGTGGTTTTGCTTTTGCAGGGATAGACAGTCGATACAATGAAGGGTGCAGGGAGCTGGCAAATTATCTGCTCTTTGGTTTGTACAACCAGAGCAACAACGACTTTGAAAGGACAGGCTTTCCTGAGGAAGTTCTGGATGGTGAGTAATCTCAACATTTTTACCTGTTCTGGACAGAAGATGAGCAGAAAAAGGATATTTAAAAAAAAAAAAAGGTCATTAAGTCTCAAGTTGTCTGTATATGCCTGAAAATATCTTGTTGGAAGCACTGCTGAATTTTTGAACATAAAAAGATGTATTTCATATGTTTGCTCACAACATCTCAAATGTTGTAAAATGACACAATTACAGTCCATTAGTGCAGTCAGTGTCTGTATGTACATGTTATTAATCATTGTGTGATCACACCTCTGCACTTCTAAAGCACTTGAGCTCTTTTTTACTTCACCACATGAACTCACCTTTGCCATACTTGGAATGCAGCCAGTCCCTGTGATCACAGCTTCTTGTTCCCTTACTTGCATGGAGCTTCTGGATATCTGTTGATTGTTTTTAGTTGAAGCAGCTCTGATGTCATGTCAGGCAGCAGCAGCTGGAGTTTAGTGCTCTGGGAAGACTCATCCTGCCCCTCTTGGCTGCACAAAGGACAGGCTGATGCAATTTCTGTGCAAGACTTGGGAATGACCCCCCAGTTGTCTGGAGCAGTAACAAGTGCTCTTGTACTTGGAGCTGCCTCTGGCTGCCAACTGTTCCTTCTGCTCGTTTAAAAGAAATCAGGGATTGCACTGCATTCAAATAGCTGAACAATTTTCTTGTTTAATGAGGTGCATGATGGAGAAAATGTTTTCTGTTCAGTTTCTCTCGTGTGTGGAGTCCTGATGCTGGAATATTTATTTTGCTTGTTGCAGATATAATCATATTAATAAAACCTGACAGTGTTCATCTGTACTGCAACCCTGTGAATTACAATCAGCTTTTGCCCTATGTGGCACACTGGAGGAACTTGCATTTCCACTGTCTGACTGAAAATGAGGTAAGTGAAAAAGGAATGCAGACAAGATTTGTTAATGAACGTGTTAATGAACTGATCCTTCAAGTGAAACTTTTATAAACATTTTTTCCAGAAGCCTTTTTTTCTCCTCAGCAGGGGAGTGATATCTGTGTATATTTGGGTATTAATCATTTGCTGAAGTGTGCAAGAAGAATATCTTGTCAATACTTTTATTTGTTGCAGTGTGAAGACAAGTTGCTCCTCTCTCCCACTAACTGCTGTTGTTTTGACCTGAGTCAGTGATCTTTTAATGAGGAAAAAAATGTGGGTTGTGAAAAATACAAAATGTGAATCAAGTATCACAGTTAACGCTGAGATTTCCCACACTGTTTGCTGCCAAAACAATGTTTGCATTGGTTGCCAGTAGTTTGAGAATATTAGAAAAGATGGGCTTAGTAAGTCCTTTAAAATCAAGAAACTTCATTATGTATTTTCATTTTAACTATTAAATCTTTCTGTCAAGAGCTATTAACCTCACTTCCCCTACATCCCATGACTGATGTGAGTTTCATCTTGAAATTAAAAGTCAAAGTACTCTAGAAGAAGTCCATTTATTATTGTGAAGTATTTTTAGAGGGGTAAAAAATGAAAATACTCTTTATCTGGGTGCAGAATAAGGACCTTTTTATTCCAGTGGGGACTGGAAATGCTTCTTTCTACACTGAGTTCTGTGTAGTTCCTTTTCTAAGTTAGAATTGTACTGAATTCTGCAGGGAGTGGGTTTGGAGCCTGTGATGGTGAATGAAGCCAGTGGAAAAATGAATGAGAAAGTCAGGGAGAAAAACCTTTTGTTCCCTTGAGCTTCCAACTTGGAAGTGATGGGGCTTATAATAGACTGATTGTGTTTTTATGTGTCTGGTTGATAGCTTAGATTACAGAATTAGGAAATAGTTCAGATTACAGGGCACCTCTGGAGATCATCTTGTCCAACCTCCTTCTCCAGTGGTGAGATCAGATCAGGTTACTCAAGGTCTTTTTGCAGCTGGGTGTGGAAAGCATCCAAGGATGATGCAGAACCTCTGCTGCTGGCTGCTCCATTTCCCCTCTGTCCTCTTAGTGAAAAAGTGTTTCCTTTTGTCAAACCCAAACCTGTCTTGTTTTAAATCATGACTTGTGTCACAACCACTGTGGAGAACCTGACTTCACCATCTCAGGAGTATTTTGGTGGGTTTGAGGTGCAGAACAAACCTGGATCTCTCCTTCTGGGACAAGTGCTGCATCCCACAGATTGTGGTGGCCCTCCACTGAGTTTGCTGCAGTTTATAAATCCCTTGCCCATGGATCCCAAAACTCGTTGTGGATACAATTCCAGGAGTGCAGCAGAGAGGGATAATTCCTGTTAGGATGGAGCAGCTGAGCTCCAGGTTAAAACATGCCACAGCAAAACCTAAAGCCTGGCTTCACAAGGCTTTTCTGCTGCCAAAATCCATGCTCAGGGGCAAATCTGATGCTGGGAGAGCACGTGCACTTTGGAATCAGGAACACAGGAGCTCTTAGCACACAGTTGCCAGTGCAACTGCAATCTCAGCTATTGAATTTTAAGCTTCATCTGCTTATGGGCTTTGATATGATTTATTATGGTAAGCAGGAGCTTTAATCACATAGTGTTGCCTTGAAATAATGATGTAACTGACAAGGTAAACCTTGTTTTTCATGGAAATGAGGGGAAAGGTTTGATTTTGGAAGCTGAAAATTCAATTCTACTTCATTGCTGTTTAGTGTGAGTGAGCTGAGCACTTCCAGTCACATTCCCAATGTATAAGAATTGCAGGTTTCCTAGATTGCTGCTGAAAGACAAACAAAGCCGTGCTGTGTCAGGCTTTAAGTGCATCCTGTTTACAGGAGAATTGCCTGCAGTGGCTTTCAAGTACTTACTTTAGTGATAGAAATTATTTCATAAAAAAGCAATAATTTTAGAAATAAATGAAGCAGTGATGTACCTGGCTCTGGCAAAACACAGAGCTTCTCCTTCCTTTTTTCCCTTCCTACTTGTTTTAACTAAACAGGAATTTAAGAGAATATCCTAGTTATTGGGAAGAAAAATCCCACATTACTTTAAAAATGCCCATATTCAAAGTGACCAAATAGGATAAAATATGTAAATTTGCAGTAAATTTTGGGGTTGAACTGGCTGTATTTATTCCTGCAACAGCAGATTGTGAGCAAGCCTTTAACACCCTGCCAAAACCCAAGTTCTTATTCCAGTGATGTTTTTAAGTCTTGAGAAACTGGCAGTTGTTTGGGGCTTGGCTTTGAACTGCAACTTTGATCTGGTTTCCTGGGATTGAAGAGGGAACACACCATGGAGGAGCTGGGGCTGCATCTTAAATTCAAACTTGGCTTAAATGAACTTGTTCTCAACATAAATGTGTTGGGTGTACCCTGAAGCTCACAAGAAGTTCATAATCATGTCATTTGCCTTGATAAGAAGCTCAGAGCACTGCACATAAAAATAAAATACCATAGGCAAAACACCTCTGCCTTCTGAGTGTGCTCCAGGAAACAAGTGGCTCTGGAAGAAGCCAGCAGGGCCAAACCTGTTGGTTCCAGATTTGCTGCTAAACTGCTTTTCAGGTCAAAGTCAGTGTGTTCTCAGATTTGTGTTCTGTTATAAAATGACTTTTGTGTGATTAGTCCCTTCAGTGGTTTTTATGCTTTTCTGAGTTAGGATATTTGCTCTTCAGTCTGCTGGAGTCTCTGGTTCAGGCAGTGTTGCATGAGGGTTTCTCCTCTCCTTGCCTCCTCCTTTTCCTGCACTTCACCTCTCCCTCAGACCAAAACTGGTTCTCATTGCTTAATCTCTGACCTGGGGCTTATTCTGTCATTGGTTTTCCTTGCTCAATGTAATACAGTATCTTATTTTATTTTTTTTTCCCTCAGTGGCCCGTTTTTCATGGCACATCTGTTGATACCCTCAAAATGACTTTTATCTTTCAAATCTAGATGTTGAAAGACTTCACTGGAAGTTGAAAATAAAGTCTGTAATTATGCCTTCATATGTCATGATTAAAAACCTTGCTTTGAAGTTTGATTTTTTGTTTTTTCCAATTTCCATTGGCTTGAGTACATCCCTGCCACGATGGGATTTCCAAAATACAGAAAGAGGTGCTTGAACTTCTTAAAGCTGTAGGTGATATTTTAATGCTTTACATGCTGCATCTTTATTTCCTACCAATCAGATTAGAGCATGCCTAATGCAGTTTGATTTGCAATGCCTTCTTTCAGTATGAAGATGAAGAAGCTGCAGAAGAATTTAAGATTTCCAGCTTTGTGGACATGGTCCGGGATTGCAGCCGCATCGGGATCCCCTACAGCTGCCAAGGTAGGGTGGGTGGTGCTCCCAGTGGGAGTGTTTATACCCTGCAGCTTCAGGGAATGAAGATTTCCTTGCCTTGGGAGAGAAATAAGGATTAGTAAGTCATTAGTTTCTTTTTAGCCTCTTATTTCCTGAAGAGTTGAATTTCTTTCTGAGAAGCCCTCAGAGTTGATCTGGGGAGTGGATGCCCCCAGCGTGAGGCAGAGAAATGATTTGCATTCAGAGCAGTGTCTTGAGCTGCTACAGAAGTTTTCTGTTCCCATGGAAGCTCCAGATAAATCCTTCTTTGTGGAAAGGAAGAATAAACATTTCTTTATGCAAGTTTCCTTTTTTAGAACTTAAAAAACCTGCCCTGCACAGCTTCCTGTTGGGATCTGGAGCCAGCCTTGAGCCTCAGCAATGTAATCTTGCATTCTTTTTTTATTCCTAATGCTTTATTGCTTCCCTTAGGGAAGGGTGATATGCTCTGACTGCCTGAAAAGTCATTAATAGAACTGCCAAGAGGAGGAGTTTTCCTCTCTCCTAACTTAAAATTTTAATTACATGGGGGATGATGGAAGAAATTAATCCCTGTGAGGGTGGTGAGACTGGCACAGGGTGCCCAGAGAAGCTGTGGCTGCCCTGGATCCCTGAATTGTCCAAGGCCAGGCTGGACAGGGCTTGGAGCCACCTGGGACAGTGGAAGTTGTCCCTGCCCATGGCCGGGGTGGAATGGGATGAACTTTAATCCAAACCATTTTGGGATTCTCTGATGTTGACATGTTCAAGGAGCAACTGGAGTAAGCAAAGCTTCCTGTTGATTATCTTGAATTTTAATTGTAATGAAGTTTGCAAAGAGATGTGCAATATCCTAAGATAAAGGCACAAAATTTAGGGCGTAGAGGAGACCGTGTGTGAACCCCAAGGCTCAGGGGGAGCTGAAGTGGCCGGGTTTGTGAGGGGATGTTGCTGTGCTTGCTCTGCAGGCCACCTGCAGATCTTTGACATGTTCATCGTGGAGAAGTGGCCGATCGTCCAGGCCTTCGCGCTCGAGGGCATCGGCGGCGACGGCTTCTTCACCATGAAGTACGAGGTGAGAGCCTCCCTTTGTCCTTTCCTGCTGGAGCACGAGGTACTCAGGACATTGCTCTGTTTGGAAAGCACTTTTTGAGATGATCTAGTCCTGACTCACTGCTCAAGCGAGCTGTTAACTGGGTGAAGTTTTTTGGGATCGTGTAAAACTGTGGCAGGATGGAGAGGTTGTGGTGTTGCTGAGATTCTGATCTAGGCTACACAGCACTTTATCTTGCATAAATCATTATTTGGACATCCTCCCCAGCCCTCTGCTGTGATTTAGAACCCCTTCCCCTTCCCCTTCCCTTTCCCCTTCCCTTTCCCCTTCCCCCTTCCCCTTCCCCTTCCCCTTCCCCTTCCCCTTCCCCTTCCCCCTTCCCCTTCCCCTTCCCTTTTTATCCCCAGATGGATTTTTTTACCCCTAATTTTCTAGATCTTCAAAACCAAAGCAGGAGGAGCCAAACATATCGAAATAAGCTCAGAAAACAAGAAAAGACAATTTCTTGGGTTTCAGCTGAAGAGATGCATCTCCTCTTCTCTCTGGCATTGTGTGTTCATGGGTCATCATTCCCTGCTGAACAGGGCAACAGTCAGGAGTTAATTGCTCCTATATTTAATAATGATTTGCTGTTTCACTCTGAGCAGCTTATGTCATTGATTTGCCCATTTATTAATTATGCTCTGAATAGCATTTTCAGATTACAGCTTTGCATTTCTGTGCTTGTTTAAAGCTTCTTTGATTTGATTTTTGAATCTCTGCCACAGCAATGCAGATGTCTCATTTTTTCTTATCACTCCTCCATTTTTACAGTCACAATGGGTTTTTGTCTGACTCCTGATAGCTGGAAAACTTCCAGAGAATTAATAGTGCCATTGTGAAAGTCTCATCATATCTAGAATTGTATATGCTTGCTCAGAAATCTGCTCTGTGAGTTCCTGTGCCTTTCTGAGCACTGTTCCCTTTCCTCTGGTTCCTTTTTTCAGGGTTTTTTTCATGCCATCACTGGTACTGTAACACCTTGTGGTGTGAACCTGCCCAGACCATTAAACACTGAGTGCAAACTGCTTTGGGGAGGGCAATCAATCACCCTTCTTGATGTCTGAAATGAGCCAGTGAAAATTTGACTGGCAATTCAGGAGTTGTTTGGGTCTTTAATTGCCCTTTAATTACCCCAGTTCATTTCACAAATCTGTATTCACGAATACTCAGACACGGTGGCACAGACAGAACCTCTCCTGGTGTGGTCAGGGAGCTGATTCTGTCTCCAAACACTCCTGAAAGCTTCAAAAGGAGCAGGAAAAATTCTTGAACTCCTTTTTTTGAGAGCAATCTCGTTGGCTCTGGCACTCCAGCCAGCTCCAGCTGGAGTTCTTGCTTGCTTCCTCCTTGAAATCATGAGGGGATTTCAAATGGGAAGTGACATTCTTAACTTTTTGTGTGTTTGTGTGGTTCTGTGTCAGGCAGCTGCTCTGTGTCACTGCTGGGGGAGGAAACCAGGCTGGAAGAGCATTTGGGATCACTGTAAACGATCTGTAAATTAATTCTTCTGACATTATTAAAGGGGGAGTTTTTTAGTGCATTTTTAGCTTGGATTTTCCCTCTGTGATTTTCCCTCTGCTGTGTGTTTTCTTAGATTTGAATATAATCAAAGGATGATAATTGAGGATTTTCCCCAGTCTTTTAAAGGCAGTTGCTCTTTTACTGTAGAAATCAGAGTTGCTCAAGATTCTGTAATTTAGAAAATTTACTGTATTTATAAGAATAGAATGGAAGTGAGATCTGTGAAATCATTATTAACATACCTAATTACAACTGTAAAGCAATGGGTTGAGAAAATTCCAGCCAGTGTTGCATTTTTAACTAAATGGGTCATGGGGAGCCCTGTAAATGCAGAATTTTTCAGATAAAAGTATCCCTTAAGAATATATTTTAAAATACTATTCTCATATACATAATCCTGCTACTTGGAAGAAAGTATTGCAAAGTTAAACTGTCTTAGCCTAAATTTACATGAGCTTGGAGCAAGTATTGGCTGATGCTCAGGATGAGCAATCCTGGAATTGGTTCTTGGCTCTCTTAACTCAGAAAACTCATCTTGCCCTTTTGCCTGCAGCAGCTCATGCAGTTCTTTGCTATTAAATTGGAAAAAATTGTGAAATAATTTGTTTGGAGGATGCAGAGAAAGCTTTGCACAGAGCTCAGACCCTCACTGGTCTGGTCTTTTGTAACAGAGCAAAAATATTTGTGAAATCAGAATAAAAATACTTGTGAAATCAGAATAAAAATACTTGTGAAATCAGTGAAGGAGCACTGTTAGACAGGGCAGTGCTCCCCAATGCTGCCTCAGCTCAAAGCTGAATCTTTTTCGTGGTGCTTTTCCCAGAAATGTGTTTAAAATCTCTTTCAGTTAATGGATGTCAGTGCTGACTTGTGGAAGACCTACAGCAAAATGGATCCTGTGTCCTTGGAGGATTTGCTCTTTGAGGTAATGCAGGTGAAATGTTCTGCCTCAGCTCCTGCTTGGTGTAACCACAGAGAAAAAAGTGTGATTTTGTTTAGTTTTAATTAAGTTTATGGGCTTAATCCATGGGCTCTGCCTGCTGTTGCTTGCAGGGTCTCCTCCCATTCCTTCAATCTACCAGAAACTCTGCAAAACACTAAAATAACTTGTCTTGGTTTCCTTGAATTTATTGCTTTGTAGAAAATCTCCTAAAAGTTTTCCTTCATGTCATTAAACCATGTGCAAAATAAATGAAGTTGCTGTGGTTTTGTGTGTTAATCCTCCTTTTGCAGCAAGGAGGGTTAAAAAAAATCTCTTTTAACACACAACCATTCTTCCAGAAGAAAAAAAAATTACTTTTCAGATGTTTTGTAGCTCCTTTAAGTGGGGAACAGTGACACTCAGTGGCTGCCCTGATGCTTTGGGAAATAAAAACAATGGGAAGGGATTCTCACATTAATACCTTGCTCTGATCTCAGTGCTAGAGGAGAAAACATTGTATAAATATCAGTATCCATAATTAAAATTTATAATTTATTAGTATTTATAATTAATAGTATATATGATTTTTTACTTATTGGTATATATAATTTTTTTCTCTGTTTCTAGCTTGACAGCAATTTAATATGTACAAAATTCAGTAGTAATTATCATTTATTAATAAAATATTGGGGGTTCACACCAATTTGGTTGTTCAATCAACTGCTGTAATAAAAATCAAAATATCATTGAGTTTTTACAAGGCTCTCAGTCTAAGTAATCACTCTCTGTGATTTTCACTTCCCCTCTCTGTGTGGAAGTGAGATTAATGTTTGGGACTTGTCCTACACTCTGAGCAGGCCTGTTTATCATAATTTGAAATTTTCTTAATTTAACAACTTAATTTTCTAAATTTTCTAATAAAAATAAACATCAACCCCACATCCACAAAAACTACCCTGAAACCAAGCAGAACATCCTTATCTTCTAAAATACATTTATTTTCCTGAGCTTGTTGTTTCACTGGGGATTTTGTATTCTAGTGAAATGTCACCTTTGCCTTAATTTCTCTTGGGAAGTAATGTCAAATATTTTTCCTTCTAGGATTTAATGATTTTTGAGCACCAGTGGACCAACTTTTTTGCTAATTTTGACACTGAAATTCCCTTCATTCTGGAGCTCTCAGAATCTCAGGCAGGGGAGGTAGGCCTGCTTCAGCAATCCTTAAGAATCCTGCTGGTATCCATGCAGAGGGAATAATTATTCATCATTATTTTGTTTTTTTTTCACCTATTCCATCTCACTTTTCACATTTGAGAAGTAAAAATGCACAGTTTGGGTTTTTTAAAGTCACCACCCACCTTAACAATCCCTGGTATGATGGCTTAGGGCTGCTGGGGTAATTCAGTCAAGTGTTTGCTCACTGGTAATTCAATTTATATCTGCACAGGAGATATTTGTAGGTAGATTAACTTGCAGTTGGATGGAATCTGGTATGTGCAGGGCTTAACAAGCTGAATTTGCACATCTCAAACTTCAAACATAACTGAGGGAATAGCACAGAGCATGGGAGAAAACAGCACAGGATTTCTGGGGGTGGCTGTTGCTTTTGAAAAGCAATTTGTTTCTTATTTTAATGCATTTTGATGCTTTTTTTAAAATACATTTTGAAGCCTTTTGAGGCTTTTTTGCAGTATTTTGTTGCTTCCTCTGGGATAGTGGAATTGGAACTAAATGGGCTTTAACGTCCTTCACAACCTAAACCATTCAATTATTTAATAATATTACAGATTTAGTGGTGTTTGTTTTGTTTGTGGAGGTTGGAATTATTTTTTGAGGGTTCAGGATTTTTGTCTGAGAAGGGTAATTCAGGTTTAATTAATGATAGGATATTTCACACTTCTCTTCATGTACTTCTTAATAATTTTGCTTTTCAATTCTTTACAGCCCTTCAGAAGTTATTTCAGCCATGGCATGATCTCAAGCCATATAACAGATAACAGGTAATTATTACTCATTATTTCCTCTGGTGCCACTACTATCTCAATATTTTATTCCTATATCCCTGATGCCATAGTGCTTAAAATTCTTTTTGGTATCACCTCAGTATATCAAATCTCATACTGAAAAAAAAACCCTTGCAAAGTTCCTGCCTATACTGGAAGGATAAGCTGAATTTTCCCAGGGTTTAATGCTCTAATTCTTACCTATACCATGAAATCTTGTGCATTATGATCAGTTCCTTCCTTGGTCCATCCCTGGAAAAAGTTGGATAAGGTTTGGACCAACCTGGGATAGTGGAATGTGTCCCTGCCCATGGCAAGAGTTGGAATAGGATAAACCAAACCATCCTGTGATTCCATGGGAGAGTTTTAGCCAAAAGTTGTTGTTTAGCTGAAGGTTGTGTTGCAAAATCCACATTTTGCTGTTTAGAGCTACTCAAGTTTTTTTTAGCTACTTCAGTCTCTCTGTATTTGGAATAAATAAATAATTTGGAATAAACCAGTGCAGTTCAGTGCCCTTTATTGCTGGCAGCATCTTCTGGTGTTTGCTTTGCAATAAAGAAAAGAAAATCCTTGACCCCTGAGTCTTGGGCCCAAAGCCAGAACTAAACCCAAAATAATTTTGTTTGTTTCCAGCACAGTAATTTCAGGGTTTTTCAAGATGCTGAATTTTAAACTAAGCAGCTTTTTAAGGCAGTTTAAGATAAAAGAATCTTCTAAGAGCATTTGGGAACAACCTTGAGATAAGTTTATTGTATTTGAAAGAAATTATCTTTTTTTTAATGCAAGTAGATTTTTTCTTTAGAACTTAGTCATTTCACTGTGAAGCTTTGTGCAGCTTTAGTAATTTTTTTTCTTATAGTGAGAAATTCAGCAGTTCATCCCACTTGAAAGCTTTGATTTCATTTGTTGCTTGTAAACTTGCAGCAAGTTTTTTGGTGGTGATTCCCTCTCTCCTCCTCAGCCCGAGCCGACAGCCCTTTGTCCTGTTTGGCAGCCACTCCACAAAGGAAAACTTGAACTCTGGCAACTTCAATTTTCCATCTGAAGGACATCTGGTCCGAAACACTGGCCTTGGTGGAAGCACTGCCAAGCATATGGTAAGGCTTTGGAGAAGTTTTTTGACATTTTGAAGCATTGTATATTCTCTTTTTATTTGTATATTTTTTGTGTGCTTGTTTTCCATGAGTTCAATATTTAATTCTTCTTAACATAAAGCACCTTAGCAATCCATCAGTTTAAGGAACAAATTTGATTTTTCTTGTTCTTTGCAAGTTAAATCATAGTGGATTCCTTATCAGGGACTGCTGAATGAATTAAAATAATTTATTCTCTGGAAAAAGACAAGTTTTGCTTTAAGTGGGTGGGGGAAAGGGAAATGCTGTTGGTGAGGGTGTGTGTCCTGCCCCTAAAGTGAAAACCTTCTGTAATACACTTCACTGTGGCACACACTTTATATTCTAATCACATTTATTTAGCTTTTCCTTAAAAAAAGAAACGAAAAGCCACTTTTTTTTTTTTTTTGATAATACCAATCTGAATAAACCAGGATATCAAATTCCAGTGTGTGTGCTTCAACAACTCTTGATGAAACACTGAAAAAGCCTTTCCCAGTTCCAGGACTGTTGTGATGAAGTTGCAGAGATTAACTTGTTTCCATTTCCAAGTAAAAGCTGGGTTGTTAAACATTTGCTGAGGTCCGTGGCTCGTGCCTGGGCAGGCGACCCCAGGGATTTGGGATCCTCTGGCTGG
Organism: Luscinia megarhynchos; assembly: GCA_034336665.1. Classification (NCBI taxonomy): domain Eukaryota; kingdom Metazoa; phylum Chordata; class Aves; order Passeriformes; family Muscicapidae; genus Luscinia; species Luscinia megarhynchos. The sequence goes on from CM067566.1 coordinate 2,312,811, forward strand.
AGGGCCTGGGTGGCTCCAGAAGGCACCTGGAGAAGAGGTAGAGTGTGGAGAGGGGCTCTGGAGTGCTGTGAGCCCTGAGCAGGTGGCTGTGGCTGAGCAGGCAGTGCTGGATGAGAGCATGAGTGAGGCCATGAGTCCAATTCCATGTGCAGGGCTGGATGGACGTGGGGCTCCTGGGCACAGACCACGTGGCCAGAGCCTGAGAGAAGAGTGGGTTTGCATCTTGGTGAAATCTCATCCTCCATATCCTCTTTCTGTAAAAACACTTTCAGTTTTGTCTTTCCTTCCCTTGTTTGCAATTAGATACCATTTGAAAATGCAAGTACTGTGTTATTCTGGTGTACTTGCTCCTATTCTGCTGCTGTTCTTAAAAAGGTGGTTTGTTCACAGGTACAGGTGATACTGTTTTAATAGGGTGTCATGAAAATAGTAAATAAGACCAAGTGCCAGCATAGTTATGGGAACCTGACACACTTTCCTCTTCATGAAAAGAGCAGTTGACATAGGAAATTGAAAACACAAGTCAGAGCTCATCTCCTTTGCAAAGTTTCAACCATTCAGGTCAAGTCAAAAGTGAAATAGACCTTTGAAAACGTAAGTTGCTTTTTCACAATCCAGTCCCGTCTGTGTTGTAAACTCCTGTAGTCTGTCAGTGCTTAGAAGACTTAAGGGGAACGTAGTTAATTGTTAATTAGTGCCCCAGTTTGTTTTACTGATGTCTTTTGTATCTCATTAATACTGACTGCTAGGTAGTGCAGTGTGTATCTCCAAAGGGACCTCTGGCTTGTTCAAGGACCTATTTTTTTGGAGCCACTCACATTCCTTTCCTGGGTAAGTCCATTAAATACACCAAGGCAGTTATTACCTCTGATTCCATGAAAATTTGTAGCAATTAAAAGCTTTGCTTCCTTTTTAAGCATCAGGCTACATTCTGTAGCCAGTGCATGAAATCATAGCAGATTTTGTTGGTAAAATCTGAGTGTTAAACATAAAATCTGTCAGATCTCAGTGTGCAGACTTTTTAAAAAAGTATTAAACAAATATTTAAGTCCCTGTTTCATATGGATTTATAAAAAAAGTCTCCAAAATATAGTAATTCAGACTGATAGTTGTCAAGTAGCTGAGGATTTTTAGGATAAAAAAATTCTTTCACTTCTTTTATCCTCAGTATAATGAGTTACAGTAGCTATATTCCCAAATTAAAAAAAGCCATGTAAAAATTTCTAAAACCATTTTTTAAATGGCTGGAAGAGTCCATGGATAAAGTCAATCCTTAGAGTTATCTTGAAACTATGCTGAGCTCAGAAAAGCTGAAGAGAGGATGGCTGCAGGATTGGATTTACTGTGTTTGCCCTAGTTCCATAAAATCCTGGATAAATTCCATGTAAGATGTGCAGCAGAAATGTTCTCAGAGTGCTTAAACCAAACATTTTTTGTTTTAATACAGGAAATGACAATGAGATGCACAAACCAGCTGAGCAAGTGTAAGCTGCCAATTTTTTATATTATTCCTTAACTCTTCTCTCTTTCTTCCTCGTGGCAGTAGGTGAAACCTGCTTTTAGTGGCTGTTGGCATTTGCAGAGATATTTTTATTCAGAATAATGTGCATGGGACAGGGTTTCAAAGGGAAAATGCTTGTGGGGGAGTTTCACTGGGTACATGAGGAGTTGTTAGTGTGACAGCAGCAGGGTAGGAAAGGAAATACAAGTAAATTTTTCTCAAATAGTACTAAAAAAATTAAACTTGAATAATTTTTAAACATACTTCATGGTAAACCAAGGGGGAAAAGTCTCTCACACTTCAGCATCTTGTACAGATAGAAGAAAAAGTAATTTTTGACCATTTTCATTTGTGTAAGGTTAAGTGAAAATGCCAACAGGGGACACTCAAACTTGTGAAGAAATTCACTGTAACAAAGTTAGATCAAAGTTAATTTTCTCCCAAAAGTTGGGAAGCTGCAAAGCTTCTGCACATTTTAACCTTCTCAAAATCACACTTTGTTTATCCATGTTGATGTTCACTTCCTCTGCATGTTGTAGATCCCTGAACACAGTAGATAATCTGCTTTGGTCCTGCTCTCTCTCTTGATAAACCAGACCTTTCCTTAGAGATTTTGTCCTCCTGGTTAGTTGGGGTCATTTTAGGAGCCTGTTTTTGCTTCTGCAAAGCTGCCTGACCTGCTAGCAAGATATTAAAGATATTAAAGATATTAAAGATGTGTCAGTACTGTCACACTAAATACTATTGACTCTTGGTAATTGTGAGATATAAAAATGGAGTTACTGCACTGAGCAGATTTCCCTCCATCAGGTATTTTTTTCTTGCATCTATGTTCTGCTCAATGATTTTTTGTCCTCCTTCAAAAATCCATTTTACTAAATACATTTTAATCAAGATAAGCAGAGCAACTCTAAACAAAGCAGGGGTTGATAAAGGCTGTAATTAAAAAAAGAATATCTTTTTCTTGGAAGCATCCCTGTATCAGTTCAAATAATCTAATTTCAACAACAATACCATAATTGGCTTTTTTAAACAAACCTGAACTCATAATTTTTGACTTAGTTTGCAGTTGAATCCTGTAACTCCTTCTTAAAGTTGTCAATATTTTATAAAAAGTGAAATAAAAAGTATTTTCTGAACACTGTTCATCCCAAATTTGGATTCACTGATTGCCTGGAGTGCATAAACTAACTCTGTAAATTGAAGGACAAACTGGGATAAATTTTGTGGTTTTATATTTAGTTTAGGAAAATGCTTTGACAGCAACACAACACAAAACCTGTGCTTTTTTTTTTCCTTTTTGCACTTAAATGGGAAGAAGAATAAGATAAAGGACACACACCTCGCTGAGGTGTTTTCTTGCATGTATATATGTGAATTTGAGGGAAAACAGGAATGGTTGCAAAGTCTGGAAGAATTATAATATAAATTAATTAGATTGCTTTATTGGGGGCAGTGAAAACATGCAAGGTGCATATGAAAGCACAGGAAATTACAATCCAGAAACCTGAAAAAATAGTGAGAAATCTGAATTTTAAAATCAGTTGCTGCTGTTGGGGATGATCAAGGACAAGCTTTGGTGCATTTTGGGGTTCCTCCATATTCGGGATCTTCAGATGCTTTTTGTCCACCCTTCAGGAATGCTTTGCATTTGGCTTAAATGCTGAATCCTTCTCTTTCCTCCCCCTCTTCCCTCCCTCTATTGCCAGTGGAGTAATGAGAAAACTTAAAATTTAGGGGCTAATTTTGTTGATCTGCTCATCTTTTTGTGGTAATTTAGCAGGAAAGCAGAGCTGATGTTCCTTGGTTGGGCACATGTGGGTTTTTCCCAGTGGTTCTGGAGCTGTAATTGTGTCAATAACTCAAAGTCACTCCTGGCTTCACCTGACTTTGCTTTATTTCTGTACAGTTGTTTCAGTCCCCTGTTAAGAAGGGAGTTGGAGTAAGCTGGGATGGAGATTTCATGGAATTGTGGAATGGTTTGGGTTGGAAGATCTCTTTAAAGATCTTTTCATTCCAATCTCCTGCAGGAGAGGGAGGGAGGGGACAGCAGGGACACTTTCCAGTGTCCCAGTCTGCTCCTGACCCTGGACACTTCCAGGATGGAGCAGCCACAGATTCTCTGGGAATTCCCTTCCAGGGCCTCCCCACCCTCACAGGGAACAATTCCCCCCCAAAATCCCATCTGTCCCTCCCCCCATCAATGTGAAGCCATTCCCCCTTGTCCTGGGCACTCCAGGCCCTGCACTTAGGATGTGAGTCTTAAACCCAACTGCAGCAAAATTCAGCACTAAAACAGATTTTTTTATTCCTGACTAACAAAAGCATCAGATACATTTATATCAAGAGTAACTTCTCCAAAATATCCTGTAATTTGAGCAATTTCCTCGCTCTAATTTAATTTTTTTAAACAGAAAGCTTAACTATAAAACGAATTCTCCACTTATTTCAACCAAATGAAATTCCTTAATAAGGAATTATTATTCCTTATTCTTTATCCCCTCCTTATTATTAAGGGAGTTGTGCAATGAGAGAAAATCTCCTTTAAAGAGAGGAGGAAGAAAACTCTACCTGTGCAGTAAATGTTGTGTTTGTATTTCTCTTCAGTACGCTGTTGTCGCAAATATATTCTGCTGTTGTAGAGGCTGTGCTTGCTGGCATTGAGTGCTATGCTAAAACTTCCACTGAATCCAAGGTAAATGAAGCCCCCTCTAATTGTTCTCTCTCTGGCATTGTTGATTGGGATTGCTTGCAGGATGAGATTGACATGCAAACCAAAAAAAAAAGCAAAATAATTCTAATTCTGATGTTCGCTCTGTGGGATAACACAAGGTTCATACCCTGGCCTCCAACCAGGCTCTGAATTCTGCTTAAAACAAAATAAAAAATAAAAGAGAGATTTCAGACTGTGTCTCATTTTACCCATCTCCAGTTGGTTTTCCATCTTCTCATGAATTTTCCTGACCTCATAGTGAGGAAAATGAGATCTGGGAAAGAACAAATTTTGGCCTGGTGCATCAGTGTGTTCCTGTTTGGTGTCTCTTGTTGATCTTAGTTGTGCTCCTGGGGCTGCTGGGATTTGGAAGGATGGGAAAGGATTATTTTATTCTTGATGTCCTTTTTGCAGGCAAAGGAGGTGGCAGAGCAGGTGCTGCTGTCTGTGTTGGACACCCTGGGCTTAGCACAGCTGAAATCTGCTTTACGGTGTGTATTTCCAGAGTTTCTCACTGGATTGGCTTCTTTGGGGGAAAAAAAATTATAAACTGAAAAATATTAATTTTTAACTAACTGACTGCCAGATTTCAGGGCTTCATAATGCATTCAGCCTTTAATAATCATTAGAATTATTCCATTTTCCAGTTTTCTTAATCCCTTCTTTTGCTTTAAGTCTATTCTTTATTTTTTCCATTTAAAAGTATAAACCAAATGTTTCACCTGTACAATTTCTGTTCTACAGCTCCAAAATCACTTTTCATATTCAGGCTGTGAACAACCATGGCAGGTTTGTATCACTATCTTAATTTCTTGTTATTAATTAATGCATTTCATACTCTAAGAAATGAATTTTCTCCTCTTGGAACTCCTGCAAAACCCCCTGTGTTTGATTATTTCATACAAGATGTGCTAAATGCTTTTGTGTATGAGGTAGTTCAGTGACTTCATATCTGTAATTCTGTGGAATCTTAAAAACATTAAAAGGAATAAAAAGTGGTTGGGCAGACTAATTTTATTAACTGTTGATGAGTAGAAGCAGCATGAGCTCATTAAGAGTTTCCTTTTAAAAATGCTTTTAACTTAGTTGATATCACAAACTTGTGCTTATTTAATCCTTACACTAATTGACTCAAATGACCTGCACAAATAAGAGTTTATTTTAAAATAAAACAGCTGTTTTGGCTGCTGTGGAGTTACAGAAAGATGATCTAATGTTTAAATATTTCATTATCATTTTTGTTCTAGAATTACTCCATTAGATAATGAGGACAGCCTGAGTTTGATCAAAACGGTAAGAAATAATCAGATTTATTTAATTAATTAGAAAGTAGAGCTCAAGTGTCTGTTTTTCTGGGCATGCTGAGATTTTTCTGTGAATACAAGTGTAAGGGGAGAGAGGATAGAGATTTCAGATGCTGGAACAGGTTTAACAAGAAGTCAGAATTCAGAGTAAAACATAAACACAGATGTATGATCTCAGGCTTTAACCAGAAATTAAAATATTTCTTTATTGAAATATTTATATATTGAAACATTTCAATATAGAAGCAGTGGTTTAGGGTGTTTGAAAAATACAGATTTTGCTGTTTCAATTGAAATATTTCAAATTCTGCTTTCTCTTCCCTTCCCTCCAATGCTGGATTGCTGCAGGCATCCATGATGGTGTTTGACATTCCAGACCTGCTGACAGGAAGAGGATGCTTGGGATCTGTTGTGTTTTCAGAGTCCTTCCTGACATCACAGATACAGGTCAAAGAAAAGGGTGAGTGGTTTAAATTCTAACCCCACTCTTTTTTGCTGTGGTGGGAAAGCCCAAGGAATTCCAATGGATGTTTTTGCTGTTTCCCTGATGGGTTTGGAACACTCAGAGCAAAGGAAGAAGCCATGGAAAGATCAGAAAAAATCAGAATTTCTTTGGAACTCTGTAGCATCTCTGTGTATGTCAGAGCACAAGAGGACTGGGAGTTAATCTGCTGTGAAAGCTTTGTTTGAGCACTCAGAAATCCTTAAAATAATAAGATTTTCATATTTACTAAAGAAATTTCAAGTCTTCAGAGGGTGTTCTAAGGTATATGAGTGGTATTAATTCAGTGGCCATGGTAATACTAGACCAAAGGTTGGATTTGCTGACTTTGGAGGTATTTTCCAACTTGAGTAATTCCCTGATTTTGCTTCCTGTGGTTTCCCTGCAGATGGCAGCATCCATCCAGACTGCAGGCACGTTATCCTGACTGCAGCTATCCCCAGATTTGCCTCCTGGCTGGTGAGTGAGAGCACAGCCCCAGCTCAGCTCAGGCACAAAGCACAGCTGCTCTGGGACTGGGATGGCTCAGGGAAAATGTGGAATTGAGCATGGAAACAGAATGTTGTCATATTAACATACCCTGATTTTTTAGATTGGACAATAAGGGAAAAACAAAGTGCAAACAAGCTGATGGTTCCATCCACAGCATGAGTTTGAAATTGTTTTATTTTCACCTGGTCAGGTTTTTAGCTGTTTAAAGGTCTGAGTGCTTTTGAAAATTCTGTTTTCAGATTACCCCTAAAGAAAACAAAGTCTGATTCAAGACCTCTAATGCACTACACTGTGTGAGAGATAGAATTCCAAATAAGACAAAGCTGGGCATTGCCCTTTGGCAGTGCATGCTTGAACACTAATAAAAAATAAACCTGCATGCTTTCTAGCTATATAATATTATTTTAGTCTATAAAACAATTTAATGGGGAGAATGTGGTGCAAGAAATTATTTTGTTCTCATAGTAACACAGTATTAAGAGCACAAAATTGTTTTTAAACACTCTGGGCTCAGGGCTTTTTCTTGAATGCTTTTTATTTCATGTTAGATTTGCTTTATCTATCTAAATCACAATTCAAATGGAAGCTGTTTCTGGCTGCAGGTTGAAGACAGTGATGTGAAACTGTCTGAAAAGGCACAGCAAGTATTGAAGGTAAAATTAAATATTTTTGTTAAACTAAAGAATTTGCACTTTTAACCAGTATTGAAAAAACTTTGAGCTACTACCAGATTCTGTTTTTATTATATGTGTTACTTCTCTTCTACAAGACTTGCCTGTTCCACCCTTTTTCAAACTTTGACATACAAAGTATTTTTTTTGTGTAAAAGTCTGAGGGTTTCTTTATTTCAAAGAATCACACAACCCAAGAGCAAAAAGAGTCCTAATAAAACTATGATTTCATGGAAGTCTCACTAAACATTACTCATGGAGCTCATGTGTTTCCAAAACCCCCTAAAACTTGATGCAACTTTCTTTTAACTTAATTAGCATGCTAATGTCTAGAGGAAAACACTCTAAGCACTAGGAAAAAAAAAAGAGTTTGGAATCTGGAAACATCTTAAATCACATGAGTTTCACATTTGTGGTGTAATTTGTGGTTCCCAGGAATGTTCATTATAAATAGATTTGTTTCATGTAATATACTTTTAGCTCAGTAGATTGACAAACTAAAAACAAAAAGCTCAGCCTTGTGGTTGTGACAATAACTTGTAACTTCATAGCTGCTGGCAAAACCAAAATGGGGGAAAAGGCTTTTAAAAATTATCCTCTTGCCTTGCTCTCTTTCCTTGGTCCTTCTGTATCCATGCAGGATAAGACTCTTCTAAAGTTCTTGAGAGATGCTGTTTGAAAATAAAATATTTTCTCTTGGAGCAAAAGCAGGAGAAAATGTTCCTGCCTGGATTGGTCCTTGATCCAGTCTGTGATGTTGCTGTTTGTTTGTTTTCCTCTGCAGGAAGACAAATCTTTCCTGGGCACTTTACTCACTGGGGGTGATGGAGTTTATATCTGTTCCAGCAATCCACAGGCCATGCCTAAAGAAGGTGAGATGTAGTTGGGGATTTGGGGTTTTGTTAAATTGTTTTTTCTTGTTTGGATGGTTTTTGTTTTGTTTTTAAACATGAGAGGGAGGTTCTGGCATTCACACTCTGGTGATCCAAACTGTGCCATCACCTTAAGCTTTCAATTTGCCTCTACAAATCTCTTGTTTTGAATTCCATGTGTGATTCTTTTGTCCCCAAACTCTGCCTGAAAGTCCTGGAAGGAGAATTCCTGCTGAGCTTTGGACCCTGAGGCTTTGCAGACCTGGGAGGTGGGAGGTGCTTTTCCCTGTAACTCACATTCAGAACTTGCACACACTGGTTTTTCCTGTCCTTAACAGATGAGCTGCCAGATGTTTTCTGCCTTTTCTGTCTCTTACAAACATGAGGTTGGAAAGATTGGCCATTGCAGCAGAGCTGTGAGCTCCCAGCTCAGGAGGAGAAGACAAATATTCCTCTCCAAGCCTCCTCCTGGAGCTGTGTTCCAGTGTTCTGCCATTGGCATTTTCTCTCAGGAATTCAGAGTTTGCCAGCACAGGTGCTCACTGTGGTACAGAAAAATGCCTGATTTTGGTCCTTCTCAGATCCAATCCAGTTACAGCTTTTTGACACAAGATCCCTGGCAGCAGTCTTGGGTTGTTCCTCTTCTTTTGGTGCCTTTTCCTCAAAGAACTTAAACAATGTAAATATCCCAGGAATAAAACTGAAGACAGTTTGATAGGGACTGTTAGATTTCCCTCCCTCCTCATGCCTTGAATTAATAAATACTTTCAAAGGCATAATATTTTCTATTCTATATATATATTTTGTGCAGAGAAGGTGTTGCTGTCACAGTGCTGATGTGCAGAAGGTGGTGAATATGACATTAAGTGCTTGGTGCTGACAGTCTTTAGAGGAGAACCTTCAGCTTTATTGTCTTTGCCCTGGAGTGTGGAGGATAAATAATGATGTGCAAGGCAATTAAACAGCAAGCCTCACATAAGGGAAGCTGCTTTTGCCCTAATTGACCAGATTTCAAAGGCAAGAGGTTAATGCAGAGTGTGATTTTCAGCTGTTTTGCAATGCAGTGCTGTGGGCACTTGTTCACTCAGTAAATAATTGGAGATTGCTGCATTTTTTTTTCTTTGTTAAAACTGGCTCTGTGTGGCCCAAAGGAACAATTTACTTTTTCCTTCTTTTTGTGGTTTTTTTTCTTTGAGATCTGTGGAGTTCAGAATTTTACTGACTCTTGAGCTGGAGAGTTACAAGTATGTGCTGTAAAGATCATTATGAAACACTGCAAGGAGTGGTTTTTTCTTTTAGGTGTCAAGTGGCAATGAAGCTGATTTTGTTCCCTAGTTTGTTGTGCTCGAATTTGGGCTCTGCTGAGGTTGCAGCCCTGTAATCTGGCACTATGAGGTGCAAAAGGTGCATAAAATTCATGGAATAGTTTGGGTTGGAAAGGACCTTAAGGAACATTTAGTTCCAACCCCTTGCCATGGGCAGGGACACCTTCCACTAGCTCAGATTGCTCCAAAAAATTTAATTACAAGTTAAATTTTAATTTAAAATTTAATTTTTAAGTTAGATTTTAATTTAAAAGGTAATTTTAAAGGTAATTTTTTCAAGTTTAATTTAAACTTAGTGTTTAAATTTTCCATTTGTGTGTTTTTACACTGTTCAGTTTATTACAATGTTTAAATTTCAATTGTTTGAACTAATTTAAGTTCTCATATTGTCAATTTTGTATTTCTGGAAATTTGAAATTTGACAGGATGGATTTTTTTTTTTGCTTTTAATTTTTAAAAAGTGACTCAGAATATTTATGGTGAGTGTTTCTGTGGGGTGAGATGAACTCAGATGCAATTGTAATCATGATTCCTGCCCTTGGTAGGGATATCCAGTAAAGACTGAATGGTTGTGCTCACTAAATATTATCCCAAATCAAATTTACTTCTTGTTAAATACAGCAAAATCCTGCAGGAGCAGAGATTCCTTCAGGAAGAAGAGACAGGGATCATGAGAAGCCAAAATGTTGATTTATACCTCATACAATTCTTTTTCCTTTAAATTCTAGGCAAATTGTATTTCTTTTCTGATGGAATTCTGTTCTGTGATCCCCACCATGGCAGCATTTCCATTTCCAAGAGCCACATGAGTTCCATTTCTCTCTATGATGGGGTGAGTGTTTTGTCTATTCTTTCTGGCATAAAGTTTACATCAATTTTTAACAATTATTCTGTTGGGTCCTGGTACAAAGTTCAGATTTCAGCTTCAGTTTTAATTGTCTGTCCAGCTGTAATAACTGATGCAAATCTCTGCACTTTTGGTGCTGATTAACTGAAATTAGTGAGTAAGGAGGAGAGAATTTTGTACTGGAGTTAGCAATGTGGTGTTAATAGTGTGAAAACTGCTTTTTATTAAAAGAAAAATTGCAGAGCAGGACATTCATCAGACATCTCTCAGTGTGGAGGGAGAGAGTTCGAGGTGTGGTGAAGTCATGGGGGAGATTATTTGTGTTGGTTACAGTTTCCTAAACACTGGGGAAAAAAAATCAGTTTCCTTTAGTTTCCCTTTTGTTCAGGTACAGTATTCCCCATTTGTTCAGTGGCCTCCTGCAGCATTGTGCTGGGTGATTTCATCACACAATACAGGAAACCAGTAAAATACAATAAAAGTGTGTGATTCAATGGAGATGAAAACACAGCAGCTCAGGGAGTCTTACCTTAGCTGCCTTTTCTTGGACATCATATTGATGTTCATGAAGCTATTTTAACACTGACCTTCCTTTGATTGTTTGTGTCAAGACACTCACTTTCATAAAAGTTGCTATTTCTGGGACCTGGCCATCATTCTTGAAATGATGCCAGATTTTTGTGTGAAGCTAAGCCTTGACAGGGAGTGTATTATTGTTCTACTGACTTGGCAGAAAATGAGGGTGGAGGGTTTTTAAACTGTTAAGAAGTGACAGGAGAAGCAGGCAAATCATTGGTTGCTCTTTCCAAAAGTTATTCCAACAATATGGATGGAAAAGAAAAAGGAGAACTTAATGTTCTGATTAAAATAAAAGATACCAAGCCTTGAAGTGATGCAAAATGAATTTTTAGCAGCTTTAGCATGATGCCTGTGAGATATTCTCCTTAACTTGGAAATATCTGTAATTCTGCTCCAGCACTGAGCTGCCCCTGAGCTCCTGAAATCCTTGGAGCTCTTGGCCATGGAGTGCATGGAGGGCAGGGGAGATTCTGGCCATTCATCAAGAGAACAAATATTCCCAAGCAATATTTAGATTCCACAACAGCATGAGCATCTTGTAAAGCTTGGAGCTGGCTCCTTTCAACCTCCTGTCCGTGGGGATTTTTGCTGCTGTGCTGCTTTTCAACTTTTTTCAGTTTCTGGAGCCCAAAACGTTTTCCAGGAGCAGATTTGTTGGAGAATTCTCCTGCTGACAGCAGTGTGGATGAGTTGGCCTTGGAGTCACTTCTCAGGAAATCTCTGAGCCATCCTGCAGAATCCAGGATCCGTGGATTCTGTTCCAAAAGCCATTTTCTCTTAAAAGAAATTGTTCTCTCTGAGGAGAATATTTTTGTATGTTCTTCAGTAACCTCAGTGACTTTGAGAGGATTATTTTTAAAATTAATCCCTCAGTCAGCAAAGCAGAGAGATCTGTTTGCAAATGTCTCTGAGATGATACCAATTCTTATGTAACAGTTCCCCAACTTCAGCTTTTTCTTCTCAACAATGAGTACAGTGAGTTCTTTGCCCATTTCTATTGAAAGTGAAGTGCATGCCACTAAAATTCTGATTTGAGCCCTACATCATTGAATTCCCATTTCCCAGAAATGTTGTCATGCTTCTGAATTGTTCTGATTTTCAAAAACTTTGATTTGAAAAGGGTTACAAGTGAGAGCTTGAGCATAAGACACTTCAGCATCCTGCAGATTTATATATAAAACTCCAGTCCTGGATTCTAGAGTCATGGAGTGACTCATGGACTTCCAGGGATGGGGCATCTCCCACCACTCTGGGAAAAAAAAACCTCCAAAACAAACTTAAAAATAACCTGAGAAAAACAAGTCAGTGTTTTCTTAGAACAAAAATTGAACCTTTTTAGCTGGCATTTAAATTAATTTTTCATCTGTGTCTGTTTTGGAGATGTGGGTGTAGAGAAAGAGTTTGTTGTTTGAAGCACTGGCAGAGGAAGGGTCTAGATTTTGGTGTGGACAAGTGAAGATACTAAAATTCAAGCTTTGTTTTCAGTTTAGTGCTTTGATCAAACTCAGATCTTTTATTTTAAACTTGTGATATCTCCAGTAGCTGCAGAGTAGAAACTGAGGAGTGCTCCACCCCTCCTGCTCCATCCCTGTGCCATGCAAAGTAGAAAATGTTAATTTTAACTTGACCTGTTTCTTCCTTTTCCAGGATTCCAACAGCATTGTTGCTGCTCTCTTTATAGACTTCAAAAGTTCCTTGCTTCCTCATCTCCCCTGTTGAATTCCACACCCAGAACAACTTTCTGATGATTGCACTTTTCCCCAAAAGAAAGATTTATAAAGCTTTTTATTCACAGGTAAAGTAAAAGATGAATTTGGTTGGGGTGGGAGAGGAACCACATAATTGCTCTGTGTGTTTAAGATGTGTGAGAAACTGGAATTTCTGCCTGAATTTCCAGTGGTGCTGCTGCTCCCCATGTGCTTTCACTTTGCCTTCTGAAGGCAGCAAGAGCTCTAAAAACTCCTTTTCTGAGCTGCATTTCAATGTAGCTCTGGGACCTTAATTTGCTGCAGGGATTGTATGGAGTGGCAGAGGTTCCATTGTGTGTTTTTGTGGTCAGACACATTTGGATGGTGGAGTTCAAGTTTTGAAGTCTCCATATGGCATTGTGTTATTCCCTAAAGTAGATTGGCTTCGTGCATTGTGCTGCAGAGGCTTTTAATAAACCCAGCTTTACAACAATGGTGCTTTTGAGGAAATGAGCCTGGAGATTTTAGGGCTTCACAAGGGTTTTAGGATGTGCTCATCACACTGGGTTGGAAAAGACCACCTAGCTCAGTGAGTAGTCCCCACTGGTCATGTTAATGGTGCCATAAAATATCTCCTCCTTTTATCTTAAGTGTTTAAATTCCTCCCACTGTTCCATTCTGTGAATGGTTGGCAATCTCTTGTTTGTTTGTATTTGAATTTTCAGCCTATTTTATTAATTCTACTTTTATATCTGTTTTATTTTTCTTTTCTCTACCAGAACACATCCTCGAGATACTCACAAATCTCAGACCTATTCTTTCTGCTTTATTTGGCCTAATAAAACAAAACCAGATTATTTTTAATCTATGCCTATAAAAAGTTCTTTTTTTCTTCTGATATTTGTAATGCTATTCTTTTGATCTGGTTTTTGGCTGTATATACCCAAACTGTGTGTAATATCTCAGATGGGGATGTTTGTTTCCTCTGATGCTTTTTCTCAGGGCTATTTATTCCTTTCTTCCTTTGAGTTAATTTTTTTTGATGAACAGTTCCACACTGAGGTTCAGTTTGGGTAGTTTAAGTTTCTCATCTGGCACCACACCAGTTGCTTTTCTCAAGCAATAAAACAAATCTTTTGTCTTCACGATGTTCTCTCATGAACAAAACTTCATCAAATTGTACCTGATTGTGTAAACCATGGAAATCTCTTTTTGTGCTTTGTCAGTATTTACCTTCAGGTGTGTATTGATTTCCTCCAAAAATCTGAGTGCCTCACAGGTTACAAAGATTCACTAAAATTCAGGTGCTGCTTCTGCTCTTCTCAGTTATCTGGCTTGACAACTCACTCACTGCACCTATACTTTGATTATTCCAAGCCTGCTGGAAACAGGGAATTGCAGCTGCCCTGTTACCCAAGTCTGGGTTTGTTAAAAACTGAGATGTTGAGCCCACAGAGCTGAAATCTGCTGTGCAGACCTGGGAGGAGGATGAGGTGATGCCCTTCCCATCCTCACTCTGAAGGGTACAGGAGGAGAATTTATTCAGGCTTTGGGATGTGTTGCTTTCTGTCATTTTTTTCTTTGATGCCACAGCAGCTCTTTTTAAACTTCCCTTAAGTTATACAAAAGGGCCTGATCTGTTTCCACTTTTTAGCCTGACCTGTGTTTTCACTTTGTCCCCAACCCTTGGACTCTTACAGAATACAATTTTCCCTTGACCATTCCTTTTTTCCATCCCTCCCAGGCATTTCTTTGAGTCCTTTCTGTGTGTTTTGAAGTGGTTCTTGTGTGGATCCTGCTGCATGAGCAAGATTGCCTTTGTTAATATCAAAAATATATTTGATTTTGATGGTTTTTATCTCCTACCCTTGTGTTTGGGATGCTGAGTTTGTAATGGAAAGCAGTCGTGCCCCCCCCAGTTGTTTTGTCCTGCTGACAGTTATTGTGAAAAATGACAATGGCTCTTGCCTTTACTTATGAAAAGAGGGGAAATTCCAAACACTGACAGGACTTTGTGATTCATCTGAATCTGATTTCTAGGTTCCCAGTGCCATTCAGATTAATGTGTCTTGGCTGGAGCAATTGGATGTGAGCCAAAACATTCCCTAGAGAAACGAAGAGTTTCCTTTTCTTTTGGGAGGGAACAGAATTTTTCTTAAATTTCGAGTAATGATTGCTGCAATCTCACTGCATAAAAATTACAGCAATGCTTCAAAGAGCAAAGTATTAATTCAGTTCCTGCTGTAGAGCATTTGGGCCATAAACACCTACATTTTTATCAAGGAAAACCAGGCAATTTCAGTAAATTCCTAAAGCACTTCCAGTCCAGCCAAAGAAAAGGTTGAAAAATGTGATTGGTGGATTTGAATTCTTGAATATTTTGGGTTGGAAGGGACTCTTAAGGGACATCTCATTCCAACATCCTGCCACCATCCCAGGTTTCTCCAAGCCCATCCAACTCTTGGACATTCCAGGGATGGAGCAGCCACAGCTTCTCTTGCAGCAAAACCTTTCTTGTGCAATATTTAATGGCTCCTGAAAACGTGTCTTATTTTTTTTTTAGGTGAGCAAAACCAATTCCTAAACAAACTCAAAGCAAATTTGGGACAATCATGACACTCATGCATGGATCTGGTTTATTCCAGGTTTTCTCTTCATGGCAAAACCAGACAAACTCAGGATTATCTTTAAGGGTTGTCCAGGAAGAATTCCTGTCTGAGGAACAAAAGAAGCTGTAAGTTCATCCCAGTGCAGTGCAATTGCCCAGAAGCTGCAATTAGAAAAATGCTGGTTTTTATTAATTTTGATGATAATTAAATTTTGATAATAATTAAAAAAAGAATTACTGCATTCTTAGTGCAACACTCAATTTATTTCTTTTTGGTACCATTTAGTGTGGAGCCATGTGGCTAAAAGAAGAGAAATTTTTATATTTTTCCCTTAACTGATTAATAAATTTCCTTCTTTTAGGCATTCCAGTGTTCAGAAGCTCTTCAATGCCTTGTCTTTCTCTTCTGGGGAAAGGTGCAGGGAGCTGAAGCTGTCTGCTGCCATTCCAGAATTGGAGAGGTGAGAAATTCCTTTTGTGTACAAGGGATTCATTCTGTCAGAAATGATACAAAAATGTTTTGGTAGATGTGATGGCCATCTAAAAATCTATCTTAAATAATTGTGTTTTTACACTAGGGTGTTTTTATTCTGAGATGAATTATTTCCTCTCCAGCTTGACCTTTTAATACTCTTGTTTTAGTAATTTTCCAACTATTTATCTGGATGAAATCTTTTTGCTGTCAATTGTAAGGAAGTAAACCTTTTATTTTTGGAAGGTTTATGCAGCACTTCACAGTCAGCAGTGTCAGTACCAAGCCAGTGATGAGAGCACATCTTCCTGTCCTCCTCAAACAGACAGAAACCATTTCTGACAGCAGAGCAGAAGGTGAGAAGGTAAGGAAACAACCCCACAATAATTCCCAGCCCTCATATAGAATATTTGGAATATTCTGTCAGTAGTTGTGTTGTAGTGTAATAAAATATTAATCATGTTCAGTCATGCTCTGCCTCCTCCTCCACTACCACCAATTTTTTGGCCTTATTTTCCTGGTTTTGTACTTAATTTTTTTCCATTTAAACAATCTTTTGGAAGTGCAAATGGCCTTTCAACCTGATGAAATAGAGGCAGAAAATGAGGTGTAAATCTTTAAGTGAAGTGTTTTCTCTAATGTCCAGAGAGACTTTGCCCTAAAGCAGCAGCTTGTTTTTTATGAATTGCTGAATAATTTAACTGAATTGTTCTCTGGAACATAAAAGTCCTTTAAATAGCATAGGGGTAGCACATGATATTTAACATTTGCTGATATAATCTGTACAACATTCCTTTCTCTATAGGGGCAATAACAATTGTCCAGCTTAAGGCATGCTTTAAATAGCATTTTTAGAGAAAATATTTCCTTGGAGCTTCCCAGCTTTTGAAATCTGCTGAAAACAAAGCCAAAGCAGCAGGAATATAATCTTTCCTGGGAATATTGCTGGGATCTGTTTCTGAGACCATTCTGACAATTAAGAAACCCTTAGGAACGTTTTAAAACCTGATCTTAAGTTTGGTTTAACTGTGGATTTTTTAAAAAGAAAAATCTATGTGAATCATAAGAAAACAGCCTTTTTGGTGCCTGCAGCAGTGTTTCTGTGGTTTTTTTGTGTTCACACTTCCCTTGTGCCCTGTTCCTGTGTTGCAGGTGATCATCACCATCCTCACTGGGCTGCCTGGATGCCGTTCCAGTGACCTGTGTTCTTTCCTTGTCACTTTTACCAAGGAGCATGGGAGGTTGGTGCAGCTCTGCTTCCACTGATCACCAGAAAAAAACCAGCTTGGCATGAACGGAAAAAAAAATTATCACTGTTTTTTGGTAGTTTTTTTAAACCTAGTTTCAGACTGCCAGGTAGATTTGCTCTTAAATTTATATATTTAGACAGAAAAACAACACAGGAGATTTCTTAGTTGCCTATTCCATGTGGTAAACAGCTTCCATTTAATGATTTGTAGTGATTCTAAAATGCTTTTTTTTTTTTTTTTTTTTTTTTGAGAAAAGGCTGTACTAACAGTCCTTGCCACAGCATTGTTTTTAATTTAGCCTGATTTGAGGTACATTCAAGACATCTGTTGTATGGCAGTAAGATAAATCTGCTGTAGGAATTTGCAACTCTGTGTTGATAGAGCTTCTGGAAAACAATAAAAAAATCTTATCCTTTTAATTCTTACAGCCAAACACCTTAGCATTTAATCTTAGCCATGTTCTGCCCTGTTTTTTCACTCCTCACTCAATGTCTTGATTTTATGAAGTTGAATCAGAACAGTTTTGTGGTTCTGGTATAGGGCAAACACGTAAGGTGACTTTTGAAGGTTGTGTAATAACACAGCTCCTCATGTTTTCCTGCAAATGTCATTGTTACTTTCCATTTTTGCAGTGAAATATTTTCACTCTCAGAGTCTTGAATTGGATTTGTCTAATTTTTGTTTACTGCATCACTGCCAGTGATCAGAATTACTCATGTGATGTACAGCTTTCAAAAAGCTGGTGAACATTGTTGCATTGAAAAACAACATAAAACACTCAAAAACCCCTTTGGCAGTTGTATAAAGAATGTGCTTATGCTGGAAATGATAGAAAAATATATTATAAAAATAGATTTTAAAAAAATGATAAAAAGCCAAGTAAATGCCCCTTCCCCACTTGGCCAAGTGGAACGAGATCAGGATGAGATGTGGAATGTTTGGGCTTGTCAAACTTCATTTTGGTCTGTTGGTTTAAAATAGGAAGGAAGCAGAGCTGTTGTGTCAGGGACTCATGAGCTCCTTCCCCTTTGCCTGTTGCAGGTGGATTGTTTATCGACAGACCATGGACAGCCCTGAGTGTTTCAGTGCCTCCCACTTCCAGCGTTTCCTGACAGGGCTCCTGGAGGCCCAGGCCCCCCAAAATGGGAAGAGCAGGAGGCTCCTGGTGGTGCTGCAAGGGTAAAGCTTGAAACTCTTGGAATTGTTGTGTGGAATAAGGGGGTTCTGGTTTATATGGAACAGACTCAGATTTTCTGTCCCTGTTGTCCTCAGCCTTCCTTCCATGTTCTGGAGGCACTCACAGCCCAGACCCCTCTGTGCTGGGCTGATCTGATTCTGCCCCTGTGCCCTGCTCAGGTCAGACCTCACCTGCAGAGCTGGGGCCAACAGCAGGAGCATGTGGAGCTGCTGGAGAGAGTCCAGAGGAGTCCAGGAGATGCTCCAAGGGCTGGAGCCAGGCTGGGAGAGCTGGGGGTGCTCACCTAGATAGGAGAAGGCTCCAGGGAGAGCTCAGAGACCTGCCAGAGCCTAAAGGGGCTCCAGGAGAGCTGGAGAGGGACTGGGGACAAGGATGGAGGGACAGGACACAGGGAATGGCTTCAAATTGAAAAAGGGGAAATTTGGTTGGGATATTGGGAAGGAATCCCTGGCATAGGGTGCCCAGTGTTTCTGTGGCTGCCTCTGGATCCCTGGAGGAGTCCAGGGCCAGGTTGGAACAGCCTGGGATAGTGGAAGATGTCCCTGTTATTGCAGAGGGCTGAACTAAGATGACCTTTAAAGGTCCCTTCCAACCCAGACAACTCTGTGGTTCTGTGATTCTGACTCCAGAACTGCCAGCAGAACTCAGACTGTCAAAAATCTCCTCTTGGAGATGGAGCAGGTGATAGCAGGGTAAGGCTTAGTGACATGTTTTGGATAAATGCCATTTTCCTTGTGGGATAAAGGTGAGGACTGAGCCACCTCTGTTTGACATTTCCATCTCACTGTAGCATTTGAGAACCAGGATCATCTGCAGGATGTTTTCCCCTCTGGTTCTGAGTCATGAGAAGGTGACAAAACCACTGTGAATGAGGCACTACCCTGACCTGGCTGGAAGGATTTCCAATTTATCCTTTTCACAAGGATATAGAAATGGAGCTCAGCATTTTCTTCATTATGGTCCATTCTGATAGTGCTAAAAAATATAATTTTTTCCATATTAGAGCCAGATTGGTTTATTTTTTTTTTGGTGTAATTAGTAGGGATGGTGTAAAGTCCAGTGATGGGCAAAATAATTGATACTCTGGTAGCAGCACTGACTTCAGGAACAGGTAATTGGAGGTTTTTAATTTTTTCTGGATAGTTGGATGTTTGTATATTCAACTTTTAGAGTAGCTGGAGTTCTCTAAATTTCCCATTCAGTTGATAACTGACAATAGAGGAAAGTTTGTAACTGGCTGAGAAATAAATACCTAAAATTAAAACTCAAGTTCACCTAAGCCTTGATGTCATACAGAGATAAAATACAACAGTGATTGAAGTCCTGATAAAAACTGGATGTATTAATGGTAGAAATATGTTTAAATTAGGATACTCATAGAGTGAGAGATGCTGTTATTTTATTCCCTTTTAAACTCAAATTGTGCTTAACTTGCTTGGCATTAGGATAAAATATTTGTGTTATATAGTGCTTTTTGTGCTTCCTGCAAGCTGGACTTTCCAGTTGTTCATTGCAAAGTTTGCCCTGTTTTTCTCTGGAGTTGTTAATAATTTATTTTTAATGTAACTTCCAATCAGCTTGATTTGTCTGGATTTGCTTAGTTTGTCTGGATTTGCCAAGTTCTGAGCTGCTTTCCATAGAAATCCAGTTTTCCTTCTGTGTCCTTCTGGTTCTCTGAACCCATTTTTCATTCTGGTTCTTGCAGGTACACTGATGTCATTGATGTTGTGCAAGCTCTGCAGACTCACCCTGACCCAGATGTGAAATCTTCTTTCATCATTGGAGCAGTCAACACCTGTGTGGAGCCTCTGAGCTGCTACATGGAACACAGGTGTGCTTTGAAATACATTTTTACAAGTTTAAGAAGAGCTATGTCTGGTTTTGATATCACTTTTATAATAATTATTGATTAGTGATGGTTAAAAGCCACTGAACTGACTTAAATCCTAAATAAACTGTTTAATAATCCATCTTGGAGGAAGTTGGAAGTGCTGTTTGGTTTATCAGGATGGCACTTGGTTTCCACTGGATACATAATTATATAGAATATCGAATAAAAGTTCAGCTCCTAGAAGAATAAACAAAATTTTTTAAAATACAAATCCTCTGCTTAAGGGCTTTGTAACATTTGGATAGTCAGCTGTCCTCTGAATAATTATCTTTTTTGCAATATTTTTGTAAGTCAGACTAAAAATGGAGACGTGCATCTCAGTTTGGGTTATCAATTCTACCACTACTTTTGAATGTTTCAAAACACTTTGCAGGTTTAAAATATGGAATTTAAGGGAAACAACCCCTTAAATGGGGAAGAGAATGACAAAGCACGGAAGCCAAAGCATTGCAAGTGTTAAAATCTGATATCCTGGGTTACTGCAGAGCCAGGGTGGGGAGGAAATGGTCTCAGAGCCAAGTCACTGACCTTTGCAGTAGTTTGATTTCATAGTAAATGTGTGTGTGCTCCAGACTTCAGCAAACATGGAAATCATTTCTCAGACCTATCTGTAAAATTGTAACACTCCAATTTTTTAATTATGCCTTGCAGCTGATTTGATAAAAGTAAGTTCCAGCAGTTAGAGTTTTTGGAGTTGGTAGCACTGCTTCTGTTTGTGATCCAAACTGTGCATCACAGCTTAGAGCTGAGCTGCCCAAGCAGTTTCTAAAAGTGCATTCCTGACATTTCCTGGCTGGTTTCAACACTAACCAACGTGCTGCTTGTGCTTTGCAGTAGTCAGTAAATAGACCTTACCTTGCTGCTGCTTCTTGTCTCTGTGACAAAGACACCAAATAAATATTAAAGAATACATCAAATATTGGTGAATTGATGCTGGAGTGCTGTTTAAACTTGTTCTTTCCATAATTATAGGAAAGACAAGTTCCATTTCTGTTGTATTTTTTACTTACTAACCTGTTACTAGTCATGGTACTGCTTGGTGTTACAGCAGCAGCCTGCAGTCCTTTCACACTGTTTGTCTCCTGAAATGCAGAAGCAATTGAAGGAAGAGGCTCAGCCTGTGCTGTAGATTATTTTTGTTTTGCTTTGGAGTTTGTTCTGATAAGAATTTACCAAGTAGCCACCTTGGCAAACCTTGCAGTTGGGAAGCTCTGGTACTTTCACTGTGAGAATGGAGCAGAGTGGATTTCATGTGTGGCTTGGAACTTGCACTCAAGAAAATCAAACCCCTTTCCTGCCTCAGAGTTCATCACTGTAGAGATCCAGCTCTTCTGTGAGCATGGGATGGAGCTTTTCCCCATTCTCAATTAGCAGACCAGGGCAGGGGAGAGAGAAGCAGGTAAAATATTCTCTTGAGGTTTTGTGTCCATGATAAAATAATTGTCACTTGTCTGACACAGCAGCAGCAATTGGCATTCTGTACATCCAGTCTTTCTGTGGAAAGCTCCCACTCTTTGAAAGGCACAATTCTTTAGGGCAAACTTTAAATTCCTATTGTTTAAATGAGAATTAAAATAACATTGAAGCATTTCTGACCCCTTAGAATACAAAACCAAATTGCATGGTGGGAATTAACTCTTAAATCTGTTGGAGAATTAAAACCATCTACAAAACTGATTTTTTGGGGGAAAAAGTCCTAAAAGACATAACCTGTGAGGATGTTGCAGTTTTATGGATTGAGGAAAAGAAGCATGAAAATGGTTTGGTTCATGAGACTCTGTCAGCATCCAAGTGAATGTAAATGTTTTACTTATTAAATAATAATATCCATTCTTGATATATTTTTTTCTGGTTTTTAGGCTTCTTTTTCCCAAGTTCTTGGACCAGTGTTCACAAGGTATGTGTCACTTTTCCTGACTTTGAGCTCTACAGAACAATAACTGAGCCATGTGGCCAAATAAATACCTGTATTTATTATTTTGTGCTGTTAACACACATAGCCACAGGGTCATGATAAACTCTTGGAGGTAAGAACAGACAATCTCTGCCTACACTGTCAAACATCATAGGCAGGAAATGAAAAAATTCTGGAGCCTGATCCATTTGGAAGTCCTCATCTGCAGGATGGCTTTCCTAAGACCATGAATTAAACTGCTCACCTTGGACTGGTGTAACTGGGAGTGAAATGGATTGGATTGAGTTCCACCCTCTTTTGGGGATGTGTGAGGAAATGGAGCTTCCTTTTCCTTCTCCTCCTTCTCCTCCTTCTCCTCCTTCTCCTCCTTCTCCTCCTTCTCCTCCTTCTCCTCCTTCTCCTCCTTCTCCTCCTTCTCCTCCTTCTCCTCCTTCTCCTCCTTCTCCTCCTTCTCCTCCTTCTCCTCCTTCTCCTTCTCCTCCTTCTCCTCCTTCTCCTCCTCCTCCTTCTCCTCCTTCTCCTCCTTCTCCTCCTTCTCCTCCTTCTCCTCCTCCTCCTTCTCCTCCTTCTCCTCCTTCTCCTCCTTCTCCTCCTTCTCCTCCTTCTCCTCCTTCTCCTCCTTCTCCTCCTTCTCCTCCTTCTCCTCCTTCTCCTCCTCCTTCCCTCTATTAGAAAAGGAGAAATGAGGGGTGTCCTTGTTCCCCAACTCCTCCTCTTGGTGTGGCCTGGAGGGTCCTTGCAGGGCTCATCTCAGCTGATGTTTAGTTTTATATCCTGAAATGAATCACTTGCCTGCATTGTCCTCCTTGTCAGCCTTGGCAATTAGAGCATAAATGGGATATGATCCTTCCTCACCTGCCCTCAAATCCCCTGCAAGTGTTCAAGGCCAGCTTGGATTTATTTTGTTTATTTATTTTTATATTTAAATGCATTTGTTGGAAAATCAGAGTAGGATGCTCTGCTCTTCTTGTGGCTGCTTAAACTCTGATTGCTCTGCTTGGCTGCCAGAGTGGTGCCACCTCTTTTTCATGTGTGAAGAGAACTCTTAAAGAATGAAGTTGTGAACAAGCTGGACAGGAAGTAGGTGCTGTTATATAAATCAGAATTTTATTTGGAGAAGAATGTTGGTGCTCCAGATTGGGAAACTATCATGTCACAGCTAAATTTGAAGAGATCAGGAGAATGTTAAGAATATAAAGAATTAGTAATAACTACAGAAAAGTTAAAAGTGCAAAAATGCCTTTTTGTCTTATGAAAGAATAAATAAAAAAAATACTGAAAGCTTTGTTTTTCTTAAAATGAGTTTGTACAGACTAGATTGGGTGAGAATTTGTCATTGTTGAAGGAGAACTGCAAAATGCCAGGACAAGAATAGCGAATTTTCTTACAGTCAAAATACTGCAGGAATCACAAATCCTGGAGGTTAGAGGAATGTTCTTGTGGCAGAGAATAATTTCTGGACTTTGCAAAGTGTTGTCACCAGTTCTCTGATACAGAAGAGTTTCAGGAGGAAAACTGGGCATTGTACAGGTCTGAAAACAGAACACTGTGGGTGTAAGAGAAGCCAAGTGCAGCCACAGGAATTAATTGCACTTTGGATTTGTACCTTCTCCTCAGAACTATCTTCCAGATGTGGGGAGTGAGTTGGGTTTGCCTTCTGCTGTGTGACAAAGGGGGCCCTGAGATGGTGTCAATGTGACATTTTCCAGAATTTCTGTTTGGAGAGCCCCAAGACTCACAGAGGCAGGGACTGGGGAGAGCTGACAAAGCCTTGAGCAGAATGACCAAGTATCCTGTGCATACTTGCTTAAACTTCTCCAAAAATCCTGCCACCATCTGTGTGCTGTAATTCCCTTTTGTCTCTTTTTTTTTTTTCTTTCCTTTCTTTCTTGCACAGAAGCTGTAAGATGATACCTTCCTAGTCTAAGGGCACCCTGGCATTCCCTGTGAAACAATTTCATATAGAACACAAATTAAGACATCACCATTGTTAAATATCCCCATTGTAAGTTTGGGAGCAAAGAGGAGCCATTATTTTCATACAGCATATGTATTTTTAATCCATCCCTCCTGTTCCTTTCCCTGCTTCCATTGAACATGCTATTCCCCAGGCTGCAAGAGTTCTTTTCTTTAGAGGAGTGTATAAATAAAGATTTAAACAAAACTGGGTGGTCTTCAAAATTCATCTCTTAGAAACAGAGATGGCAGTGGCAGTTTAAATAGAAAAGGTTAAATTTGTTCATTACTGAAGCTGTGGAGGCACAGTGGAGGTGTGTGATTTGCTAGATTTGTTTTTCCCTGAATCTTTTTTTTTTTTAACTTAGACCTTTTCCAGATTAGTCCTTGACAATTCTGGATCCTCTCCAAGGCACAGTACTGCCAGCTGTCACATGGACTGGGTGGCATCTCTGTAGCACAACCACAGGGTGCTGGTGGCTGATTCAGGAATCCCAGAATGGTTTGGGTCACCTTCCACTATCCCAGGCTGCTCCAAGCCCCATCCAACCTGGCCTGGAGTATTCCAGGGGTGGAATTATTATCTTATTCATGGCATGTTTATCTTATTCATATTTTTATCCTAATTTCATGATAAATATCCCCAGACTTGATATCATTTCAAGCCTGCACGTGGCTTAAATTTCAAAGGGTTCTTGCTGTTCTCATTCCCTTTTCCCCCTCCTCCAAGAGCAAGTGAGTATTGGAGAAGACATGGATGTTCCTGAAATTGGAGTGGAAACTTCTAGCAAGGTTAAAAGAAAAGAGAAACACAGTGATGGAGATTTGTGCTGTTAATAAAGTCCTGGTTTAGAAGGGCCAGTGATGCAAAGAGCAGTGACTGGGAGTGTGTGGTGTAATGGAAGTGCTCCAGAAATATTTGGTGCAGGAATTTGTGTGTAAAGCAGCCTTTGCCTGGATTAATGTGATTTAAGACTTGTGTGAAGACCAAGTGTGATCAGTTGTTACATCTTTCCTTTAAGTAGTTGGAGGCAGAGGGAATTCATCCTGGCTCAGTTGTTCATGGATATTGGAGATTTTCTGTTCTTCCTTCCACTCCACTTGTAGTCACAGGAAAGTGTCAGAACAGGGCTGCACATCTTGGGCAAAGAAATAACATTTATTATAAAATGACAGAATTGTTTAGGTTGGAAAAGACCTCTAAGATCATCAAATCCAATCATGAACCCAGCACCACTGCCCTGTGTCAAGAGTATTCTTTGAACACTTCCAGGAATGGGGACTCCACCACTGCCCTGGGCAGCTGTGCCAGGGCTGGGCAGCCCTTTCCATGGACAATTATTTCCCAAAATCTCATCTAAACCTCCCCATGGCACAACTTGAGGCCGTTTCCTTTCCATTTCCTCTCCATCCCTCACACATCCTAGAGAGTCACCAAGTGTTGCCACTGCAGTTTCTTTGAGGAACTGAGCTGAAACTCAAATCATGTACATTTGGAAAGCAGGGATCCCATAAGTGAAATCACCTGGATCTGTTATCTTTTTGATGCCTCATGGGTTCAGTCTTGCTGTCTGAATATTCCTTTGAAGTCTTTTAAAGACAAAAAAACCCTTCTCTTGGTTTTGGAAGTGAGTGTCCCAAATATTGATTTTTAGCTGTTTAGTCTCTCACTGCACGTTGAGTTCACCAAGAGACTTTAAACCTTAGTGTTCTGTTTTTTTAAACTAGTTCTGCTTCAATTGATTATTGTATGGATTTGTTGTTTTCATTCATTGATTCTATGAATTGAGTCTAAATCAATTCTGTTAGATGAAAGCTTCTCTGCTTGATTTTTTTCATTGTAGACTTTCCTTTTCTCTTTAATGAAAGAATGCAGTGAGGGAGAATGAAAACAAGAATGGTTGGAGCATCACTTAGTTTCTTAGTCACTATTTACATGCCTGAGCTGTGTAAATTGCCCTGATTTCCTTCCACAGGCCTGGTGAGTAACGTGGTTTTCACAAGTCATGCCACAGAGCAGAGGCACCCCCTCCTTGTGCAGCTGCAGAGCCTGATCCGAGCAGCCAACCCTGGAGTTGCCTTCGTGCTGGCAGAAAATGGAATGGTAACAAGGTACATCCCTCAGCATTTATGGCTTTTGGCACACCAGCACTCAGAAACTTCTCCTCTCTTGTTCTCACTCTGGTGATTTATAGGAAGGAAATGCAGATTTTTCTTAATTGCTTCTTGTGCAAAAGGGATTTTCCCTTTATGTTTATGGGCATATAAATACAGGGATAAGGAAATGTGTTTTGTTTGCAGAGTGTGATTTATGTTACTGTTACTGCCATACTAAAGGAATAGTGCTTTTAATTTTACTGTCACTAGCACATTATGTTTTATGTAAGTAGATAGTGGCCATTTTATTTAACTTAGGAAATTAAAAATCTTCATTTTTATCTCTTTACAGGAACGAGGATATTGAATTAATTCTCTCAGAAAGCAGTTTTTCAAATCCTCAGATGATGAGAGCTCGATATTTAATGTACCCTGGCTGGCAAGTATCTAGACTGAAAAGTATTAAAACTATTTTTCTAATTAACTTGAAGATTAAAATGTTTCACTAACTTCATTTATATTTTTTTTCTAAGACTACTCATTTGGAACAGGCAGCAGCTCTGTAAATCATTTTTAAGAGAGCTGATGATTATTCTTAGTGGATACAAGATTGCTGCCCTTTTATGGGGCAAAAATCTCCTTTCTGGCCACCATTTAAATCAATGGCAAGATTACTGTTGCTTTGCAGAAGAATAGGCAAGAACCCTGTGGGAATAAACTGGGAAGGATTGGGATGGGTGAGGTCAATAATGACTGGAGTAATTTCATCCTGACAGCTATTCAGCATTACTGGAATGAACTTGCTGTGTCAGTCTGGCCATTAGCAGAACAATTATTCACAAAACCCAGGAACCTCAGTGACAGCCTTGGCACAGCTGAGGCACAAACCCACGTGGCACCAAACTTTGCACTGAGGGAGATTTCTCCTGGCTCAGGGCTCCTCACACATCTTGTTGCAGTTATCTGTGCTGCACCTTTTTTGGCAGAAATCTGCAGCTGTCAGCCACCATAACTCCTGGCTGGCTGGGCTCTGTGCTGGAAACATCACTTATTTATCATACCTTGCAGTTCTCTGTATCTCTTTATTAATAAATTTGGTTCTGAATTGGATGCAAGTAGCCAAGTAAAGCTACTGGAGTGAACCAGCACAAGGCTTTTGAGGATATTGAATTAGTATCATCAGAGCTGCTTGTGGGTTGCATGGAGCCAAAGAGAGCAGGGAAAAGAAAGTATTTCAAACTTTTGGACAGCTGTTAATCTGTCTGATGACACTATGCAAGAATTGAATCTGGCTAGTGTGGAAGAGAAAGAAAGAGCAGCAGGAAGAGCATTAAAAGCATCCAGGGATATCTGATTGCAGTACCTAAAGAGGGCTCGTGTAAAAGGAGTAGAATGAGTTTTTACATGGGTAGATGGTGACAGGACAAGGGAGAGAAGGGTTTTAAGCCAAAAGAAGAGAGATTTGGATTGGATGTTAAGGAAAATCGTTCCCTGTGAGGGTGGGGAGGCTGTGACACAGTGCTCAGAGAAGCTGAGGCTGCCTCTGGAGCCCTGGAAATGTCTAAGGACAGGTTGGACAGGGCTTGGAGCACCTTGGGGTAGTGGAAGGTGTCCCTGCCCATGGCAGGGGTGGAAATGAGGTGATTTTTAAAATCCATTCTGACCCAAACCATTTCCAGACTCTCTGAAAAAGGAATCCTGAGTGCTTTGACCAACTTACTGCTGGCAACACGTTTTCACGGAGAAAAAAACTTTGTATTTCCCTCCCTCTGAGCAAAGCTCACATGTGGTGAAAGAACAGCTGTTCTTTGTTGGATGAGAAGCAGAAGCTGCTGTGTTTCTGCCTGTTGAAGGTGTTTGTTTCTGTCTCCAGGTATGAGGGCACTTATGGGGCTGGGCCCGTGTTCCCTCCCATGGTTCAGATCTGTGTCTGGTTCAGTCGCCCTCTGGAGAAAACACGATTTGTGACCAAATGCAAAGGTACCAGTGAACTTTGCCTGACTTGATTGAAATCCAAGTTTGGGATGCTGAGGGATAGAGGGGAAGGAAGGCACTGACGTAAGGCAGTTATTTAATCACTGCTGAAGTTCACTTTTAATTGAAAACTCAGCTTTCCTTCCTAAAAGTACAGTAAATTCTGTTCCCTAGTGTCTGCTCTGCAGAATTGTCCCAGGATTGTTGTTCAGCTGAAAATCAAATTGAATTTTTGGTTTCTAGGTCTGGGACAACTTCTATGTTTGCTTTTTATTAAATGTTTCATTATTTTTATTAAATGTTTCATTATTTTTATTTTATGTTTCATTTTGTTTCAACACAACATTGTAGTGTTGAAAATACAGTTTTGTAAGTGACCATCAGTTTCTATTTTTTATGTCAAGTAATTTTTGTAGCTGCTAGAAAACAGGCTCAGCTTTAGAGTAGATCCATTATCAAGCCTCTCCTCCTCTCTTTAGCCAAATAAAGAAGAGGATTTACCTCCCACACACACTGTGAGAGTTCCTTGTGCCAAACACATCTTATTTCCCAAACTCCATGGCAAAGAATGAGAGAATAAATGTTCCTTAGTGGGACTCCCAAGGGACATGGCAGCTTTTCCTTTGGAAGCACTGGGATGTGGATTAGAGATCAGTTGCACAGGTTTTACCAGAAGCTCCACCAACGAGAAGAAAAATAAGTTGAGATAATCTGTTTGTCTTCTGTTTCAAACAGCAATTAAGTCGTTGCTCAAGCCCAGTCCATTTTCTGGAAACATTTATCACATCATGGGCAAAGTGAAGTTTTCAGGTAAGGGCAACTGCTGAGGTGTTGTGATCACACTGCATGTTTTGGGTATTTAAAAAAGTATTTCTGTCCTGGATTCTGTCTGCACCAGTTGATGTTAGATTAGATTAGCAATTATCAGGCTCTTCCTTCTGTCTTCTCCTTGTTAGATGGTGATAAAGTCATTGAAGTCTGTCACAACACAGCAGCAAATTCCCTGAGCCTGCTGCCTGTTCCAGAGGGACCAGCTCCTCCTGATTCCAGAAATGATCCCAGAGACTGCAGCAGTCAGCAGGAATATTTCCTTGTGTTCATTGGCTGCTCCCTGAAGGAAGAGGATATCAAAGATTGGCTCAGAGAAACTGCAAAGCAGGTTTGTGGGCAGGTTTCCTTTTGTTCAGTGCTTGGCATTTCTTAAACAACCAAAGGAAAAAATCCAAGTGTCTCCATGAAACGTTCTTAATTAATCTCATTTTTTTTTCTACCAAGGTATTGACATTCTAGGGTGGAAATGGATTTCAGGAAGGGGACTGAGAGTTTACAAATGTGTGTTGTAATCTCTGTATTGTTTTAGTGCTTGCTGCAGCTTATTCATGGATTGATCTGCTCTTGAATGCTTGAGCAAATGGATTATGTCCAGGGATAAACACAGGGTGATTTAGCTGAGCTGTGATTGCCAAGGGCTGAAGTGTGCTGTGAAATAAATCTTCTTCAAATACCTGAATGCTGGCAAAGCTGAAAATTTGTTTTGATTCACTAAATTAAACCTCCTTGGAAGTAATCCACTGAAATGGAGGGGTAGAGCCCTGTTCATTTTGTCATCCTTAATTAGTCAAGTGTATTTCTGCATGGCTGATGTATCCATGCAATAAAGAGTGGGGAACAGGGAATGTGGCTGCTGCAGGAAGCTCAGAGGGACTGCCACAGCTGACTGACAGAACCACAGATCCATAAAATCCTGGCATGGTTTGGGTTGGAGGAGAGCTTAAATCCCATCCAGTTCCACCCCTCTGCCTTAAGCACCTTCCACTATCCCAGATTGTTCCAAACCCTGTCCAGCCTGGCCTTGGACCCTTCAGGGGCAGCCACAGCTTCTCTGGCCAAGCTGTGCCAGTGGAACTTTTTGGAACATTTTTAAGTTAAAAATACTCCATGTTAGTTCAGTATGGATTAGGATTTGCACAGTGTCTCCCTCCAGAAATTTGTGTAGGAAGGGAAAAGTGTTTCTGCAGACTGTGGCTGGAGCAGTTGCTGAGGTTCTGAGATTCCTGAGGTTTCTGAGATGCTCAGGTTCTCATCTCCTGTGTTAATTTAGGAAATTACTCCATTTTCTGTGCTGATTATCTCATGTTGTGTACTTATCACAAGAGTAATACATGGAGACAAATGCTTTGCCATGCAAGAAAAAAGCTCTTTGTGGAATACTGCTTAAATTTTATGAAAACTTGGAACTTAAATGCTTATCTCAAGTGTGAAGTGTTTCCTCTTTGAGCAATTCAAGACTATAAACACTTTTTGTACAGTCATGGCTAATTGAGGGTTTCAGATAGCTCTAAGAGTTACCACATGCTGCAGGAAAGAAAGGGATTACAGAATTTCTCAGGCTCAAAACTAAGTTGTTTTTCTGTTCCTGTGCCAGCTTTCTTACAGTAAAGCTGTATTTAAATTGTCTTGTTTAAAATACTTACAGAATTTTTAATTTCTGAGTGTTTTCTGTAAGATCTGTGAATTTTTACTTTTGTTTTCAGAACATAGTTGTGAGTGCCTGAATAGAACTGAATAATTTTAGAAATGAATTTTTGAAATACATGCTTCTGTTTAATGGTTTGGGTTGGTTTTTTTTTTTTGCTTTTATTTTATTTTTTAACTGAGCTGTGATATCACATTGTCACTCTGTAGTCACATAACTGGAATCTCCTTCTTCATACAGAAACCTCAGAGGAAAGCCCTGAAAACCAGAGGAATGTTAACCCTTCAGGAAATCAAAAACATTCATGTGAGTAAAAGCAATAATTTACAAACCCTTCTTTTGGCTCATTTCCCTTAAATATCCATCTGGATGACACCTGCCACAACAAGTTATTACAGCACTTTTGGAGGTACTTGGAGCACAACTGGAGCTGTCCAGGAGGGATTTGAGATACAAATCTGATCTCAAACCTCCAAATTCACTCTGGAAAGCAGGAGAAGATGTAAAATTTGGTTGCTGTCATGTCCCTTCTGATTTCTTTTGTCTATTTGAGTTTGTAAAGACTGTCCCTACAGGTTTTTAATTTCAATTCTTTCCTGCTGCAGGTGAAACGCCACTTGGATCCACTTCCAGCTGGTTATTTCTACAATGGGACTCAATTTGTGAATTTTTTTGGTGACAAAATGGATTATCATCCATGTATCCTTTTAAATAGGGGGGTTTGGGGAAGGTTTTAGGTAGGCAATCAACTGTGCAGCTCTGAAATGTAAAGTGCCAAAGCAGATATGGTAAAGAACCAGTTCCTAAATCTTGGTGGTGAAACCTTTTCTGAGAGATCAGATCTCAGAAACAGAGCAGAACCAACAGAACAAACCCCAAACTGCCCATGAGCTCATACAGGGAATAATTCATGGACCACAGCTTGTCAAAGAAATGCTTCTCAAACCAAATAGTGCTGTAATAGCACTGAAAGCCTGGGCATGACTGATAAAACTTCCAAATGAGTGGAATTTCATGTGTGCACACACTGAGGTGAGAACAATCATGTTTTTGTCCTTGCTGTTACCCTGGCATTCCTTTGTCCAGGTTCCAGTGTGTTCCTGTTGTCCCTGGGGACATGGTCAGGGGTGGCTGTGGCACTGCTGGGTTAACAGCTGGCCTTGATGATCTCAGAGGCCTTTTCCAGCTTTAATGATTCTGTGATTCTCTTATTTTCATAACTTCCTGTTGCTTTTTGTCTTTGGTCACCAAATTCCAAATTGGTTTTACATTCCCAGTTTACTTTTCACTGTAACTTCACCAAACTTGGTAAAAAATCCAGGTGGGTTCTGTGATGCTGCTTTGGAGTAAGAACAGAGTTATTTTCTGTGCCTTGTGGGACAACTTGAAAATTTTGAACCAGCAGATTTCTGACTGCAGGGCACAAAACCCAACAGAAAATTTGGACTTCAGTATTCACTGGAAAATTATTGATGCCCCATCCCTGGAAGTGTCCAAGGCCAGGCTGGATTGGGCTTGGAGCACCCTGGGATAGTGGAAGGTGTCCTGCCCATGGCAGGGGTGGAATGAGATGGATTTAAGCTCCTTCCAACCCAAACTATTCCAGGATTCTTCACCTCCCCCTTGGTGTCTGGCAGTGAAAGCTGCAGGCCTGGTTATCCCTTTCTGGGAGATTGGAATTTTAGGCAGCTTTAGAGTTCTGCTTCAGCAGAACAGCTGTAAATGTGTTCACAGAGTCACAGAATGGTTTGGGTTGGAAGGAACCTTGAAGCTGATCTTGTTCCAGCACCTTCCAAGGATTGGGAGTCCAAAACCTCTTTGGGCTTCACCCTCCCAGGGAAGAATTTCTTCCTAACATCCCATGTAACCCTGCTGTGCGTCTGCTGTTCTTAAATCCTTCCTCCTGGCTGGGAAATATCCCTTGTGCAGCTCCTTTATTCCCTGGGAACACTGAGCTGGGGTAGCTCTGACTG
The DNA here is from genome assembly GCA_034336665.1 of Luscinia megarhynchos. Taxonomy (NCBI): domain Eukaryota; kingdom Metazoa; phylum Chordata; class Aves; order Passeriformes; family Muscicapidae; genus Luscinia; species Luscinia megarhynchos. The sequence goes on from CM067566.1 coordinate 2,345,115, forward strand.
TAGACTTGCAGGAAATAATAGATTGAATTTCTGCTTTCACTGAGTGTCCCTTCCTTCAAACCTGGATTTTTTTTTTACTAAATTCCATTTGCACAAATGTTCTTCCTTCACCTTTCCCAATCAGTAATGGACCAGTTCATGAATGATTACTTGGAAGAAGCCAACAGGGAAATTGAGAAGTACAACAGGGAGCTGGAGGAGCAGGAGTACCACGACCTCTTTGAGCAGAAGACTTAAGCACGTGGATCCTGGGTATTTCTGACCCTGTGTCAGGAGCCAAAAATGATGTTTTGTCCTTTTGGCTCACAAGAAATTGAGTGAAACATCTGTTTTCAGCACTCCTTCCCAAACTAAGGGATCATTCCCCTAAGGTTGGCATTTAACACAGTAACTGCTTAGCTGTTTGTACTGTCAGGTTTGCTTCCACTTCACCTTAATTCCAGACTGTACAAAGCATCACCTGGAATCTCTGGCTTGTGGTGGAAACGTGGGAAAAAAGAAGAAGGAGGAGAAAAAGAAGCAAAACTGGATTTATTTCCTAAAAGGTCAGAATGTAATTGTGGAATTGGGCTGTGGTGCAGATATCAAACAATCCCTGGGTGTCCCTTGGAAGTCACAAGGGCATTGATGAGCAGAGGGGAATTCAGGATGTGGGATTGGGGAGTTCCCAAAGCGAGAAATGGGGGAACAGACTTGGAAGAGTCCCCAATCTCAAAAGTGTTTGGGTGTTCCTGAAGCAAAAAATGGGGGAATAATTAAAAAAATGAGAAGAATCCCTAATCCCAGAGCTGTTGGGATGTTCCCAAAGCGAGAAATGGGGGAACAATGGGAAAAATTCAGAATGGAGTCCCTAATTCCAGAGCTGTTGATGTGTTCCCAAAGTGAGAAATGGGAGAATGATTCAAGAACTTAGAATCACTGAATCTGCAGCTGTTAGGATGTTCCCAAAATGAAAATTGTGGAAACAGTGGGAAAAACTGAGAAGTGTCCCTAATCCCAGAGCTGCTGGGATGTTCCCAAAGCGAGAAATGGGGGAACAGTGGGGAAAACTCAGAATTGAGTCCCTGATCCCAGAGCTCTTGGGGTGTTCCCAAAGTGAGAAATGGGGAACACTTTCTCAGAGTCCCTGATCCCATGGTTATTGATGTATTGCCAAAGTGAGAAATGGGGGAACAGAGGGAAAAGCTCTGAAGAATCCCTGATCCCAGAGCTGCTGGGATGTTCCCAAAGTGAGAAATGGGGGAACAATGGGAAAAATTCAGAATTGAGTTCCTGATTGCAGAGCTGTTGGTGTATTCCCAAAGTGAGAAATGGGGGAACAGTGGGGAAACTCAGAATTGAGTCCCTGATCCCAGAGCTCTTGGGTGTGTTCCCAAAGTGAGAAATGGGGGAACACTTTTCTCAGAGTCCCGTGATCCCACAGCTGCTAGGGCATTCCCAAAGTGAGAAATGGGGGAACAATGGGAAAATTCAGAATTGGGTGCCTGATCCCACAGCTCCTGGTGTGTTCCCAAAGCGAGAAATGGGGGAACAATGGGAAGAACTCAGAGTTGAGTCCCTAATTCCAGAGCTGTCAGAGCATTCCCAAAGCAAGAAATGGGGGAATGGGAAAAGCTTGGATGAGCACCTAATCCCACAGTTGTTAAGATGTTCCCAAAATGAAAATTGTGGAAACAGTGGGAAAAACTGAGAAGAGTCCCTAATCCCAGAGCTGCTGGGATGTTCCCAAAGCGAGAAATGGGGGAACAGTGGGGAAAACTCAGAATTGAGTCCCTGATCCCAGAGCTCTTGGGGTGTTCCCAAAGCAAGAAATGGGGGAACACTTTCTCAGAGTCCCTGATCCCACAGCTGCTAGGGCATTCCCAAAGTGAAATTGTGGAAACAGTGGGAACAACTCAGAAGAGTCCCTAATCCCAGAACTGTCAGGATATTCCCAAAGGGAGGGATGAAAAACACTCCCACCCCCACCTTTGCCAGGGCACAGCCCTTCTCAAAACCTCAGCACAGTTTGAGTCTGCACTTGAAATTCTGACTTTAAAGAAAAGCTATTTATACATTTCAGGGTGAAATCAGTGGAGAAATCTTAATTTCTTCCCAGTGCTCTCATTGGGATTCTGGAAAATATTTCCTGGCTGGCTGCAATGTGCACCTTGCTGTTGCTTAGATTATCCCTGGAGGATTTCTGTTTCTGTCCTAAAAACTAAGCAAGGCAAGGGGGAGATTCTTCAACTGAAGAATTCCTTTTCACAAAAAAAAGTGATTTCCAAAGGTAAAAAATAGCAAAGGATGTTACTTGAAAGAGGCAGGAACTTCTTGGTGGATTTTCCAGAAGAGTTTGCACACTAACATTTCACTGTGCTGCTGAGAAATCAGCTTTTAAGTACTTGCAACAGAATTTTTATTGTTCCTAAATGATAGAACAGGAATGCTGGCAGCCTGTCCTGACTTACTTCACTATCATTTGAAAGGAGGCTTTATAAATCCCTGACTGAAGGATTATAAAGTACCTTAGCAGCTACTTACAGGTAATTATTGGAGTTTATTTGAATAAGCTGATTATTGTAGCATGCATGTGTTCAGAATTTAGGTGAGAACAGCCCAGCAGGAAATTTTTATTTTCATATTCCTTTGCCTTAGGGACAGCTCAATCTTTTACTGCAACTGCAGCTTTTCTCTATGACCAGATGTTTGTGATACAGCAAGAAATGGAATTAAAAATCTCTTGCAGGACACTTAAAATATTTCAAATGTATCTGCACAGCTCATCCCATGGCAGGAAAGCAAGATTTAACTCCAGCCATTAAACCAGAAGCTAAATTAGAATTTATGCTTTACTAAAGAGATGTATTTTTTACCTTTGGAATACAAAATAAGTGAAATTTCAGTGACCTAAAGCACATTTTAGGTTGCTTTGGTCTTCATTGCTGGGTGCCTGTCCTGTGAGTGTTGCACAGTGCAGAGGTGAAATTCCAGGTGCTGCAGGCTGGGATAGAAATACTGATAAGATTTCATTCCTCACTTTTCCTCCTCGATTTAACAAGCTGTCTGAATTGAAGACTTTAATATTTTGTTTGATTTTTTTTATTTGCACACCACGAGACTTTATATAAAAAAACTACTTGTATCCTGCTAGAGGCCAGTAAAAGCCAGCAATTAGTTTGTGTTTTTAGGCTTTCCTGGGGTTTTCCCTGGATCACAAGTGTGGAGCATCCTGATAAAGCTCGTGAGTTTTATCTATGCATGGCTAAATTTTAGTCTTAATATCCTGTAGTGCCTGTAGAGCAAAGGTAGCTAGCAGTGGGGTTGGGTGGGCTGCCAGGGGTTTACAACTAAATCCCCACTTGGTTGCATGAAATTATTTCAGAGCCCAGAATTTTGAGGCATCCCAGAATTCTGGTGGTGACGCTGCAATCCGAAGGGGCATTAGGAAATGGAGCTCCAGTTGGAATTGCTTTGCCAGTGAGCTCAGTGTAAACCCAGCTGTTCCAGTCCCAGTTCTCTCATCTGCAAAGCCATATTTTTAGAGTAGTGGGATGTGATGTGGGAAGAAATTCCAGTGGTTGGGACAGCAGGCACGTGGTGGAGGCTCTGTCTCAACTCGTGAGTGGATCCAGAGTAGGTTTAAGTGCAATTGATTGAAAGTAGATGAAGATGCTGTAGCTGATTTTTGCTCTGCTGAACTCTTTTTAAGAACTCCAATTTGTGCAGCTCTCAAATCAATTTGGATGGGGCTGATCCAGCTGGAATTCCAAGCCCTGTGAACAGACAAAAAAAAAAAAAGGAAATAATTGGGGGTGTGACTGTGCAAATTGAGCTGTTCCTTAAAAACTGGAGCAGGAGAGCTTGGAACAAAGGCCTAGAACCCTCCTGTGCTGTGCTGCATGTGCTCTATGGTCATAGCTGTGTGTTACAAAGACCTTTCACCAGACTGCTACTGGCTCAATTCATGTATTTTGGTATTGAAAGAAATTGATTACCTCAATTTTTATCGTTTCTTTTTCAACTGTGACTTTCAACCAGAACGAAAAAAAAAGAAAAAAACCACAAAAATACCGAAATAGTGAAACTGTGACAATGGTATCCTTTAAATGTTGTAGTGCCTTGCAGATGACACCATTTATTCCCCAAATAAATGGGTGTCAGGGGTTGCACCCCCTTTTTTATTTTAAAGGAAAATAACGGTTTTGGTGAAAGGACTTAAAAATTTAACCTAGTGACAAATATTAGCACAAATGGTTAAACTGTTTAAAAGAAAACTCTTTGAGGACTGAGATATGTAAATGCCTGATGCTGCTGCTGTTGAAGAGCAGTTGCTGATTTTTTGGGAGTCAATTCTAACGATCAGCAGTGCTTTTTGAATTTTTTTTTTTTTTTTTTTTTTAAGAAAAGTGTAACTTTTGTACTCTGGTCAGAGCTGGTTTTGTACTGTGTGAATCCCCAGCCCAGGGGATTTGGTGTCCTCACTCCTTGGAAGTCAAGGTGAGGATGGAGATAACTCTGAAGGATTGAGGTTTGAACTTTTTTTGCTACTGTATAATTAAAAAACAACAACAAAAAAGCACCATTTCTAACCCACTGATGTTTGGATACAGCAAAAGTGCCATTACACTGTTCCTTTTCTCTTTTACTGTACTTGGAAAAATTTGTGTCCAGGCATTGCTGAGCTTGGGAAGTGCTGCAGAGTCCTCAAGGGGTTTCCAGCTTTGCTGACCTGTGTTAGCAGCTTGTGGTGGTGTTTTTTTCTTTCTCCTCAGAGAGTGAGTGTGATCAGAAGTTACTGAAGTTATAGGGATTCAAATGTGAGCAACTTAGCAGGGGAACCTTTGCAACTGGAGCTGCTCTGCAATCTGGGAGTATTTGAATTTTAAGCTGTGCAATTTGGGATTAATCCAGTTTTACACTTTGCAATTAACACACCTGATTGCAGGCAAGAGTTGAGTTGCATGTGAGGGTTCCCTAATAAGTTGAACTTTTTTTTTAAATTATTATTTTTTAATTGAAACTTGTCTGAATTTGCACAGATTTAAGCTCTAGAATACTTTGGTATTCTTGAAAAGGGAAAAAAAAATTGTGACTAGTATAGTGAATTGTGAACTGTGAGTTGGTAGAATCACAAGGTTGATCTAATCTTAGGTTGTTAAAAATGTACCTCAGAAAGCTCATGAGAAATTTGCTTCATTTTTACACAACAACCAGATCCTGACATAACACTTCTCACTTTACAATGTGCCAAAATTCACTTTTATACTAGTTCTCAATGCTTTAATATTTGCAACTCTAAGTTAAAAACGTGTTATTTACAAACACTACTGTAACTTCAGTTCAGCTGAATGGTGTGATTGAAGCTTTTTGCCTCTCCTATTTATTACACAACTTGATTCAGTAAATATAAAATTACCTTTCCATTTATTTTTGTATTGTTTTACATGTTTATACCTGCAGTTTGTGTGACTTTTACACCTGTAACTCTGATGTGATGGAAAGAACCAATAAACAGTATCCATCCACTGCTGGCTCTGCCTCCTTTAATAAACTCACAGGTTCCTAAACTGGAATTTTTAAGCTTTGAGTGGTTTTCATTTAAAATTCTTAAGCTGGCAGAAAGGTGAGTTGTTTATATTTAAATTAAAATACAAAAATTTAAGGTTTTGTGGGGTTTTTTTTAGCTGTTATTTTAATTTTAGACCTTCTTGCTTGGGCTTTTAATTGGGTACAATTCAAATTAGAAGAAGATTAATCTGCTTTGTGCTGCAGTCTCTATTTTTCAGCAGCTGTGTGTGAGCATAAGTTGATATTTACAGATTTACAAATACAGGGAGGTGCTAAACCTTTTTCTGTGTGCTCCCAGAAATGAGGATGCAGCTTCAAGATCCATGGATCTGCAATCTGGCTGCCATGGGGAGGGCAATCCCACCTTACCCTTCTTTCCCTGAGGGGCTGAGCATAAATCAGAGTTTTGCTGGTTAAACTGTGCCTGCAGCTGATTTTCTCTCTCTGTTTTGCATCACTTTTGCATTTTTAAGGGGGAGGTTTTGTGCTCAGTCTGGTTTTTGTACAACCAGCCTGTTAAACCCAGCCTGCTTTGCATACTCCAGGTGTGCCCATTAAACAGCAGCTTCTGGGCCATGGATTTGGGATTGAAATCCAGGAGTTTTCCCCTGTGGGGTCTGGGAAGCAGCTCCCAGCTGTAAATCAGGAATTTCTGTGCAGGAGCAGGGCAGTGCCTGTCCCTGTGCTGGGACACCCCAGTGCTGGGGCTGCTTTTGGGGTGTCCAGGTCCAGGTTGGTTTTATTTTCTTTTGTTTTTACTCAGAGCCAGGATTAAAAACACAAAGGAGATGAATTTTTTTGTGTTCAGGCTTGGTTGTTTATTAAATCTTACCTAAAGTACAGAGAGTTCTAAAAGTTGCTAAAAGTGAGCAAAGTGAGGAGAATTTAGCAAGTTACAAGGTCTTTTAAATCTATAATCTGTATAGATAAACACTAGGGAATTAATACTATATTATTTATACTTTTGACTCAATAACCAAACTCCTGTGACCCTCAGAGCAGCACTAACTGTGCAACCAGAAACTGCTACTTGAAATCATGAAGAAGACAGAAAGAGACACCCTCAAAATCCTCCATCTTGTCCCTACATATCACTATATTATAAAAACCTCAAATTCCAGACCCTTCACTGTGTGGAATCACACACTTCCATTTAACTGCACACCTGTGATTTTAACTCCATCACTCAAATTTGGAATCCTTCTGCAAGGCCTCAGTGTTCTCCAGGGGTCAGTGCCAGAAAGCACAGAAAATTTAAAACTCCCAGATTTTTGGGATCCAGCAAGGGGGGACCTTGTGGCTCTGCACAGCTCCTGGCAGGAGGGGACACCAGGGGGAGAATTTGGGATCTGCTCCAGGGAACAGGGGCAGCAGGAGAGGGAACAGCCTCAGGCTGGCCAGGGGAGGTTTGGATTGGATATTTGGGAAGATTTCTTCATGGAAAGGGTTATCACCCATTGCTGAAAAGCTTTCCAAGATTACCAAATCCAACCATCCCTGTGTCCCCAAGTGCCACATCCACAGAGCTTTTAAATCCCTCCAGGGATGGGGACTCCAGCACTGGATAAACCTTCCCATGAAAAAATGCAAAGTTAAAATGTTTGAGAAGGTTTAGTTGATGGGGAACTGTCTGAGTTTCATTTCCTAAGAGAGTTGAGGTAGATTTTCCTGAGCATACCCCAAATTAGGGTTTTTAGTCCTGTTTCTTGCTCTTCATTACCTCATTTTGGTCAGTCTGGTTGGATCTTTCCAGCTCTCCTCAGCTTTTCACCAGCTCCTCTTCCTTCCATGTGAACTCATCTGGAATTTCTTTGCCAACAAATGGTCCCTCTTTAGCTTCATAAATCAGCAGCCTCATTAAAGTAATGAACTCCCAACAGGAATTGCATGGAAATGGGAGCACTTGTTAATTGAATAGCCCTGGGTTCCCTCCCATTGTACACGTTCCACAAGGTGCTTGTGTGATCCCTCCTATTGAATTTGCCTAAAATAAACCTTCAGGGCAGTTTGATGTCTTGGTAGGAAAGAAAACACCCAATGGGCAAGGCCTGGAGGATTTCAATAGCTTTATTGCTCCAGGACAGACAAAAAAACAACATTAAAAAAAAAAAAGAAAAGCATGGAAAGTAAAATGTGGGTGAGCCATTCATGGCTAGGAAATCAGCAGGCACACAATGCATTGTATAGATCCCTGCAAAACCGCCCCACACGAGTGAGACAGGAAATTTCTAATGGTTCCAATTGAGCCTTCCCTCAACCCCACCAAAAATCTTCCATTTTTCTGTGTTATCAAAGTTAGTGCAATATTTGCTTTATATACATCCTGTTCCGGACTTTGGCTCCTCCATCCAGCACCTTCCTGCCTTCTGATATCTGATTGATTGCAGAGTTCTTTTTCTTCCAAAGCTTTGGCTTTCCCTCTTTAACTCTTTATCTTGTCAGGCTCAGAGCTGGGTCTGGGCACGGCCTTTCCTTGGGTTCTGCTTGCTTTGGGAAGCTCTGGGGAGGGGAGAACAGAGGAGAAGGAGAGGCTCCAGGGGCTGTGGGGATGGGTCACAGCATTTTTGGGACAGGGATGTGGAATTCCAAGGTGCTTGAGTGCATCAAACCAGGAGTTGGGACTTAAGAGCCAACTTAAGACAGTTCTACCCCTTATCCTGGGCAGGGACATTTCCATCATCCCAGTGGATCCAGCCTGGCCTTGGACACTTCAGGGATCCACAGCAAATCTGGGAATTCCATTCCAGGGTTGTTCCCTCACAGGGACCAATTCCTTCCCAATATCCCACCCATCCCTGCCCCCTCTGGCAGTGGGAGCCATTCCCTGTGTCCTGTCCCTCCATCCCTTGTCCCCAGTCTCTCTCCAGCTCTCCTGGAGCCCCTCCAGGCTCTGGGGATGTTTGAAGGTGTCCCCAGAGGCTTCCCACTCCCTCCTGGTTGTGGTGCTGGATTGGGATCTCTGCTCTCCCCATGCTCTGGGGCTCTTTGCAGCCCTTGCCCATCGCAGGGAAACGAGGAAATTCTCTGCTCTGGTCAGGAGGGACGTCACCAGCACTCAGGGAAGGTCCCAGGGGCAGGCTGGATGCTGAAGACTGCTCAAAGATGTGTTTGCTGTGCAGCAACAGGGAATTCTGTTGTATTTCCCTGAGGAACCTCTGGAGGTAAGTGCTGAAGTTCCCCCTGTACCAGCAGGCACATCCCTTATCCCTCTGCTGGGCACAAAGAAAAGCACAAGGACAGAACTGCAAATTGTGTGAGCTGCCAGAGCTGACCTGCCCCATTCACTGTGCTAACATCCTGAAAGGATCATTTGGATTGTAGAACAAGGGGGATGAGGGCAGGGATGGATGGGATTTTGGGAAGGAATTGTTCCCTGTGAGGGTGGGAATGGAATTCCCAGATTTGCTGTGGCTGCCCTGGATCCCTGGCAGTGCCCAGGGCCAGGCTGGAGCACTGGGACAGTGGGAGGTTGGAACTGGGTGAGTTTAACAACCTTTCCAACCCAACCCTTTCCATCATCCCCTCCATCCCTTGCAGCTTTCCTTCTGCTGAAGATGGAGTAAAAAAATCTTGAATTATGCAACTTTCCCCCCAAAATCTGCAAGGCCCTGCTGTCCCCTGCCCTATCCCTGGCAGGGGGATGTGGTCAGGACAGAGCAGGGCTGGTAAGAGATTTCTCAGAGGCAAGGCCTGGGCTTGCTTGGTGTGTACTGCAGATTAAAATCACTGCTGCACAGCAAATGGAACACAAATGTTTTGGGCTTGGCTGGCTTTGGGAAGGGTGTCCCTTCCGCTGGCCAAGGTTTGTTTGCTTAGGTGAGGTGGGTGCAAGTTCTAACAATAAACTTTCCTGGCAGCGTGGTGGCTCTTGGAGAGGCCAGGGAAAAAGGACAAAGCAGCAGCAGGCATGGGATGGGGTCCTGGGGGGAGTGTGGGAGGATGGGGGGCACAGAGAGGTTTGGGATGTGCTCCTTCCTCTGGGGTCTCCTCCACCTCACAGGGACAGAGGGGCATTGCTTTGTGTCCTTTCAGCCCCTCCTGCCAAGGGCAGGCATTAAAGGGGTTAAATCAGTGTGGGGTGAGAGAAGAAGGGATGCAGGGGGGTTGTGGATGCTCCTGGATCCCTGGGAGTGTCCAAGGCCAGCTTGGAGCAGCCTGGGACAGTGGAAGGTGTCCCTGCATGGCAGGGGTGGGACTGGGTGATCTTTAAAGTCCATTCCGACCCAATTCCATGATTCCATTGTTATAATTCAAGGAAGGAAATTTGCAGTTTGAGCCTGGTTGAAACAGGGAGAGAAAAATCCCAACCTGGTCAGACCAGGTGTCTCCAAGCCTTGTCCAGCCTGGCCTTGGACACTTCCAGGGATCCAGAGCAGCCACAGCAAATGTGGGAATACTGTCCCAGGGTGTCACCACCTTTAGAGCAAAGAGTTTCTTCCTGACACCAGTTCTGGAAGCCAGCCCCCCTTCCTGGTATGGAGGGACACTCAGCATCATCCAGGACCTGCTGAGCTCCATCCTGCTCTCTCTGCTCCCTCTGGGATGCACAATTCAGTTCTGGGAAGCTCCTGCTGCCTCTGGCTCCCAGGCAGGGCTGAGCTCCCCATCTGCTCTGTCTTGGCAGCAGGGCAGGGCAGGAACAGCACTGGTTTCCAATCCCAGCCTGATGTGTGCACAAGGAGCAGCGAGGATTCCTCTGGCACAGCCGTGGCTGCTGCAGTGGCCAGGCAGGAATTCCCCCTGTGCTGGCTCAGTCGATGCTTCTGGCTGTCTGCAGAGTCTCCTGCTCTCCACCGAGCTGCTCTCACCCCTTCTGTGCCTTTGGGAGTCCTGCCCATCCAGCACAACTCCTGCCCTGCTGCAGAAAGCCTCCACAGGCTGAGCCAGGAGAACACTGGTCTGGGAGTCAGGACCCTCTCCCTGCAGTTTTCTCATTGCAATCCACATTCCCACCCTACTCACAGGACAGCAGGGAGCAAATCAACCTTTTATTTGTGATCTGGACATTGGAGAGGTTTTGTGATAATGTAAATCCCTGTTTTTCTGCTCTGGGTGTGCAGTTGTCTGTGCAACCTCATCCAGACTTGTTTTCCTTCCTGTTCCAGCCCCCAGGTGTGGGCACAGAGAAGCTGTGAATCCCTGGAATTACCCCAGGCCAGGCTGGATGGGGCTTGGAGCACCCTGGGCTGGTGGAAGGTGTCCCTGCCCATGGATGGGGTGGGATGAGATGTCCCTCCCAGCCCAACCCATTCTGGGATTCCATGATTCTAAAGCAGAAGGTGAAGGATGCTCGTTGCTTTTCCTGAGGAACAAATTGCTCAATGGGTTGGAAACACCCTCAAGGCTGCCAGCCAGCCCTTGATGAGTTCACTGATACCTGCACAAAGCTTAAAACCTGTCTCAAGCAGGGCATCACACCAGATAAATTATTGTGACTTAACTGAATTGTCTTTTTTCTTCCTCTCTTTTTTTTTTTTTCCATTCCTTTTGTCTCTAAGTCAGAGGCTTTCAGTTATTTATGTATCATATGAAGCCAGATTTCCTCTCATTTCCAGTGGAAGAAAAGGGAGCTGGTGAACCCTGTCCAGAAAGAAAAGCTGCTGGAATTTGGGGGAAATGGCTTCTGGTTCAAAGCCCAGCCCTGGTGCTGAGTTGTTTGTGCCTTTGCTTCACCAGCAGTTTTTGGGTTTGCATGGAGTGAACCCTCTGGATTCCTTCCATCTTTCTTTCCTTGAAGGAGTCACTTGATCCACAGAGGGAGTTTTGGACTTTCCTGCTGTGTTAAAAATCCATTCTCAGCCTCAGTGCTGTTGTGGAGCTGCCTCTTGTAAGAGAAAAATGGGGAAAAAGCAAAATAATGGGGGAAAGATGGAGTGAATCCCCTCTCATGCTTGGGAGGAAAAGCTCAGCTAGAGACTCTGAACACCAAAATCCTCCCATCTGCTCCTGGTTTTTGCTGACCCTACAGATGATGTAAAGGAAGGGGACAGCCTTGACTGAACTGGTTAAATCCAGCTCAAAATACTCAAAAAACCCCAGAGTGAAGCTCCTGTGGGGCTGCAGACCCCTGCATGGAGCCCTTGCCCCAAATCAGAGCAAGGAGCAGAAATTCCTCCGTTTTCCCTCCCAAGTGAAGATAAAAAGAGGGTAGGAGAAAGAAACAAGAGCAGAGCTGTTTCCCTGCTCCTGTGTTGCCTCTGCTGATGGTTATTTTGGGATCTGAGCTGTGTTCTGTTCCCTTTTTGAGATACCTGAAATGTTCAGCTCAGAATGTCTCAGGGGAAGGCTGAGGGAAAAAGAAAAGAACAGATTCAGCACATTTCCAGTAAAGATGCTGAAGTAAAACCTGAATTTCAAAGTTAATAACATGACCTGGAAATGGTAATAACAGACCCCCAGCCTGGCTGTCCCATCTTGTGATCCCACCTCAACCACAGGCAACCAAGTTCTCCCAAGGAAAGGAAGAATTTCTGGAGACAAAACCCCTTGAAACAGCTAAAAAAAAATAAATCCATTCTGTTGTGTCTATAAAGCACAGGTGAACAAAATTCTGGGTACAGCAGCTGGATGATCCCTCAAGTCCTCTCTCAACTCTTGGAAAATGAAGAACCAGAAATGAAGAACTTTGAATCTGAGGTTAGAAAGTGTAAAATGAGGAATTTTGTGCAGCCTCTTCCCAGCAGGCTCAAGGAATAATCAGGAATCACCAATCCATCATTGCTTGTGAGGACTGGGTGAGTTTTTAGCCATTCCTTGCATCAGGAACTGCCCTGGGACGAAAAACCCACATCAAATATCTCAATGTTTCCCAGCTGGGCTGGACTGAGGTCCCTTGGGAGCAGCCTGCACCCCAGGAATTCTTGGAGCAGAACTCCTTCAGGAAATGGAGAGGTAAATTTGGTGTGTGCCAGGGTGGGGATGCAGGATGCTGGAAGCTGGGAAGGTGAGGGAGAGGTGGAGCTCTGCTCGTGGAGAGAAGGATTTGGGGAGAGCTTCCAGCAGCTACAGGGGGCTCACAGGAAGACTGGAGAGGGATTTTGGGCAAAGGATGGAACCACAGGACAAGGGGAATGGGCTTCAGCTGGGGGAGGGCAGGGCTGGGTGGGATTTTGGGATGGAATTTCTCCCTGGGAGGGTGCTGAGCCCTCAGAGGAGCTGTGGCTGCCCCTGGAGTGCCCAAGGCCAGGCTGGACATGGGGTTTGGAGCAGCCTGGGACAGTGGGAGGTGTCCCTGCCCATGGAAAATGGTATTTCCACCCCTTCCAAACCATTCCCTGACTCTGTGATTTGTTCTCTGCTCTCCTTAGGGGTGGGACCTGCGTTGCTGTGCTCGGGGTTTGGCACAGCAGAGCCCTGCTCCATCCCACCACTGCACCACCAAAAAGAGGGAGGGGGGATTTTGCTTTCCCTGGGAACAAAAAACTCACAGGGGCAGAACCCCAGTAACCCTGGTTACCAAATCTCATTTGTGGTGAGCAGAAAGGCTGAGAGGGAGAAATGCTGGAACCCAGAAACCTGAGAGTTTTAAACTTTGCTGTGCTTTCTGACCCTGAGCCCCTGGAGAACACTGAGGCCTTGCAGAAGGATTCCAAATTTGAGTGATGGAGTTAAAATCACGGGTGTGCAGTTAAATAGAAGTGTGTGGTTCCACACGGTGAAGGGTCTGGAATTTGAGGTTTTTAGAATATAATAATAAGAAGGGACAAGATGGAGGATTTTGGGTGGTGTCTCTGTGCTCTTCATGATTTCAGGTAGTGGTTTTTGGCTGGATGGTGCTGCACTGATTGTTGAGTCAAAAGTATAAATAATATAGGTAAATAAATAATATAATTCTCTATTGGACTGTTTAGCTTTAAAAGACCTTGTAACTAGCTAAATTCTCCTCCATTTTGCTCCACTTTTAGCTGGTAGCTAAAAGTGTTGCAGAACCCTCTGTACTTTAGATAATATTTAGATAAATAAGATTTAATAAACAACCAAGCCTGAACACGAGAAATTCGTCTCCTTCATGTTTTTAATCCTGACTCTGAGTGAAGACAGAAGAAAATAAAAACAAGCCACTGATGGAGTGATGCAGTCACCCCTTTTACAGAGGGGAAGCAGCACAGCAAGGGGTAAAAGGAGGATTTTGGAGAGGCCAGAAAAGCTTTTTTCATTGTGGTGTCACCACCCCAGTGCCCCTGGCAGGTCCCTCCTGAGCAGTTCCACTCCTGGGGACAAGGAGAAGTTGTTCCTTCTCCATTTGTTCTTGCCCAGCTTGCATCCCAAGTGCAGATTTGTTTTTGCAGCTCCTGGAGATGAGACAACCTCTGGCAGAAAATGCCAATGAGGAATCCATGGCTGGATGGGTTTGCAAAAAGGGGGGATGTGGTTTAAATCCCTAAAAAATAACAGAACCCAGGTATTGAACTGGGTTGGCTGAAGATTGGGCAAAAAACATCTCCCAAATCCAACATGATTGAGGATTTTTTGGTGTTTTAAGTGCAGATTTTAGGTCTTTTGAGGCTATTTTTAATGTGATTTTTGGGATTTTTTAATGACCATTTCAAATAGGATTTCCCCTTTTCTTAAACCAGAATCTCACCAGGTTTGAGACCTTTTTTTTTGTGTTTCAGTGCAGATTTTAGGAATCCCAAGGCCATTTTAGCATGATTTTTGAGGTATTTTTCACCATTTAGAGTCAGAGTTCCCCCAGATTTTTATCAGTGTTTCCCAACTTTTTCCTGTTTTTTCTCCCTCCAAAAACTCCTGAACTCTCATGGTGTTTTGTGACCATTTTTGTTTTTTTTTAGTGTAAATTTTAAGACTTTTTGTGTTATTTTTGCATCTTCCTCTCCATCCTTTAGCTCTGTAAGATCTCTCTTTCTCCCCTTCTCTTCTTCTTTATTTTCTCTCCTCTTTCCCCAGTTAATTGTGTCTGGTGAGGAGGATGGCACCTCCAGCTCATCCCCAGTCCCTCCTGTGCCCCAGGCCCTCTGCAGACACACACCCAGCCAAGATTTGTCCCAAAAATATTTTTAACCCTTTTTCCCTCCCACTCATCTTCCCAAACCAGATCCCCTGGGAATTTGCTGGATGAGATAATTTCTGTGATTTTGGGAGGCCAAAATTTAGGAAAAAAAATTTATTTCAATAACACTACTAATGATAATAATGAGAAATATAAATTCCTAAAACATTGGTCTCACAGAAGAGCTCAGCTCTGCTTGCAGAAATAAATCTCCTTACATGCATTTTTCTTGTTTATATCCAATTTTTTTTCCTTGCATTTTCACACAAATCCCAGTTGTCAGGCCAACAAGGGGAAGTTTGAATTTTAACTTGAAGTGGGTGATTTTTTTTTAGATCATTTTTTTTTCATCTTTCTGTATTTTGAAATCCTCTGGGCAATCCTGTTTTTCCTGGTGCATTCTCCGACCTGATTGACCAAAGTTTTTGTGCTGTTCTCATGCTAAATTTGGAATTTTATTTGTAAAGCTGTGGGTCCTACCCCAGTGCTGATGTTGTTGCTTTTCTATCTTAGATTTGATGGTTGGACTGGACATCTTGGAGGATTTTTCCAGCCTCAGGGACTCTGTGATTCCATCACCCCGAGCTGTGGGAGCAGCACAGGGGAGCCTCTCACCCAGGATGGACAGAGTGGGGTCAAACCTTGTCTGGCTTTGTGTGGCCAGGTTTTGGTAGCCAGGGGCTCCAGGACTGGCTTCTGGGAAGCTGCTGGAATAAATTAAATTAAATTAATTCGCCCAGCTGGGTCTGTCTCACCCATGGCAGTAAGTGGTGAGTGGTTCCTGCTCAGTTTTTGGCCGTGCACAGCTCTGTGCCTGCCTGCAGGCCTCCTCCTGACTTTTTGAACCGAGTTTGCTCAGAACAAGGTGTGTTTTATAGCTGCAGGTATGTGCTGAAATCTCCTTCTCCTTGATTTAATCCTGCTGGGCAGAGGGGGCAGGAGAAGCAGGGATGTGTGGGTTTGTTCTCATTGTTGTTCCACGGGTGACGCTCAGCCCTGGGCTGTTATTTTTGGAGAGTTTGGTGCTCGTGTTTATTGCAGAGCTCCTGGGGCTTTGAGGTGAGTAAATCTAAATAAGGATGACATTTAAAATAGGTTACATGCTCTCCCTGAGCGTGCAGAGAGGAAATATGAGTAGACTGACTTCAGATCCTTCAAGCAAAAAATCCCCCGTGGGAGTGTCATTGAAGTTCTCAGCACCTCTAATTATATTCTGACATAAGTTGTTTGGACCACAATTCAAGGTAACTCTAATCTGGACCTCATTATGATGGATAAAGAGGAATTAATCACTGAGCTGGAAGTGGGATTGCTCCCTGGAGGCGTTTGGTCGTGACCTGCCTGCTGAAATTTGGGCAAAGATGGGGCAGTTTTAGCTAAAATCGTGTGTGTGAGCACAGACCCAGGGAGAGGTTCCCGAGGGCTGGGCAGCACAGCTGACAAGAGTTAACAGAAAAGGAAGGATTGGGAAGGAAAAGGAGTGGAGAGGGAGATGGAGGTGGGAACTGAGTCATGGAATGGAGCTGGAAGAGACCTCAAGGACCACTCAGTGCCACCCCTGCCATGCAGGGACACCTTCCCCAGCCCAGGCTGCTCCAAACCCTGCCCAGCCTGGCCTTGGGCGCTGCCAGGGATCCAGGGGTAGCCACAGCAAACCTGGGCACCCTGTGCCAGTCATTTTATTTCTCCCAGACAAGATCCTTCCACAAAACTCAAGAGAAGTTGCAGTTTTTGGGAGCCTGCTGGGTCTGCAGGTGCAATTTCCCTTCCAGAGCTGCCCCTGGATGATGAACAGCTGGGAGCTGGACAGGGGAGGAGCAGAATTCCATCTCTCCTTGGAAAGGAAAGCTCGTGCTCAGCTGTTTGGGGGACAGCAGCCACTTCCAGCAGTTTTCCAGGCTCTGCCAAAGGGCTGGGCTCTGTCTGCTCAGCCTTGCAGGGAGCAGAGGTTTTTTTGTTTAGGGTTATTCCCAGCCCTGGCACAGCTGCCCAGGGCAGTGCTGAGTCCCCATCCCTGGAGGGATTTCACAGCCCTGTGGATGTGGCACTTGGGGACATGGGCAGTGGTGGGATTGGCAGTCTGGGGAATGGTTGGACTCAAAGATCTGAGTGGAATGATGGAATAAATGATTCTGTGGGTCTCATTCTGAAAGTCACCCAAGGGATCTCAAGTCCCACTGTGCTTCTCTTTCCCTTACCCCAAGAGGATGGCCCAATATGGAATACTGAGAGCATGGCTGAGAGGAGAAAGGTCTGAGGATCTTTTCTTCTTCAATTTCTCTCCAGCACCACAGGCAGGAGTTCAGCAGATCCTGACTAATACAAGCTCTTCCCCTGGTTGAAAGGGATCCTGGTGCTTTGCTCCTCAGGGGAATCTTCCAACACAGCAGGTTTCATGTCCAGTGTGGATCCTGATATTTTACCTGCAGTAATTATCTCCTGGCCCAGAAAAGGTTCAAACCTACCTGAGCTGTTGCTACAACTAAAATTTAAATTGTCAGACCTGCAGAAACCAAACCAGATTCCCCCACTCCCTTTGGTGCAGGATCCAAAAAATAACCCACTGTTTTTTCCTTTATTATTGAAACCAGAATCCTCCTTTGAAGCATCAATCCAGGGCAGGTATGGAGCAGTATTTCCTCTGGTATGGAGCAGTTTTTCCACCTAAGTAGGAACACGAGGTTGTATTTCAGGAATTTGGGGGTTGGAAGAGTTTAAGGGCAGAGTTGCCTGTGCTTTCTGTCCAGTGAGATGTTTTACTTCCTTACCTGTTCCCTCTCTTTGTTTCAATCCTTTTTATATCAATCCCCAAGATTTACACACCATCCTTGATAAGGAAGCCCTGTAAGATATTTCAAAGATATAAATGATAAAATGCTGCATCTTGACTTTCTTTCCCCTTTCCCCTGCCCAAGCAAGGAGGCTTTACTTGCTTTACTACATATTTACATTTTAAAATTCTTGCTGCCATCTGAAGCTGCTGGCTCCAGTTTGGGGCTTTCTTGGGTGTTTTTTCACAAATTCATTTTTTGGTTGTCGTTATCCTCCCGAGAGGGAGAAAACCGAGCGGGTTTCCAAGTTCCTTGAATAAATGTCAAATAAAACATTCCAAACAATTATTCAAGCTGCTAATAAGCAGTGAGACATCCTTCCTGTAGAGAAGCTGAACAATGGTTTCCCCTGACAGAAGCACAGCATTAGGAGCCTTCCATATGTTGGTGCTGATTTAAAGGCAGCAGCATCTCCGAGAGGGACTGGGGACCCCAGTGAGTATCTGGATGTCCTGTGGGAAGAAAAGCTCTGTGGGTAACACCCTGACTGCCCCCACGACAAAATTCTGGGGGTTTTGTCCCCATCTCCTCAACGTCCTCCAGTTTTGAGAGTGTTCTCTTCCTTCCTTGGGGTTTTTAATCCTAAATTCTGGTAGTTTTGTCCCAATCTCCTAGACACCCTCCAGTTTTAAGAGGATTTTCTTCCTTCCTTGGGGTTTTTAATCCTAAATTCTGGGAGTTTTGTCCCCATGTCCTCAACATCCTCCAGTTTTGAGAGTGTTCTCTTCCTTCCTTGGGGTTTTTAATCCTAAATTCTGGGAGTTTTGTCCCCATCTCCTCAACATCCTCCAGTTTTGAGAGTGTTCTCTTCCTTCCCTGGGGTTTTTAATCCTAAATTCTGGGAGTTTTGTCCCCATCTCCTAGACATCCTCCAGTTTTGAGAGTGTTCTCTTCCTTCCCTGGGGTTTTAAATCCTAAATTCTGGGAGTTTTGTCCCCATCTCCTCGACACCCTCCAGTTTTGAGAGTGTTCTCTTCCTTCCCTGGGGTTTTTAATCCTAAATTCTGGGAGTTTTGTCCCCATCTCCTAGACATCCTCCAGTTTTGAGAGTGTTCTCTTCCTTCCCTGGGGTTTTTAATCCTAAATTCTGGGAGTTTTGTCTCCATCTCCTCAACATCCTCCAGTTTTGAGAGTGTTCTCTTCCTTCCCTGGGGTTTTTAATCCTAAATTCTGGGAGTTTTGTCCCCATCTCCTAGACATCCTCCAGTTTTGAGAGAGTTTTCTTCCTTCCCTGGGGTTTTTAATCCTAAATTCTGGGACTTTTGTCCCCATGTCCTCAGCATCCTCCAGTTTTGAGAGTGTTTTCTTCCTTCCCCAATGGTCTGTGAAAGGTTCCACAAGCCCTGAAGAAGTCGAGGCTGTCTGACCTCAGCACCTCACCAGCTCCAAGGGGCAGCCTGGCTAGAAAACCCTCGTTAAATTATATTTCCCACCTTTTTTTTTTCTCTCAAAAACACGGGGAAAACAGCCACAGAGGGCAAGACTTGGAGTCCTTTATCTGTGCGGAGCCTGGCAGTGGCACAGGATGAGCTGCGTGCCTCAGCCCCTGCAGACCAAGCCTGCCCTGCTGCCAGTGCCCAGGGAGGGATTGTCCCACGCCCAGCGTGTGCCTGCTCTGCATCCTGCCATCCTCACCACGGTTTTGCTGGGGACAGGGCAGGAGGGAGCCCTGGCCCAGCGGGAGCCCTCGGCACCCGCGCTCTGCACAATGTCCGTTTGTTCTGGGTGCTAACACCAAAGCGACAAAAGACTCCAGATTCATGCTGAACTAAATTGTCCCCTTGCTAATTATTAGATTATGAAATGTGTTTCATAATGTAATGAATAATGGGGGGGGCCACGCTGGCTTATTTTCTTTTTTTTCTCTTTTTTCCCCCTGCTTGAATCTGGATTTTTTCATTGTTGGTAGGTTGAAACAGAGATGCGAAAAGAATGGGAAAGGCTGGGTTTTATTTGTGCCTTGCCTGTTAAAGCTGTGACTTGGCTCACACAGTAAGTGCAAACAATTCTCTCCTGGCAAGTGTTCAGTGGGGACATTACTGATGACAGACTTTATTAAGTGCAGGTTTGCTTGTTATTAAATTCGCTCTGTGCTTGTTTCCGAAGCTGCTGGCCTGGCCGGCTGCATCCCATTAGGATCCTTAGGAAGAAAGAAAGGAACAGAACATTGCATGCAGCACAGCCAGCGATGGGGTGATAGGGAAGCCAGCACTGGGGAAGGAGACCCAAGGAGATAATTAATTGCTACGTTTAAAACAAACATTTGTTTGGTTTATTGAGTTAATTCAAGCCGTCCCGTGGAGATTCCTGGTTTCCAGGTGAAGCTGGGCATGTGTTCCCAGGTCAGCACCCTCAGGGCTGTGGGAGGTCAATGTATGTTGCATTAATTGGGTTTTTTTTGGGGGAAAAAACCACCATTAAAGTGGAGGCGTGTTTCTAATTTCTCAGAGCCTTGTTTAAACTCTTCCCTTTTCCCATCCCAGCTATTGTATGGACAGCATGCCACCAATGACAGCCTTTCTGTACAAAATAAATTTCTTATAACGTTTTCATTTCATGACTGAATGCCTCCACTGCTGCAGTTCCCAGCCCTAATGGCCCCAAGCCACTCTAAAAATTAAAAGGTTCCAGCATCCAGCAGGTGGGTGCCAGGTATTTCCTGAAAATCAGGTCCCTGTTCAAGGTGTCCCAGCTCCAGATCCCATCAGAGGGGGAATTTGTGTGAGGAATCTTGGCTGATTCTTTGGAAGCACTTGAAGCAAATGGGAGCTGCTCAAATTTAATAGAGCAGGAATTGATCCACAGTAGTCAAAGAGGAAAAATAGGTTGATTTTACTCTCAAGATTTCAAGCATTTTGGGACTGAGATTTTTCATGTGTACCCTGTGAGGTGATACCTTGCTCCCATCAGCCTAGATCAATATAACCATAATTTTGGATCAACAACTGGTTTAGTGTAGACATCTTGGGATTTTATTTTTTTTTCCACTCTGAGTTTGCAATTTGTTCTTTAAAGCACATTTCTGATATGGGGCTGGCTGTTGGGGCTGCCTGCAGTAGTTAGGTCCAGGAATTACAGTTCTTTCCCTCCACAAGGTGAGAAATCCACAAAGAAAAACAGAAAAAAGTTGGATTTATCCTTTTCTTTTTTTTTCCTGCTTCTAATGGAATAATCTCCTTTCAGCTCAGTTTTGGGGTGAAAAGGAAACTGTGCCTGCCACCCAGTGAGTTTTGTAGTTGAGGGACAAGATCTCCTCCATCCAAAGGGGCTCCAAGGAATGAGGCTGGGATGTGCCAGGCAGGTTTGCTCCCCTGGCTTCTCTTGCAGCCAGCAAGGACCCAAAACTCCCTCTGGGCTCCATCTCTGTGTCCTTTGACCACCAAAAACCATGGGAGGGAGGGGACAGAATAACAAAATGCTTTTCTTCCCTCGTTCTTCCCCTCAGGCTTTTGAGGCACCACTAATGACAGTGGGTGAGAGTCTGTGTTTTGCAATTTATCACTTTGGCACCCGGAGGAAGGGACTGGCTGCACTCCTGGTCTCCTCTTTTCCCTCTGAGGTCACAGACTTTGTCTTGTTTGGCTTTATTTTCTTTTTTTTGCCTGGGATCCTCCCTGGAGACCTGGGCCTGGAAGGAGTTTCTCCAGGTCTGCTCTTGCCACAGAGGTGACCTTGGCTGAGAGGTGAATTCTCCTCCTCAGGATGCTCTGAGGTTCTGGGGTGAAGAAGAACCACCAGAGCTTTACACAAAAGGCACAATTGACTTCTAAACTATTCCCAATTCCATTTGAATTTCACAGGCCACTCTCTGCTCAAAAGCTCTGCCACAGCCCATTCTGGCATCCTGGAAATACTACAGCAGTTTGATTTCTGGGTAAAAAATAACCTCCCTCAGTCAAAAGCTTTCCAGGGTGCTTTGTCTGCTGCCCATTTATTTTCTATAAGGAAGATGACTCCCCTCAACCTGAGATTGCTTTATCTCCCACGTTGCTCTCTCCCTGAAATAAATTGCAGGAAAAATCCATATACTCCTAGGAGAACCCAGGGGAATGGATGTACAAGGGGTGCCTGGGTAAAATGAATATTGTGCTGATTCCATCTGAAAAATCATTATAGAGCTGCAGTCAGAGAAAACCAACTCCACCCCTCCTCCTTTCATTTTAGAAAACTGGAGCATGAATGTTTCAGGCCATGTTTTATCTGGGAGTCTCCCTTCCCAGCTTGGGAGCACAATGAGGATTGTGTCCCAGGTATGTCAGTTATTTTGCTACTGTTGGTGAATTTAGATGGGAAAAGTCAGGCACAAAAGGGCTTAAGTGATTTGGTTCAATTAACTATAATTTATGAACCCTAATTCCCAGTTTACTAATCAGAGTATCACACAATGGCCCTGATTTCACAAATTGCTTAAATATGTGCCTCTGCTCTGCTTGATGTTAAACATGTGCCTAAAAATAGGCAGATGGGCCATTTTAGGAGGAGAAATGTTTTTCCCAAAGAGATTTTGTATCTCTAAAATTTCGCCCTTGTGTTTAATTTACCTGCTTTGAGGAGGGGAGAGTTTGGAGAAAGGAGGGAGAGACGAAATCTGATGGACTCTGATGGTTTAAAAACCCTCTGCTCAAAGTCTTTTATGCCATGAGGGGCTGGAGGAGCTGCCAGTGAGGACTCTCAGGGACACTGGGTCTCAGTGAAGTGCTCAGGGTCAGAAAGGGAGGAAAAAAAATCATCATTCCTGCAGGGTGGGAGGAGAAGAACATCATGGAAGGAGCAGGGAAAACCATCAACATCCTGAGTGGTTGTGATGGGATGGATGGAAAGGGAAGGGAGATTCCTCCACAGCATTAGAGCTTCACCAGCAAAGGAGGACTGAGCTCACATTTGGCATTTCATTGTCCCTGCCCTTATTTTTCTCTCTGTTTTTCTTGCAGAGATGGCCAGGCTGCAGTTCCCAGCTCTCTCCAGCCTGCTGGGATGACCTGCAGAGGAGATAATTTTATGGAGTGATTCCCCTACCCAGGCCTGTTACTTGAGGACATACTCTAATATTCCATCTGATCCCAGCTCTTCCAAAGATTTATGTGTGATTTAATAACCAAAAGGCTTCTTGGTTCTGATCTGTGCCTAGCCTGACTTTTCAAACCTTGTGGCTCTGCACAACTCCCTGGCAGGAGGGGACAGATGGGGGTCAGGCTCTGCTCCCAGGGAACAGGGAATGGCTCAGGTTGGATATCAGGAAGAATTTCCTCATGGAAAGCCTGGCCAGACTTTGGAAGTGCCCAGGGAGGTTTGGAGTCCCCATCCCTGGAGGTGTCCAAGGAACACCTGGACATGGCACTCAGAGCTCTGGGCTGGTGACAAAGTGGGGATTGGTCATGGCTTGGACTCTGTGATCCTGGAGGTCTTTTCCAACCCCAGTGATTCTGGGATTCATCCTGTGCAGTCCTGTTGACCTGAAGCTTTGAGGACACTGTTGGATCCATGAAAAGCTGTTGTCTCTGCCCCTTGCTCCAGGTGATGTTTCATTCTCCTTCTCTTTTCCCCATGCTCAGCTAAAAACAACCTACACTCACTGGTGTTTTAAACTGTTCTCAGTGAGATAATTACCTATTAGAAATTCCACAATTATTTCATTATGTATTATTACAGAAAAAAAAAATAAAAATGCAATCCCATAATGCAGTTAATGGAAATTATTAAGTTCTACAAATAACTTCCATGAGAGTAATTATTTGCTGAACATGGGCTGAGGAATCCCAGGCAATTACATATGGAGCCACATCAGAGCAGAGTTGCTGTGAAAATGAGGATTTGTCACTTTGTAAGTGACACTCACCACAGATTAATGAGCAGAATAACTCCATGGATCTTCTGCAAGGAGCTCTTGAGAGTGTCCCTGAAAACAGACAGGTGAGTCCAGACTTTTAAGAGTGTGTTGGAAGGGTTGGGATGGGCATTCTGGGATATGTCCAAAGTCAGGATGAGCCTTGTGTGTGTAGGGGGTGCTGCAGGGGTCTCACCTGGGCATGTCCCAGTGTCCTGGTTTGAAGGACAGGTGTCTGCCCATAAAGGCAGGAGCTTCTCTTTGAAATGGAGAAATGTAAACCTCCCTCTCTCTGAATTATTATAATTTTAAAATTAAGGGGATCTCAGGCAAAGATATGGGAATTAGGAATAACAGTTCTGTACTAGGAAAATTAAAATAGAAATGCAGTATTACAAAGAACAATCCCAAACCCTGCCAGAGTCAGAATCCAAGCTGACACCCGTCAGTCAGTCAGGGTGTTGGCAGCAGTCCCATTCCATGGTGGCTGCATCCTCCTGCAGGGGCAGATGTGGTTCAGCTGGAGCAGTGCTCCTGGAGAAGGGGCAGTTTCCTCTGAAGCTCCAGGGATGATGTGCAAAGGTCTGGCTTTCCTCTGGAATCCAGTGGGAAAGGCTGCTCTGGTGTTCCAAATCTCAGTTTTTCTCTGGGTAGGAAAGGCTTGGCTCCTGCCCTGGCTGGAGCATCTCCCAGTGGGATGATGGAATTTGATCAGCCATGCCCTGGGACTCACTGGCCATGAACAGGAGATATCTCCTGGAGGGAGGATGGGCTGTGGAAAGATAAAGATGATTGCCCAGCTGGTTTAAAGCTGGCCCATGAGCAGATAATGTGTGCCAGGAGATCAGGGGCACTGCCCCACCCAGATGGGGACAGAATTCACATTTCTGGTCACATCCTGTATTGTACCCAAGACACCCAGGCAGAGTCCAGGAGGCACTGCTGTCCTTCCCACAGCAATGTTCCAGGTGTGGCTGCTCTCCTGCTGCTGGCACCTCGGGACCCTGGGCTCCAGCCAAGCCCTGGGATCTCCACACAGCTCCATCACAGTCAGCAGGGGTGATAAATGCAGCAAATTCTGCTCTGTTCTTGCTTTCTTGGAGAGCAACCCAAGCTTCGTGGTGAGTGCAGCTCCTGCTCACAGCCACGACCCTGCTCGTGCTGTTGGACAGGTTCCTTCTGTCCCCACGGTGAGTCCCAACCTCATCCCTCATGTTCCTGGTTCTGGTTCATCTGTCAAAGCCAGATGTGCTCCTGCACCCAAGAGGAGGAGGAGGAGGAGGAGCAGGAGGAGCAGGAGGAGGAGGAGGAGGAGGAGGAGGAGGGAGGCAGCTGCTTTGCCCAAGGAAATGATGTGCCCATGAAATCATGGAATGGTTTTGGTTGGAAAGGAACCTTAAAGATCATCTAATCCCACCCCCTGCCATGGCAGGGACACCTTCCACTGTCCCAGGCTGCTCCAAGCCCCATCCAGCCTGGCCTTGGGAACCTCCAGGGATCCAGGGGCAGCCACAGCTTCTCTGGGCACCCTCTGCCAGGGCCTCCCCACCCTCACAGGGAATAATTTCTTCCAAATATCTCACCCCAAACCTGCTCTCTGCCAGTTGAAATGATTCTGGTTGTGTGTCCCCTCCTCAGACCTTTAAAAAGCCTGGAGAAGAATGCCCAAGGTGATTTTACCTGCAAATCTCCTGGCAAAAATGGACACAGAGGTTTGCAGGACCTGCTCTGGTGTGTGGATCTTCTGAGAGAGAGACACCCAAGATTCCATCCACATCATGTTGTAGGAAAGGGAAAGCACCACACCATCCCAGGCCAACAGAAAGGCCTATTATTCCCAAAACCATCCCCATTCCTTCTGCCCAACCCTATTTCTGTGCCTACCCCCCCTGGAAGCCTTGAGAGCTCTTCCATCCATCCCAGCCCAGGGAGCAGAGAGCTGCCAAGGCCCTGGGGCTGCTGAGCTGCCATGAAAACCAGCCCTGCCCCATCCAGGGGAGCACAGGACATTGTCTGCCACACATGGATGTCATAGGGTGAAGGACACAAAGCCAGGATTGTGCTGGCATTCCCGTGTCCCCAGATGACTGCTGCCAGCCCTGCTGCCTTCCCATTATCCAGAGCAGCCCCAGGGCACTGAGGGGGAAGCAGGGGGGTTTTACTGGGCTCACCTGAGTGCTGGGATCGTTTTCCATGGTGGGAATCAATCCTGCTCCAGGCATTTCCCTCAGTTCAGGATTTCAGCTCACATCTGCAGCAGGAATACTGTGGAGTCTGTTCTGCTCTCCCTGTTTGGATTGGATCCTAAAAGTCCATTCCAACCTCAATAATTCCATGCAGGACACAAAGAGCCTGAATCCAGGAGGGGGGTTGTGATAAAAGGGACCTTTGCTGTCTCCAAAATCATGGAACCAGACTGAGAACCACACTGCCCATGCCATCTCCAGTTCTCTCTGGGGTTTGGGAGCAGTGGGATGGTGATGGCCTGGATGGACAGCCTGGAACATCCACATTGCACCTGAAGTGGGGAGGATGGGTGAGTAAAAGGAAACTGGGTGACTGTTCCACGTGTTGGAGCTGCTGCAAAAACAGTGCACACAACAAAAACCTCCAAACCTGCTTTCACCCCCCCCTCCGACTTTGAATTTAAAATGCAAAAATACAATTTGTGGCAGACTGGGGTGTTTCCCCCATTTTTCTAGGCCTGGTTTTATAAAAGCCTGAGGGCTGGAGTTGCTGGAGGAAATAAAGGTGGCATTTCTCATCCCTTTGGGATGGGCAGTGTCATTGTCCTTTCTGTCCCCTCAGTGTGTCCAATGGCCCAGAATATCTTGTCCTGGAGATGGATCTCTCCAGTGGAGCTACTTTGCAGCACAAGCAGTGCCAGAAGGTTTCCAGCCCTTCCCCAATTATCATCTCCCTGTATTTATGCAGAAGAAAATCTGGCTGGTGGCTCAGTTGTGTTTTTTTGAGGCTGTGAAACCCCACTCAAACCCATGCACCAAACTGAGTGGAAAGGGATTTTTTTTTCCCTACCACTAAAATTTCACTTTTTAAATCCCCCACCTGACCCCAAAGAAAGCCTTCCTGCCCCTTCCTCCCATTCAAACATTCCCATTTCTGGGCTCTTCCCTCCTTTGTGATAGCATGAGCATTTTTAGCAGCAGGCTTTTCTTTCCCTGGGTTAAATTTAGTCCAGGTCATTCCTCCAACGTCCTGCCCCTGCTATTTCATTCCTCAAAGACTTTCCTGTCTCAACCATCTGTAAGATAGTTTCACACAGATGGAAATTCCTTTCTTTTTCACTTCTGGGGAATGCTGGTGTTGTAATGGCTGAAGATTTTCTTTGGGATGTGGGTTTTGAAAGGAATTAATGCAGCCAGGAGAGCACCTATGTCTAAATGATGCTGCTCCTGCTGCTCATCCACATTTCTGGAGTCTGCAGCTGTGAGGCAAACAAATAATAACAGTTATTCCCAAGGAAAAAAAATATTACTCAGCCATCCAACATATACCTCCTTGCCTGTCTGAGCATCTCAAATTGATGCCAAGTCTGGGCTGTTCTTGGTTTCAGACACTGAGGGCAAGCAGTAGGGCCTAGCTAAGAGCTGCAATGTTCCCAAGTAATCCCAGCCCTGATTATCATGGAATCATAGAAGGGTTTAGGTTGGAAGGGACCTTAAAGATCATCCAGATCCACCCCCTTGCCACGAGCATCTTCCACTGTGAGGTGGATGGTCCAGAAGAAATGGGTCAGAGCATTCTGTGCTGCTGTAGCTGCTGGTCCAAGCGTTTGGAGTTGAAGGATGGAGCTGTTTCCTCCAAAACCACCCAGGAAATGATCCTGCCATGCTGGCCAGGATGCATGGATGGGTGCAAGCAGTCTGGAAATGACTCCTGGATGTCAGAGGAGCAGGTTCAGTTTGCAGCTGCACTGCCTGGGGCTCTCCCCTCCTGCGCCCTGGGGACTGGCAGCAGGGCTGGCTGGCACAGGGGACAATCCTGTGCCCCACAGCAGCACAACCAGGCAGCAGGGGTCCAAAACCCCACTTCTGGATGGTCCCTGAACTCCTCC
The DNA here is from genome assembly GCA_034336665.1 of Luscinia megarhynchos. Taxonomy (NCBI): domain Eukaryota; kingdom Metazoa; phylum Chordata; class Aves; order Passeriformes; family Muscicapidae; genus Luscinia; species Luscinia megarhynchos. The sequence continues at coordinate 2,372,405 of CM067566.1, forward strand.
ACGGCTGCTCGTGGCTCCAGTAATTCCTGGCCTGGAGGGAGAGATGAAGTGCACCAGGTTTTAATGCAGCTGGAGCTTTGAATAAACAGGGAAACAACTTGTTCCCATGACTCCCCACTGCCTTGGAGGTATTTTTGGTTGTTTATTACCCTCTTGTTCCTGTCTTCCAAATCCCTCCTCCTCTCTCTTCTCTTTTTAATGGACTAGGTAGACTCTGAAATCCTCAAGCATCCTTCCTCCCGAGGGATATCTGGCCTCGGGCGAGGTACAAATTACAGGTTTAACAATAAGGGAGAGCACAATTATCCCTGTGCCTCTGGGCTGTCGCTAACGAGCTGGCACGGGAGCTGAGAATGCTGCAAAGGTTCAGCGATTTCTGCTCGGGAGATTGTGCTGACCCCGGGGCAGAGATGACTCCGGGTCAGGGAGTGGGGAGGAATTACAGGAGATCACACAATCCATTTTGTGCCCAAAGAAACTGCCCAGGAGAGACTGAGCCCCTTCTTCAGGGGGTTGGAGCTACAGGTTGGTCCCTTCTAAGCCAAACCATGCCAGGATTCTGAGATTAATCCACATTTAATCACTGGCTCATAGGAACTGCAGCTCCTCCTGTGGAGCAGGAGATTTGTAAATATTCAGGGAACACTCTCTACTTTGAAAAAATCTCATCTTAAGATGAAAACAGGAGTAATTAATGTAGGAAAATGGAAGAAATAGGAATAAATTCCTGACTGTGAGGATGGTGAGGCACAGGGTGCTAGGATTCAGCTCCCTCCCTCCAGGCTCCAGAGCATCCAGAAAGTGGGAGCATCATATAGAGAGCCTGAAAGGACACAACCAATGCTTCCTCCTCGAGGAAAAACAGGATTTGGGCTGCCAAAGGTATGAAGGGGCTGCTGGACAGCACAGGCTGTGTGGTTGTTGCTGGATCCATGAGGGTTTTTATGGAGGAAGGACACTGGAAAAACACAGCCTGTGCTGCCTCAGGGCATCTCTTTTCCTCTCTTTCTTGCATCTTTTCTAGAAGGTTTTCCAGGATCCCTCTAACCCCAGCAATTCTGTCTGGGACTCTGAAAAATTCCTGTCCCATGATGAAACCAGCTCTCCATCTGAAATGGGAAAAAGGGGGATCAGGGGGACCTTGTGGCTCTGCACAGCTCCCTGCCAGGAGGGGACACTGGGGGGGATTTGGGATCTGGGAACAGGGAACAGGGACAGGAGGAGAGGGAACAGCCTCAGGCTGGGCCAGGGGAGGGTTAGACTGGATATTTGGGAAAAAATTCCTCATGGAAAAGGTTGGAGTCCCCATCCCTGGGGGGATTTAAAGTTGTGTGGAGGTGGCACTTGGGGACATGGGGCAGTGCTGGTGACCTTGGAAGTGCTGGGGGAATGGTTGGACTGGATGATCTTTGGGGATTTTTCCACCTTTAATGATTCAGTGATTGGATTGATCTCTGTTCCTGCTGAGTGACACCAGGACCTCCCTGCTGGCCCACATGTGGGACAGGGGTATCTACAGGGCTAAACAACTTCCACTCAGAGAAAAAATCCCTCCTGCTCTTCCTTCATTTTAGCCTGTTTCTCTTCTTCCAAGCTGCCAAGCCCTTCTTCCTCATGGAGGGCTGGAGAGCAACTTCCCACAGGGAAGGAGGTTTGGAGTCCCCATCCCTGGAGGGGTCCAGGGAATGGCTGGATGTGGCACCCAGTGCTCTGCTCTGGTGACAAAGTGGGGATTGGTCACAGGTTGGACCCAGTGATCTTGGAGGCCTTTTCTACCCTCAGGGATTCTGGGATTCTATGAAAATCTTTCCCTCAGGAGAACACTCACCTCCTCCCCCTGTATGCTCCTGTTTGCTCCGATCCACTTCAGCCACTCAGGCAGGAAAAAACTCATAATTTTTGTATTATTTCTTTGCCCTTGAAACGTGGGTGTGCTGGGCGAGAAGCCTGCAGGAGAAAACGTGTGAAAAAGTGGAAGGGAAGGTTCAGTGCAGGATCAGAGAGGTTTAGGGGTTAAAGCTGTGGGCAGAGCCAGCCCTTGCACCCCCTCAGCCTCCGCACGGCGCTCGCCGGTTTTATCTCGGTTTCTCTATTTGCTGTTGTTGTTTTTAATCATCAAATGACTATTTGTGCAATGCAAATAGCAGAGCCTGCTGTGAGGCACTTAGCAGAGCCCAGAAATGTCACTCTCTGCATTCATCCAGCCTCTCCCATGCTGGGTTTTCAACAGCTGCGCTGGGGCGCCGGCCGCTCTTCCAGGAAAGCGCGATGTCACTCAGCCCCTCTCCACCACCCTGCTTGTCCCCTCCCTGCTTGGGCTCCAGCCTTCCAGAGTTGGGACAGCATTGGCCAGGAGGGATAAGAGCTGGCCACTCCAGCTTGCCCAATTTTTTTTTGTTATTAACACACACTCAAGCGTTCGAATGTTGAGTTCTAACAGCTCCAAAGGGTTAATCCATGCTGGATGCTCAGGTTCAATTCCTGACAGGGTGTTGTCCAGACAAATGTTGGATTTTTTGGCTCTAAAATAGGCTCATGTGGTTCTTGGAGGTCTTTTCCAAGCTTTGTGGCTCCGTGATTTACACCCAGAGGGTGCCCCAATGGCAGGATGTCCCCTGGATCCATCCTGAGGGCATGGGATGGTTTTCTTGGCAGGACAATCCAAAGTGTTACCTTTTGTTAGAGGAACTGGGGGGTTCAAGCCCATTTTTTTTCACAGCTGTGCTTTATGAGCACAAGATCCTTTCCTGCCTTCCCTCATGGCATTTGGGATAAATAGTTTGGGACTAGGGTGGAAGATGCCCTCATAATGCATAGCCCATCTCAGAAATGCCAGAAAACCTGTGTTCTCTCTGCTGACTGAAAATCCTCACTTTTTTTGCCTGGTTTTATTCTTTAATCTGAGCACTTCTCCTCGGGTTTGAACTAATATTTTAATTCAGTTCCACATTGCTCCTGCATCTGTGGCTCCAGAAGGAATTTAGGCAAAAGCACCACTTTGAAACCAGCCTAAAGACTTTCCCCTCGTGCCTCAAACATGCTTCACACACAAGCTCTGACTGAGAAATCCCTAAATCACTGCTTGCCAGCAGCCAGAGCAGAGGATAACAGGGCACTGCTGCTTCCCTACTTTCCCCACAAATTTAGTCTGAGGCTGGAGAGGACAGGGCCATCCCAGGGACACTTGTGCTATCAGCAGGCCCTTGACTCACAATCCCAGACAGGCATTCCAGTCTGCTCAGAGCAGATAAATGCAATTTTAGAGCTCCCTAGGCAGCATTAATTCTGTCAGCCCTGTGCAGTGGCAGTGTCAGGGGCACAGGAATTGCTTTGCCTTGGTGGGCTGCAATGGCAGCAGCTCAGAGGTAAAATGGATCCAGTGGAAAGTAAAGATGAAGAGGTCATTTGACACTCCTGCTGTGGCAAGCAGCCTGGAAAGAGGGGGAGAGGGAACGGGGGAAAGGCTTGGGAAGGGCTGAGCTGCCAAAAAACCCAGTTGGGGTGCAGAGGATTTGGGGCAAGGAAGGTGGAGGAGCTCAGGAGTCAGGGGATGGGAAGGAGATGATCTTTAAGGTCCCTTCAAACACAAACCATTCTGTGATCCTGTGACAGAAAGGGCACCAAAGCAGAGCCAGGCTGGATCCCACCCCACACGGGGATGGGACGTTTTCCCTGCTGTGGTGCAGGGGATGAAGTGGATGGAGCCAAGGGGATAACTGCAGAGGGGTGACAAACACCTGGGAGATGGTCCCCAGTGGGATGTGGGGTGGCAGGAGAGACCCAGAGTGGCAGACAGAGCCAGCAAAGCTTTTGGAAAAGGAGGATGCTCCTACTCACCCTGTTCCTACTCACCCTGCTCCTGACACTGTGAGACTCCTGCCAGCCCCTCTCCCTTTTTTACAGCTGCCAAACCAAGCCTCTCTTATCTTTTGTGCCTCACTTGTGTCAGGAGGGCTGAAAATGCTGTGAAGCACGGAGGAATGTGCCAACAGAGCTGCTGCCAAGCAGAGCCTCTGCAGCCCTGGCAGCTCTGCTGACACAGGTTGTGTTTGCAGGGGGCTTGGGGGCTGGTAAGAGGTTTTTCCTTATCAGTGGCCAGGTTTTGGCAGGGCAGCCTGGCTGGCTCATGTCCATGTCCCTTGAGGCAGATGCCTAAGCAGCACTTTGGGTATTTCTGCAGGGTTCCTCCTGCCTTGGTTTCATTTCTGGGCATCTTTCACTGTGTTCTTGCAGGGATTTGAGTTTCATCATTCTGGCTTTGCCCTGGTAGGGATTTGGGGAAAGCCATGAGCTGGTGTGATTATCCTTTCTCCCTCTCATTAGCACTGCTTGGGAAGATGTCAATATCTTGGGAGATGCTCATGAAGCAACTCACCATTGCAATTCCTGAATTTATTGCATCCCTGATTTTCCCACTCCTCTTCAGAATTCCCAGTGCCATCAGGCTGGATCTGCAGGAGTGGAAGGGAGACTCTTTTTTCTGGTTTTTGACAGGCTGCTTTGAAAGCCCTTTACTCTGGGAAGTCCCCACTGCTCATCAGGATTAAGAGCATGACCTCATAGAGGTGACCAAAAATTTGCACCATGGATGTTGGAATATTGTTCTTTATTATTATCCATGTTCCACTAAGTGGCATCATATCCCTTGTTTCTGTTCCCTCATCTTAACTCTGTCTCCAAATATTGAGAATTTTCTTTATCAACCAGACAGGAAATAATAAGGGAGAAAAAAAAACCCGTTTGCCAACTGAAGGGAAATGTGTTTTTGGAAGAATTTTTTCCCAGTTTCTGGCTGAAAAAAAAAAGGAGAAACAATTTATTTGGAAAAAAAGAGAAACATTTCATTTAAACTCTCCCCCTAGCTCGCTCCCTGTGCCTGGGGTTGCAAGGCTCCTGATCAGCACAGCTCTGTTTATCCCAACAATGTTGGAACCCTAAAACCTGAGAGTTATGGGCTTTCTGTGCTTTCTGGCACGGACCCCCAGGAGAACACTGCTTTTGGCTTGAAGCCTTGGAGATCACTCCAAATCTGAGTGACAGAATTGGAGTCACTGGTGTGCAGTTTGAATAGAAATGTGTAATTTCACATGGGGAAGAGTTTTGAATTTGGGGTTTTAGAATATAGTAAGAGGTATGGGGCAAGATGGACGTTCTTGGAAGTTGTCTCTTCCTTCTTGTTCCTTCTTCTTCATGATTTCAGGTAGTAGTTTTTTTGGTTGGATAGGAAATTTGGCAGTGCAGGTCACAGGTGTTTGGTTATTGGGTCAAAAGTATAAATAATATAAATGTTAGCTTTTAATTGGATAGTTAGCCTTTAAAAACCCTTGTAACTAGCTAGATACACCTCAATTTTCTTGCTTTTAGCTTGTTAGCTAGAGGTGCTGAAGAACTCTTTAGATAAAATTTAATACTTTAGGTGAAATTAATAAACAACCAAGTCCCAACAAGAAATCCATCTCTCAAGCATTCAATCCTGACCCTGAGTGAAGGCAGAAGAAAAAAGCTCACCACTATCAGAGCAAGACAAAAATGCCCTGTTGGGCTGGACATCCCCATCCTGCAGAGCAAGGAGGAATTCCAGACAGACAAACTCTGCAGAGCCACGAGAAATTTGGGATTCCAGGGCTCTCTGAGAGGGAGCAGCTGTGGGCTCCCAACCCAGGCTGTGGCTCCACATGCACAGTAATTTCCATTGTCATCTTTTACTTTTGCAGCCTTCCAGACTCAGGGAACCTCTTGGCTTGAAAGCTGGGTGCTGGTTTTTATATAAAGAGCTCAGCAGGAATCTAGAATTTAAGAGGCAAGAGAGAATTGCTCATCCTTCAGATATTGGCATCCAGCCACTGTTCCAGTGCATTTCCCTGGAAAGAGGGGAGGAATGCATGGAAATAGATCAAAACCAGTGTTTAGAACCCTCCAGATAAGCACCTAAAGCAGGTGTGGGATGGCTGTTCAAGCCAGCAGCTTTCCTCACCTGGCAGAATCCAAGCAGGGAAATCCAGAGCTGGGAAAGCAGCACTGGGCTAGGCTTGAGTGACTGATTCTGTGGAAATGTTCAATGGAAATGTGCATTTTTTGTGAGTCAGGGTCACTTTGTTGTGCTGTTTGTACCACACCTGCCAGGCTGGGGTCAGTGTCTGAGGGATGCTGCTCCTGTCTGTGTTTCCAGCAATCCCAACTGGGGAAAGATTTGTGTGCTGGGGCTGTTTGAAAGCAGGAAATGTAAAAAAAAAAAGCAAAAACACAACAAAAAAGAGATGAGTAAGTGATGCTTCACAATGTGTTAATTGGGAAGTTTGAGTAACACTGTATTTTGAAGGTTTTTTATGGTGTTCATGAAAAAAATAATTGAAAACTGGATTTCTGCTTTCCCACCTGAGGCTATAAGGTCATATTGAATCATAAAATCATGACATGGTTTGGGTTGGAAGGGACAGGGACACTCCCACTGCCCCAGGTGGATCCAGCCTGGCCTTGGGCACTGCCAGGGATCCTGGAGCAGCCACAGCAAATCTGGGAATTCCATTCCAGGCAGGGATTCCTTCCCAAGATCCCAGCCCCATCTCCCCTTTCCCAGTGGAGCCATTCCCTGTGTCCTGTCCCAAATTCCAGCTCTCCTGGAGCCCTTCAGGCTCTGGAAGGTCACAGCCAAACCTCCCCAGACACAAATCAGAGGTGCAGGCTGAGGTGGGTCCAGCTCTTCCCCAGGAGCTGCTGCAGTGCCCAGGAACTTGAACAACAGAGGAAACAACACATCAGACACCTCTGCCACCAGGCTGCCTCATCTTATGCATCAGTGTCTTTGCTGACCTTTTTCAGGAGCTTTCTCCTAATGAACAGTTCTTTCTCGCTGACCGGGGAGGGACACGGTGCTTCTGACACTTCCCTTCAGCCATCACTTCCTTTGCTTTGCTTTGGCATTTCTTTCAGGTGAATTCTTGAACCAGAAATGAATCAACTCCTTATTAATTTTTTTTGTGTTTTTTTTTTTAATGTCCCGCAGAGACCCGGGCACATTCTGCTTTCTGCGCTCGGTGTTGGCACCACAGGAGGAGGAGGAGGATGTGTCTGAGGAGCTCCTGATGGCACTGCAGAGAGCTGTCCCCTGCTCCAGCGTGGCTCTGGAGGCTTTGAAGGCTGGACAAGTATTTAATTGACATCCCAGAGCTGTCCTGGTGTCACCATGCTGGAGCTGTCAAACAAAGTGAAGGAACAATGGAAGTGACCTGTTTGTTTAGGGGATGCTGGGGTAGTGGGAAGAGCAGCCAAGAATTAATGAAAATGGGATTCCTGGGGCTTTTCCATGATTTTTACCCTGTGGCAGGAGGTTAGAAGGGGCTCTAAAGATCATTTTATGGACAGGGATACCTTCCACTATCCCAAACCCTGTCCAAGTTGGCTTTGGACATTTCCAGGAATGTGGCAGCCACAGCTTCTCTGGGAAACCTCTGCCAGGGCCTCCCCACCCTCACAGGGAGGAATTCCTTCCTAATTTATAATCTAAACATTAATATCTAATTTAATTTAAAGCCATTCATGCCTTTATTTCCAGAAGAAATGAGATGTGCTGGATATCCAGGAAGGCTCTTAGTGCTGGGAAAACTTCCAAATGCAATTTTCGGGGTGGAGGTGGGGAAAAAAAATTGTTGACCAAACCTTCAGTTCCTTGAGGTCTGTTTGCCAAAGGCAGAGAGTCCAGGGGATCCACGTGGTTCCCAGACATGGAACTAAGATGTGACCAGCACCAGCAGAAGAGGATTTTTTAAATTTTTTTTTTTGTGATGACAAAGGTGCCTCCAGCTTCCCTGGCCATGTCACTGTGTGCTCTCTGCTGGTTTTACTCTGGTTCCTGCCTCCTTTTCCTCCTCCCTGGCTCAGAGCAGCCAGGACAGGCTGTGAGCACAGAAATGTGCTGCTGTTTGTTTTTTACACAAGGATGGAGTGTGCAGATTGAAGGGAGGGAAGAAGTAAACAGGATTTTGAGGCCAGGTTGGGCTTGAAGACCAGCAAGCCTGGATTTTAAACCATGCCTGGGCTCAGGGGTGGCTTTAGGAAGGACTTTTAGAAGACTTTTAGAAGACTTTTTTGGAAGGAAAATGGGTGGCTTTCATTCCTGGCACAAGCAGGAGAAGAGAAAGCCAGGTCAAGAAGAAGGAAGGATCCTCTTCCACAGGAGCTTGGCCATCAGCACAGCAGGAACTGGCTGTGCTTGGATGGAGCCATGGAATTGTCATGGAATCATCATGGAATCATCATGGAATCATCCTGGAATGGTTTGGGTTGGAAGGGACCTTAAATCTGCCATAGGCAGGGACACTTCCCACTGTCCCAGGTTGTTCCAAGCCTCAATGTCCAGCCTGGCCTTGGACACTCCCAGGGATCCAGGGGCAGCCACAGTTTCTCTGGGAAATCCATTCCATCCATAATAAATACAATAAATAATAAATACTGATAATAAATCAATTGTGCCTCACAGGGAACAATTCCTTCCCAGTATCCCATTTATCCTTGCCCTCCTGGACAGGGAAGCCATTCCTTGTGTCCTGTCCCTCCATCCCTTGCTAAAAAAGAATTTCTTCCTAATATCTAATATTGGATCATGCAGGATTTGTGGGCATCCACAAATGATTTTTTTTCCAAGGGTTTTTCCCCCTTTAGAAGGACTGGATGCTTCAGAGAAGGGTCTGATCCTGGCTGGCATCAGCTGTGGATCCAGTGTTCTCACCCCAGGACGATTTTATTGGATTTATTGGACAATTTTATCCTTGCTGGTGTAACCAGCAGCTCTGTAATCATAACTCTTATTCTTCATGGGTCTCCACAGACCCATTAAACCCCATTGTAATCTGTAGGATCCCTGGAGGATAAGAAAATTAATAGCAGTGCCTGTGCATCACAATTACCACCAGGCAAAACTCAGACATTCCTTTTTACTGGAAAGTTTAATTCTCTGGAAAACAGTGATTCAGAATTACCAAAGCTTAAGAAAACAGGAATAAAACACCAGAACTCCTTTTCTCAGCTATTTCAAAACCTGCACCTTGAACTGCTCTAGGGGTGACCAGACTATATTTCTTTTAATTTACTCTTAGTGCTGTAATAAAAAAACCCACCACAACCAGCTGCTGCTCTAATTAACATCGAGTGAAACAGCTTCTTTAACCGTCTAATTCAAAATGTCAAACAACTCCCAGCAGCGAGACACACCTCAAACAAGCAGATAAGATGTTTCATTAGAGCAGGAGCTGCTTGCAATATTGTGGAAAATTGATAGCAGGTGAAAAGAAAAGCAGAAAAATGAGCTGAAGTGGGAGGCAGGCAGGAGAAATCCTAGGTGAAGTTGGCACCCAGCTGTTGTTACATGCATTTTTTTTTGTCTTTTTATTCTATTTTTTTTTCTAGGAAATTGATTGATTTCCAAGAGAAATTTTCAGTCTTGCCAAAACTTCTTCTTCTTCTTTTTTTTTTTTTCTGAGAAACTGCAGTTCTAGTTAACCTGCAGCACCCACGGAACCTCTGCTGTGAGGTTCATGACACCCCCAGGAGATCACACAATCCATTTTCTGCCCAAAGAAACAGCCCAGGGGTGACTGAGCCCCTTCTTCAGGGGGTTGGAGCTACAGGTTGGTCCCTTCTAAGCCAAACCATGCCAGGATTCTGAGATTAATCCACATTTAATCACTGGCTCATAGGAGCTGCAGCTCCTCCTGTGGAGCAGGAGATTTGTAAATATTCAGGGAACACTCTACTTTGAAAAAAATCTCAGCTTAAGTTCATAAAATCATAGTCAGGGATGAAAACAGGAGTAATTAATGTAGGAAAATGGAAGAAATAGGAATAAATTCCTGACTGTGAGGATGGTGAGGCACAGAGTGCCCAGAGCAGCTGTGGCTGCCCCTGGATCCCTGGAAATGTCCAGGGCCAGGTTAAACAGGGCTTGGCACAACCTGGGGCAGTGGAAAGTGTTCCTGCCCATGGCAGGGGTGGAATGGGATGATCTTTAATGTCCCTTCCATCCCAAACCATTGCAGAATTCTGGAAATGTATAAATCAGCATTATTCCCCATGGAAAAGAAAATGAGTGGAGGCTCCAAGGGATTCCTGAGTTTGGCACATGACTCCAAACCTGAGGTGAGAACCAGGACCTCAACCTTATAATAACACTTACAGCTGTGGAAAATTCCTGGGAAATATGGAATTAGAGATTTGTTTAGGCTGGAAAAACCCTCTGAGATCACCCAGCCCATTCCCCCAGCTCTGCCAAGGCCAGCACTGCCCCATGTCCCCAAGTGCCACCTCCACAGGGATTTTAAACCCCTCCAGGGATGTTTTGCTAAGCTGGACCTGAACTTCTGCTCTGCTTTTGACCCCTGGTGTCCAGTGAGGGCTCAGCCACTGAGTGTTGGGCTGGGAGTGAGTGTGGACCTTTGGCAGGGATCAGAACTCTCCCACACTTTCTACTCTTCCACCTTTCTGCTATTTTCTTTTTTCCTGGAGGCTTTCTGCCAGAGAATTTTCAGAGGGATTCCTGCTCTGCTCCAGCCTGTTTGTAGCTGGGTGTGTGGGCAGCAAGGGTCAGAGAGGGGCTGGCACCACAGCTGGGATGAAAATTTAAAAAAAAGGTAGAAGGAAGGTGCCTGGATTGTTTGATCTGGCTGGAAGCTGTGGGAGAAGCTGGGAAGGCAGCTGGAGAGCTCTCCCTGTGAGAGGTGGAGAGTTTTCCTCCCTCAGGTGGTGATTTTAGAGTTCCCCAGGTCTGACACAGACAGGTTTCATGGGATCACAGATTATCCTGAGCTGGGAGGGGATATCTGAGCATCCCTGGGAGTGTTGTCCAAACCCTGGAGCTCTGTGGGGCTGTGCCCATTCCCTGGGGAGCCTGGGCAGTGCCAGCACCCTCTGGATACCCAAAATAACCCCCCTGACCCAGCTGCAGCCATTCCCTGGGAGCTGTCCCCGTCCCAGAGCACAGGGATCGGGATCGTGCTGGCATCACTGTCACCCTGTGTGTCCCCCTGCTGAGCCAGCAGTGCCCACAGGGCATCCCCCAGCCCTGCCCATCCCACCTCTCCCCAGGGAGCACTCTGCACATGAGGAGAGGGCGGCTGAGCCGAGTCTCCTCACATTGTTTGAGCAACAAACAGAGGAAATCTCTGTAATCTCTCTTCCCTGCCACTCCTAGGGAGCTATCTCGTGGCCTTTCCTGTGGAGTCCTCTGCTCTGCTTCTGCCTGTGGGAACTGCTTCCCAAATGGATTGTTCAAGCTTGGAGCAGTTATTTTTTTTTTTTTTTCTTTTTTTTTTTTTTTTACATCTGTCTCCCCTGGCAGGAGGAAAAGAAACGGAGGGATCTCCAGTTTCTGTCAGGGCTGGGATGCTCTGGCAGCTGCTCTCCTGCCAAAGCTCACTCCTTGATGCTCTTCTGAGCCACAAGATTCCCCCTGATCCCCTTTTCTCCAGCTGAGCCCCTTTCCAGCTCCCTCAGCTGCTCCAGCCCCTTCCCCAGCCCTGTCCCTCTGCTCTCAGGTCCTGCCACGGTCACTGGGCTGGGGAGGGCAGCTGGGGCTCCTCTCTGCTCCCCGTGCAAGCTCCTAATTAAATCCCTGCCAATTAATCCCTGCCTGTACTCCCCCCCGGAGCAGATTCCCATCACTGCCTGTGCTCCCTCCCTGATGAACAAGTCTCACCCCAGCTGGCACAGAGCTGCTTCTCTGGATGGTTTTTTTGGGGGAAAAAAAAGGTCTTTCTAAGCTGTGGAGTTTAGGGTGCCCCCCAGCCTGGATGCCTTTCCCAGGCAGGGGATTTCTCTCCCAGCAGCACACACCTGGATGTCAAACACCCTGGAAGAGGGGCAGGACTTGTTTCAGCTCCCCCAAGTTCCCCAGTTTGGCTGAAAACTTCGATTTTTTCATTCCCTCCCACCTTTGCACCACTCCAGCATCTCTTTCCTCCAGGAATGACAGTTTGGGCTCAGCCTTTTAACAAAATAAATCTTATTAGAGATACCCAGGATGCTCCAGGTGTGGTATCACAGTGGCATCAAAATTTCCTGACCAGCCTGGAGCATCCTGCATTCCAGGATGACAATTTTTGCCTCAGTTTCTCAAAGATAAATATCCCCCATCTCCATATTTTCTCCCTTTCCACCATTCTCAAACTGTAATTTTTTCCCCATTTAATCAAAATTTTTGTTTGATCCCCTCAGCACATGCTCTCATGCCTTATTAATTTTCACCCTTTTTAGCTCTCAGGCTTTTTGTCTTTTATGATAATTTCCAATTCTTCCCTCTGCAGAATCTTTATCTCTTGATTCACAGCAATCATCAGCTTCCTGCTCTTCCTTCAGTCCTAAAAAAAAATTAATAAAGGTGCCCAAAGTGTCACATTTCAGCTGCATCAGGAACTTAATTCCCATCCACTGCTTCCCCTCCCATCAAAACCTGGTGTTCCCCACCCCTGGTGCTCCCTCATTTTTAGATTCCAAACAAATCCTCTTTTCTTGGGACATTTCTGGATAAATAATTCACTTTGCTGGGAAAATTCGGGTTTGGGGCAGCAAATCAGGGATGGAGGCAGCTCCTGCTCTCAGGAGAGACTGTCTTGAGCTGTAGTGATTTCCTACCACGACAACTGGGGTTCATCCCACCTGGATTTTGATGTCCCAGATGCAAGATCCACTTTGAATCCCCCGTGCTCAGGAGGAGGAGCAAGTCCAGGTCTTTCCATTTTATTTTATTTCATTTTATTTTATTTTATTTTATTTTATTTTATTTTATTTTATTTTATTTTATTTTATTTTATTTTATTTTTGTATTTTATTTTTATATTTTATTTTATTTTATTTTTATATTTTATTTTATTTTATTTTTGTATTTTATTTTTTATATTTTATTTTAATTTATTATTATTTTTTAAAATTGAAATTTTTTTTTTAAAATTTTTTTTATTGATGTGATGGTACAGGTTTGTCTGTTCCCTGCAGTTTAAATAAAAAAGCTGCAGCTGCTGGAAGGGCTGCTCCAGTTCTGGATGGTTCTTTGGCATCTGGGAATTCCAGCCCAGCCCCTCCCCACCCTCCCAGCCAGGAATTCCTTCCTAATATCTCACCTAAATCTCTCCTCTTTCATTTACATCCCAGTGTTACAAAGCCAAATGTTGCTCCTGTCTTTCTAGACCAACTCCAGACTTACACTAAGACCCCACTAAAAGATAAATTTTCCCTCAAGGCACCCAAGGAAGAGAAGAAAATGTAAAATGTGCATGTGTCAGGTGCAATAGAATATTCAGTGGAGAAAGAACCCATTCAGTAGAAAAGAACCCATTAACCTTTGTTAGAGGTGAGATGAGAGGTAGGAAAGATTGCTGATTTTTTCAGAGCATCAAATTTTCTTAATTGGCATTTTCTTCCCATGGACCTGTTGGTGACAGTCCCCAGGACACAAGAACTTTGCTCCACCTCAGTTTTTTTTACTACAAAATCTTTCAGGCACAGGCTGAGGTTTATTTTGTCACCCCAGGTGGAAAGGATGGAGACACGACCACGAATTTATATTTTCTATTTCCTTGGATCCTTTTCCTTTTCCATTAACGAAGCCCAGACCCAGGCAGAATTGTCTCACAGCCTCATTTGTGTGCGGAGAGATAAGGGAAGGGATTTGGCTGGCTGTCAGTTCATTAACAGGCCACTGATGAATTTGTGCCTCTCTCTGCAGGGTTCTCACCCTCCTCTCACCTGCTGAGCTGGGGGTGGAGGACAGAGAGCTCTGTGCCACCTCTGATGCAGAGCCTGTGCCCCTCCAAAGCTGAGCACTGTTGCTGCTCCCAGGTACCCCCAAGCAATGGATCTCTCTAAATTAAAATAAGAAAACCCAGGGCAGGTGCTCCCGTGGCCTCCATGTTGTGCACACCCCCAAATTTTAATTATTCAGGCTGAACTCTTGCCAGAAAATCACACTTTTTTTTTCCCTTTGAACAAATTATAAAAAGTCCCAGGGTTTGGCAGTGCTGTCAGTAGGAGATGCAGGGCAGATGAGGCTTTGGGGAAAATCCCTTTCTGCTGCACGTTTTGGGGACTGAAAACCCTTTCCTGAGCAGGGGTGCATCTGCTGAGGGATGAGTGAAGAGAAAACACGTGGCAGGGGAAGGAAATGTGAGCAGGTTTTCTGGAGGTGCAGAGAATCATCTGAGCTCAGATATGAAAATAAGCAAATAATCATTTCGGTTTTTAACCAACTTTAATTCAAATTTTTCCACTCTGTCTTGCTCTCCTTTCTTTGCTTCTATTCCAGAAGGAAAGAACCAGAAAAAAATCTATATAAAGATCATGAGACATTTTGGATTTTGGCAACATTCAGTTGCTCAGAGAGGTTGTGGATTCCTCTTTAAGCTCATTCCAACCCAAACCATTCCATGATTCTGTGACTTCCATAAAATCTGTAGGGTGGTCCAGCTATTCATGAGAAGTTCCAGTGGCAGCCTGAGAAGGTTTTACGAAGAGAATGGGGCAAATTTCTTCAATTTTGGAGTTCTACAGAGCATCCCATGCTGTTGTGCAGAAGATTGGCCTCAAGGATCTCAGAAAAGCTCCTGAAACACAAACTCATGGCCTAAATGTGTTTATTTGCACACCACCAGTCCAGAAGATCAGGTAAGACATGTTGGGATTCCATTCCCAATGGAATAATCCATAATAATGGAATAATCCATAACAATGGAATAATCCATGACAATGGAACAACGGAACAATGGAATAATGGAATAATGGAATAATGGAATAATGGAATAATGGAATAAGCCATTCCCCATGGTGGGCAATGCTGCCTGGGAAGCAGGGACTGGAAGCATTTGGGGACTGGCCTCTTGAATTCTGCTCCCAGTTTGATGCTGTGACCAAAAATCTGTCAGGGCTCTTTGTGTGTGACGTGGGGCAGCTCAGGTAGGAAGGTGGAGTTCAGCTTGGTGACCTCAGGTAACTCAACCTCCCTTCAAAAAATGGAGTCTGCAAATAAAATTTTTGGATGTATCATCATTAAAAAAAAAGTTCCTCCTGATTAATCACAGAAATGACCTTCAAAGCCATTTTTTTCACCCTGTGATCCAGCCCAGATCTCCCTGGAGCTGTGAGTTGTGTTGTATCAACTGGGAATTACAAATTCCAAGAAAATGCAGGGTCTATACTTCCACTGTTGATGCAACATTCACATTGTGTTGCTAAGCAGGACTTTAAAGGAGCCCCAAGGGGGCTGAGACAACCAAACCCTTGGGATTTCAGCACGGGGTGAGTGTGAACCTTGCTCTCATGGGAAATGGGCGGCTCCTCTTTAATCTGTTTTGCCCTCAAAACCAGAGCAAAGAAAACATCTCATCCCAGGGAAACATTTGTGCAGATCTCCCTCCTCTTAGATAATAATCCTCAGCCATTTCTGTTTCGTTGTTTACTTTTCTTTCTTCTTTAATTGAAGCCCCGCTGTAAAGGATTAAAAGCAAACTATTTTGTAAAAGAGCTGCACATGGTCCCAAGTAAATCTGTGTCAGCTTTCCCCACTGCTCAGAGCTCTGGGATTTTGCTGATCTGTGCCTTTCTGTGCTCTGTGGCTTCAATTAACATTTGGTCTTTGCTCCTTTGCCTGCATCTGCATCCCTCCACTTCCCTGTGCTCCCTGCCAGGTTTGGAAATGCAGCTCTGATGGAGAACCTGCAGAAGGAGCAGCAGCATCCCTTGAGGTGCTCCGTGCTGGTGGCCTCCCATCAGCTCAACATCCCCCTGTCAGCAGCTTTGCCTCTCTGCTCCCATTGCACGGCTGTCAGCACCTCCTGGAGCACAGGGCCAGGAGGAAATCAGGGAATGAAGCAGAAACAGAGGTGAGGGACAGGGAGGGAGAGGTGAGGGGCAGGGAGGATGTTTCCACACTTGAGCTGGTCATCCCTGTAGTCCAGGATCATCCTCAGCTGTGGCACCTAGAGGTGAATCCTGGTTGTGGGATCCCCTCCTGCCCTCGTGGACAGACCTTGGGAAGCCCATCTGTCCTCTACAGCCAAGGGTAAGGATAAATAAAGCTGCAGTGCTGGGATTTCAGTGAGGAGATCCCTGGAAGTGCTTGCAAGGTGTGCATTGGTCTCCAAACCCACTGTGGAAGGGCTCATCCTGCTCCAACTTGGGACAGAACCTCCCTGAGGGATATCAGGTGCTTTCTCTCGGTTCATATTTGCTCTACATCTAATGAGAGCCTGCAATGAGTTTTTAGCTGCTCTGGAGAAGCCAACCCAGGCCCCAGAGAGAGCAGAAAAAGGCAATTTTTGCTGAAGGCACGGAAGGGAAGAGCGGCCTTTGCCAGACGAGGATGTGCAGGGACAGCCGTGGAGCAGAGCAATTTGGCAGTGATCCCCCCCTGGTTCTGATTATTGGGGTATCAATAGCAGGGCTAATGGCCCTCTGGTTCCAGATACAATGTGCAAGGCTGTTTACAGCCTCTGCTGAGAGCCTCTTACTTTTACTCTCGTTGGCAAACGACTGTTTACGTCTCGTGTTTCGAAACGCGGCTGGGTTCCAGCCTCTCCTCACCCACCGGCGGATCCCTGCCCCATGTGCTGCTCTTTAGCAACACAAACAGCACAGCCAGATCCCACTGAGCGGGGTTTGCTCACTCCCCAAACATGCAGGGCTTGGCTCCAGCGCTCCAGGTCCTTCCCGCTGGCTCCCCAAGAGGCACGGGAGGGATAAAGGGTGGCTGAGCACCTCTGGGATATCCTGGAATAAAAGTGGGCTTGATTCTCCTGTCAAGGTCAGGGATGTGCTGTGCTCCATGTTGGTGTGGCCACATCCCTTTTTTCCCCATCTTTTTTGAAGGATGGGTTGACAGCTGGGCTTGATGAGCTTGGAGGTCTTTTCTGACCGAAAGGATTCTACAGAATTTGAAAACAAAACCAATGAGAGACTCCAAGTCAGAAATGCAATTTAATAGGGGGAAAAAAGAGGAAAATAAAATATGTGCATGCAATAGTACAAAAGAAAAACCACTGACAGAGTCAGAATACAACCTGACACCCTGCTAGTCAGGGTGGTGGTAGCAGTCCAGGTGGAGTGCTCTTGTTGAAGCAGTGATCCTGTAGAAAGGTCTGGCCACTCTGAAAACCAGTGGGTAGGGCCTGCTTTGGTGTCCAAAATCTCAGTTTTTATCTGGGGAGGAAAGGCTTGGCTCCTGCCCTGGCTGGAGCATCTCCCAGTGGGATGATGGAATTTGATCAGTCATGCCCTGGGACTCACTGGCCATGAACAGGAGATATCTCCTGGAGGGAGGATGGGCTGTGGGAAAGATAAAGATGATTGCCCAGCTGGTTTAAAGCTGGCCCATTAGCAGAGGATATCTCCCACAAAGAATCACTGCCCCACCCGGTTTCAGCCCCTGGTGATAGAACACAGACTTTTGGCCACATCTTTACATTGCAACCTAGGACAAGAATCATCCAGTGATGAAGTTGGAAAAGACCTCCAACCTTTGACCTTGCCAACCTCATTAACCAGCCCAGAGCATTGAGTGCCACCTGCAGTCATTCCCTGGGCACCTCCAGGGATGGGGATGCCACCACCCCCTTGGGCAGCTCCAATACCTGACCACCCTTTCCATGAAGAAATCCTTCAGCCTCAAGCTGTGCCTGTCTCCTCTTGTCTTGTCTCATCCCTCTTGGTGGGTTTGTTTTCAGCCATGGTTTCCTCTTCACCAACCTGGGGAGTTTGGATGTGGAGTTTGTGGAAAAGAAAAAGTGTTTTCTTGTTAGGAAATGTGATCATAAGGCTGATTGGCTTAAAATTTTGTATCTAGCTCAATTTGTGTTTAGGGGTTTGATGCTGTGATTGTGGGGGTGTTCTTTCAAAATCCATGGAAAGGGAAGACATGGAAGGGACACAGCATCCAAAAAGCTGAAAAAATATGTAGCAGAAGCAGTTGAGTGATGGGTAAATGCTGAATTTCAGCCAAGTGGGCAATAAGAAATTGCTCAGTGAGAAGGTTTGAGAAACCTGTATTTTGAGCAGAAGGAAAGAGAAAAAAAAAAGAAATTTAGAAGGAAGGGCAGAGCACTAGGTCAGCCCAAAGCTTGTCAGTTCATCCTGTAGAGGTGGGAAATTTGAGGTCAGAGAACCACAGGATGATTTTGGTTGGAAGAGACCTTAAAGACCATCTCATTCCAACCTCCTGCCATGGACCTTCCACTATCCCAGGTTGTCTGGTGGTCAAACAGACAAAATTTCACAAGAACTGGACATGTTTGCCACTGTGCCACTTTAAGCCCTTAAATCTCCAGAGAGGAAAGATCAGCCCCTATCTCCAGCCACCCCCTCAATGCTCAGGGGAACCTCACTCACTGAATTTGCTCAAAGGGATTTCCACTTGTGTCCTAAACCATCTCAGGACCTGCTTTCATGCATGCCAGTGCTACCTCACAGGACAGGTTAAAAATCTCCCTTTTTCAGAGCAGACAGCACTTCTAAACAGATTTGTTCTGCATTTTTCCATGTCTGAGCAAACAGAACACATCGTGGGAGGACTGCTGCCTGATGGCCACACTGGGATCCCATGGGGGTGTTTGGGGGGCCCTGTGCTCTGTTCCTCCTTGCTGGGAAGCAGGCAGGGCTCAGAATACCTGGGAGAAATCACTAATTTTTGTTTCCCACTCTGGCCCCAGGCCCAGGGCGCTGGTGGAGCAGGGAGCAGTGGCTGATTTGTGTTTTCAGGAGCCCCACAGAGCTCCTGACCCCCTCTGGTTCCCTGTTACATAAAGGAGACACCCCCGTGCCAGATGTGCTGCATCACTCCCCTTCAGCTGAATCCGTGGGCTCTCCAAGCCATGCCATGTTTATGTGGACTCCTGAGCACCAATTTTGCAATCTTTCCCATTCTCTCCAGCCAACACACATCCAATTAAACTGTCCAGTTACCATGGTTTCCTCCTCACCAACCTGGGGAGTTGGGATGTGGAGTTTGTGGAAAAGAAAAAAAGTGTTTTCTTGTTAGGAAATGTGCTCATTGGGCTGATGAGCTTAAAATTTTGTGTTCAGCCCACTTTGTGTTTGGGGGGTTGATGCTGTGTTTGTGGGGGGGTTCTTTGGGTACCAAGATCCATGGAAAGGGAAGAGCTTGTGAATGGTTTACCATGACAAATGCATTGTTTTCAGAGTCAATTTAAGCAGCCAGAGAGGAGGACTGGAGCTGGGGAATGTTTGCTGGAGTATCTGAACGTGCTGTTGGAAATAGTTTGTTGTTGGTAAAAGCTGGGTTTAATTGTAGTCTCTTAAAACCCCTGAATGTCATATAAAGAAAAAAAAAAAAAAAGCTTTACAACAAAACATGCCTTTCAGGGCAGAGCTGGAAATGAATGCAGAGCCTAGAAACAGGCTGGGGTTGCCTGGACTGGATTAGTAAACTCTGACTGTTGTCATGCAGCACATTCACCATCCTGCTTTTCAGGATCCTTCCACAGCAGAGGAAGCTGGACTCAACTCCTGTAGCTATAAAATACCTTCAGAATCAAACAAGAAAAAAAAAGATTAAGATTCACTGAATGATCTGCAAAGAGCTGGAATTCATCATGTAATGACCATCAAGTAAGTGGTAAAGGTGGCTGACCTGGCCAAGCCAGGTCCTGGAGGAATTTCATCCTGAAATCTTTGGCTTCCTCTGTTTTCTTCCTCCTCTCCATGGTCAAGGGAGATTAACTGAAATTCAAAGAGGATGGACAGAGAGGACGTAATAGGATGATATCAGAGGATACCTGTTCTCCAAAAACCCCCAGCCCAATTCTCCTCCAAAAAAACCCCCAAAAAAGCCAACAGCAAAAAAAAACCTACAAAAAACCCCCAACAACAAAACAACAACAACAAAAAACCACAAACAACCAAACAAGCAAAAACAAACAAACAAAAAATCCTCCACTAAATCAAGAGTTTGCTGGCCAACAGAAATCCACTAAACAGACATAATGCCATAAAAAAAAAAAAGGATGGGAAATGGGTTAAAAAACTGTCAGGTGATCATCCAAATGGTTTCATCTCCTCAATACACTTTGGCCTGGTCTGTGCAAGATCCTGCTCTCCCTAACAAAGTCTGGAAAGTTTGCAGGGGACAGCAAGAGTCAGGGCTGTCACCTGTGGGGAATATGGAAAAAATCCTGTTTTGCAGTAAGGGGCAGACTGTGATCACAAACCTTGCTGCTCCATGTGTCTCCAGGGCCAGAAATATCCATGGAATTCAATATGAAATCTGCTGGGGAACTGCAGCCATCCCCTGGTTTTATCCCTGTGCAGAGGGAAAGTTGACTTCCATGACTCCCCATCTTAAGGAAAAATTAAAATTACAGCCAGAAGTCTGCACCTTAGCACATAAACCCAGGGATGCTCCTGAGGTCAAGGCAAAGAGTAATGGAATGCTTTGGGTTTGAAGGGAATTTAAAGGCATTGCACTATCCCAGGTTGCTCCAAGCCCTGTCCAGCCTGGCCTTGGACACTTCCAGGGATCCAGAGGCAGCTGGAGACAAGAACTGGGTGCTGAGCAGGGACCTATTCTTTAGTGGAGACATCCTCTGATGGAACACGGTGCTGAGGGGCTCAGGGCACTTATGGGATGTTGTGGGAATGCACACAGGAATGGACATCCAATATGAAATCTGCTGGGGAACTGCAGCCATGCCCTGGTTTCATCTCTGCTCAGAAGAGGAGTTACATGACTCCCCATCTTAGGGAAAAATTGAAATTACAGCCAGAAGTCTGCACCTTAGCACATAAACCCAGGAATAAGAATGATGCTCCAGAGGCCAAGGCAAAGAATCATGGAATGGTTTGGGTTTGAAGGGAATTTAAAGGCATTGCACTATCCCAGGTTGTTCCAAGCCTGGCCTTGGACACTTCCAGGGATCCAGGGGCAGCCACAGCTGCTCTGGGCCCCCTGGGGGTCTCCCCAGCCCTCCCAGTCAGTGGGTGAGGATGGGAACCACGAGCTGTGCCGTTTCCATCCCTCCCTGGCGAGCGTGGCCTGGGCAGTGTGAGCTCATGAGATCATCCTGCTTGCCCGAGGTCAGCACAGAACAACATTTCAGCACTGGTGCAGAGCTCAGAGCCAAGCCAAGCCACAATTACATCGTTATTGTGCAGGGCTGGCAGGGAGCCTTTCATCCTGCAGGGCCTGGGGCACTCATGCCGTGACACAGCGTGGGCTGGGGGTGCTGCTGGAGCACCACTGCCTCGGCCGTGCTCTCACGGGGATGGAGAGCCCAAAAAAGGGGTTTTGCTGCCTCTCTCTCCTGGCCAGCACCACGGGGAGGGATGTAAAAGGGTTTTGTGTGGCTTGTCAGCAGGAAGGCTCCAGCTGGCACTGGGAATGGCACACACGAGGAGGGCAGCGAAGGTGGGTGGGGATGGGGTGAGATTTGGGATAAAGGGGTTTTGGAAGTGCAGTGGTTCTGCTGAGGAGGGTGGAAGAGTGGGGAGAAGGAGGCTGGATTAAAGCCACGTGGGGGGATTGATGGCAGGATGCTGGATCCCAGAAACTTGGGTTTTTTCTGTCCTTTCTGGCACTGACCCCCTGGAGAACACTGCTTTTGACCTGAGGCCTTGGAGAAAGCTTCCAAATTTGAGTTATAAAGTTAAAATCACAGGTGTGTACTTAAATAGAAGTGTGTGATTCCACACAGTGAAGGGGTTTAAATCTGAGGGTTTTGTAGTATAGTGATAGGTATGAAACAAGATAGAAAATTTTGGGTGGTGTCTCTCAGTGTTCATCTTCCTTCTTCTTCATAAGTTACAAGTAGTAGCAGTTCTAGTTTGTCAGTCAGTGTCACACTGAGGGCCATGGGAAGTTAGCTATTGGGTTAAAAAGATAAAGAGTATAAGTGTTCATTATTAAACTGTTTAGCTTTAAAAGACCTTGTAGCAGCTGGATCTTGCTCCATTTTCCTCACTTCTAGCATGTAGCTGGAAGTGCTGCTTAACGCTCTTTTTTAAACATTTTAATAACATCTAATTACACTTAACACATTCAATACATTTAATAACAAACATTTAACAGCATTTAATAAACAACCAAACCTGAACACAAAAAATCAGTTTCCTTCACGTGTTTTTTTAATCCTAGCTCTAAATAAAGGCAAAAAAAGACTAAAATTAAAGACTAATTAAGTAGTGCAAACTCCCACCACTGTTACCAGCAGTGGAAGAGAGGTCATGGATTCTCAGAATCCCATTATAATTAAGATTGGGAAATCCCTCCAAGGTCATTGAGTCCAACCTGTGCCTCATGCCCACCTCGTCACCAGAGCAGAGCACTGGGTGCCACATCCAGGCATTCCTTGGACACCTCCAGGGAAAGGACTCCAAACCTTTCCTGGGCATGGGGACCTTCCATTCCAATGCCTGACAGCCCTTTGCATGGAGAAATTCCTCCTGATTTGGGTATGGGGGGTGAGTCAGGGCCCATTGAGCAGATGGTTGAGGTGTTTGAGGGTGGCAGAGCAGCCAAGGGCTCAGGAGTGTGGTGGGAGATGTCACTGATGTGCCAGGGGGGACCAAGAGGGACAAATGTGGTGGAGATGGCAGGAGAGAGAGAGATGGGATGAGCTCTTGAGGGCTGGTGAAAGGCAGAGCAGAAGGAAGTTTAATTATTAAATGACAAGGAATGAGAGAGAAGAGTTGAGTCAAGATCTGGAGGGGATGAGAGGAGGGGTGAGAGGAGAAGGGGCTGTTGAGGTGTCCAAGTGTCAGATTGCAGGAGTGGGGCCACCTTTCAGTCAGGGATCTGTGGCTGCCCCTGACTGAAAGGGAAAATCCAGGATTTGATGAGGCTGATGTGATTTCACAACTCCTGTCCTGTTTCTGATCAGGAGGCTGCAAGATGCTTGTGGTGCTTGGGCCACGAGGTGCTGGGCTGGACCAGAAGAGAGGGATGAGAAATGGGCACAGGGATGTGCACAGCTGGAACTGCTGGGCTGTGGACACGTTTCCCTTTGGAAATCCAAGGGGAATGTATAAGAACAGCCTGTCAGCCCAACCCTCAGACACCAACAGCCATGGGAAGAGGAACCACACAAACCACAGCAGAAATTCAGAGTGAGAGAGGTCCCTGCTAATCATCAGGCATTTTCATGCCATTGCTGCAAATTCCCCACAGAACAGCCTGTCCTGGCCTCCTTCCTGAACTGACTCTGGGGCAGCAGCAATCCATGAAATCCCCCAGGCTCCTCCATCCACCTTGGCCACGCTTTGGCTTCGTGTCCAGGTGAGCTCCTGAGGGAAATCTGGCTGTGCAGGAATGGGATGAGATGCAGTGCACTGCAGTTCATCCTCCAGAGGGGTTTATTAGGGGAAATTTTATTAGGTTTTATTAGGTTTATTAGGGTGTGCTCCAAAGGACACTTGGGACTTGTCTATACCATAGACAGAATGAGCAGGGAAAAGCTCACCATGGGAAGATGCTGGAGATAGCAGGACTGCTTAAAATGAAGAAGTAATGGGAAGTTTGTGGGGTCCAAAACAATGGTAAATTATATTTAGGTACTACCAGACCAGTTTACCCACCAGGCTAAGACACAGAGGCTCTGCCAAACTGGAATAAATGGGTTCAGCTCGTGTCACCTCAGCAGAACAGGGACATTGCAGGCTCCTTCCAGGACTGTCAGCAGTTCTGTGTGTCCTGCTGTGCACCACAAGTGGTGACAGCAGCTGTGGAAAGCAGCAAATCCCTGGATGCAGCTGAAAGGTGTCACAGCCAAACCAAAGAAAAGCATCAGAGTTGTTCCAGGCCATACCTGAGCTGAGGAGAATTCATGGAAAAATCGTGAGGGTGAAAACCCCCACTGTGAAATACTCCAAATGACCCATTTGGAAGCAAAAGCCAGGGAGAGATTCTCCCCACTGGAGAAGGGATGCTGCTCTGCAGAAGATACCCAGATCCTCCTGCCTCTCCTAGAGAGAGGATAGTGGATGCTGATTCCTCCAGGCAATTCCATGTCATCCCATCAGCAGAAAAACACCTTTCCCTCCCCAGCTCTGCCTGTCCTGGTGTGACAGGGAGGCTTCTCTGGTGAAGGAAATGCTTTGTGCAACACAAATGTGTTTTGTCACATCAGGGACAGAGCATTTCCAAATGTCTTGGCCCTTCCACATTCAGGAAAAAGAGAAATTAGCAACCTGAGTTGCCATGGTAAATAATACAGCAGCACCCTTGCTTAATGCCACTCTGCAAATACTTTAATATTGAATGACTGTAATTTTTTTGAGTCTGGAAAATAGATTTTTGAGACTAACTGAACAGTAGCTGATGAAAGTAATTTTGCAGTGGTCTCTTAACACAGCCAGGCAGACAGAGGCCAGAGAAATAAGAAACCTTATAGTCAGAGTTTTTAAAAGAATCTGGAAACAGCAATTGGATGGTAGATGTGCTATCAAAGCACTTCATGGGGATGTGGGTTTGGTCATGCTGAATGGCAGGAATGCCTTCAGTGTACATCCCTCTTATTTATTGAGTAGTGACAGTGGCTTTAGAGCAGCACATGGCAGAGGAAGAAGTCCCAGTTCTCCAGCACAGGGCTTTAAATAGCTCATGGGAGCCTTGCAGCTCCAGGGGAAGAGCTGGATGTGGTGGGAGCTTTGGAACAACAAACCAATGCAGGACCCTCTTCCCTTCCCTGATGCTTCTCCCTGATTTCTCCTCCATTCCCCTCTCTCAGCAGCTGTGGTGACTGGAGAGCATAAATTATATTCCCTGTGGCAGGACAGAACACAACTTCACCCCCCCATAACGTGATCCTTGCCTGGTGAGCCATCAGTCCTTGCTTGCCCAGGGGAGATTCTCCGTGGTTCAATTGCACTGGAGAAGAGGAAGAGCTCAGCAGACTTTGCTGAACAAAGACTCAGCAGGGCTGGGCTCTGCCACTGCTCTCCTGTTTCTCCTTGGCCAGGGGACACCTCTCTGTGTTGTGTTTTTTGGGTGAGGAGCTCATCCCAAATCCAGGGATGCTGTTCCCCACTGATTTGCCATCTCCCACCCCGTACATGGGGTTGGACCAGGCTGAGGTGACTTTGCCCCTCAGACTTCTCCCAAACTTCTCAGAGCAGCAGTTTTTTGTCATGGGCTGAAATCTGACCCTGTCACCCTCTGTGCTCCAGCATCAGTCAAATCCTCAGGCTCTATCCTGGAATAAGAGGGGGAGCACAAATGCCCTGAAAGGAATGTCCTTACCCTTTATCCAACATCCTGATCTTGGTGCTTGGTCTTTATCCAAGATATTGATCAGCCAAAAGTCTTCCTGAAGTGGTGGGTTGTGGATTTTTCATATTCACTGGGGAAAGGGAAATAAAAACACTCAATATGACTCCTCAGAGTTTTTTATTTGGGCCACTGAAGAAGTACCAACCCCAAAGCCAGTTTGGAATATATTCAGTGTCCTGCCCTGTTGCTGACATCAGAGGAGGCAACAGGATTAGCAGGTGTTGGATTTTTGTCTCCTGAGGGTCTGAGAAGTGTGGAAGGCTGTGGTGAGCAAGGTGTGGAAGTATATTTGATTTCATTTTTCCTTCTTTAAAAAAACAAAAACAACAAACCCAAACCAACAAAACAGAAGCAACTGAGTGCTTTGTTTAAAAAGTAATAGAAAAGTTGTGCACAAAATCTAAAAAAAAGAGTGGAAAAAAAAAATAAAAGAAAATATCAGCTCCAGAAACAAGCTGTATCCTCTGCTGGATCCCAGCGTGGAGGGAAGATGACAGATCCCTTGCCCTGACAAAACACCAGTGGTAGGTCTCAGAACAGCATGTGAGACACCAGTTCCTCCAGGAGGTTTCTCATTCATTCACAGGCCTGGAATACATGTTGTGCTTCAACCACTGGGCAGGCTTGTGCTGTCAGGTTTTCATTCCTCCCTGTGGTTTTGGCGGCGGAGGAGGCTGGAAATTGGGATTACTTGATATTCCTCTGCCCAGCTCCACATCATCCTGCTCTTTTCCCACACAAATACCTCCTTTTGACAGAGCACACCACCAATCAGAGGCATCAGCCTTTCTTCAGGGCTTCAGAGCTGCTGGACACAAACCACAGGTGGGCAAAAAACAAACCTTGGTGTTGGCTGGAGCACTTGGACCTTGTTTCTAAAATTTGGGTGGTGGGTTGGACAGTGATAAGAGGAGGAACTTTTATTTTTCAGGGCATTTTGCTGAATTTCTCTCTAGCACAGCCTGGTCCTATGAAGGTTTAAGCACTGGCCTTGCTTGGCTCCTCATGGGGTTGGTTTCTCAGTGAGTCAAGCCTCTGTCTCCAGAGATGGCTGGGATGGATTTTCCACATTCCAGGATGGTTTTCTGTGATGTGAGTGCCCACCAGAGCTGGTCTGTGGTACCCTTCCCTCTGGGGAGATGCCCCAAGCAGGGCATTGAGGTAGAGCTGAGCACAGGGCAAGGAACAGGGAGCAAAATAAAAAATTCCTCTCATTCATTGAACTCAATGAACATAAAGACCTTTCCCAGCCTAAGATGCTCCATGATTCTATGACTCCTTCTCAAGGACATCTCCCACCTGTGTCCTGCTGAGGTGGGGGCTGCTGCAAGCTCAGCACAGGCACCAGGAATGCTGTTTTCACCCCTTTCCTCCCAACACTGGGCAGCTCCATACCCTTGTCAGATCCCAGATTTGCAGAGGAGAGAGATTGCACACAGAGTTGGAGATGGAGAGCTGGAGTTTCACTTTTCCTTGTGCCTCCTCTCTCAGTCTCTGTCATCACTGACAATGTGTTTGATTGGCCTCCATGATGCTCATGTCCTACAGAGAGGGACTTCCCTTCCTCCTTTCCTTAAAGGTGTGTAATGGTTTGAAAGCAGAACCAGTGAGAGGCTCCAAGTCAGAAATGCAATTTAATAGGGGGAAAAAACACAGGAGAAAGATAAAATACATGCAATAGTACAAAAGAGTCAGAATACAACCTGACACCCTGCTAGTTAAACAGTCCAGGTGAAGTGCTCTTATTGAAGCAGTGATCCTGTAGAAAGGTCTGGCCACTCTGAAAACCAGTGGGTAGGGTCTGCTCTGGTGTTCCAAATCTCAGTTTTTATCTGGGGAGGAAAGGCTTGGCTCCTGCCCTGGCTGGAGCATCTCCCAGTGGGATGATGGAATTTTATCAGTCATGCCCTGGGACTCACTGGCCATGAACAGGAGATATCTCCTGGAGGGAGAATGTGCTGTGGGAAAGATAAAGATGATTGCCCAGCTGGTTTTAGCAAATGGCCCAGCAACAGAGGATATCTCTACAGAGATAAGGATCACTGTCCCACCTGGTTTCAGCAGATGGTGATAGAATACATCCCTTTGGGCACATCTTTACATTGTAACCTAGGACAAGGTGGCTTATAAAAAACACGAAGACAGACTTTTTAGCAGAGCCTGTTGTGATAGGACAAGGAGTTGTTGGCTGCCCCATCCCTGGCAGTGTCCAAGGCCAGGTTGGACAGAGCTTGGAGCACCCTCAGACAGTGGAAGGGAGGTTGTATTCCATATATTCCATGACTTTTAACATCCCTTCCAACCCAAACCATCCCACGATTCCTCCTCTCTGAGACAGCAGAAACTGCTCTCTGCCTTGAGGGCAGCACACAAAACATCTCCAAGAAGATTTCTCAAGCCGCCTTAAGTTTCTCTCCTTCTCCTGGAGCCTTTGTCACCCTTATCCTGATTTCTCCAAAGCCATCCCTGCAAGGCCAGATCTGTCAGCAGGAGAAGGCTGCCAGGGCTGCTGATAAGAGCCCAGAACCCCCAGTTCCAGGGGACATTTGCTGTGGGGATGGTTTTTAGGGCAGGTTTTCATTATGTGGAAAGCGTGTGTCCAAGCCGTCCTGCAGGGTGGCGTGGTGCCTGTATTTACAGTGCTGGCAGCTTTCAATAGCAATCTATTTTTAATGAATCCAAGCTGGAATGTGGTGCCTAAAGCCCTGATTTAAGGCAGATTTCTAAAGGGAAGATTTACGCAAATTTGCTTGATTGGAAATTAATTACTGCAACAGTCAAGTTCAGCTCAAATAATCTCGCAGAGACGGCTGCAGGAGTCAGATAATTCATGTGGAGAGAAGACATCAATTTACATTCCTTACATTTCCATCTGGAAGGTTTCCTAATTCTAGAGCAGGCCAGAGGCATCACAGACAAAGCAAAGGGTGAGGGGGACTGGTGGCAAACTGGATCTGCTGAGGGGCACTCGGTGATCTTGGAGCTCTTTTCCAGCTTAAAAATTCTGTGATTCTGGGTCATTCCCCAAAATGCTCCCAGGGGAGCCATTGTGCCACTGAGTTATGGCCAGCTGGGTTTCAAAAGGGGGTGAAATATTCCAGACCCTGTCAGTTCTCCAGCTTTTCTGGATGCTCCTGTGAAGGGGATTTTGAGGATCCAGGTGTGAGAGGGAAAACGTTTGCTGGTCTCGGTGAGGGAAAGGCTTTGATTTGCAAGTGTGGGGGTTTTTTTCTAAATTTTTTTTTCTAATTATTCATCTTATTTTGCTGTGAGAAGCCCTTATCAGATTTGGGAAGGCTCTGCTGGTCCTGCTTGCATTTCACAGATCCCCTCTCATTTCCTAAGCCAACAGCTAAATTTGGGGAATGGAAGAGGAGCTGAGCCAGCTCTGTGGTTCAACAGGTGATGAGGACATGAAATGTTTGAAGTCAGCCTGCAATGCCCTCAGCCTCTCTGCTGCCCCACGTGCTCCAAGTCCCTTTTCCCACCTTTCTCCCCATCTTTGCAGTTCTGGTAGCAGACCCTGGATAGGAAGGATGTTCCAAATCTCTGCTGTGCTTCCCTTTGAAGCTGGATTGGTTTTCCAGCCTTTCCCAGTTTGCTGTTCATCTGTGTGGCAGCTCTTCTCCCCCAAATGCACTTCAGGAATTTCTCTGATCCCTTCCTTAGCCAGAGGGGAGAGCAGAACATGTCATTCCACATGTCACCCCTCCTCCTCTCAAAACTCAATCAAGGAAATGCTCTGTCTTGGGTTGCAATCAGGATGTGACCAGAAATGTGAATTCTGTCCCCATCTGGGTGGGGCAGTGCCCCTGATCTCCTGGCACACATTATCTGCTCATGGGCCAGCTTTAAACCAGCTGGGCAATCATCTTTATCTTTCCACAGCCCATCCTCCCTCCAGGAGATATCTCCTGTTCATGGCCAGTGAGTCCCAGGGCATGACTGATCAAATTCCATCATCCCACTGGGAGATGCTCCAGCCAGGGCAGGAGCCAAGCCTTTCCTACCCAGAGAAAAACTGAGATTTGGAACACCAGAGCAGCCTTTCCCACTGGATTCCAGAGGAAAGCCAGACCTTTGCACATCATCCCTGGAGCTTCAGAGGAAACTGCACCTTCTCCAGGAGCACTGCTCCAGCTGAACCACATCTGCCCCTGCAGGAGGATGCAGCCACCATGGAATGGGACTGCTGCCAACACCCTGACTGCCTGACGGGTGTCAGCTTGGATTCTGACTCTGGCAGGGTTTGGGATTGTTCTTTGTAATACTGCATTTCTATTTTAATTTTCCTAGTAAAGAACTGTTATTCCTAATTCCCATCTCTTTGCCTGCGAGCTCCTTAATTTCAAAATTATAATAATAATTTGGAGGGAGGGGGTTTACATTCTCCATTTGAAAGAGAAGCTCCTGCCTTTATGGGCAGACTCCTGTCCTCCAAACCAGGACATGCTCCTAACTGAGCTGTCACACCCTGGACCTTGGAGTGACACCTCATGGGCGGTTTTGAGGTTCCCACAGTCACCAAGAGCTTCATGGCCATTGTGGCTGCAGACCAGGGGCTGGGAGCTTCTGGAACACCTGGCAGCTCCTTGCGGGATTTCTCTGAGGAAAAGATGCTGGGTTTGATCCCAGAAATCCATCCTGCTAAAGTGGTTGGCATCCCACTGAGGTCCAGCTCTAGCCCAGTGCAGTGTGGTTAATGCATGCAAAAGTAGCTGTTTGCAAATAAGGACATTAAAATAGTAATTCATCCTGGACTGAAATGTCATCTTGCCATTCTCTGCCATGGGAGAACAGGGAAAATACAGGAATGTTGTGATGTTTTTCCTAACTGGGAGAGCTGGGGCTGTTCAGCCTGGAGGGGGCTCTGGGGAGACCTTCCAGCACCTTCCAGTGCCTAAAGGGGGCTTAAAGAAGTTGGGAGGGGGACTTTGTTCAAGGGATGGAGTGACAGGACAATGGGGAATGGCCTGAAGCTGCCAGAAGACAGGGTTAGGTGGGATATTGGGAAGGAATTGTTGTGTGAGGGTGGGGAGGCCCTGGCACAGGGTGCCCAGAGCAGCTCTGGCTGCCCCTGGATCCCTGGAAATGTCCAAGGCCAGGTTGGAAATTGGGGCTTGGAGCACCCTGGGCTGGTGGAAGGTGTCCCTGCACATGGCAAGGGGTGGATTGAGATATTTCAGGTCCCCTCAACCCAAACAATTTGATGTTTCTGTGATACTCTCCCAACCTCTTACCATTTGTTCAGGATCTTCCCAAACCAGGGTTGCCTGCATTGTTTAATGTCCTCAGTCACGTTTCCCTTCCCTGAATTCTCCTGTCACAGCTGGAACACATGCCAGGCACAGATGTTTATCTGGAGACCCAAGCTCTGCCCCCACCTCACCCCAGGTTACCCCAGTGATGCTTCCAGGTCTCTGGGCAAGACTCCTGCCCTCCAGCTTGGAATGCTGAGGTCTGACCCACCCTGGTGCTGAGCACTAGGACGGATCCAGACTTTTCTGGAAGAGAACTGGGATTCAGACAGTGGCAGCTCCCCTCCAGGTTCTTGGAACTGCCAAGTGGCTTTGAAACACCTTGGGGGGCAAACAGATGGAGAACACCATGGAGCACAAACTGCATTTCCTAAGGAGACCTGGACAGGAGTAAATAATGGTGATTTTATCAAGGAGGAGTAGACAAGCACTTTGTTTTCCTACCACAGGATGCCATGGGTACAACGAGTAACACAAAACATTAAATTTCCTTCCAGAAAGTGGCTGACAGAATCCCTTTCTGCTAATTAAAGTAATTCTGGGTAGCTTTTTCTTGCTTGAAATTAGACAGGGTAATTTAATCATATTTAGGTCACTCTCAGTGCACACACTGCATTTAGCAGTGCAGGCTTTTTTTTTTTTTGACTGATGTGGTTGTCTCTGCCTGCACTCATGAATATCTACAGATTTTTCTTTGTAGATATTCATGTATCCCAGAATGAGAGATGAAAGATGAAATCTTGAGAATTGCTGATGGTTGTTCTCATCAAGGAGCAGAGACTCCCCTTTGAGCCCAAGGAAGGGAAGGGTGGCCTATATTTTGTGTGGGAGATGGTGAATAGTTCTGCACAGACACAAAGATGGTGTTTTCTCTTTGGCTGTTCACCGTGCTCTAATTAGTCCAGCATTAATGGGAATTAAGTGTCCTATTTAGCTGGAGTAAGTGCCCATGCTAATGTTATTAGTGCAGCCAGCTGCAGCTGATATTCCTGAGCTCACAGGGATTCTCTCCTTCTTGAGGAATCCAGAATTCCGTGCAGGCACCACAGGATTTCATGTGGCTTCACCTTCTCACTCGAGGAGAGCTGCCATCTCTGGGAAGCTGAAAGGGACCAGAAGAGCAACAGGGGTTTCAGCAGATTTCTGACACTTGGATTCTCATCAAAGTTTCACAAAGGAAATGGAAAAAATCCTGCAGTGCCTGGGGGACAGCAAGGACAAAAAGCAAGCAGACCCTGACCTGGTGTGGAAAAAGCATTTCCTGCACCTCAGCAATTCTTGGCCAGCAGAAACAGAGAGTCCAACCAGAAGGATGGCAAAATGTTGTTGTCTCGAGGTCTATTGAGCACAGTGCCCTGTCCCCAAGAGGAAAGGAGGGGATGATTGGATAAATAGAGAAAATAAAAAGATGATAAGCACAGTGGTGCAGCAACGAGCTGGTTAGAGCTCCATGACAGCTAGAACATCAAATTTATTCCAGGGGAAGAGTTACCCTCCAGAAATTTCATCATCACCCCAAAAACCTGAGGATGGGGTTCCCTGTGAGGATGGTGAGGCCCTGGCACAGTTTTTCCAGAGAAGCTGAGGCTGCTCCTGGATCCCTGGCAGTGCCCAAGGCCAGGTTGGATGGGGCTTGGAGCAAGCTGGTGCTGGCAAAGGGTTGGAACAAGACAGAACAGGTCCTTTCCAACCCAAACCATCCCAGGGTTTTATGAGAATTGTGCCCTCCTTGACATCCTGAGCTCCAGCAGATCCCAGCTCAGGTGAGAGCAGCACTCACCTGTGCCTGTCTGCTCAGTGCTGCACCTTTTGTGTCTGGGGGTGAAATTACACCAGCACCTTCCCACCCTGCTGTGGACTCACATCTTGGCTGGGGGCTCAGGTGACACCCTGAAAATTTAAGGAGTCCTGTAACACCATCAGGGTGACAGTAAATTTTGGAATTATCACTGAAAACTGTTCCTTTCCAAGCCTTCTGCACCATTTATGGCTTTTCCCATCCCCTGCCAGGTCCCCTCAGGGTGCACAATGATTTTCTGGGGCTGTGGCACCTCAGGGAATCTTTTACCCAGCTAAAAACCTTTCAGTGAGAAGTAAAACACTTTTTTTTCCCCCAGGAAATGAGGAAAAAGAAAATAAAGGACTTGTCGATGTCTTTAGTCTGGTTTTGTTCTTTTTATTATTGTAGAAACTCAAAAGTACCAGTGGAGGACCCAGACAGATCTGTGCTAATTTATGGGATGGAAGGACAGTCCTGGCCCAAAATTGCCCTACAATTGATGTGCCAGACAAGAGACTCTCAAATGGTTTTCCAGGAAGGCTCCTGACTGTTTCCACTGATAACCAGCCACCTTTGCTGGGGGATGTCACGGGTTTTTCATCCAATTTTTAGGGCTGGAAAACACAAAGACCATGGCAGTGCCTCACATTTGTGGCCAAGAGCAGCCTCTCTGTGCTGCTGGCAGATTGATCCCGTGGGTTAAAACCCTCTGGAGCTGCAGTCAGCACATCCCCATCCCTGAGTTGCCAAGGCAACCTCAGCATCCACTCTGGGATCTGGGCACACATGGCTTTGTCTTCTGGCTCTGAAAAGCCCCCAAAGCCACCTCCAATCTGCTTTTCCCAAGGATAGGTCACAGCAAAAGGTGGATTTCTGCACTCA
The DNA here is from genome assembly GCA_034336665.1 of Luscinia megarhynchos. Taxonomy (NCBI): domain Eukaryota; kingdom Metazoa; phylum Chordata; class Aves; order Passeriformes; family Muscicapidae; genus Luscinia; species Luscinia megarhynchos. The sequence continues at coordinate 2,405,577 of CM067566.1, forward strand.
GATGGGAAGTGCTTGATTTCTAGAATGATTTAACTCTTGTCCCAGCCTGCTGGAGGTTTCTGAGCTTTCATTCCTCAGTGACACGGGAAGGGCCAGAGTGTGCCAGAACCAGTGGCCAGCCTCACTCCCAACCCTGCTTTTGACATTAATCATTCCCAGCTGCTTCAAAGAAAGATGGAAGAAATGCTCCACTTGATAAATTATGCAATTTTCCCACAGGAGAAGTTTCATCCTAATGGGCTGTTGGTAGCTTGTTTGTGCTCTGCAGCATGAGAATTGATATCCCTTTTCAGAGCAGTCTAGCAGAGCTGTAGATGCTCCAAAAACAGAGACAAATGCCATTTTCTCCCTCTTTTTTATTTAAAAAAATATTTTTTTTGCAATCTTTCTAACCTCTGAGCTTGCACAATCGCTCTTGGTGATGAGTTCCACAGCTTAATTAGGCACTGTAATCACACAGTTTAAATTGATGAGGTGCTCTGCTTGCCTTTGAACTGAGCTGGATGGGTTTGGGTTTTTTTCTAGACATGATGAAAGCAGTGGAGAACGGGATTCCCAGCCTGCTCATTCATCATTTCGTGTCTTCTTCATGTCACCTCTTCTCCCTCTCTGCTCTGTGAATCCCCCAAGGCAGGGAAAAGCCTTTCTCTATGTCCTGATCTAAAATCCTTTTGAAACATGGGAAGAAAAATCCACCTTTCTCCATGGATGAAGACAAACCATTTTCTTCCAGCTTTTTCCTTTGAAGGAGGGAGGAGAGAGAGGAGAACGACATTGAGACTTCATCATCCCATTTTATTTTGACTTCTGGGCTAAGCTGAGTCAAAACAAGATGAAGCAAGATGCTGTGAAGTTAAAATAATGATTTTTTTTTAAAAATCCCAATAGCTGATGAGATGAAAAAAGGAGACAGATTTCAAACATCCACCTTAAAATTAATTTTATTTTTATAGAGATTTTAAATGTTTGGAGGAACAAATATCCTGTTGCTCAGGAAGCCCACACTAAAAACACCAAATATTCCTATCAGGAGATAGGATGAATTATGCTGTGGTTAAGAAAACTTATAGGGGCTCAGGGAACGTGGATTTATTTCCTGTCAGGCTTATAAATACCCTCAGTAGCTCTGAACAAACCTCTGGGAAATAAATCTTAGCAGGGATTCAAACACCCCAGTCCTGAGCGCTTCATTACCCATTTTTGAGGTGTTTACTGCCTGAATGGACTGAATTCCCAGAGAGAAGGGGATGTGGGCCAGGGAAAACATCCATATGGGAGCAGCAGATTTTGAGTCTAGCAGATTTCCTCATCCAACATTCCTCCTTCAACCCTTTCCTGAAAAAACCTCGTCCCTCCAGTCTCTCAACACACATGGCAGGAAAAAAAGGAGAGATTTGAGAGGCTGGGAGAGATTTTTTAGAGCTGTGATAGAAGAAATCTTGGGGGTCTGTTTGCTTTATATTATTTTATTTTTAGTTTATTGGCTCTTTGTTGATTTTTTTTTCTGTGATTCCTGCAGGTAAAATTATGCAATAATCATGGTTTGGAGGGGACCTTAAAAATCATCCCTGCCATAGGCAGGGACACCTTCCACTGTCCCAGGTGGCTCCAAGCCCTGTTCAACCTGGCCTTGGACACTTCCAGGGATGAGCAATCACAACTCCCAGCTGAAAAAATGACAAATCGTTCTTTCCTCTGCAGCTGCAGGATTTTCCCTGCACTGATGCAGCTGGAAAATGGATCCCACGTCTGAGAGAGTGTCCCACCCCTTATCCCACCTGCCAAGAGCAAACCAACGTTCAATTTTCAGGCAGCAGATCCCAGCTGGAGGTTGGAGATTGAGACTGACATGATGGTTGAGGCAGAACTTTGGAATCAGGGAATATTTCTTCTGAAAGGGCACTGTGTCCTGGAGTGCTGGGTCCAGCTCTGGATCCCCAGCAGCAGGAGCATGTGGAGCTGCTGGAAAAATCCAGAGGAGTCCAGGAGATGCTCCAAGGCTGGAGCCAGGCTGGGAGAAGGGAAGGGAAGGGAAGGGAAGGGAAGGGAAGGGAAGGGAAGGGAAGGGAAGGGAAGGGAAGGGAAGGGAAGGGAAGGGAAGGGAAGGGGAAGGGAAGGGAAGGGAAGGGAAGGGAAGGGAAGGGAAGGGAAGGGAAGGGAAGGGAAGGGAAGGGAAGGGAAGGGAAGGGAAGGGAAGGGAAGGAAGGGAAGGGAAGGGAAGGGAAGGGAAGGGAAGGGAAGGGAAGGGAAGGGAAGGGAAGGGAAGGAAGGGAAGGGAAGGGAAGGGAAGGGAAGGGAAGGGAAGGGAAGGGAAGGGAAGGGAAGGGAAGGGAAGGGAAGGGAAGGGAAGGGAAGGGAAGGGAAGGGAAGGGAAGGGAAGGGAAGGGAAGGGAAGGGAAGGGAAGGGAAGGGAAGGGAAGGGAAGGGAAGGGAAGGGAAGAGAAGGGAAGGGAAGGGAAGGGAAGGGAAGAGAAGAGAAGAGAAGAGAAGAGAAGAGAAGAGAAGAGAAGAGAAGAGAAGAGAAGAGAAGAGAAGAGAAGAGAAGAGAAGAGAAGAGAAGAGAAGAGAAGAGAAGAGAAGAGAAGAGAAGAGAAGAGAAGAGAAGAGAAGAGAAGAGAAGAGACGAGGAGAAGGCTCCAGGGAGAGCTCAGAGCCCCTTCCAGAGTCTAAAGGGGCTCCAGGAGAGCTGGAGAGGGACTGGGGACAAGGGATGGAGGGACAGGACACACGGAATGGCTCCCAGTGCCAGAGGGCAGGGATGGATGGGAAATTGAGAAGGAATTCCAAATAGAATGGAGTCATGGAATGGTTTGGGTTGGAAAGGACCCTAACAAGGATGGCAAAATGTTGTTGTCCCAAGGTCCATTGAGCACAGTGCCCTGTCCCCAAGAGGAAAGGAGGGGATAGTTGGATGAATAGAGAAAAAAAAGATGATAAGCACAGTGGTCCATCCCCTGCAGCAACGAGCAGGTTAGAGCTCCATGACAGCTGGAACATCAAATTTATTGCCAGGGGAAGAGTTACCCTCCAGAAATTTCATCATCACCCCAGAAACCTGAGGATGGGGTTCCCTGTGAGGGTGGTGAGACTGGCACAGGGTGCCCAGAGAAGCTGTGGCTGCCCCTGGATCCCTGGCTGTGCCCAAGGCCAGGCTGGGCAGGGCTTGGAGCCACCTGGGCTGGTGGAAGGTGTCCCTGCATGGCAGGGCTGGAAATAAATGATCTTTCAGGTCCTTTCTTGCCCGGGCCACTGTGCCATTGCAGGATTCTCTGCTGCAGACAGTAATGCAAAGCAGAGCTGTGGGACAGGCAGACGAGAGCCGGGGCTCTTCCCTCTCACCCAAGGGTCATTTAATTTGAAACTTGCTCCTCTGTCAGGGCCCAGAGCCACCAAGCCCCTGGGGATGGTGGGATCCATCTGTTTCCTGAGCTCTGCAGGCCCAGGCCATGCCAGGGAGCTCTGGAGGCTGGTTTGAATCTTCCCTTTTTCTTGTGGGATTGCGCCAGGGGCAGGAGCGAACCCAGAGATGCTCTTTGATGCTGCCCCTGGATCCTGCTCTGCCAATGTGCTGAGGGCACAGTGACACCAAAATAAATCAAATATTTCTCAGGAATGGGGTGGGGACATCAGCAAAACCTCTGCATTATGCAATTGCCGCCAGCATTACAGCAGATTTAAAGCAGCTGCTGTTGGCTTTCCCTCTTCCCTTTCATAAACTGGTTGTTTGTTTGCTCAGGGCTGGAGGAGAGGGGAGGTGTGGGGGGCTGAGATGGCTGAGTGAGGGGATGGTGCCCAAATCTTCCAAGGAGATCAGAAAATGGATGGGCAGGGTGAAGCTTGGCCAGCCTGACACAGGCAGGAGTGGTTTTGTCATCCCATCCATATTTGGGATTTGTATGGAAGGCCATAAACAGGGGTTGAGCCAAAAGGGATGCTCCTGGAAATGCCAGCTGGAGAGGAAAAAGGTGTTTCCATCAAGGCATCGACTCCCAGCAGCTGAGGAATAGGATGAAAGGGTTTGAAAAAAGGCCTTTGCTTCCTCAAGCAAAAGGAAAGAGGAGTCTGAGATTTATTTATTTATTTTTAAAGTAGCAAAAAGTGGAGTTATAAGATTTGGATGGGGTAGGGGGTTCAGGGGATAGGACTGGCCCTAGGGTGGTGACCAGTGGTGGCAGAGGGGACTGACCCCATTGAGGTTGGGCTTGGCTTAGCTGGGCCAGGCCTGGGGGGTGAAAAGCTTGTTTAGAATCAAGGTGAAGGATGGGATGGTGCAAGAGCCATGGGATCCTCATGGGGCTGGAGAGAGTCCAGGGAAGGGAACAGAGCTGGGGAAGGGTCTGGAGCCCCAGGAGCAGCTGAGGGAGCTGGAAAGGGGCTCAGCCTGGAGAAAAGGGGGATCAGGGGGGCCCTTGTGGCTCTGCACAACTCCCTGACAGGAGGGGACACTGGGGGGATTTGGGCTCTGGGACAGGGAACAGGGACAGGAGGAGAGGGAACAGCCTCAGGCTGGGCAGGGGAGGTTTGGATTGGATATTTGGGAACATTTCTTCATGGAAAAGGCACTCAGGCATTGGCACAGCTGCCCAGGGCAGTGCTGGAGTCCCCACCCCTGGAGGGATTTAAAAGCTGTGTGGCTGTGGCACCTGGGGACACGGGGCAGTGCTGGCCTTGGCAGGGCTGGTTGGACTGGATGATCTTTGGGGCTTTCCCAGCTGCAATAATTCTGTCATTCCATGAGGCTCCTGCAGCAGGGAGGGAGGATGTGATGCACTTGTGTGCCAAGAGGAGAGGGGCAAGAGAGGGGGTGAGGGAAGGAGGGAAGATAATGGGAGGGATGCAGGTGGCACAGGATAAAATCTCCAGGTGAGCACCTGAGCCTCCTCTCCTCCCTGCAAGCAGGAAAATCCCCCAATCTCAGACACAGCAAGGCTTTACTTTTACTGCTTTGAGCAGCCTGCTGGAAACTCTGCAGGATGAGAGAAATCCCCACTCCCAAAGCACAGCAGTGCCTGCACATGCAGAGCACCTGCCTGTGGGAAAACTGGGATGCATTTTCCATCTCACCCCAGAAAAAAACATCTCTGGTAGGAACACCCCAGGCTGGAGCTTCAAAGCTCAGCCATTTATGAGGAATGATTGGATATCTCTGACCCAGGCCCTTTCCCAATCCAATGTACTCCCTTCAGCCACATATTGCTGCCTTTATTGAGCCCAAATGCTCACCAGCTTCTTTCTATTCAAATATTACCAAAAGAACATGCTCATCCAAGGGTCAGCATGGCTTAATATACAACCAGGATTTCAGCAAGCCCCAGGAGCAATCAAGTCATCACTCCAGCAGAAACAGTCCAGCCAGATATGCACAAAGCAGCCTTTTCCATCATTCCAGGAAACTGTGCCTCAGCTGTCTCCAGCAATCCTATTGTGAATAGATGTCTTTTGCCACTTTCCCAGAACATCCATAAATGCAGGGGGTTTCAAATCTGGAGAGGACAGCCCTGTTAAACCAAGATTTAGAGTCTCAGTGGAGGCAAAGGAATTCCCTGCCATCCATCCCTCTCCCTTCAGCCAGGCTGGAATGAGCTCCAGCCCTGCCAGTGGTCCTCATGGTATGAGACAATGGAGGTCTCTGGAGTTTTTTTTTCATAGAATCATAGAATCCTTTAGGTTAGAAAAGACCTGTAGGGTTGTGGAGTCCATCCATTCCCCCAGCACTGCCAAGGTCAGCTCTAACCCACGTCCCCAGGTGCCACATCCACTTATCTTTTAAATCCCTCCAGGGATTGTGACTCAGTGACTTCCCTCAACAGCCATTTCCAGGGCTGGACAACCTCTTCCATGAAGAAATTTCCCCTAATACCCAATCTAAACATCCCCTGGCACAGCCTGAGGCCATTTCCTCTCATCCTGTCCCTTGTTCCCTGACCCACCCTCCATGGCTGCCCCCTCCTGTCAGGGAGTTGTAGACACATAGCTGGTGCAGTTTAAGAGTTGCTTGTCTTGACAAGGGTTCTCAGAGTCCAATCCATGGTGAAATTTGGATGGTGGCAGTGAAAGACTTAAAAAAAATTTCCTTTCCACTCACTTCATGCCCAGCTGTGCCTTTGCAGGGAGTGGGTAAGGGATAAACCCATGGAAAACACCTCCCAGCACATCACCTCCCCATTTTCTGAGGCTGTGTTTTATCTGCATCTCTATTTTATCTGGGCTTTTCAGCTCTTTGGGCTGGTAGCCCCATGTATGTGAGGTCTCTGGGTTTGCAGATTGTTCCAAGCCACCACCTCATTTCTGTGTTTCCAACCTCACCATTCTCCTTCCTCTTTGGATGCTAAAAAAGCAACAGGCACCTGCAGGGCTGGAATTTTGCTTCACTCTGAGCATCTCCAGTGGGGAAGGTGAAAAGGAGGAGGAGCTTGCTCTGCACACTGAGTTTCTCACCAGCCTGGGATTTATTTTCACACCTTTGTGGACAGAACTTGTGCCCTCTGGGTGCTGAATTTTCACCCATCTGCCTGAGGCATCCTTTTCCTCACAAGCACTGGACTTGCTTTAGTTTTGTTCACTAAAGCAGCGCTCTGGTGATGGGTCACAGCTTGGACTCTTTGATCCCAGAGGTTTTTTTTCCACCCTAAGTGATTCTGTGACCCATCTCCTTGCAGGAGAGGCAGGAAAACAAACGCAGGGGGAATCTTCTCACCTTCCCATTCTCCTCCTGAGCCTGCAAGGCATCCTCACACTGCCAGGAGGGCAAGCAGGTGGAGACTCCCACGCTGCTCTCACTTGAATCCCTGATGGTTCCCTGACCTTGGACAGAGCTGCTCTGGCTGCTCTTCTCTGCTTCTCCAACTGCTCCAAAAGCTGCTTGAAAATACCCAGAGAGGTGTGGGCTCAGCCCTTCCCTCCCCTTCCACATTTCCCCTGGTGTTTATTATGTCAAGGACCAACGTTTTTCATTTTCATTACAGTATTTCTGCTGGATTGGTGCTGTGCTTGATGCTCTCTGTTGGGTTTGTGCCATGCACCTCTTTTCCCTTTGTTTGTTGTTTAGGAACAGGAGCAGGTACATTTCCAATCCCATTATCTGCCTTTCTCCTGAACTAAAAGTTTTCCAGTCTCTAAGGTGAAAGAGCCATGTTGTATTCCCAAAATCCTCTTCTGTCTCCTAAAGGAGAGTCTCAACCAAACAAAGAATCAGCTGAAGCAAACATTTATTAATATTCAGAATAATAATTGTTTCTCATTTATTTTTATCATGACTCCACTCCTGCTTTAATCCTGATTTTACAGCTGCCATTGTTGTAAGAATGTATGGCAAAAAAATGAGGCTGAGAACACTTTACTGCATATCAGCAACAGCAAAAGCAGCAAGTGCAACAAAAGGTAGAAAATCTTATCAAAACTTACAATAAATTATATACATCTGAGTTAATTAGAAAAGGAATTAAAGGAATTTAAACATGCCTGTTCTTTTTTTTTCCCCCAAGTGTGTAGGGCTGTTTTCTCACCCAGATGAAGTTTTACATCCAGGGATGTAGAGAATATTTTGGCAGAGGCAAGTGACCTCTCCAGAGCTCTCAGTGGGATGCATGGCTTTGGCCATTGTTTTTTTGTTCTCCTTTTATTCAGCATTTCTTTCCTTTACATCAGTGAAAGCTTTGGGTGAGGGAGCTGAAAAAGGAGGATTTAATTCAAGCCAGAGAGGGGAGTAGCAGGCTGAGGGTTGTGCAAGAGGTGAGGCAGCTCCACCTGAGCATTAAAGGGCTCAGAAAAACCCACAAAGATGAAAGGGGATTTGAAACCAGAGCCTGGAGTGCTTTTTTTGCCTTGCAATAACACCGTGAGAATTTTAATGAGTTCTGATATAAATGAAGAATTGGACTTTTCATGTTTTACTTGAGCTATTTAATTATTAAAAATAAAAAGAGATGGACTAAAACAATGCAGCTTATTTTCAGCAGTTATTCTTTGAAGACAGTGTCCACGTCTGGAAAATAATTTTATTTTAAATACTTTCCATATCCTTGAGGTAAATTTCTGGCTTATTTGAACACATATAAACTCTTCCTCTGATCTTTTTGTTTACTTGTAGCACACCTAAGGGTGGAACTGAGTGTGAGTGAGAACCAAATCCAGGGTGCAGAGGGGGAAGGCTCAGCTTTTGAGTGACATTCTCTGTCACAGAGCCCCAGGGGACACCTGGTGCCTCTTGCACATCCTTCTTGTGGTTGAAAAATTCAAATTAAACTGAGGAAGCCCTGTGGCCACAGAGGAAAGGGTTTGAGGAGGACTCGAGATCCAGGAGGGCTGAGGACAATGGGGAGGCACCAAATGACATTGAAAGCACAAGAATTTTATTCACAATGGTATTGAGCCATTACAAGACTGAAATGGGAAAAAAAAAAAGTGTTGATAATGATGAAGACAGAAAAATTCCCTAAATATTTCTGCTCTGGCATTGGGAACAGCCAGATGATGGAATGCCAGCCTGGATGGTGAAGGGGGGCTGGGGCACAACCATTAATTCTTGACTCACACAGCTCTAACTGCACCCAAGAGTTTTCAAAGGGCATCCTGAGGAGGTCTCTGGAACAGAAATGATGGGTTTTTTTTCACTTGATTTGGGTGGTTCTGAATGATGAGAGCTGGGCTAAAGTTATAACTGTGTTTTCCAAAAGGTAAATGGGATATCCTAGGAAAGTGTATGTCCCTTGGTCTGGCATTAATCCCAGGCTAAAAAATACATAATCTCACACAGGACGCAATAAATTAAGGGAAAATAATTAATAGAGGAAGGAAATTAAAGGAGGGTAACAAAAGTAAGACAAAGCAGTAATGCTGTCAAGTGAATTTGGTACCTTATAAAAATAAGATTATGAAGTTTTTCAGAATTGTAATGGGCTTGATCTTAAAGATCTTGTCAAAAAGTTACAGAGAGTGGTGTTTAAGTTAGTCCTGGGTTTAGTTTGAGCAAGAAGGCATTAAACAGCCCTCAGAGCAGCTAATTAATGGGATCCAAAGTGTCATTGTGAGGGCAGTAATTAAAGCAGTGACCATGTTCCCACCGGGGTAGGGCCAAAAGCATTTCCATGCTCTTTAACTTTTGGATTAATGACCTGGAGACAACACACAGTGGCTGCTGATAAAACCTTCCAGGTGACCCAGAGATCAGGGAGGCCATAAACCACGGAGGAAGGAATTGTGCAACGCAGAAAAATGTTGATTCATTGGCTGACACGCCACGAGGATGGAGCTGGACACGGCCAAGCACCAGGGAAGGCAGCAGAAACCCAAAAAGCTTTGGGAATTTGGGGGTGTGGTGGGAACCATCTGGATCTGGGCTCCCACTGCTGCTTGAGCACCAAAGGATGGGTGTGAACGTGGAATGGAAATGTAAAGTAGGGATGGAAGGACCAGGCTCTGTCCCTGGGACACTGCTGGGAGCCAAGAAAGCAGCATTTCTCAGGCTGCTCAAGGACAGGGAATTGTAACAACGATTGAACACCTGCAGAGATGTGATGTTTTGCACAAAGCATGTTTTCAAAGAGGTGTTGCCTTCTTGGACCAATGAGCCTTTTCTGTTTTGTGCTGCACGATCTACTCTATATAAGTGCAGTGTTTCTTTAAATAAAAGCCTTCTTTTGCTTCATTACATGAAGAACTTGGTTGCATTATCCTTTTCACCACTCTCCTATAGCCAAAATGCAACAGGGCTCAGTCCTGAAACCAGCACTGGAGGGTGCTTTGAAGGGAGGCACAGCTTGTGGGAAGTGCTGGCAGCTGGGAAGGGCTGGAAGAGCCCTGGGGTGAGCTGTGGAAGGGAGAAATCCTTACAGACAGTTTGGTTTTCTCAGCTCACAGCTCCAAGCTCAAAGGCAGGACCACCCTGGGAATTCCCCTGGGAATTTTGGAAGTCCTTGGGTGCCAAGGACAGACATGAATTCCCAGGGGCTCCTGAGTTGCTGCTGGCAGACCCAGACCCAGCAAGGCCCTGGGAGGGAGCTGAGCCCATCATTGGAGCTCCTGGTGGGATCTTTGGGATGGCAAACTGGGCTGCTCCGAGTCCAGGCTGCAATCTCTGTGATTGCAGAATCACAGAATAATTTAGGGGGGAAGAGACCTCCAAGATCATCGAGTCCAACCCAACCCTAACACCTCAACTAGACCATGGCACCAGTGCCACATCCAGTCTTTTTTAAACACATCCAGGGATGGTGGCTCCACCACCTCCCCAGGCAAGGCATTCCAATATTTATTAGTCTTTCTGTGAAAAATTTCTTCCTAATATTCAACTTATATCTCCCCTGGCTCAGCCTGAGACTGTGTCCTCTGGTTCTGTCAATTGCTGCCTGTGATTGCAGAACCACAGAATAATTCAGGTTGGAAAAGATCTCCAGGATCACCAAATCCAGCCTTTGATCCATCACCACCTTGTCACCAGCCCAGAGCACTGAGTGCCACGTCCAGTCCTTCCTTGGACACCTCCAGGGATGGGGACATCCTCCCCTCCCTGGGCACCCCTGCCATGAGGAAACTCCTCTGATGTCCCTTCTGGGCCACCCTGGCACAGCTTGTTTCCTCTTGTCCTGTCACTGAGTCCCCCCAGGTCCTGGCAGGGAGTTGTGCAGAGGAAATCCACACTGCACTTCACTGAGTGATGCAGAGAGAACTTCATGTGTCCTTCTGGCAGCTACAGCTCATGGTCACCAGTGTGTCCCTCCCACAGCCCCTAAACCTCATCCTTTTCCATCAGTGCTACCCTGCTGAGCTTTGCAGGCCACTCTGTTCCTCTGTGATGGAGGAAATCATCAAACAACTTAGGAAAAACCTCCTTTTTAAACTCTGAGGGCAACTTCTGTCATCCTTTCCCATTCTCTCCACCCTGGGAGGAATTGTAGCTCCAACATCTTCGTGGATAATTCCTTTGGGATTGGGAAAGGTCAGGTGCCTCTTGACAGAACTTTGGTGCATTACCTTGTTTTCCTGAACCTTGTGCCTACAGCCTTGGCCCTGAGCTCTGTGGTCACCATGAAACCTTGTCCAAATCTTTACAAATAAGATCTGAAAGGCAACAAGAGTTCCACTTGAGCTTCAACAACAACAACAAAAAAAAGGAAGCTTTCCTGCTTTTATGCTGTCCCTGATTTTCTTTTCCTTTTAAAAATAATGTCACTTCAGTTTAAAGATGCTATTTTTCCTGAATGAAAATTATGAAAATTAACCTTTTGCCTGATTTGTGAGACAGTATCAGGAAACACATAGCTGTCCACATGTTCTTTGCTACTTCCCTTAAATTAATTGCATGGTAATTGTTAAGGCTGAACAAGAGTATTAAATTAAGAAGATCTGAATCCTTGAATGGAAGAGACCTTTTCATGTCACCCTGTTAGCCTTTGTAAGGAGACTCAGAGCTTGTGTTTGTCCAGGGCATCTCTTGCAGAAAGAAACTTGGCTTTAAACGAGAGAAATGAAGCAAGAGAGAGCTCCACTGCCCTTGGAGGATTTTACTTCCACTGTGAAAAAAAAAAGATACTTCACTTCCCATTCCACTTTATCTGGCTTTAATTACTGTGGAGAGAACACCAAAGTTTCCCCTACAATCCAGAGGATCCCCCTTGCTCAGGTGAGGATGCCCTGTGCTGGCTCTTGCCAACTCAGGGGAGATGAGTGGAAAAATCAGAATAATGGAATGGTTTGGGGTGGAAGGAACCTTAAAGACATTTAATTCCAGCTCCTGGCATGGGCAGAGACACCTTCCACTAGCCCAGGTTGCTCCAAGCCCCATCCAAGCTGGCATGAAACACTTCCAGGGATGGAGCAGCCACAGCTCCTCTGTGCCAGAGCCTCAGCACCCTCACAGGGAGAATTTCTTCCACATTTCCAATCTAAACTCCCTCTGTTTCAGTTGGAACCCATTCCCCTTGCCTTGTCACTCCAGCTCCTGGTGAAGGGTCACTCTGGGCTCCCATTCAGACCCTGGAATGTGCTCTGAGCTGTCCCCACAGCTTCTCCCTGCAGGCTGCACAGCCCCAGCCCTCCCAGCCCATCTCCACAGGAGAGCAGCCTCAGCCCCTCTCTCAGCTTGATCTGGGGCTATCTCTGCCAGGAAACACCCAGGACACACGAGGTGATTCCCTGCCCTCCCACAGACTGGGCCTGAGAAGAGCAGAGGCAATCTGAGTGGAAAGGAAACTGCTTTAGTTGGCTGTCCCTTCTGACTGGGGCTCCCCTGCTGTCTGTGGGTGCATCTCCCCTTTCTGGCACTCAAGAACAAGTTATTGTTCAACACCAACCCACAAAAACCTCCCTTGTGCCTTCCCACCCCTTCCCAAGCTGCTCCATGGCCCTCAGGAGCTCAGCCCTCCTGTGCAGGGCCAAGCTCTGCTCTGCAGACAGGACAATGATTTCTGTAGTTGTGGGCCACAGGGTCTGCTGCCATTTCCATCCCACTCTCTCACTCTGGACACACCTGGAGCTAAATCCCAGCCCTGGATGTGGAAGAAATGAAATCCCCACCCTCTGATCCTGAGGCCACCTCAGATGAAAAATCAGAAAATCTCAAATGCCATCAGGAATAACCCCAGGGCTGAGGAAACCTCCCAGCAGAGGCAGGATCCACTGCCTGGTGATTAGTCTGATCACCAGGGTGAACTGAGTGGTGTTCCTGAGATTCTGTCCCTGTTTCCAGCTCTGTTTAACTGGGAGCTCCAGAGCTGCTGCTGCAGGCTGAGCTCAGGCTCGCTCCTGTGCAGGGACACACGAGGTGACAGTGCTGTGCTGTGCTGGTGGCATTTCCAAAATCTTCCACCCTCAGGAGCCATCCTGAACGTGGATACAGGCACGGAGAGCAGGGCTTGCTGCTCCACTTCAGGTGGGGGATTTAAAACAACCCAAAAGGCAGCACAGCATTGACTGCCACGTTGACTGATTGTGTAAAGCAAAGAAAAACTTATTTATTTGGATTTTTTTTCCCCTGAGAAAATGCTTTCACTTCTCAGGTGCACCTGAGTGACCCTTGTAGCACTGAACAGGGAAATTCCATTTTCCTGAGGGCAGAGCCTCATGCAAAGCTCACCAAAACCTGAGAGGGCCAGGAGATGTTAGAAAACCACTGAGCACATCTTGGAATTGTTCCCTGCTTTCTCCTACACTGCTTCTGTTTGTTTATCAGACTGATAGATATGATTTCACAAATCAATAAAAAAAAAGAAAGATCATAGAGGGAGTCTTAATAAGAACCAAAAAGCAGTGGGAAGAAATTGAATGTGATTATTGTTCCCAATGAGATTATTACAGCATCAAACAGAAATTCTGCAGGTTCCTAATCCTTCTGTAATTCTTTTTGTGGTCACTGCTTTCTGGGACATCACAAAAGAGTTCTTGCCATCAACACCTGAAGGATTTCCAGCTGGCTCCTCAAACTTTTCTCAAGTAGGGACTGCAAATTCAAATAGGTTTGACAAATTCTTCTTTATTCTTCTTTTTATTTTTTACCCACCTAGGGAATGAAATGGTTTCTTTTAATGACATTTAATCAACTCCCTGCAGGACAGAGAGGGATTCAGCCATGCAGAGCTTGGAGATGCAGAGTTGGGGGTGGAAGTTCCACTCCAGGTGTGGTGAGACGAGATGCAAAGAAATTTTAGAGACATTTCCCCCATTTTTGCCTGCAAATCTACCCTGTGAGCACTTTCTGGGATAAGTTCCTTCACCTTTCCAGTGCTTTCTGCATTACTGATGTTTCCAACAGCCCCAGTGAATTTGGGGACAGAGTTAGCACAAGGCTGCTCCCACCAGCACTTACTGGCTGTTGCCACTTCTCTAAAATGAAATTCCTCATTATCTACTGAAATGTGGGCTTAGCCCTCATTGGGAAAAGATCCTAAAAGGTATTCAGTCAAAATGAAACAGCTGAAATTGCTCAGTTTGGATTCTCCTGAAAGGGCTCAGCAGCTGATGGCTGAAGTGATTTCTCTACGGCCAAAAAAATATAAAAATTCTTGGCTGTGGAGAAAAAGTAAAATGTTTTTGTAGAATCATTGAAAATCCTGAGTTGGAAGGGACCCACAAGGATCATAAAGTCCAAATCCTGGCCCTGCACAACCTCAAAACCCCCACTATGAGAGGGTCACACCCTCCTGTGCATGTTGTCAGGAACATTTTTATTGTGACTTCCTCTCTGTAATTCTCTTTTTCCTACTGTGAGCAGCTTTGGAATGATAAACCTAACCATGGAATTAGAAAAGGAGTTCTCCTCTTTAAGGGCTGCTGACAAATCTCCACACACAGCCTTATACAACACCCTCAGCCCCTGCCAGGGAAGGGTGGTGTGAGGAGATGTCCCCACTGACAGCCAGCAGCCTTCCATGAAAATCTTTATTTGGGTTCCAGGAACACAATCAAGCTGGTTTTGCTCTTGGGAGAAGGTGTGGGTTCCCATAAGGAGCTGAAAGCTCAGTGTCTTCACTCCCAGCCTCACCAGGCTGCAAACTGGGACAAATGTTGTCAAAATCTTGGCAAAACGTGCTGAAAGGTGATGAAAGGAAGACTTTGGGAGCCACAAATGTTTCTCTCTCATTCCCTGCATCTCCAAACCACATGGAGATTGTTTCCCTGCTCCAAAGCCTGGGCTTGTGTCTCCTGTGCTCCTCACCAGTCTCAGCTTTGTCAGTTTTCCTTCCCTCCTGCTGCTTTTTTTTTTTTTTTTTTTTTTTGCAAAGGACGGATATTCAGTTCCCTAAAAACCCCCCTGCACAATCCCAGCTTTCCAGCACAAAACTCATCGTGGTCCCTTGATTTTGGCAGAGCTGGGTCTCAGCACTGGATGTCCTATCAAGGGACAGACTGATTTCACATTCTGGGGACATGGTGAGCAGCTCTTCCAGACATCCTGTGCTTCTTCCCAAATATTTTTCCTCAGCTCTCACCCAACTGGGCTCATACTGGTGGAGCAAGCAACCCACTGCACATCTGCTGGTCCACTCAGCTGTGAATTCAGGTGGCTCTAAGCAGGAAACAGCCCTTCAGGCCTGGTTTGGTGTGATTCCATCTGCTGCAGGCCACCCCTTGCATTTCCATGGTGTCTTGGGTGCAATACAGGATGTGGCCAGAAATGTGAATTCTGTCCCCATCTGGGTGGGGCAGTGCCCCTGATCTCCTGGCACACATTATCTGCTCATGGGCCAGCTTTAAACCAGCTGGGCAATCATCTTTATCTTTCCATAGCCCATCCTCCCTCCAGGAGATATCTCCTGTTCATGGCCACTGAGTCCCAGGGCATGGCTGATCAAATTCCATCATCCCACTGGGAGATGCTCCAGCCAGGGCAGGAGCCAAGCCTTTCCTACCCAGAGAAAAACTGAGATTTGGAACACCAAAGCAGCCTTTCCCACTGGATCCCAGAGGAAAGCCAGACCTTTGCACATCATCCCTGGAGCTTCAGAGGGAACTGCACCTTCTCCAGGAGCACTGCTCCAGCTGAACCACATCTGCCCCTGCAGGAGGATGCAGCCACCATGGAATGGGACTGCTGCCAACACCCTGACTGCCTGACGGGTGTCAGCTTGGATTCTGACTCTGGCAGGGTTTGGGATTGTTCTTTGTAATACTGCATTTCTATTTTAATTTTCCTAGTAAAGAACTGTTATTTCTATTCCCATATCTTTGCCTGAGAGTCCCTTAATTTCAAAATTATAATAATAATTTGGAGGGAGGGGGTTTACATTCTCCATTTCAAAGAGAAGCTCCTGCCTTTACTGGCAGACACCTGTCCTTCACACCAGGACACATTGCTGCTTGCATTTCCATGGCAAGCTGCTTTTTGAAATAATTCCCAGCAGAGTGAGGACGGTGCCAAACGCCAGTGCTGTGACCACTCCAGTGCAGCTGGAGATCCTCTGGGGTTTTATGGCTTCATGGAGAATGCACAGCACAAAACGCTGCAGAATTTCTAGGAAAACGCCTCTGTTGACAATTCACAAGAAAGAAATGTTTCTTCTGGTGCAGGGTGCTCAGCACATCCCAGTTTTCACGGCCTAAAGCGAATCCAGTTTGAGAGCAGCTCCTCTCTCACTGCCAGCCTTGGGCCAGCTCACCTGGAGAGGTGAAATGTCACCCTCAGGGTGTCCTGAGGGCCACACTAGGGGAGACCAAAGTGGGGCTGGCAGCTGCAGGATGGGTCCAGGATACCCTGCAGCCAAACATCAATATCAAACTGTGCCATGGTGGCACCACTTCCTCCACAGCAGTGACAGCAAGGTGGCTGCAAGTGTTCTCTGGGATTTAACCTGGCCTCAGATCCCTCCAGAGTCTGGCTCCTGGCTCAAAAACCAAATTTCCCCATGCACAGATCCACTGCTCCCATCCACATCTTGCTCCTCCTTGCTGTACAAAGACAATTCAAGATAATATACAACCAACTTTCAGAGAGGCTGCAGCTCACAACTCTGCCTTTAAAAACGTGTTTTACAACCCCACCATTCTTGATTTCCAGGAACTCATGAACAGAAAAGATATATTGTTCTTGGTAACTAAATAGTATCATTAAAACCATTATGAATCTTGCAAAAATCATTCCTGTCTACCTAATTTAATCTTGGAACAATGACTATTATTAACTTGTCTTGTGCTGTTGCCATTTGAGATGATGGCCCTGCATGCATGGGGAGCTGTTACAGATCCAGTTTTTGTAAATGTGCATTGCTCTTAAGTGCCTGAGTGCCTCTCCTTCAAGGGAGCTCCCGGGATTTATCAGTTCCAGGGCAGTGTTGTGAAGCTGAAGAGGGAATTGAGGAGTTTAGGGAACAACACAGAGCTTAACTCCTGTGCTTATCACATAGATAAGAGTCTCATGGCTGAGTTCTTGTGCTCAGCTCCACAGGAGATCCATTGGAAGTTCTCCTTGTGATAGACAATGACATTGCCCCACGTGGATGTCCTGGATGTCCTCAATAATGTGCTCACTCCCAACTCTCTGTGAAGAATGTTGCATTTTTGAAGCCTCCAAGGTTCAGCCAATGTCGGTTCCATTCCCTCAGGCTCTGTCTCACAAGTGCTGAGCTGCAGAGGAGAGAAAAGGAGCCCCTGTCTGGTTCCCAGGATTTTGTTCCTGCACCTCACCTCAAAAATGTGGCACCTTCAGCAGGCAGCACTCCCTGAGCCTGTGACTGTTTGACCTCCCCCTCCACGCAGCTTGGTGAAACAGATCTCATTTCCTTAGGAAACTGGCTTCCAGGGGAAAAAATTAAAAAGTCTTCTACCTGCTTCCCTCATTCCCTGGTAATAAAAAAATCAGTGAATTATTTCCCTGACCACAGAACTGAGATGAATCAAACAAACCCACTGGAGTCCCCCAATTAAGAAGAATAATAAATATAAAGTCTGCTGCACTTTGGGATGGAATCCCTGCAAAATCAGCTTCAGCAGAAGAGTGTTTTACAGGGACTGGGGCTCTGGCTCCCCTCTGCCCTGCTGAAGGTGCTGAACGTGCCTTCACCCAATTCTCATTTCTCTGCTGCAAAGATGTTTGTCCTCTTCATCACAGGGGCAAATAGCAGCAGTGCCCAGGCATCTCCAGCAGGAAGCAATGATGCTGCTGGTGCAAAAAATGAAAAACAGGAAACATCAGAGTACTTTTCTAACACGATGGGGTGTGATGTGTGGGTGTTGATGTTGTTCCTGTCCCACTCCTCCCTGGTGCAACCTTTTACCCCCTTCTGCAATTCCAGAGCCACAAAACTGTTGGATCCCAGAAACCTGGGATTTTTGAGCTTTCTGTGCTTTCTGGCATTGACCCCCTGGAGAACACTGCTTTTGACCTGAGGCCTTGGATTCCAAATTTGAGTGATAGAACTAAAATCACTGGTGTGTAGTTAAATAGAAGTGTGTGATTCCACAGGGTGAAGAGTTTTAAATTTGAGTTTTTTATAATATAGGTATGAGACAAGATGGAGGATTTTGGGTGATGTCTCCTTTCAGTGCTCTTCTTCATAATTTCAGGCAGTTCTGGATGGACAGTTAGTGCTGCACTGAGGGTCACAGGAGTTTGGTTATTGGGTCAAAACTATAAATAATATAAGTGTTAATTCTCTACTGGACTGTTTAGCTTTAAGAGACCTTGTAGCAGCTGGATTCATCTCCATTTTGCTCACTTCTAGCAGGTAGCTAGAAGTATTATGGAACTCTTCTGTACTTTAGATAAGATTTAATAAACAACCAAGCCTGAACACGAGAAAATTAGTTTCCTCTGTGTCTTTTAATCCTGGCTCTGAGTGAAGACAGAAGAAACTTCAGACAAGCCACTGATTAAGTGGTGCAAACACCACCCTGGTACAAGTGTGAGGAAGGAAGACACTGTTAAACCTCAGAGTCAGGACTTCCCTGAAGAAAAAGAGAGAACGTAAGCAGCTGGAAGCTGGAAAAGTCCTCGGGGTGAAAAGGAGCCTGGAGAATCCCAACATGCTGGTGAAAGAGGCCAATGCACAAAACCACTGATTTTTCTCAAGTTTCTCAAGAACAGACACCTGAGCAGAGGTGAGAGACCTCAGAAATCTCCTGTGGACAGCAACCCAAACCTACAGGAGAGCAATACCCGTGTGCAGGGATTGACAGAAGTCTTTGATTTCAATCTGGTTTTATGTCAGAGGGGTTAAAAAAGCCAGAATTCTGCTCTGGTCCCAGCAGAGCTGCTGAGGTTTGTGGTGGCATCAGCAGAGAGTCTCTTGAAGGAAAGGTGTTCTGCTTTCCACAGTCTTGGGTTGCAACACAGGGTGTGGCCAGAAATGTGAATTCTGTCCCATCTGGGTGGGGCAGTGCCCCTGATCTCCTGGCACACATTATCTGCTCATGGGCCAGCTTTAAACCAGCTGGGCAATCATCTTTATCTTTCCACAGCCCATCCTCCCTCCAGGAGATATCTCCTGTTCATGGCCAGTGAGTCCCAGGGCATGACTGATCAAATTCCATCATCCCACTGGGAGATGCTCCAGCCAGGGCAGGAGCCAAGCCTTTCCTACCCAGAGAAAAACTGAGATTTGGAACACCAGAGCAGCCTTTCCCACTGGATTCCAGAGGAAAGCCAGACCTTTGCACATCATCCCTGCAGCTTCAGAGGAAACTGCACCTTCTCCAGGAGCACTGCTCCAGCTGAACCACATCTGCCCCTGCAGGAGGATGCAGCCACCATGGAATGGGACTGCTGCCAACACCCTGCCTGACTGACGGGTGTCAGCTTGGATTCTGACTCTGGCAGGGTTTGGGATTGTTCTTTGTAATACTGCATTTCTATTTTAATTTTCCTAGTAAAGAACTGTTATTCCTAATTCCCATATCTTTGCCTGAGAGTCCCTTAATTTCAAAATTATAATAATAATTTGGAGGAAGGGGGTTTACATTCTCCATTTCAAAGAGAAGCTCCTGCCTTCATTGGCAGACACCTGTCCTTCAAACCAGGACACCCACTGATAAAATTCCCATGCAATTCTTGGCCTTGTCATTGAAATCTGCAAGGCAGACCCCAAACAAGGGCTGAAATTGAGACCAGGCAGAGGAAATCTGCCTTGGTGGGTGACCTGATCCCTGATTTGAGCCCAAGCCCCCCACTGCAAACGAGCACCCCCCCAGCTGCAGGGCCAGCGTGCTCCAGAGCTGAGCTCATTTCCACGCTGGGTGGAAACTTCTCACAGTGGAATTCTTGCATTTCGTTAATTAGGAGTTGTTCTGCCAAGCCAAGGGGTGGGAGGATGTGCCCTCCCCATCCCTGCTCAGCCAGGGAGGTGCCAGGGCAGGGATCAGCTCCTGCAGGAACGTGGAACCACCTGCAATGATGAAAACCTTACACTGAGGATGTAATGAAAAAACAAACAACTTTCCTTCTAGTGGAAGGCTCTGATATCTGTAACTGAGCAGGTCAGAGTGAAGACAGGTTAAAACACAGTTGTGGCAAAGCTTTGCAACTGCAAGGAAGTTTTTTTGAATATTTTTTCAGAGCCAGGATAAGGAGCAGGTGATGGACATTTGCACCTGGTAACACATCCTCAGGTCCCATAACACAGGAGATCTTGTGTCATTTAATGTCACCCAAATAGGTACTTGGGTGTATTTTTTTCCCCCCTCATCTTCTCAAAATATGAGATTAAAACCTCTGCCTGAGATATGGAGTCTGTAATGATAATGACCAGTTATTTTTAATATGATTCCCTGAGATTTCCCATTTTATTTAGAGGAGACAGAGTATAAAGAATATCAGGGTAAGAATTTATTCTTGGGAAGTGTCAGGAGTGTGAGCCTTTATCAGAAATCCTCACTACAACCACAAGAGCATCCCTTGGTGATAACACTGAAAAAACCAGGGAAACAAGAACTAAAAGCAAACCTAACCACATGTTTTAAGCTCTCCCTATTAGGGAGTCCCCAAAACAGCTCAAAGCCACAGCTCCCAGCCCTTTTGGAGGCTGTTCACCTCAGTTATCACTCCCTTTGGCTTTTTCCAGCATCTCCAATCCACGGGGGAAGAATTTCTGACAAAAAGCCCTTTTTTGAACCCATTTTCCCCATCTCCACCCGTGCAACCTCTCCCCACCCCAGTGCCCTGTGCCCTCTGCTCCAGGGGTGTTCTCAAAGCCCAGGAATTTCAGGAGGAAGCAAACTGAATAATAAATAATAATATTCACCAAACTGAACTTCTCCAGCTGCTCCTCAGGGATCCCTCTCTGGAGGGGTAACACTGCCTAAACAGTAAATAATTCAGTATTAACCTCCCCAGGCTGGTGGTT
Source organism: Luscinia megarhynchos (assembly GCA_034336665.1). Lineage (NCBI taxonomy): Eukaryota > Metazoa > Chordata > Aves > Passeriformes > Muscicapidae > Luscinia > Luscinia megarhynchos. Next base: position 2,426,345 of record CM067566.1, read on the forward strand.
CCAGGGCTGTTGGACCACTGAACTCCAACCCAGGCAGCTGAGGAGCTTCCCCCACCCCAAAGTGTGAATGAGTTGATGGGAAATGGCTGAGGGTAAAGGGGAGGCTGGGTGGAGAACTTGTTTTCCTCCCCACCCTCATTAGGGGTCCTGACCTCTTCACTGTGTGCCCTCTTCTCCGGGGTGGAGAGCAGCTGTTTTTTAATTTTTTTTTTTTTTTTTTTTTTTTTTTTTTTTTTTTTTTTTGGGGTTTTTTGGTTATTTTTCCCTCAGTATTTGTGATGATGAACTAGGTGACCCCTCTGGGATCCAGCAGAAAAGGAGGAGAGGGAGAAGCTGAATCTTCCACACCCTGTAAAGATGAAAAGTGTGGCAAAGGAGGTTCTGCCTCATGGAAATGGGCTCTCTGTCCAACAAGGTAAGTTCTGATTTTTTTGTCTTTGGCTGATTAACTTTGTCTTTTGCTGATTATTTTTGTCTCTTTGTGGCTGTTTGAAGTGATGGGAGACAAGGGAGGTGATGCAAGTGCAGCTGAACGCTGTTGAGCAGCTTGGTCAAACACTTCTGTTTGGGTTTTATTAATTTATGTTGATTTTTAAGGATTTAAGGCTTTTTAAAATCTGCTCTTGGCGAGTCCTAGTTGCCTTTTCTAAGTAAAAGCAACACTCAGGGATGCTGACTGTGGGGAGCTTGCTGTAAAGGCAGGAGGGTGAACAGGCAAAGCTGTGGGATGGTGTGAAACAATGAAAGGGACAGAGGTGAGACATAAATTTATTCCCTGAAACCCAGAGGTTGAGGCAGGGGATGTGCTTTTCTTGAAAGGTCTTCCACTATCAAGCTGCTGCTAAAAAATCCACCCCACCCTGCAGTGCATCCTGCAGCCAACTTGTATTTTTAATTAATAAAACACCCCTGGCAGAGAGGCTCCAGCACAGCTGGGGCAGGGGGAAGCCAAGGTGGTGAAAAGTTGTGTCCCTTCCCCTGGAGCTGTGGCATCTCCTGCCAGGAGCTTCTGGGAAGAAATTTCCATGCTGTTCTTGGAAGGAACAAGAAAAAAAAAGAGATCCCTGTGCCTGCTGTGGGAGCTGGAGTTTGTGGAGGGTGATGGATGAGCTGAGGGAGCAAGATTTCCCTGCCCAGGAGATGCCAAGTAAAGATTCCATGAAATTCCTGATGAAAACCTGGGCTGGAAAGGGATGGAATAAACCAGGTGAGAAGGTCTCCTGGTGTGAAGGACAGGTGTCTGCCCATAAAGGCAGGAGCTTCTCTTTGAAAGGGAAAATGTAAACCCCCTCCCTCCAAATTATTCTTATAATCTTGAAATTAAGGGGCTCTCAGGCAAAGAGATGGAAATTAGGAATAACAGTTCTTTACTAGGAAAATTAAAATAGAAATGCAGTATTACAAAGAACAATCCCAAACCCTGCCAGAGTCAGAATCCAAGCTGACACCCGTCAGTCAGGCAGGGTGTTGGCAGCAGTCCCATTCCATGGTGGCTGCATCCTCCTGCAGGGGCAGATGTGGTTCAGCTGGAGCAGTGCTCCTGGAGAAGGTGCAGTTTCCTCTGAAGCTGCAGGGATGATGTGCAAAGGTCTGGCTTTCCTCTGGAATCCAGTGGGAAAGGCTGCTCTGGTGTTCCAAATCTCAGTTTTTCTCTGGGTAGGAAAGGCTTGGCTCCTGCCCTGGCTGGAGCATCTCCCAGTGGGATGATGGAATTTGATCAGCCATGCCCTGGGACTCACTGGCCATGAACAGGAGATATCTCCTGAAGGGAGGATGGGCTGTGGGAAGATAAAGATGATTGCCCAGCTGGTTTAAAGCTGGCCCATGAGCAGATAATGTGTGCCAGGAGATCAGGGGCACTGCCCCACCCAGATGGGGACAGAATCCACATTTCTGGTCACATCCTGAATTGCAACCCAAGACAGAAGGGGGCTGTGAGCTCCTCATCACCACAACCTTTGTGAAGCCTCCCTGAGGCACCTGGGGCAGCTTCCAGGGGATGGGGGGAGATGGAGGAAGGATGAGGATGGACCCTGAGTGATAATTCTGCTCACTTTGGGCTGTGCCTCTGGCTGAGGAGCCCCTTTGAATGAGTGCTGTTGGTGAGAAAGGGGGAGATTTGTTGGTTCAGGAGTGATTTCTCTTCTCTAGGTGCTGTTTCTCCAGCAAAGATCTGGATGGACTCTGTTTCCTCTGAAAGGAAAGAATGAGGGATGTGGGAAACCACCAGGTGGGACCATTAAGCAGAAAAGGGTTGAATATTTGGTCCCGTTTTCAAATCAAAGTGCCCAGTCTGGATTGATCTCAGTATCTCCAAATATTTCTGTAAATAACATTTCTGGGGAAGTGGGACTCTTTAATCCCAAACCCCATCAGCAGAGTGGAAGCAGGGGAGGAAGTGAAGCTGGATTCTTAATGAGTTTCTAACCCAGGGAAGGATTTTTCCCTGGCAAGACCAAGGGTGGGTGTTGGAAACCTTTCTGTGTTACAGGATGGGATGGGATGGGCTCCAGGAGAGCCAAAGGCTTCTCCTGGTCTGGAAAAGGAACAGAGAGAATCCCATCACATGAAACCTGTGCCTGGGACTATTCTTATTTATTATTTTTATTATTATTCTTATTTATTTCCTGACACCTCTGGTGTTGTTCCTTGGACTGGTCTAAGGTACCTTGACTTTGGTTTGGGGGAAACTGGACCAGGGTGGTTTTTTTTAATAGGATAAGAGTGAGAAACACTTTTTAGCCTCTGATCTGGGACATCTGTGGCCTGTCTGGGTAAAAGTGGAGGGAGGTGTTCTCATGAGACCTCAAACTGTTGGTTCTTTGGGAAAACAAGCCACATCCTCCTGTTTGTTATTAAAAGTGAGCTGACAAATCTTTTTCATTCCTGTTTTATTTGTTAAAGTGGGGGATTCCCGAGGAGGGAGCTGGTTTTCTGTGGGAAGAAGGTTGCAACCAGCACCAGAGTGGGAATGGAGGGATTGGGAAATTGGGAGTGCTGGGTGGATTTCTTTCCAGGGAGGAGCCTCCAAGTGGACAGGATGGAATTGGGTCTGCTGGGGGAATTCCAAGGCAGAACAGCCTGGGGATCCCTCCAGGCATCCCCCCAAGCCCTGGCAAGGGGCTGAGTCCTTCTCATGCCTGAGGTTTTCTCATCTCCTTGTGGCTGTTCCTGAAAAGTTCTGTGCAGTTGGGACTCATGGATGGATGTTCCCAGAACAAAAAAGAAAATTACATCAGCTGTTCCCATCAATGGAATTCAGGCCAAAGCCTCCAGATGTCAGGCATTGTTGTTTTTTTGTTTTTTTTTTTTTTTTTTTAAATCTTTGTGTGACTATAGGAGCTCTTCCTTCATTTGCAGCTAATGAATAGAACAAAACACAGAAATCTGCTCTGGGTTAGAAAGAAATGGATGTGTTTTGCTGGTTGGGGCTGCATCCATCGAGGCAAGGGGTGGATTAATAACACGTGGGAGCCTGCAGACCAACCCCAAACAGGATTTTTCAGGTGGGATACCTGTGAGAAGCTTCCTCAGCATCTCTGCTGATGGTGCCTGGCCTCCTGTGGCCCCAGGAATGACAGTGGGAAGTGTCTGAGCCCCTCAGCTGAGGGCTGGTCAGGACCCACTGCTCCAGTTCAATGGAAATCCTGATTATTTCAATTCTGCTCTGCAATGAGCTTGGTGGGAGCAGGATCTGAGGTGTGGCCTCTGTCCTGTACCTCAGGAGGAGGCAGGGATGCAGTTTGTGTGGTGGCCAAGAGCATCTGAACTATTTTCTAGGATGTCATGTTCCTTGGGAAATGCCTTTAATTAGGTCTGGGGATTTCCACACTTCCCTGCACAGCTGGATGCCAGTAAAGAGCATCTCCTTTGTCAACTTAATATGGAAAAAAGCTTAAAAATGAAACAAAAACTACCTAGACAGGCCTTCTCTACTCATAGCTGGCAATGAAAAGATGCCCAAAGCTTGTAGCTCAGGGACACCACCAACATTTTAAGGAGCTTTTTGAGGAGAGGTGTTGAGTGAAATCAGAGTAAGGAGGCTGAAAGCTCTGGAAATTTCGTGTCCCTCTGGGGAAACCCCCTGAGGAGCAATTCCTGCTGATTTAACGTGGTGCTGAGCAAGTTCCAAACTGGCTCCAATTCCCTTCTTGGACAACAGAGCCTTCATCTTCCTCCTCTTTGGAACCCTGGAGTCAGCCAGCAGCAGCTCCTCTTTCCCCTCACCTGCTCTTTTGCAACATTTCACTGTATTAAATGCTTTTTTCCCCCACCCATTATCTGAAGGACAAGGGGAGATAACTGAGATAACTGTGACCTTAATGGCTGAGGATTAAGAAGCCCTGACTGGGATGACTCCATTTATTTTACTTTTCCCAGGAGTGCTGTTGCAGCAAAGCCTGGAGTGTTTGAGATCTAGAACAATGCACGGACTCATCTTTGTTTTAACTGGGTTGTTGGGAGCTCCTGTTTCTCCTCTTGTCCGTGTAAATGTTTTATGGAGTGAGTTTAAAGTCAATAAAGGCTTCCTGTTTAAGCTGCCTTATGAAAGATGCTTTATAAAAACATCAGAGCTCTCACCCTGCACGGGGCTTATCTCTGCTTCCCTGCTAAGCATGATATCAAAACCCATCTAGGAGGGTGGAAAAAAAATCTTGATTTCAAAAGAAAATAAACCCATGTCTTCCTCTTAATGATGCTGCACTGATTATGCAGCAACACAGCATATTGAAATTGCTCTAAAATTGGATTTTGGAGCCAGCTGAGCTTCAAATCCTGATGGGAAGGCTCATGGGGAAAGCTGGCCTGCAGTGAGCACCCAGCTCGTTGCTTTCTTCCTGCTTTTTTTTTTCTTTCTCCTTTTTCAGTGTGACAAATGACATTTGAATAATTGCTGTGTAAACTGAGAGCAGTTGTTGAATCTGAGAGGGCTGAGAAATCTGTGCTTTGCTCTGCTGCTGCTGTTGACTCACGTTGATCGTGGCTGGAATCTCAACCCCGTGCACTGGGACAGGAATTTCTCTGATAAAATAAAAACCAGGCAGGTCCCTAGCTTTGCATGACTCTGCAAAGCTGCAGCTGGCACAGAAATTTGGCACAGGCTGCTGGTTGGCAAGGCTGATGTGGGCAAGAGCTTGGTGCTGCCAAGGCAGCCCTGGGCCAAAGGTGGGTGCAGATCAAAATAAAAGTGCCTGATGTGATGCAGCTCCAACCTTGTCTTTGCTCCTCCTATGTTGGCAGGTACTGGGATTTACTTGCTCTTATTTGTACAGGTATTTTTGTTCCCACATCTCTGCCTTGCTTTCCTTCCTTTAGCAAGGGGAGTGGCCCCTGGGGGAGTTTTTATTGAAATTCCTGCTCTGTTCCATCAGGTGAAGCATCACCTAACAGCCTGTGATGTAAGGAAAAGGGCTTAGTGGGGGAAAACACTGATTTGATTTTCTTTTATGGTTGTGTGTATGTCTAAATCGTATCTTAACAAGACTGGGATTATTTTCAAACTGCCTGGTCCTCTGGGGGAAGTTTGCTGACAGGAGTAGTGCAGGAGCTGGTTTGTTCCTCCTCATCCTTCACCAGGAGCAAAAATGCTGAGCTGCAGATAAGATAAGCTGCTCATCAGACCCATGTGGGGCTGAAGGAAGCATCAGTTTGCTGAGAAAAAAAAGGAAAAAAAAGTTTCTCTGTTTTTGGTTTGTTTTTTTTTTTTTTTTGTGTTTCTGAGAAGTGGCTTATTTCAAATATCTCTGATGTGGAACAACTCAAATCTGAATTGTTTTAGTAGAATAAAATGTAACCTGAAAAGTTTTTATTATCAAGGGGCTTGCTGAGGTTTGAGTAGGTGCCACACTGAGCTGGGCAGCCCCTGAAGCCCTGGACTGTGTCTGCTGGAAGGGAATTTGGAAACTGGGATTTCTCCCTGCAAGTACCTGGTGCAGCTGCTCTGGGCAGCCTCAGCTCTGATTTCCAGGGGCTGCCTCTGCTCTGCAGTTCAGGGATTTTAACTTGATTTGCATCTTCACATGACACAGCTCTACAGCTGCCTCTAGCCCAGATTCCTGTCATGAGTTTAGTAAGTTTAAAAATCAGGTTTATTCTTTCTCTAGACTTTTATTTCTCCACCAAACCTCCTGTGCTCCTTTACCAGCTGGGACTGCTGAAGGAGTTTTGCTTGAAAAACTTAGGGCAAAACCTCATTTTTTATTTTTTTCCTTTTTTTTTTTTCCCTGACTGCTCCTCCAGTAGACAACTGCTTTGGACATGACTTTTCCTCTTCAGGAGAGTCCCTGCTGTTCCATTACAATGATTGCTCTGATGAGACCTTGCAGGTCATGAGTGGCCTTTGTGTTTTACCCCACCTAGGAGAGACTGAGTGGAGATGAGTTTAACAAGGAGCCCTGGGCACAGGTGCTGTTTCATTGCTTTAAAACCCTTTTTTTTGTGCCCTTATCCTTAGAATTAAAGGAAAGACTTCAGATAAAGGCTCAGGATCAGTTGTGCTTTGTGAAAGGGAAGCAAGCTGTGAATGGGGAGGCAGCAAAGCTCTTGGAGATGGAGCTGTGGGGATGCTGCTGCTGTTTTCTGGCTTGCTTGGATCAGGCTGGGATCTCTCATTTCAGAAGAGATCTGCTCCATATCCTGCCTCCCAAATCAGGGGGACAGCTCCCTGCCCCTGAAGGGCCACGAGGGGACAGGAGGTGCTGGCAGCACTCCCAGCCCTGGCCAGGGTGGCTGAAAAAGAGGATCTGACACAAATTTGGATGTGGTGAGGTCCCAGTGGGTCTCTGGGGCAGGAACAATCTGCTGATGCTGTTGGAAATGTCTCCTGTGACACTGGAGGGTAGGAAATGGAAAGATGGAAACTTCCACAGATACTGAAGGGTTTGATTTGCAGCCTTGGGAGAAGCTTGGATTGATGGAAAAATAAAAGCACACAGACACTAAGCAGGAAAATTATAAATTTGTGTTTTTTCTAGTTGTAAGTAAGAAACTGCATTGGGTAAGATGGTGAAGGGTTTTGTGTAGTAATGAAATTGCACAGAGTAAGATAAGAGTTTAGAGGTTATAGCAGAAGCACGTGTGTGTATGAATATCCAGTGCAGCAGAATTAAGTAAAGGGGACTGGTTAGAAAAACAAAATAAACTTTGTGGCAACTTTCTGTTGGATTAGAATTTTATAATTTGAATCATGAAATGAGAATATATATTGCCTTGTAACAAAGAAACTTGTGACTACTTTGATCTATGGCTGACTTCTTGCTTTTCTAAAATCTCCCAGCCTTTGAGGCTGATGTTTATCTGAGTGATAAATCATTTTTAGCCTGACAGTGGTCCCATCCCTTTGTTATAGTGTCAGTAATACTGGAGAAATCTTTCCCACCTGAAGAGGGACTCGAGCTGATGTTCTGATGGTTGCAGTGGATGGGGAGCCCTCCCCCCTGACCCTGCAGGTGATAAAATCTTTTAGGGAGGCTCCAGGAGCCCTGCAGCGAGTCCCAGCTCCCTGTTCCTGCTCCATCCAGCTTCCCAACTGCAGTGCTCTAAGCTGAATGCCCCAGAGAGCAGCTGAGAGTGGCTCCAGGACAGAAACAAGCCACAGTCTAGCCTTGGTTAACACATTCTGTGTTTTGTGTCTGTCTGCAGCAATTCTGCTGCAGCTTGGGGGCTTTGATGTGGAGCCAGGATGCTCCCAGGGGTGACCATGCCCATCCTCAGGGAGCAGCTCTGCTCCTGCCTGGGAAGGCTGCTGGAATCCCAGCTGCATGGTTTTGGTTTTTGGGGAAGGCTGCTGGAATCCCAGCTTGTCCTGATTTCAAGGACAGGTATCTGCCAATAAAGGCAGGAGCTTCTCTTTGAAATGGAGAAGGTAAACCCCTCCCTCCAAATTATTATTATAATTTTGAAATTAAGGGGTTCTCAGGCAAAGATATGGGAATTAGGAATAACAGTTCTTTACTAGGAAAATTAAAATAGAAATGCAGTATTACAAAGAACAATCCCAAACCCTGCCAGAGCCAGAATCCAAGCTGACACCCGTCAGTCAGTCAGGGTGTTGGCAGCAGTCCCATTCCATGGTGGCTGCATCCTCCTGCAGGGGCAGATGTGGTTCAGCTGGAGCAGTGCTCCTGGAGAAGGTGCAGTTTCCTCTGAAGCTCCAGGGATGATGTGCAAAGGTCTGGCTTTCCTCTGGAATCCAGTGGGAAAGGCTGCTCTGGTGTTCCAAATCTCAGTTTTTCTCTGGGTAGGAAAGGCTTGGCTCCTGCCCTGGCTGGAGCATCTCCCAGTGGGATGATGGAATTTGATCAGCCATGCCCTGGGACTCACTGGCCATGAACAGGAGATATCTCCTGGAGGGAGGATGGGCTGTGGAAGATAAAGATGATTGCCCAGCTGGTTTAAAGCTGGCCCATGAGCAGATAATGTGTGCCAGGAGATCAGGGGCACTGCCCCACCCGGCTGCAGCAGATGGGGACAGAATTCACATTTCTGACCACATCAACCCAACTCAAAGCTGCATGGTTTTGGTTTTTGGGGAGGGCTGCTGTTACCTTCCCAGTGCTGTGGGCTCTGTGACATGCAGGTCACCAAGAGACAGCACAAAGGGAAATGCAAACTGGGGGGTTGCTGTGTCTTTGAAAGACCTGTCTGGTTTTCATCAGGGGTTTGGTTGCTCTGTTTGAAATCTCTGTCACTTGTTAAAAGCCCTGAGGTGAGGTGGAGAGTTCCTGGTGGGAGAACCACAGTCGTGACAGCAGCAGGAGAATGAATGTCCTGCTGAGGTGCCTTGGACAAGGCATGGAGTGGGGCAGGGAAAGGTGCTGCAATCCTTGCTGAGCCTTTTTAGGAAGCCCCTTGGATGCAGCCAGCCTGTCTGCCTTGGCCTGGGTGGGCAAACAGCTCTGTTTGATATCAGTGGTTCCTGCTGAGGGGTGCTCACTACCCCCAAACCAACCTGGGGTGCTGGTCCAGCTCTGGATCCCCAACAGCAGGAGGATGTGGAGCTGCTGGAGAGAATCCAGAGGAGTCCAGGAGATGCTCCAAGAGCTGGAGCCAGGCTGGGAGAGCTGGGGGTGCTCACCTGGGGAGGAGAAGGCTCCAGGGAGAGCTCAGAGCCCCTTCCAGAGCCTAAAGGGGCTCCAGGAGAGCTGGAGAGGGACTGGGGACAAGGGATGGAGGGACAGAACACAGAGAATGGCTTCAAATTGAAAAAGGGGAGATTTAGCTGGGATGTTGAGAAGGAATCCCTGGCACAGGGTGCCCAGAGAAGCTGTGGCTGCCCCTGGATCCCTGGCAGTGTCCAAGGCCAGGCTGGACAGGGCTTGGAGCCACCTGGGATAATGGAAAGTGTCCCTGCCCGTGGCAGGGATGGAATTGAGATGGGCTTTAAGGTCCCTTCCAGCCCAAATAGTTGATTCTATGCTTTGCCAGACTAAGCATTGCTTCTTGGAATCTCCTGTCTGTTGTAAACAGAATTTGCATCCTGGAGTGAAAAAAAAACCAAACAAAAATAATCTAAAACCAACCAGCTAAAATAAATAATCCCAAACCAAACAAAACCCACAACTCAAACCACAACCTCAAATCCCAAGAAACTACTTCATAACTTGGCCACGTTTTCTGCAAATGGACTGGATTTTTCTTCCTCAGCTCTCCTGGCAGGTTTTGTATTGTCTGCCTCTGATCTCTATCTCCTGGCAGGCAAGGCAGCTTTTCCTTTGATTTGACAGCATTTAGAAACAAAATCTGAAAGGAAAGCTTGTGATCTGCAGCTGTCAGAAATGCCACTTGCTCTGAGTGTGCTTGGAAACAGGAATCTGCTGTGGAAGGGGTGTGAGTGTGCTGGGACTGTCTGCAGCCCTCCTAAGAGAGAGGTTAAAATACATAAGTGAGATAAAACAGAGGGGTTTGGCAGCAGATTTTTTTTTTAGATATAAAATGTACAGATTTATTTTATTTATTTATATATATACATGTATAAATTTCTACCAAAGCCTTGCCAAACCCTTCTGGCTCATCTTATGCTACAAGGCTGAAAGGGAATCTGTATTTCCATATATCTGCTTTCCCTGTGGAACCAGCTGCTGGTAAAAGTTTGGAGTGGGATGTTAATGGAAGTTGTGGGACAAGATATGGGAAGAAATCTTTGAGATCTTTGCCTTGGCCATCTTGAAAGATCAAACCACAGCACCAGCAGCACTTTGGCCCTTTTCTACCCAGCAGTGCCTGCTTTGGGGTCACTCCAGGTGAACTTCCAGGCCTGTTTTTAGGATTTTTCTCAGGGCCAGGACCTGTTGTTTGGGCTCACTCTGAGCTGTGAGTCACTGGTGCTTTCAGCACCGACAATGGCAGAAATGGGCAGCACTTCTGAAAATGTGATTATTCCTAATTTGTGCAGGATGGAGGAGTCCGGAGCAGGGCTGTGCCTTCCCCCTGTGCCTGCTGCACAGAGGGGAAAGTGCCTTCAATTCCTTGGGCAAGGAGATTGGAATCTCATCAGTAAACAGTAAAATGTGATTCATGGAATAAATGATGGTGCAAGGGAGGTCTGGGGGTCTCTGGTTCTGCTCCAAGGTGGCTTTTAAGGGGCAGGTTCCTAAGAGTGAAGGATGGGAGATTCTCCCACCTCACTGGGACCCTGATCCAATGCTCAGACTTGGTCAGAAAGAGAGAAAACCCCCACATGGTGATGGAGTTGGCATTTCCATTTCTGACTTCTATTGTTTCTGCTTTAAGGTTAAAAACCTTGCAGCGCTGATAAGGAGAGCTCAGCTTCTCTCTTCAGAAGTTCCTCCTGCTCTAGATAAAGCAGAACCCAAAATAGCAGATCAGTCAAAAAAGGGTTTAAATTTCAAAGTTGAATCTACAAAGGAGTGGTGCTGATGTTGCTGGGTCTTGTCTTTAATTCTATGGAATTTTAAGGGATTGAGGACACAGGGAATGGATTCCCACTGCCAGGGCAGGGATGGATGGGATATTGGGAAGGAATTATTCCCTATGAGGGGGTTGAGCTCTGGGACAGGGTGCCCAGAGCAGCTGTGGCTGCCCTGGAAGTGTCCAAGGCCAGGTTGAACAGGGCTTGGAGCACTCTGGGACAGTGAAAGGTGTCCCTGCCCATCCAGGGGATTGAAATGGGTTTGAACTTTAAGGTCCTTTCCACTGAAACCATCCCATAACTGAGAGGGTTCTGATGAGCAAACCCTCAGCTTTGGCTGCTCCTCTGGAACTCGCTGGCTCAGAAGTGTCTGGTGCCTCCTCCCAGACACCTCAAGAATAACAATAGCCCTCCCACACCTCAGAACATTCTTTCAATAGATTTAAATATTGGCATTTCCCCAAATAACTCTCTCCCTCCTCTGCTGCAGGAGGGATGACGCACTTGCTTGGGAGGAAGGTGAGCTGATGCTCGGGCTCGTTCCTGCCTTGCTCTCAGGTGATAAACAGAAGGTTTAAGTCTAGAGCAAACAGGCTGGAGCTTGGTATGAGCTCTCAGATTACTCATAATTGAAAGGCTTAAAACTTTTATGCACCAGCTGCTGCTTTAGCAGTAAAACAATGAGATTCTGCAGGCAATTGCCCTGCTGGCTTTGGAGCTCCCACCTGCACAGGCAGAGCAGAGGCTCCTGGGGTGATTTCCTGCATTCCTTTGGATGTGGTCAGGCTCCTTCATGTGGCAGCTCTGCCCTGGCCCTGCCTTGTTTCCTAAGCTGCTGGTGACTCTGATTTCAAGAAGTGTCTGTATCTGTTAGGATTTCCACAGTGTCAAAAGTTCTGTTCTAGTCCTAGCAAGAAGTTTGAGCCCATTTCTGTCCAGGTTTGCTTGTGCTTATTTTCTGTTAGGAAGTCCAACAAGTATCCTTGCTCCAGGTCCAGTTCTGCTCTGCTGGGAGCAGGCATGGATGTGTTCACATCCCAAATTGGATTTATCTGCCTGTTTTCAGTGGTGGTTCCAACTGAGTCTGTCAGAGGTGGTTTCTTGCATGCTGAGGAACACACCCTAGATCAGAACAGCTGGACAAGGCCTTGTCTGTTCAAACTGTCCCTAAGAATATTTTGAGTTGTCTTTTTTTCAGGTTTTTCAGGTGGTTGAATCACCTGGCCAAACCAGCCAAAGGTAAAGAAGTGAGTGCTGGGCTTTTCCCTTTAGTGTTGCAGAATTTCTCCCAGTGTTTGTCTGTACTGCCACAGTCCCCAGATTTCCTTTTTCTGCCCATCAGGGAGCCATGGTTCAGCTGCAGTTTCCTTCAGAGCACTTTCTGGCCCAGTCCCACCAGTGCCAACACATTTGTGATATGGATTTGCACAAAAGTATTGGTTTGGAATCTGGAATAGTCAGACATCAACACAACATCAGAAATCAACACAAACATGCTTGAAATGGATATATTTCCATGTCTGCCTGTGCAAAATGATGCTTGGGCTAATAACAGAGGCTGTTGGTTTATTAAAGTCTGGATTCCTGTGCTCTTGCTGTCACAGATTCCCTTCAAACGAGCCATTCTTCCCCTGAACACGAGGGTTTGGCTGCTCAGCCCCCTGGCAGCCTCTCCCAAGATCAGGGAATTAAGGGATGAGTTTTCAATAACAAGGCAGCACGGGGATGCTCTGAGAGCACTGCAGGCTTGGGGCTGACAGCTCCCTCAGCCTGGGGATGCCTTTCACTTGGAACTGAGATAAAAACAAATGTCAGAGTCTTCCTGAGCTGCTGCTGTGAGGTGCTTCATCCTCAGAAAACTTCCCTGGATTTGTGTGTGCCAGGAGCTGGAAGAATCCAAGTTGATGGAGCCTCCAGCACTGAGTGCACTCAGATCTTGTCACTCTCAGGTCTCCCTGGTCTCTGCCCTGATGTTTGAAGTGGATAAAGGGATGGAGGAGGTGTTCCCAGCTGCCCTCCCCCTGCAGGAAGGAAGGTTTTATGTGATGGTGCCACTGGGTCCTTCCTGCAGCAGCCCAGAGGTGCCAGGTGATGCCCAGAGCCTGGTGCAAGGCTGCAGGGAGAGGGAGCTGCTGGCCAGCCCTCCTGCTGCAGGGGGTGCTGAGGGATCCACCTGGGGGCTGCAACCCAGGGGTGAATCAGTCATAGAATCATGGAATGGGCTGGGTTGGAAGGGATCTTAAAGATCATCTCATTCCAACTCCCTGCCCTGGGCAGGGACACCTTGCCTTACCCCAGGCTGTTTCAAGCCCCATCTCCTCCAAAAGGGATGGGGAGTCCACAGCCTCTCTTCTCAAGAAAATACTTGTTTATCCAAGGCCAGGCTCAAATACCAGGCTGTCCAACTTGGATTATGAAGCCCACTTCTACCCAGTCTCACCTCCCCAGCTCCTTGGAATTGGGAAGGGTTGGAAATCTCCCTTTCCATGTTCAGAGTGTTGTGGTGATGTTAGGTAATATTTGCTGGAGGGAGTGTGATTGTATTAAATTTATAGTCTGCCAAATTCCTTAATTCTGTACAGTTGAGCCTTTATCCTTTGGCTGGAGCATTTCCTGATGAGTGATGGTGAGTGGCAGAAGTGACAGGACAAGGTGCAATAGGTTCAAACTGAGAGAAGGTTTAGATAAGAGGGAAAAAAACAAATTGTTCCCTGTGAGGGTGGGGAGGCCCTGGCACAGGGTGCCCAGAGGAGCTGTGGCTGCCCCTGGATCCCTGGGAGTGTCCAAAATCAGGTTGAACAGGGCTTGGAGCAACCTGGGACAGTGGAAGGTGTCCCTGCCCATGGCAGGGAGTGGAATGAGATATTTAAGGTCCCTTCCAGCACAAACCACTCTTGGGATTTTTATGACAGAAAAGCAGAACTGACCCACAGCTTGGACATGGCAATGCAATCCCCTAAAAAACTTGTTCACCCTGAGCTTGGAGCATGCAAAGCAGTTGTGTAAGTGCATTTGAGGATGTGGGGTTACAGGGAAATAGGATGTTTTGGTGGAGGCACAGCCACAGTTCTGTTGCTTCAGGAAAGCAGGATGCATCCAGGGTGTGTAAGGGCTGGGAGGAAAGGGATGAGCCAAGAGAGGGACAAGTGGAAATCCAGGAACAGGCTGAGGGGAGGCTTGAACCTCCCCCAGTGTTGGTGTTGACTTGTTCCTCAGCTTGTTTTTGGCTGGCAAGCCCAGGGCTCAGCCTAACTGGATGAGACATTCCCTGCCTGGCCATCACCAGCTCGAGTGTGTCCTTGTTACCTTCCTGCTGCTCTTGTTGTCACCTCTAAATCCACAAGAAGTGTTTCCAAAGGGATTTGCTGTGCCCAGCAGTTGCTGTAAGGATGATGTGGCAGAGCAAGTGGAAGTTGTTTGACATATTTGGGACAGAGCTGAGACCACTAACAAGCACTTGGCTAGACAGTGACTGGGAGAAAGGCTGCTCAACCTGCCTTGCACTGAAGTACAGCTGTCTTAAGCACAGCAGGACTGTGGGATTGCTAATGAGGATTCTACCCAGGCTGGGGATCTGAAAAAATATCTCATTTTTATGAAAACCAATCCTATTGTAAACAAGTTTTGGTTTTTTTTTTTTTTTTGGTCTCAGTAAATAGACACCAAGTGCTGTGGAATTGCAAATGTGAAACTGAACTGTGAGGGGTAACTTTTAGGGGTAGGCTCCTGTTCTGTCTGTATCTCTGCAGGCTTCATTACCTTTCCCTGCAAGCCATAAATTGAATAAAGCAGTGTAATAGATCCATTTCTGCCTCATTTTTAGATGCTCTCATATGCTTTTATTGTACCCTGAACAAGGTATGAAAAACTTGGTGTGTATGGAAAGCTGGCAGGGGCTAGAAAAACAAGAGAAAACTTTATAAAATCGACCTTCTCAAGAGTGTGGGCTGACAAAAGGGGAAGCAAAGGCTGCAGGGGTCAGATCTGAAGTTAACTTTTCCATAATGTGTACTTCTAGTTGCTTTGACTTCTAACAAACCTCGAAACACTTGACAAAAGGTTTTAGTTTTTTTGTTTTTTTTTTCCCAGCTCAAAAGTGAGGGTGAATAAACTGAAGGAAAAGAGGTGGTGTGTAGGTGTTGGTCCTGAGGAGATTTTGGGCTTTAGACTCTGCTCTGCCCCTGATTAGAAGCAGGAATCCTTGGCTCCCACCAGCAAATGGGGAAGTTCTCAACTGCTCCAGCCCAGCCCCTGGAGCCACATCAGCAGAGGCTCATTTGAAGCATGAAATGAGCTGAGTGTTACCAGATTCTGTCTGGAGCTCCTGAGAAGGAAGGGGATGAGATCAGAGTTTTGACTTTCCCTACAGCCTCTGTCTACCCCACGAGTGATAAAGTGCTTGAGACTTGTGCCTGTGGTGCTGCTGCAATGTTGGAACTGGAGGTGCAGCCTCCATCTGCAGGTTCTGGACATCAGGTGGGCAGGATTTTAACTGGGGATTTGTGTTTATGACCTTTTTACCCCCTGCTGGTGCACAACTGATTTAAATCTTAGTGCTGTGCAGAGCCCCTTGCTAGAGCTGGAATGGTTTGGGTTGGGATGGACCTTAAAGATCCATTAAAATCATCATATTCCACCTGCTGCCATGGGCAGGGACACCTTCCACAGCCCAGCTTGTCCCAAGCCCTGTCCAGCCTGGCCTGGGGCACTCCCAGGTTGCTTCTTTTGGCAACCTCACAGGGAAGGATTTGTTCCCAATATCCCTCTGGCAGTGGGAATCCATTCTCCCTTCTGCATCGCTCCAGGCCCTTGTAAATAATCTCTCTCCATCTTTCTTGGAGCCCCTTCAGGCACTGTAAGGTCACAATCAGGTCACCCTAAAGCCTTCTCCAGGCTGGACAATCCCAATTCTCTCAGCCTTCCCTCACAGAGAGGTGATCCAGCTCCCAAACCAAGCTGGTGGCTGCTCTGGACCCAATCCAGCAGGAAATCTCTGGAGCAGTTTGTTCCATCTGCTGCTGCCTGTCCCAAAGCACAGAGGAAAACTGGATAATCCTCAGATCCAAGGTTTCACAAACCAAATCCAGTTTTGGATCCCTTTTCCTCAAGCACAAGACCCAACACCCAACTTGGTGCCAGATGGTTGAAGGCCACCAAAGCAGTGCTGGGGAGCCCAGAAGAATGGAACTAAAGCTGGATGTTTTATGGGGCAATAATTAAACACTGACTGGTGCTCTTTCACTCCCCAAATCAGAAAAACTTGCTAATTCCTGCCTGCTACTGGGAAAGTGCTTCTCTGGTGTCAGGGCTGCCCAGCAGCAGGTTTGTGTTTTCATGAAAACACCCTCCAGCCTCTGACTGCAAAGGGCTTTTCCAGAGCTGCATGGGACACAGGACAGACTTTGGTAAATGGTTCTTGTGGCTGCTGGAGAGAGGATGTGTGGGTCCTCATTTCACCCCACAGAGTGCTGGAGGATGTGTGTGAGTCCTCATTTCACCCCACAGAATGCTGGAGGATGTGTGGGTCCTCATTTCACCCCACAGAGTGCTGGAGGGTGTGTGGGTCCTCATTTACACCCCACAGAGTGCTGGAGGATGTGTGGGTCCTCATTTCACCCCACAGAACACTGGAGGGTGTGTGGGTCCTCATTTACACCCCACAGAATGCTGGAGGATGTGTGGGTCCTCATTTACACCCCACAGATTGCTGGAGGGTGTGTGGGTCCTCATTTCACCCCACAGAATGCTGGAGGGTGTGTGGGTCCTCATTTACACCCCACAGAGTGCTGGAGGGTGTGTGGGTCCTCATTTCACCCCCACAGAACTTGCTGGAGGATGTGTGAGTCCTCATTTCACCCCACAGAACGCTGGAGGATGTGTGGGTCCTCATTTACACCCCACAGAACGCTGGAGGGTGTGTGGGTCCTCATTTCACCCCACAGAGTGCTGGAGGGTGTGTGGGTCCTCATTTCACCCCCACAGAGTGCTGGAGGGTGTTGTGGGTCCTCATTTACACCCCACAGAACGCTGGAGGATGTGTGGGTCCTCATTTCACCCCACAGAATGCTGGAGGGTGTGTGGGTCCTCATTTCACCCCACAGAATGCTGGAGGATGTGTGGGTCCTCATTTACACCCCACAGAACGCTGGAGGGTGTGTGAGTTCTCATTTACACCCCACAGAATGCTGGAGGGTGTGTGGGTCCTCATTTACACCCCACAGAATGCTGGAGGGTGTGTGGGTCCTCATTTACACCCCACAGAATGCTGGAGGGTGTGTGGGTCCTCATTTACACCCCACAGAGTGCTGGAGGATGTGTGGGTCCTCATTTACACCCCACAGAGTGCTGGATGGTGTGTGGGTCCTCATTTCACCCCACAGAACCCTGGAGGGTGTGTGGGTCCTCATTTCACCCCACAGAATGCTGGATGGGGTTTGAGGAACCTGCTTTGGTGGAAAGTGTCCCTGATGATCCTTAAGGTCCCTTCCAGCCCAAACCATTCCATGATTTTGTGCTTTGTGCTGGAGCCAGTAGAGGACTTTTTGGCACCTTTCTCTTGATGTTGTCCCTTTGTCTTCCTCCTGTTGCCCTCAAACCTGGGTTTTGAACCTCCTCCAGTCACCAATTTCCCTGCTGTTGACTTTTTCACTGCCTTTTTCATTACCTCCTCCTTGCCCCATACCTGCTTCCAATTTTCCTCAGCAAAGCCAAAACCCTCGAGCTTTAAATCCTGAACTCTGAGGGCTGTTGAGCATATGCAATTTAGTTGCTTTTTCTCCTCCTCTCAAAAGGCTTATAATTTGCCTGGATTTTTGGCGATGACAAAAATGAAATTTGACACAAAAAGCTTGTCCCTCGCTCATTAAAGCCCTTGTTCTAAATCATGGGTCCGAGGCTTTAAGGAAAAAAAAATGGAAAAAGCCACCAGAAATTGAACAAAACAATGTGTTTATTCCCATGCTGCTTTCTGAGAAGCAGTTGGATTCACATGTTCCAAGAGAACTGTGCCCCAGGCAGGCCCAGCCTAGCATGCAAACTCCTGATGAATTTATAACCCACTGAAAGCAGAGCTGGGGAGAGTCAGGCAGCCTTGATAACCCTGCCTGGAGATGCACTCTTGGAAGGAAGGTTTTCCCTTTAAAAACACTCTTTAAAAAATAATTCAGGCCCTGCTGAGCTCCCCATAGGGATGTGCAGGATGGGATCCAGGCTTGCCATGCTCCAGACCTCCCCAGACCCTACAAAATCCCCTCTAAACATCCCAGTTGCTCCTGACTCCACCACAACAGCACAAAGGCTGAATGGAAGTGATTCTGTGCCTTTCAGGGGTCATGGCCATGTGGCTCTGCCTCAGCTCCTCAATCACACCCTGAAAGAACATTTTCTGCTGG
Organism: Luscinia megarhynchos; assembly: GCA_034336665.1. NCBI lineage: Eukaryota > Metazoa > Chordata > Aves > Passeriformes > Muscicapidae > Luscinia > Luscinia megarhynchos. The sequence goes on from CM067566.1 coordinate 2,444,606, forward strand.
AGAACCTCCCCTGCCACAGCAGCTTCACCTCCAAAGGGCTGCCCCAGCCAGCTCTGGGATCAGGACAGTGAGGAATATGTATCTCTAAAGCAGCATGCCTCTTAATACTTGATTTATTTTCAAGAATGGGTGTGATTCAACAAATTTTTAAAGGCTTCATCTCCTACTCTCTGTAAGGAATAAGCCTGGTGTTGATCTGGTGATTCTTTAAATGGATTTTTTAAATGGCTGGGCTCAGTGTTTTGAGTTTTTGGGCTCTCCAGGTTTGCTGTGTCCCTCTGCCCCACTGCAGCAGTGCCTTGCCATGGAGATGTTTCCTGAGACAGGTCAGTGGGGTTTCCACTCTGGCAGGGCTGTGTGAGCTCTGGGACAGCCAGCACGAGTGTTTTTGTGAATTAGCCTGGTGTTCCCCCAGTTTTGGGAGCTGGGAGTAGAAAAAGAGATGCAGAACATCATGGGATTATTTTTTCTGCCTGGCTGCTCGGTTGTGCTCTGTTGCTTGAGGTTTCACAGTGGCTTTGGATGGTTTTGAAGGTGTTAGCAGCCTCCAGGAGAGCTGGGGAGAGACTTTCACAAGGGCATGGAGTGACAGGATGAGGGGGAATGGCTTTAACTGAAGGAAAGTGGGTTTGGATTGGGGTGAGGAGAAATTCTTTGCTATGGTTGCCCCATGCCTGGAAGTGTTCAAGACCAGCTGGATGGGGTAACCTGGGCTGCTCAGAGAGTTTTGGGTTTGGAGCTAGACAGTCTTTAAGGTTCCTTCCAACTCAAGCCATTCTGTGATTTTTTTATTTTTTTTCATGGGTTTGGCCACGATTTGTGTAAGGGCTGTAAAATTTTTGCAGTTTCTGCAGTCCAAAAGCCCCACAAGCACTGGAGGATCCTTGCCATCCTGAAGAAATAATATAATATTTCTTCCTTGCCAGGAAGAAATAATAATTGTCGTTCTCAACCATGGGTTCCCCTTCTTCCCTTGCTGCTTTTTTAATGCCACATCTCTGATATTGGAATATGAGGAACCCCTGCCCAGATTCTCTTCTCTGCCCTCCTGTTTCCTCACTGGGAGTGAATAATCCTTCCTGAACAGCACTTCTGGATAACTTTTCCGTGAATTGAAGCACAGAAGCACAGAATATTCTGAGTTCCACAAGGATCATCCAGTAACTCCTGGCCCTGCACAGGGCACCATTCATTATTTTGCCTTCCTCTGCTGTCCAAATTCCTCATTCTCTGAGCCTCAAAAAGCAGCTGAGTTTAATATTCAGCCTGGGATGAACGTGGGTGCTGAGTTTGAGATGAACCCAGCTGACCACCAGCTTCCTCCCCCTCCTTCCACCCCACGAGTGGTCACTTCAAATTCCAGCTATGCTGGTTCCTGAAAACTTTAAATCACATCTTGGGTGGGCTGAATTATCTTCCTGAAAAGTCCTTGAAGGGTCTTGTCTGTAATAATGCTCCTCAGTGCCTGGCGTGGGTGAGCAGCTCTGAACTCCCAGCAGAGCTCCATGGTAACCAGAAATGGCATTAATAAAGAAAAAAATCACCATTTCTGCTCAGTCACTCTTACAAAATAGCCCTGCAGCTGCAGGAGCCTGTGCCTGGCTCAGGTGTGACACAGGTTCAGGCTGGAGCAGCCACTTCCACACCTTGCTCCTCCCCAAACCCCAAGGTTTTGGTTTTCCCCAAATCCCAAGTCCTGGTGATCCCCAAACCCCCAGGTTTTGGTTTTCCCCAAATCCCAAGTCCTGGTGATCCCCAAACCCCCAGGTTTTGGTGTCCCCAAACCCCCAAGGTTTTGGTTTTCCCCAAATCCCAAGTCTTGGTGATCCCAAAAACCCCCAGGTTTGGATCCCCCAAGGTTTTGGATCTTCCCCAAGGTTTTGGGTCCCCCCAACCCCAATGTTTTGGTGTCCCCAAACCCCCAAGGTTTTGTTCTTCCCCAAGGTTTTGGGTCCTCCCCAAACCCCCAAAGTTTTGGGTCCTCCCCAACCCCAAGATTTCGGTCCTCCCCCAAACCCTCAAGGTTTTTGTGTCCCCAAACCCCATGGTTTTGGTCTCTCCCAAATCCCAAGTCTTGGTGATCCCCAAATCCCCAAAGTTTTGGGTCTTTTCCAAATCCCCAAGGTTTTTGTCTTCCTCAAGGTTTTGGATCCTCCACAAATCCCAAGATTTTGGTGTTCCTCAAATCCCAAGTCTTGGTGATCACCAACCCCCAAGGTTTTGGGTCCTCCCCAAACCCCAAGGTCTCTGTCCTATCCCAAACTCTCAAGGTTTTTGTGTCCCCAAGTTTTGTTCCTCCCCAATTCCCTGCTGAATGAGGTTTCCTCTGCAGGGCTTCCAGAGTGATTTTGGAAAGGCACCAATGAGCTCTTCCCTCTCATGGCTGCTCCAGGTATCCCTCACTCCTTTGGGACTGGAATTTCTTTATGAAAACCCCACTCTTTGATTTGGATTTCATCATTATCCATCTCTCAAGGGGCTGCTGTTAATATGGGATGGAGGAGCCAGCAGGATAAAAGATAAGAAAATGGTATTTCCTCCAAGCCACAATATTTCCATTTGTCATTAGAGGCTGGTGATAGCTGGCAAGGGTTGGTCAGATTTATTTTTAATTTCTTTTTTTTTAATCTACTCTGACTTTCAAAGGCTGACAGGACATCCTGTACTCTTGAAGCTGCTTGGTTTTCCAGGTTTTTTTTTTTGCTGTTACCACTAAAAACCTAGAAAGGCTTCAACTTCTGTGCTGGAAGAGTTGAGTGTTTCCCTTACACATGAAGGGGAGCAGACCAGTTCTTGCCTACTGAAAATGCTCTTCAGTGCCTAAAAGCTGGCCTGGACTTCAGCTGACCAGACACTGCAAGAATTACCTTTAAAGCACAGATTTCAGAGAAATTTGGAGTGCTAAATTTCTGTCAGCAACAACAGAATTTAGTAGCTGATTTTTTATTTAATCATTTTGCTCGTGCAGAGCAGTGAACCCAAATGAGGGTAACTCTGAAGCAATAAATACTTGTTTCTGATAATTTAAGGTATTTTTTTGGTTTGTTTCTGGTAATGAAGATGATCTAGGCTCCCTGAAGAGCTCTGACCAGCCATAGTAGTGCTCCCCACCAAATCTTATTTAAAAGTATGTGTGACTCCCATCTTGATGATCAGGGGATGGAAACAACCCAGAAAAGCTGGAAAATGCATTTGGAAGTGAGACCCTGCCTTTATGAAAAGCTTGAATTATTTTCCCTGCTGAATTATCTTTGATTTTTTTTTTTAAACTGGCTTTTTTCCACAAGTACTTTATGATGACACTTAAATACCACTTTATATCTCAAAAGCACTAAGTATGCATTAAATCCTGCTGTAGCTATTAGGAAATAAGACTTCTGGCTACTGGTAAAAAAAAATAATATGATGCTTTTTAGTATTTGAGTCATTTATTACCTAAAATAGTCCAAGGTGGAGGTCTGGCAGGGAGTTCTGCAGCCCAAGTGTGACACAGATATCCAGGAAGGAGCCCACTCCATGCAGGCACAGGAAGCTTGGGATGATGAGCACTAATTCCCCCAGGCAGGTTTCTATTAACACCACTGTTCCTTGAGCAGTTTTCAGCTGGAGCTTCTTCCTCCCTCATCTCTGTGGGTATATTAAACAGCACATGGTGTACCAGAGGCTGAGAGATGTTTTGTAGGGAAGGGATGTGTGGGTCCTTCCCCAGCAGATCAGAGTTTGTAGCCAGAATGAGCAAAATACAAAGATAGATCCAGGTTCTTGCTCAAGTTGGTTTGAAATAAGCAAAAAGAATAAGGTGATTTTTTTTTTTTTGGTTTTTTTTAAAAGCAAATCTGCTTTGGTAGAGGGGAAAAAAGAGATTTCCTTAAATTCCATCCTCAGCACTGTGCATTTGTGGGTGAGAGCTCCTTTCTCCTGATGAAGGAAAGTCTGAGTGTGAATCCTGTGATTGCACATCTTGTGTTTTTTTGTCTTCACTGCCATGAGTTTCCCCCTTTCCCCAGCTGATCCTGATGCCTTGTTAGCTGGGTTAATCCCTTTCCCTCTTGGAAAACACTGGGTTTCTCAGCTGCTCTGCCAAGATGAGCACCAGATTTATCATTAATTCCTCGTGTGGATGCTTCACCCATCTCGAGTGCTCCTCATTCCCACGGCTGATTTTTGGGGAGGCTCTTCAGTCCTGGGAGTCCCTCTGCTTTTTGCTCCAGTTGCTATTAGCTGCAAGTTGGATTTCAGCTCTTTTCATGCTGACAGACACATCAGTGAGTTGTCACTTCCCTGCAGAGCCAAAAATCTGCAGTGTGGAGCTGACTTTCAACCTGAGCTTGGTGTGGTTTAATCTTAACCTGGTGCACTCTGCACCACAAAATGCCCCAAACCCTCCTGTTCTGCTCTTCCAGGGTGCCCTGTGGGCCATGAATTTCCCACATTTTGCTCCCTAAGAGATCATTTTGCCCTCTCCAGTTTCCACCTTGTAGGGAGTGGATTATTTATTTGTTTATTTATCTAGATTTTTTTTTTTAATATACAGGCATCTGTTTATGGTGTCTTCTTCTGGCTATACAAACACCTCACCTGAGAGGCTTTTAAATTATGATGTCCCTGATGCAATCCAGGTGATTTAGGAGCTGGGATAGTGTTTGCCAGGGATACCTGCCCCTGAAAACAGGGCAGTTGAAAGCTCTGAGGTTTCCTGAAAATCCAGTTGTTTAGAAATAGGAGCAGCTTTGCTTTCACCTAAAAAGGCAATGGGTGAGGGCTCTGGGAATCCATCAGCCTGAGCAGAGAGCAGCAAGAAACCAAATGCCTCAATCTTATCAGAGAATCATGGAATGGTTTGGGTTGGAAAGGAGCTTAAAAATCACCCAGTCCCCCTCCCTGCCATGGGCAGAGACACCTTCCATACCCCAGGTTGTTCCAAGCCCCATCCAGCCTGGCCTTGGGCACTGCCAGGGATCCAGGGGCAGCCACAGCTTCTCTGGGCACCCAGGGCTCAGCACTCTCACAGGGAACAATTCCTTCCCAATATCCAACCTAAACCTTTCTTCCTCCAGTATAAGGCCCCTCCTCTTGCCCTGCCATCCCAAGCCCTTGTCCCCAGCCCCTCTGGGCTCGGGCAGTTCTCCCTGGAGCCTCCTGCAGCACTGTGCTGGGCAGTGTGTGCACCCTGTGCTGGAGCTCTGCCCCGTCAGGGATGGGGAAGGTGTGATGCAGGCACTGCCTGGAGCAGAGCAGGGCTTCTTGGAGGAGGAGAGGTCTGTGAGTGCAGCCCTGCCCTTGGCTCCAAGCTGCCAGGCAGATAAGGAGGAGCTGGAGAGAGCTCAGGTGTCAGGAGCACGCCAGGGCTGGGGCTCTGCAGCTCTGCAGATGGGGGAATGTGCCACTGACAGGTTTTTGGAGGGGCCTGAAAGGACAGGCTGGGTCAGTGCTGAAACCTGGGGAGGTGGCAGAGCTGTGTGTCTTGGAGGGGAATGTGAGTTTATTTGCTTGGGTGAGTGCTCTTGCAGCATGAGCAGGGAATGTGGAGAGCAGCAGATGTGGGGTGGGGCTGGGGATTATGGAGTGAGCTGGGTTCCAGTGCCCAGCACAGGAGCCCAGCTCTGCCTGCACACCCCGGGACCCTCCTGCTGAGCCCCCATTTCACTGCAGGCTTTGCTGGAGCTCACAAGGTTGGAGTGACAGAATTGAAGGGAAGCTGGAAAAAAGTTGTCCTGGAGAGCAGCGCTGAGAACTTGGCCTTGCTTTTCATTTCTTGGGGGGATTTTGAAGCATGAGCTGCTTCTTGAGTGACTAAAAGCCCAAGATTATTGTTTTTTATTTTATCTACACAATGTGAGAAGGAACAGCCTTGTTTGAGGTGACAGGGTCTGACACAAGGCTGGACAGGGCAGCTTCAAACACATCTGCAACACGATTTCAGATAAAAAATTCTGTATACATGTGATTTTAGCTGCACCAAAGTCCAACCAAGAGCCAATCTGGCACTGACAGCATCAAAATTAATCTCTGGTGGGTGGGTTTTTTGGTTTTTTTGTTGGGTTGTGGTTTTTTTTTGGTGTATGTGTTCTTACTATGAATAAATATAAACAGTCTTCTCCATCCAAGTGTTAGCAAAAGCAGAGCAGGGGATTAAAAAAAGTTAACACCCACCCTGTTTTGCCTGAAAATCTCTTAGAAAATAAACAGTGCTGCATGATAGCCTGAACTATTTACAAGTCTACTTTTACTGCTGATGAGAGTGGATGGGAAGGAGAAAACATGTTTTAAAAAAAACATGTTTTGTGCCTTGTTGGCTCCTGCATAAATTGTGGAGAGCCTGGAGCACTCAGGTGCAGGTCCATGGCTACCCTTAAAATGAAAATATTGATGTCTACTAGCTCTTGTGTCTGCCTGAAACAAGCTCTGGGACTCCCTGGTGGTCTCTCCAAGCTCTCCATAAAGTTGGGTTTAGGAGTGTGAAGATCAAATCATTGCTGTGGTTACTCATCTCTGAGGTAATGCTTCCAAAATCAGGAAGTCAGTCTGCTCCTGAGGTTCAATTATTAGGGAACTGTGGTGGTAGCAAGGCTGGTGTTAAATGACAACAACAATTTACTACCTGCTTATGTTACAGGCATTACCTGCTCCAGCCACACTGGTATCATCTGAGCACTTAAAATTTAATTTTACTGAAGGACTCCTTCAGGGTAAGGCTGTGTCTCCATCACACAACCCTCAAAACAACCTCTGAAATTCCCTCTGGGGAGCTGAGACTTTGCAGCAAGAATCTGCTGACCAGAACCAGCCTGATCCTCTTGGATGACAGTGGGAGAAGGTCCCATGGGACATCTGGGGGAGGTTCAGGTTGGATTTTAGGGAAAATTTCCTCACTGAAAGGGTTGTCCAGAAGAGTGTTGGAGCCCCCAGCCTCAGAGAGATTGAAAAAATGTGTGAATTCTCCACAGCAGGGCATCCCCTTCATGGTTTAACAGGGATAAGCTGTCTGTGGTTGCCGCATCTTGATGGGCCTTCAGTTAATTAATTAATTAATTAATTAATGCCCCTGGATGCTCTGGCCCCAAACATTCCTGCCCTCTTCTCTGGCCCCGGTGCTTCTTTCCAACCAAAATTAACTTGGAGCTGAAATCAAAACAGCTCTTTGAAATGGAAGCTTCTGAAGTTTGAAGCACTGCACAAGCCATGCTGGATTGCCAGACAGGTCTGCGTGTGCAGTCTCCCTCCCAGAATGCTCCCATGGGAGGAATTTCTGCCTATAAAAAATCTAAAATTAACCCCTGGGATAGCACCCTGTGTTACAACTGGAGAGCAAACTCATCTGAGTGTTTTAATCCCTGTGGACTCTTCTCCCTGGAGACACATCTTGGCAATTTAGAATGTAGCAGATATAGCAAAAAATACACCAGATTTGAGAGATTTGAGTTTTTTTAAACTTGGGCTCTGGCTAGAAGTCCAGTTTCACATCTGGCAGACTTTGAACTGGGGGTGTGTGAAAAGAATCTCAGAATTCTCCCTCCACAATCCAACCAGGCAGGTCAGGATCACTTTTAGCCCAGAGATCCTGGCTGGGGGTTTGGTGGCCAAGTGGCCCCATGAGGCTGAGGTGGAGCAGGGGGTTGTGACAATGATCTGTGAGCCTGAGGGGAGGTCGCAAGGGCTTAAACTCTGTGTGTGTCACCTCACAGGAGGCTTTGCTGAGAAACAAAAGGTGTCAGGGCAGGGCCAAGGGCAGCACTGGCAGAGCCAAGAGGAGCCAAACCCCACAGTCCAAGGTTGCACTTGATGGTTTGGGAGGGTGTCTTGGGTGCAATGCAGGATGTGGCCAGAAATGTGGATTCTGTCCCCATCTGGGTGGGGCAGTGCCCCTGATCTCCTGGCACACATTATCTGCTCATGGGCCAGCTTTAAACCAGCTGGGCAATCATCTTTATCTTTCCACAGCCCATCCTCCCTCCAGGAGATATCTCCTGTTCATGGCCAGTGAGTCCCAGGGCATGGCTGATCAAATTCCATCATCCCACTGGGAGATGCTCCAGCCAGGGCAGGAGCCAAGCCTTTCCTACCCCAGAGAAAAACTGAGATTTGGAACACCCAACAGATGGTGGGGTTGGGATAGTTGAGGGCTACAGGGGTGCCTTCCATGAGAAGCTGCTGGAATTCTCCCTGTGTCCCATGGAACCAATGTTTTCCTGGAGTCCAGGAAGAAGGGAGGGCTTTGGGGAAGGTGTTTCTACGATTTGGGTTCACTTCTTGCCCTGCTCTGATTTGATTTGCAATAGGTAAAACAAACTGCCCTGAACTGAGTCTGGATTTCCCTTGTTTTAACCAGTGAGGGATCCCTGCCTGCCCTGCTCTCGACCTTGGGCCTTTTGCTGTGTTTTCTCTGCCTGGTCCAGCTGGGGAGGGCGGTGACAGATCTGCTTTGGCACCCACTCAGGGTCAGCCCCACCCCAAGCCCAAACAGCTCCTCCAGGGCTGCTCAGTGCTGGGATCTGGGGCTAAAGGCTGCAGAAATTCAGGGAAATGTGGAGAGGGATTTTCAACTGAAGATGAATTAGCAGCAGAGCGCTTCGTTGTATCCACACCTGCTTAGATTTCTTTGGATCTGGGAAACACTTGGGGAAAAAAATACCCAGATTGCTTTTTTTTGGCACCTTAAAATCTATTATGGACAGAGAGTTTTTCTGCAAGAGAGCAGCTTTAGAGCAGGGATTTGGAAAAGAATTATTGACTGTGAAGGTGTGGCTGCCCCTGGATCCCTGGCAGTGTCCAAGGCCAGGATGGAGTTTGGAGCAACCTGGGACAGTGGAAGGTGGCACTGGATGGTCTCTAAGGTCCCTTCCAACCCAATTAATTCCATGATTCTGTAATATCCATGTTTAAAAGCAGCAGATGCATTTATTTTGTGCCTGGGGCTCATCTCAAAGCCTCAAGAGCAGGCTCTGCTCCCCCTGCCAGCCACTTGATTATATCCAAGAATTCCATGTGACAGAATGTGTTTGTTGGGAATATTGTCACACTCCAAACTGACACTCTTAACTGGGATCTGCCTTACAGACAAACTTGCTTTGTGATAAATGACAGCATTTCTTGTGCAGAGTTAACTTCTTTTTATTTTTCTTCTTCTTCTTCTTTTCCCTCCATCCCCATGAACCAGGAAGATTAATGGGAATTTGCTGTTTTCAGCTGTAGGTTTCTATCCTGGTGGGGATAGCCCCTGTCCACTGTCTGTGGGGAAAAAAAAGAATGGGATTGGGGGTTTTGGGTTTATCCAGGCAAGGAAGGAGCCACAGGCCATTGGGAAGAGAAGGAACAATTATCCAGATGCATTGCTGGGGGTGCAGAGAATTAAGTTTTGCACCTGTTGTTCTATTCCCCTCGTGAACTTGGCTTTATCTTTGTCTTAATCTCCTCCAACCCTTTTTTCTTTCATGCTCAGGAGCTGGGGGTGTCTCCTCAGGAGATGCTGAAAGGATCCACTTCTGGATTAGGATAAGGTGGGTGGAGAAGGAAAAAAAACCACTTCTGGATTAGGATAAGGTGGTGGAGAAGGAAAAAAAAACCACTTCTGGATTAGGATAAAATGGTGGAGAAGGAAAAAAAACCCACTTCTGGATTAGGATAAGGTGGTGGAGAAGGAAAAAAAACCCACTTCAGGATTAGGATAAGGTGGTGGAGAAGGAAAAAAAACCCACTTCTGGATTAGGATAAGGTGGTGGAGAAGGAAAAAAAACCCACTTCTGGATTAGGATAAGGTGGTGGAGAAGGAAAAAAAACCCACTTCTGGATTAGGATAAGGTGGTGGAGAAGGAAAAAAACCCACTTCTGGATTAGGATAAGGTGGTGGAGAAGGAAAAAAACCCACTTCTGGATTAGGATAAGGTGGTGGAGAAGGAAAAAAACCCACTTCTGGATTAGGATAAGGTGGTGGAGAAGGAAAAAAAACCCACTTCTGGATTAGGATAAGGTGGTGGAGAAGGAAAAAAAACCCACTTCTGGATTAGGATAAGGTGGTGGAGAAGTTAAAAAAAACCCACTTCTGGATTAGGATAAGGTGGTGGAGAAGGAAAAAAAACCCACTTCTGGATTAGGATAAGGTGGTGGAGAAGTTAAAAAAACCCACTTCTGGATTAGGATAAGGTGGTGGAGAAGGAAAAAAAACCCACTTCTGGATTAGGATAAGGTGGTGGAGAAGGAAAAAAAACCCACTTCTGGATTAGGATAAGGTGGTGGAGAAGGAAAAAAAACCCACTTCTGGATTAGGATAAGGTGGTGGAGAAGGAAAAAAACCCACTTCTGGATTAGGATAAGGTGGTGGAGAAGTTAAAAAAAACCAATTCTGGATCGGGATAAGGTAGTGGAGAAGTTAAAAAAAACCAATTCTGGATCGGGATAAGGTAGTGGAGAAGTTAAAAAAAACACCACTTCTGGATCGGGATAAGGTGGTGGAGAAGGAAAAAAACCCACTCCTGGATCGGGATAAGGTGGTGGAGAAGGAAAAAGAAAAACATTTCTGGGTTAGGATAAGGTGGTGTAGTGTCCCACAGCCATGGTCAGGCTCGCCCAGGGGAGGTGGTGATGGCAGGACTGGTAACAAGCACTGATTTGGGATGGTGAGAAAATGGGAAATCTGCTCAGCTTGTCCTTTTCTGCTTTCCCTTGGGATCAGAGAGCCTGTGGAGCAGAAGGAGGGCTTGTCCCAGCGTGGGCTGGCTCTTGGTGCCTTGAAAAGCCACGATTGCTGGGATGGGGATGAGCCTCATTTTCTATTTTGTCAGAGTGGAGAGTGCCCTGTGGGTCAGATGTGGGCTGTGAGTGCAGCTGGGGCTGAGGTTTCTGCTCCAGGGTGGCTGTAGGAGGAGGTGGAGGGATTTTGGGATATTCTGGATAATTCCAGAGCCCACTGGACCTGCAGCATCCTCCCTGCTCCTGGTTCAGGTGCACAGGCAGCAGCCCAAGCTGGCCAAGCGTGGGATCCTCAAAAGTTTGGACTGGCTGGGAGCTGTTCACGAAAAGTCCTTGGAACCCACCCAAAAATTGCTGGTCTTGAATTTACAGAGAGCTTCCAGCTCTGAGGGATGCAGGTAGAGATTTGCTTTCCCCTTTTCCTGTGCCAACAAACCACATCCCAGGATTGTAACCTTGTTAAGAGAGGGGTTCTGGCAGCATTGGGGTCTCTTGGATTTTGGGGGTGCCTCGGTGTCCTGGTTTGAAGGACAGGTGTCTGCCAATAAAGGCAGAAGCTTCTCTTTCAAATGGAGAATGTAAACCCACTCCCTCCAAATTATTATTATAATTTTGAAATTAAGGGGTTCTCAGGCAAAGATATGGGAATTAGGAATAACAGTTCTTCACTAGGAAAATTAAAATAGAAATGCAGTATTACAAAGAACAATCCCAAACCCTGCCAGAGTCAGAATCCAAGCTGACACCCGTCAGTCAGGCAGGGTGTTGGCAGCAGTCCCATTCCATGGTGGCTGCATCCTCCTGCAGGGGCAGATGTGGTTCAGCTGGAGCAGTGCTCCTGGAGAAGGTGCAGTTTCCTCTGAAGCTCCAGGGATGATGTGCAAAGGTCTGGCTTTCCTCTGGAATCCAGTGGGAAAGGCTGCTCTGGTGTTCCAAATCTCAGTTTTTCTCTGGGTAGGAAAGGCTTGGCTCCTGCCCTGGCTGGAGCATCTCCCAGTGGGATGATGGAATTTGATCAGCCATGCCCTGGGACTCAGTGGCCATGAACAGGAGATATCTCCTGGAGGGAGGATGGGCTGTGGGAAGATAAAGATGATTGCCCAGCTGGTTTAAAGCTGGCCCATGAGCAGATAATGTGTGCCAGGAGATCAGGGGCACTGCCCCACCCAGATGGGGACAGAATTCACATTTCTGGCCACATCCTTTACTGCAACCCAAGACACCTGGTCACCCCAGCTGGGGTGTCCCCATCCCATTCCCAGGACTCCCATCCCATCCTGGGAAGGGAAAGGCCACTGTGAGAGCTCTGGCTGGGAATTGCAGGAACTGTGCAGCCTGGGAAGGATTTGTGCTTTTCCTGCCCTGATCCCACCCCACATCAGCCTCTTCTCAGGGATGATTTATTGGAATTATCGTGTCTCTCCCTCTGACAGGGAATCCTTCACCTGCTTCTAAGCACCTCAGCTGCTTCTTCCCCCAGAGCTCCCTGTTCTGCTCTTCTGGGCTGCTCTGCTTTGTGCCTCCTGAAAAAACTCTTCCAGATGGTTGAAATCACTGCAAATCACCTCTCTTTGGAGCAGAGGTGCTGTTGCTTCATCAAGCACCAAACTTTGGGATTATTATTTTTTTTTGTTTGTCCGTGTTAGCCACAAATATTCTGTTGGGATAATGACTGGATAATTATTTAACCTCTTTTGAGTTTTGTGGTGCTAATCAACCCTGTCTTCTTTAATCTGGGCTCCAGTGTCGTGACTGGGGCATGATTTACAGGGAGGAGAGGGGCATAAACTTGTGCTATTGAGCCAAATTTGCTTAACCTCCCTGAAATAGCCTGTGAAGGTTGTGTTGCTCCAGGCCACAGCTGATCCTGGGTTTTTTTTGTGCTGCTGGAGATCTGAAGGGCTCTGGATGATCTGATCTCCCTTTGATTTAGAGATCTTTTTGTTACTGCGAGTGCAGGGAGAAGTTTCTGCCTTACCCAGACAAATCATGGCTTCTGGAAAAGGAATAATAAAAAAATTCTCCAGCCTGCACGAGGTCACAAGGGAAGAGACTGAAGAGTGTGGTCAAAGGTGGGGAAAAAAGAAATATTATGGAGATTTTTTTGCTTAAAAATCTAACAAAAGGTAACTGTTCTTGTGACACAATGCAGAGCTGTAGGTCTCCCTGCTGCAGGATTTTTGGAGATGCTGAAATGACCTCAGAGGATGAGTGAGCCCTCCTATAAGGGGAACGTGCTGTAGAGACCTTAAACTTGAGATCCTTGGAATCCAGACTTGGAGGACACCTTAGGAAGCCTCTCCATAGGCTGGGAAGCTGCAAAAGCTCTTTAATGGGTATTTATTGGTAGCTTTTATCCAATCCAGGATTCTGGGCTGCAGCAGATTTATGGGTCAGTGGGAAGAGCTGTTTTTAGGCTCCTGAGATGCCCTTTCTCCCCCTCCATACCCACCACCAGTAATTCCCACTGTGTTCAAAGGCTGGCAGCAACACTGCTCCAGGCTTTTGCTTTCTCTGTGGAACCAAAACCTTAATGGGATGTTTGTTTGGGAATTGTGGCCAGGAACACTCACCCTGGGTGGATGGTGGATGTTGCAAGGAGAGGGGCTGAGCCTTTGGCTGTCTGCATCCTGCTCCTCATGTTTTCACAGGGCTTGCTCAACTCTTCCCTCACAGTTTCTATTTCTTGTTGGTGATCACAGAGGAAATGTGCCAGGTGAACCTTTAATCTTTCACAAAGTCAGATAATGACCTTGGATCCAGCCAGGATGGTGCTGTCAGCACCTCAGGGTGTTTGGTGTGATGGGGACACTGCCACTCAGTGACTTCAACCTTTTTAATGAGTGAGGCTGGAGGCAGCCTGGTGTCCCAGCCCACACCAGATCCGGGCAGGGATGAGCTGGATATGGGCTGGAATCAACCACAAATTGGGCCAGACTTTCCTCAGCTGCAGGATGTTCCTCGGGCAAGAAGGGATAAGACTTTCTTATTTTTCTAGATTTTTCTAGAGCTGTCAGATCTCACCTTGCTCAAGATAGAATTTAAATAATTGAATTGTAGAATATTCTGAGTTGGAAGGGGCCCACAAGGATCATCAAAGTCCAACTCCTGGCCCAAGAATCCCACCCTGTGCCTGAGAGCCTTGTCCAAACACTTCTGGAATTCTCTCAGGTTGTGCCTGAATTGGTTTTGGTATTGGGACAGAACCACCTATCTCTGATAGGACAGAATTCCCTTTTCCTTCCTCCTGCTGGGGAAAAGAAACCAGGGATGTGATGTGTGGGGAGAGCTGCTTGTGGTGAAATCCCACAAAGCTGGGTCACAAACTCAGCTCAAAGCCTCAGTGGGGATTTCTTGCTCCTTTATCAGTGTGGACCAGGATGGAATATCCCCAGGATGGAACATCCCCATCCCAATCTGCTGGGCACGGGAATGCCTCATCCCAGGGAGGTGAGAGAAGCCCTGGGGGGATTTGCATCACTCACCCAATGCTACCACAATGAACTTTTGGTACTTAGTGGAGTGTGAGCATCGTTTTAGAGTGCAGGGAACGTTCTGACTGTGAGAGTTCAGGTGCAGCAAGCATGAGACCAGCCTGGCTAAGCTGGAGGGGAGTCCTGGAGCCAGAAGGTGCTGGCAATGGACTGCTGTGGTGTTTCAGTCTGTAATCAATAAATACTTGTAATGGCAAGCAAACACTCCGTTAAAAAGCTTTGAGAGTGTTTGCTTTGTGTCTCCAGGCTGAAAACAACCATGCCAGGGCAGCAGCCTCCTTGATTTTCTCCTTCCCAATGCTGCCTCTGTTTGGTCCCCCGTTCCTGGCAGCAGTTCAGGGTGCCTCAGTGTGATGGTGTCCTGGTTTGGAGGACAGGTATCTGCCAATAAAGGCAGAAATTTCTCTCTGAAATGGAGAATGTAAACCCCACTCCCTCCAAATTATTATAATTTTGAAATTCAGGGGCTCTCAGGCAAAGAGATGGGGAATTAGGAATAACAGTTCTTTACTAGGAAAATTAAAATAGAGATGCAGTATTACAAAGAACAATCCCAAACCCTGCCAGAGTCAGAATCCAAGCTGACACCCGTCAGTCAGGCAGGGTGTTGGCAGCAGTCCCATTCCATGGTGGCTGCATCCTCCTGCAGGGGCAGATGTGGTTCAGCTGGAGCAGTGCTCCTGGAGAAGGTGCAGTTTCCTCTGAAGCTGCAGGGATGATGTGCAAAGGTCTGGCTTTCCTCTGGGATCCAGTGGGAAAGGCTGCTTTGGTGTTCCAAATCTCAGTTTTTCTCTGGGTAGGAAAGGCTTGGCTCCTGCCCTGGCTGGAGCATCTCCCAGTGGGATGATGGAATTTGATCAGCCATGCCCTGGGACTCACTGGCCATGAACAGGAGATATCTCCTGGAGGGAGGATGGGCTGTGGGAAAGATAAAGATGATTGCCCAGCTGGTTTAAAGCTGGCCCATGAGCAGATAATGTGTGCCAGGAGATCAGGGGCACTGCCCCACCCAGATGGGGACAGAATTCACATTTCTGGCCACATCCTGCATTGCAACCCAAGACAGATGTGCAGAGGAAGGAACTGAAGGGATGGATTCATGTCCCCCATGAGCTGGGAGAGGAGGGTGTCCTCAAGCAGCCTGAAGTGATCTGCATGGACAAGGAGATGAAGATGTGAATGCAGTTTCTCACCAAAACATTTTTGTTTTATAAGGGAATAACCTTATAGCTGCTGAATGAGGGCTTGGCATGTTTGTGTATAAAGACAAAAATATCAAAGAGCTCCAGGTCAGGTTGGATGGGACTTGGAGCAGCCTGAGATAGTGGGAAGTGTCCCTGCCCATGGCAGGGGGTGGAATGGGATGAGCTTTTCCTTTCCAACCCAAACCACAATTCCCTGATACCTGCAGGAGTTTTTGGAAAGAAGGATCAGTGTGTTTGGTCCCTGGGAAGGGATGAAGGACAGTTTGGGCTGTTCTGGAAAAAGCATCATTGGACCTTTCCTTCCCAAAGCTTAGAGCTGTGTGGAGAGACACTGAACTCAGTCACTCAAGGATCCTCCTCTGAACAGCATCGTGCATTACTTGGTGGAATAACATCAACTCTGACCCTAATTTTGGCTGCTTATCTGGTTCCCAGCAGGCTTCAGTGCTCAGAGACAAAATCATCTGAGGCTGGTGCTGACTTGGGGGAAGCACATGCTGCAAACAGAGGAGCTGTTTCTTGCTCTGGAACTAAAACATTTCTGAAATCAAACTGCTGCCCAGCTTATCAGGGTGTAAACACGTTCTCCTGTGGGAACAGGAATTGCAGGCCAGGCTAAGCTGAATCTTGTTGCCTTTTCTCATATCAGTCTGCTGCAGTTTCTCAGACACTGGAGCTCTGCAGAGGGTTTGAAATCCATTATTTTTCTCCTCTGTTTTCTTCATGGAGGAGGCAGCAAAGACCTTGGACTACCAAGAATGTTTGGTTTCATTCAGAGCTGCTCTGTGGTGGGTGTTACACCAGAGCAAGGGAATGCACTGCTTTTATTCCCTTCCTCAGAAAACCTCTTGTTTTGGTGGTTCTGGTGCTGAAAGCTCAGAAATTACACTGAGGCTCCTTCCACAAACCCATCCTTGGGGATATTTCAAACTGGTTGAACTCTTGGGGGTGTGGACCATCCCCAAAAAAAAGGGAAGGACAGAATGTTGTGATAAAGGAATTGTGCTCCTGACGTGTTTTATTCTGTCCTTGGGTGTAATCTCTTGCCACATCCTGGGACTTGAGGCTGGGGAAAGGGCAGGGCATGTGGGAGCTCCCCAGAGAAGGAAATGACTCTCAAGTTACTCTCTGCTTTAATTCCAGTCATTTCTACCTATTTTCTCAGCATTTCCAGCCAGGAGCCAGCCTGTCTGTGAGAGAATAGATGAGAAGGTGCCAGCACTGTTGGAGGTGGCTCTTTGAAGTCTGCTCACTCTCTTCAGCCAGGACACCCCAAAATACAGCCTGGAAGGGAAGGACAGGGAGCAGGAGTTGTGAATTGTGCAGAAACAGGAGCTGCAGCCCAGCAGACACCAGCCTGTCCTGGTGGACAGCTCTGAACTGCAGCTCCCAGTGGCAAATCATGGTTGGGTTTGGTTATTTTGGTGGGTAAAAGTTGTTTCTGCTCACTGGGC
This sequence comes from Luscinia megarhynchos, assembly GCA_034336665.1. Classification (NCBI taxonomy): domain Eukaryota; kingdom Metazoa; phylum Chordata; class Aves; order Passeriformes; family Muscicapidae; genus Luscinia; species Luscinia megarhynchos. The sequence continues at coordinate 2,461,445 of CM067566.1, forward strand.
TAAGAGGCAACAACAGCATGAAAAGATGTTTTTTATAGTTCTGCAGCCTCAGGTGGAGAATGAGGAAAGGGGAGTATGATGGGCTGACTACAAAATAAATACAATATAAATATTATGGAGTCTTGCATCTCTTTGCAGGTAGAGATCTTTCCTGCAGCAAGGAAATAATTTTATATTCTGGCACAGGACTGACAGTGAAACACTGAATTCAGAGATAAGAATCACTTGTTTTTCTTCCAACTCTCCTCTATTAAAAAGGAGTAAAACTCATCAACCCCCTCCTTGTTTTTTACATGACAACCTTTGGGGTTTTCTGGTTTGTGCAGGAAGAATGATCTCCCACGAGATGATGACCAGACTGGTGTTTAACTGGTTTAAGGTTGGAAAACTTCCCTGCCAGTGAGTCAAAATTACCTTGCACTGGTCCTTTCCTGTTCCTCTGCCTCATGGCAGTGAAACATGGCAAAAACTCATGGGCTACTTGGAATTTTTTCATGGAATGGTTTTCTTAGTAAATGGTTTTCTTGCAGGTGATTTCAGGCTTCTTACTTTGGCTATCAAATGCTTAAACGTTTCCCTTTCTGCTTTGTAAAGACTGAGAAGGAAGCTAGAACCCTCCAGATCCCTCTGGGATGTTTTTCCTGTCCAGAAAGGGTTGCAGAAGGCAGATCTAATATCTCAGCTGGACTGGATGGTCCCTGTAGGATGGAAATTCTCTGCCTCAGAATGGCTTGTCCAGCTGGTTATTCTTTCTTCCCTCTCATGGAAAAGGGAGGTGTTAGGCTGGAGGGAAAAGTTTTCAGACTCCTTCCTTTGCCACTGTTCAGTGAGAGTCACTAAATCTCTGCTGGCATCAACAGTCTGCAGAAATATCATTATAAAGGTACTGAGCTGCTTCCTAAAGGCATTGAGGGCTTTATTTATCCCCTTCTGCAGGTGGTGGGAATGCTGCTGATGCAAATTAATTTGAAGAACATGTGCTGAGCTATTAGCATTAAAAGAGCTCAGTTTTGGTAAATGTGGCAGTGGGGAGGGTAACTCAGTCCCACTGTTGGGTTGTGCTGTTGCATTGGCTTTCATTAGTTGCAGCTTTTCTCATTTCAGAGTAAAAAATTCCTTTAAGTTGCTGTTGGTTTGAAGGGATGGGCTCTCAGACCTGAGACTCTGGGTCTTTGGGGGCTCTTGGTGAATCCTCCACAAGGAGCTGCTGCATTTCTCCCACCCAGCCCTTTGATACCTGTGCTGACACATCCCTTGAAATGCCTCTTGTGCCACCAAATGTCCCATCCTGGTGCAGGGATCTCGAGGTGTGAAGCTGCAGTGGCTTTATTGGGGTGCTCTGTGCATCCCTGTCCCATTGCTGGGGCAGGGTGGCACCTCAAGGAGAGAGAACCAGGAGGATTTTCCTGCAGTCCAACTTGAGTTCCACGAGCACAATGAATTGTGAATCCACTCTAGCAGGGAGGAAAACCCTCTTGGGCTTTGAAGCTGCCTGTGGAACTTGAGGGGCTTTTTTTTTTTGCTTTTATTTTTCTTTTTTTTTTGTGTGTGTTCTTATGAGGTTGCTGCTAGCAATTGTATGTGCTCAGTGAGATGAAAGTCACCATGCCCAAGTGTGAAGAATCTTCACAACCACATCCCAGAACCCAATCCATTTTTGTGTTAAAAGTGGGAGTTTTAGCTTGTCTGGAAGCTGTTCCAGTTGCTCACAACTTCTCTGTGCTGCAAGTCCTCATGAACCTGCTGCTGAGTCAGTTAAAATCTGCTTTTTTTTGTCTGGAAAATGGTCCTCATTAGGCTTGTTTTTCTTTCTGCTGCTTCCCCTGTGTTTTTGCCTGGTGTGAAGCTGCACTGCTGCCTGGTGCCTTCCTCTTCCTCACCATGAAGGTTTCAGGTAAACATTTATGCCTGTGGATATGTGTGATTTAACTGGATTAATTAGTCAAGGGGCTCTGCAGAGCTGGGATTTAAGGTTGTTCCTCATTACATCTTGAGAAGCTGCTGATTGTCCCTGGTTTTTATCTGCTGCTTTCCGTTGTGTAATTCTTCATTGCACTGTTACATGACATCATCTGGATCTGCTGCTCTGGGCTTCAGAACATGTTCAGCTGAGTCTTGGGCAAGGAGGAGAATTTATTACTAAATCCATTAGAGTTCTGAAAATAAATAAACACCATGCTGAATTCCTTATCACCAGCACGTTGCCTCCAGCAGCAGTGAAAATATTCACATTGAGTCGGGGCTGGGGTTGCCAGTGCCTGGAGTGACTGAGGGTTTTTTCCTTCAAATTGTGCTCTTGCACAAAAAAAAAAAAAAAAAAAAAGGTTGGCAAGTGTGTTCTCTACTGGAATCAACAATCTCTTAATGCTCTGAGGCTAAACTAAGGCTGAAGTCAGCTATTCAGCTGTGGCTCTGTGCAACTCTATTGTGTTTATCTCTGCCCCAGACGTTCTCATTAGGCAGCAGGACTCTTTGTGTGGCTGGAACATCGTTTTAAGGGTAGGATTTTCCCAAGATTTTACTCACAAAGAAACCAGAGCAGTGGAAAACCATCTTCTGCTGAATGTCCTCTCTTCTTCAGTGGCATGGCTGAGGCTCAGCAATCCCACTGTGCTGGAGAGGAGGGGCAGCTCTGATCTCTGCTCTGGGACAGGGACAGCACCCAGGGAATGGCTGGAGCTGGGCCAGGGGAGGTTTAGGTTGGAAATCAGGAAAGGTTCCTCATCCAGAGGGTGCTGGCACTGCCCAGGCTCCCCAGGGAATGGGCACAGCTCCACAGAGCTGCAGGAGGGTTTGGGCAGCACTGCCAGGGATGCTCAGGGTGGGATTCTTGGGGTGTCTGTGAAGGACCAGGAGCTGGATCAATGATCCTGGTGGGTCCCTTCCAGCTCAGGATTTTCCATATCCTACCAATGTTTGCTGTGTCCTGCAAGGCTGTGTTGGGTCTGTGGCAGCAGGGAGATGCAGCCTGGGCTCTCCTGCAGGGTCCATGTGTGTGACAGCCCCTGTGTGACACAGAGACCCTGAGTCCTGCTCTGACAAGCTCCATGGAGAGATCTCTGATTGCTCCAGGAGGGAAATCTGACAGCCAGGTACTGAAGGGCCAGAGTAGAGCTTTAGCTGCTGCTTGGGAGATGGATTTCAATCCCACACTCCCTAGGAAATAACTTTTTCCTTTATACCAAAATTGACCACAATCATTGTTTCAAATTCTGCCCTGGGATGGACTGGCTGTGCTCAGGAGCCTGAGGACAGACTGTGGCTGCAAGAGCAACCGAGTCCATGTGCTGCTGCTCCTCTCTAACCCAGCACCAGGAGGATGAGGAGCTGCTGGAGAGAGTCCAGAGGAGTCCAGAAGATGCTCCAGGGCTGGAGCCAGGCTGGGAGAGCTGGGGGTGCTCACCTGGGGAGAAGAGAAGGCTCCAGGGAGAGCTCAGAGACCTGCCAGAGCCTGAAGGGGCTCCAGGAGAGCTGGAGAGGGACTGGGGACAAGGATGGAGGGACAGGACACAGGAATGGCTCCCACTGCCAGAGGGCAGGGATGGATGGGAAATTGAGAGAAAATAATTCCCTGTGAGGGTGGGGAGGCCCTGGCAGAGGGTGCCCAGAGAAGCTGTGGCTGCCCCTGGATCCCTGGCAGTGTCCAAAGGCCAGGTTGGACAGGGCTTGGAACAACCTGGGATAGTGGAAGGTGTCCCTGCCCCTGGCAGGGGGTGGCACTGGATGATTTTTAAGGTCCTTTCCAACCCAAGCCATTCCATGATCCTCTCCAAGCTGCAGCTCCATCCTGTGGCTCCTTTCCAGGTGATAGCTGGGGGGGAGTTGCTCCCTTTTCATCCCCCTTTAACCCCTCCTGGAGGTGGGAGATCCTTGCAGAGGAATGAATCCTGTTTTGGGGCACGAGAAGGGGCTGTGTTCAGGGCAGAGCTGGGCAGTGACCACAGTGCTGATGGCTGAGCTCTGGGTCCTGCTCTCACCTCCCCATTCCAGCACGAGTTGGCTGCAGGTCTGCCCTAATGAGATCTGCATGTTGGCATGGCTTTGGCCAGGCAGTTTCTGCCTCCAGCTCTGGCAGGGCCTGCTGGAGACTGGCTGCCTTCCCCAGCTCCTGCCACTGCCAGGAGGAAATCACCATCTGGGTGCAATCTGCAGCTCAAGCAGTCTGACCTTCCCAGCAGCTCTGGGTTGAGCACCAGCTCTGGCCCTCACTGGGCTCCTTTCCTTGCTAGGGAAAAAGACTGTACAGGGAGGAGACAAAGGAATGGGTGTTTGTGCACATTTTAATCAAATATAGCTGATTTCTTCTTTTTTGGGAGATGATTCTCACCTTCTGGCTGGGAGCACGAGCAAGGAGCAGCAGAATATTGACTTCACCTTAAAGCTTCACATTTCTGGGTCTGCTCCTCCTAAACTCTCCTAATGCCCCTTGTGCTAAAAGGATTGTTGTGCCTTTTCCTGCAGTTGTTTTGTGAATTTTATGCTCTTCTCTCTCTTATTTGGATGACTTTCTTAGGAAGAGGCAGCCTAAAATATTTAACTCTTAAAGGAGGCTCTGCTCCCTTTCACCTGTGGGAGCTGATGCTGCTCAGTCTAATATTTATTTGTGCCCTTGTGCACCAAAAAGAAGCTGGCAGTGGCTAAACTCACCTCAGAGTCTCAAAACCAGCTCAAACTGCAGGTCACTGGCTCCCTTGGCCCCTAAATTTAATTTCTTTGATTCCTGAAAGCAAACCTGGTGCCTCAAACCAGCCTCAGAGCAGCCTGAAATGGGATCCCCAGGGCTGCTCTTGAGGGATTGAGCTCCAGGGATGAAGCCAGAGAGCTCTGAAGGAAACAGTGGTGGGATAAACACTTAAAACCCATCCCAAATGACAAGGACTCCAAGCAGGAGTTACCTGGGAGCTCCCAGCAGGTCGCTGCTCCCTCTGCTGTGCTTTTTGTTTGTCCTGCAGGTGATGGCACGAACAGGATGTGCAGCAGGAGCTGGGAAGAGAACTCAGCTTTCCCTTGAGTTCAGTCAAAGCAGCAGGAGGTGAGGTGGGATTGAAGGAGCTCATGATTTAAACAGCATAAAACAACCCAGGATTCAGGTATGGTGGTACTTAATTTTTTTTTGTTTAGGTCCCCTAAGCAACTGCTTTGCTTTTGTTTCAAGTCTTGGCTGTGTCACAGCTTGGGAATCCCAGAGCTGCTTCACGAGGATGGGATAAGGGTTTCTCTGCAATGCTTGGGTCCACCTAGTGTTACTTTCTGTGTCCAGGCTCTTGCAGCCTCCAATGTGAGGCCACCAGAAAGAAAATTAAAAAAAAAAATCAATCAAGAGTATTGGAAAGGCATCCTGTTAAAAAGCAAATACACCTGGCATCTGTCCCTGGCTTGGAGGGAGCCCAAGAATCTTCTGCTGGGATACTCAGCTGATCCTGCTGGACCAGGCAAGCAGGTCCTGTATGATCTGGTTGTGAAGCAAAAATCCACTTCCAGCTGGTTTCCAGCCTCAAACCAGCCTGGCTACAAAGAGCTGCTTAATGCCAACCAGTCAGCCAACGAGAGAGGAGAATGAACTCCTGCCTGGGAGGGAGGTTGGCTTTGTGCATAAAGTTAAGAACCTGCTGGAGGGGAATGTTGGGATGAGGCTGATGGGCTTGGGGAAGGGTGTGACTCCTGCTCCTGGCATCCAGCTGCCCCTGGGTGACTGTGCTTGGCTGTGGCAGTGGAGAGTGTCTGCAGAGATCAGGTCTGGGAGACGCTGGGACAGAGCAGGCAGCGCCAGACACTGGAGTATCTGATGTCCCCTCTGGTGCCTGGCTTCCTCTCAGATAAGCTGATACCCTCCAGAAAATGCTGCTGGTGGGGGGCTAAGATTTCCAGCACGGGACAGGCACCGTTGTAATGATAATTTATCATCATGGGGAATAGGGTTTGGTGCATTAAAAGGGAGTTAATATGGGGCACCATGAACTGAGAGGCTGTAGGATGTAGATCTGGAAAGGATCTCAAAACTCCTGGCCCTGTGAAGTTGTCCCTGCATGCTCTTGTGTGTTCCACAGTCCTTCCTGGCTGTCCTCTTCCAGGAGGAGCTGGCAAGGGGGACACTGGGGTCCCACTCACCTGGTGCAGCTCAGCATGTGCACAGAATTAAATGTTGTATTCAACATGCACAGTTTAAAGCTGTTCAAACAAGGATTCACTTCTACAATAAATGCATCTTCCAAGCCAACATAACTGGGTTAAAACCAAATCCCCCCAACTTTTTTCCACTTTTTTCTTGTTTTGGCTGGGATAGAGTTGATTTTTTCTTCCTCAGGAGCTGGTGTTTTGGATTTAGTATGAGAATAATGTTGGAGTAATAGCTTTAACCTTCAACTTTTAACAGGGAGTTTCCCACCTCAGTTAAAATGATGTCAAATGCTTTCCTGGGTGGTTGGGGTTTTTTCCCTGGATGTGGTTTGTTGATTTTGGGAAAGGTTGACTCAGGATATGCTGCCTCTATACCAAGATCTGAACCATTCAAAAGCCAAGATATCAATCAGATTTCTTTAAACCTTCTTCACTCCTCATTTCCAAATATCCAAATTTTGTGGCTGTCCCTGGATCACTGGAAGTGTCCAAGGCCAGGTTGGATGGGGCTTGGAGCAAGCTGGGATGGTGGAAAGTGTCCCTGTCTGTGTCAGATGGGGTGGCACTGGTGGTACTACAGCAATTTGGGAATTCTGGAATAGTTTCCATTTCCAAACCATTCCAGGATTCCCAAATTGCTGTAGCTGGATCAGCCGAGACCCTTCTGGAGGAAAGAAAAATCAGGGAAGGGAGAAACAAACCAGTCCCAGTCCAAACTTTGTGGTGTAAGAACTTAAATGTATCTGTTTTTTCCTAAAGCAAAGGCTGCAGGTTGTTTCTTTCTGCACTTGCTTTTCAAACTTTGTTTGTTGCTGCTGCAACAAAAGTAAAGAACCTCAAGCTCGCTGTGCTGTGCCCCAGGGATTTATTTTGACCCCCAGCTGGTTGGTTTTGACTCAAAAGTGCCTGGGTCAGGTTATTTCAGAGGAATTTTGAAGTGGAAAAGCAAACCAATCTCGGATGATGGGACCCCACGGTGTCCATGGATGATGGGGAAATCAAGATTTGTCAGTGCTGTGTTTTTCCCCTGCTCTGAATTTATGAACATCATCTCCCCTGCTAATGCTTCCAGCAGCCTGCACCCCTGGAAAAGTGAATACAGATTTAATTTTTCATTGAAGGCTAAACCTCTATGCAGGGCCTGTTGTGCTGGAGCAAGGCAGGATGGTTTAACCTGAAGGATATGTGTCTATATAGATATGAATTATTATTAGGAAGATTTTTTTCAATAAGAAAGAGGGTGGGGAGGGCCTGACACCTTGCATTTAAAGATTTCTTTAAACCTTCTTCGCCGCTCATTTCAAACACCCGGATCCTGTGGATCCCTGGGAGCGTCCCGGGCCGGGCTGCCGTGGCTCGGAGCCAGCCGCGATGGTGGAAGCTGTCCCGCCATGGCCGCGGGTGGCTCTGGTGAGGCCCCTTCCAACACCATATATCCTAAAACACCCCGAGGAGGGCTGTGCGGGACAGATGTGCCTTTGCCGTGTCGCTGTCCCCGCGGTCGGGCTTTAGGACCCGGCTGTGACACCGCCTGTCCCTTCCCCTCCCAGCCGCGCTCCTCACTCGGGACTTTCTCCACCTTTTTTTATTTTTTTTTCTCCCCCAATTATCATTATTTCTTTTAAATCAGCGCGGGGGGGAGGGGTGAAAACCTAATCGCGTCTCTCTCTCTCTTTAATTTTTAAAGAATTGTTTATTTATTTTCGGCGGGGGGAAATAAATAAAGAACCCCCCCCAGGGCCGCCTCACGAAGGCGCGGCAGCGATGGTGCGGACGGGGTGAGCGGCGCGGCCATGGCAGCCCGGCGGCTCTTCCACCTCCAGCCCTGCGGTGAGGGACACCGGCGCCTTTGGGGGGGCTCAGGGCGGCTTTGTGGGGTTCAGGAGGGACAGGGGTGTCCCCTTGTCACCCCGCTTGCCGCCCCGGCTTGTGCCTGTTGCATCAGCGCGATGCGGGACGGGGATGCGCGTCCTGATTTTCCCTTTTGGAGGATCGGGGGAAAAAAATCGCTTTGCGTCGCTGCTAGAGGTTTTATTTATTTATTTATTTATTATTACTTACAACCCCCAAAGTTGAGCTGCTTGGGCTGAACGGGATGTTGCAGCTCCGGGGATGCGGGAGGAAAAAGGAGCGATGGGAATTTGGGGTCTGGCAGCTTTTTGGGATGTTTTATTTCACTTTGACTTGTTTGCAGCCGGTCTGGTGCTCAGCTCCGCTCTGCTGCTTGCGGATGAGGTTGCCTGACTTCGCGTTGGTGTAAAAACCGCAATAAAAACGAGGGGGGAGGAAAAAAAAAGAAAAGTAGAAAAAGTGAAACTTTAACGTGAAGACTTGGGGGGTTGTGCACGCTGGGAAAGACCCCCCGGCCAGGAGTTTTTTTGGAATCGGGGCGAGGAGGGGTCTGAACACCTTTGGGAATTGGTGTTTTGATCTGGAGTGAGCTTTCAAAGTTATTTAGCGCGGTGTGTGCTGGCAGAGGAAGCGCTTCCTTCGGCGGCATGGCCGCGACAGCGCTGGGTGACAGGGACGGGACAGGGACAGGGATATGGGGACCGTGACAGGGACTGGGACAGGACGGGGACAGGACAGGGATAGCGATATGGGGACGGGGAGGGGGATAGGACCGGGACAGGGACGGGGGTATGGGGACAGGGAAGGGACCCGGACAGGGACTGGGACAGGGATATGGGGACAGGGACCGGGACCGGCACTGGGACAGGGATATGGGGACGAGACCGGGACAGGGACTGGGACAGGACAGGGATAGGGATATGGGGACGGGGAGGGGGATAGGACCGGGACGGGGACGGGGGTATGGGACAGGAAGGGACCCGGACAGGGATATGGGGACAGGGATATGGGGACAGGGACCGGGACCGGGATTGGGATATGGGGACAGGGACCGGGACCGGGATTGGGATATGGGAACAGGGACTGGGACAGGGATATGGGGACAGGGACTGGGACCGGGATTGGGATATGGGGACAGGGACCGGGACCGGGACAGGGATATGGGGACAGGGACCAGGACAGGGATATGGGGACAGGGACCGGGACAGGGACAGGGATATGGGGACACGGACCGGGACAGGGACAGGGATATGGAGACAGGGACAGGGACCGGACGGGGACACAGACCGGGAATGGGGGCAGAGACCAAGACAGGGACAGGGACAGGGATATGGGGACCGGGACAGGGATATCGGGACAGGGACCGGACGGGGACACGGACCGGGAATGGGGGCAGAGACCAGGACAGGGACAGGGACCGGGAATGGGGGCAGAGACCAGGACAGGGACAGGGACCGGGGCTCAGCGCTTTGTGCTGGACCACAAGTGACTGTAGGTGGCACAGCAGCTTTGTCACGCCTGCTGTCCCCGGGATCGGTGCTCGGGAAGGGTTCGTGCCTCCGGAGCTTTCCCCGCTCCGGTTTAATGGGAAAAGTTTGTATTTAGAGCTGATGTTCTGCCTTAGAGCTTTGCTCTGCTGCTTTTTCGTGTCCCATGCTGTTGTTCTGGTGCCTGCAGGAATAGAAAGTGATGGAATGATTTGGGTTGGAAAGATATTTTAAGATCATTTAATTCCTTCATTCCACCCCTGCCGTGGGCAGGGACACCTTCCACTGTCCCAGGTCACTCCAAGCCCTGTCCAGCCTGGCCTTGGACATTTCCAGGGATCCAGGGGCAGCCACAGCTGCTCTGTATGGACTTGCACGTGGAGAATCCACAGGGAATTTCCCCCTTTCCCCATAGCTGTCCCAGCGTTTGCAGGATTTCTCCTGGATTGTCTCTAGGTGTGAGCACAGCCTTGTCCCTCCTCTGCCAAATTCCTGCCCCACGGGATAAACCACTTGACCTTGAGTAAATCCAGCTGTGCCTCACCTGGGTTACTTGTTGGGTTTGTGGCTGCTTTTTTTGGGGAGGCAACACTTTGAGTCCTGTCTGCACAGCAACCTCAGTCATTGCTACCCCCGCTGCTTCCCAGCTATAATCAGGATTTGTTGGCTAATCCATCTCAGCCAGAGCCCTCCAGTTTTGAAATATCTGTGGCTTTTGTACAGTTGGTGCTCCGTAAGAATGATGGACCGCAGAGGAAGTTCCCCTCCGGCTCTCCTGTTGTTCCTTGGCACTTTGAATGCTTCAGCTTGTTTAAATAAATGCAGATAAAAAGAAAGGGTTGGGGTTTTAACTGGAGCCCTTGCTTGACCCACCCGGTGGCATAAGATATCTGTGTGTAAGCTCAGAGTGGCTTGACTTCTAGTAAAGCTGTAGTAAATCATTTGAGGCTGTAAACATTTATTAAAACAAGCTTTATTTTTGTGTTGAGTCAGTGTGAAAACAAAGATGTCTTGGGTTTCAAAGGGAAAGGATCCGCAAGGGAAGCTTTCTGCTTTGGCTTAAAGGAAAGTGTCAGTGAGAAGTTGGATATTACAGCAGAAGGGAGCTGAGGTAAGAGTTAGGGTCAGATTTTTGCTTCAGAGTTGGAATTTAATCCAGAATTATCAGACTTAGCCTGGTGCTGTTCAATTTACCTGTTTGTTTGTTTGGTTTGGTCTTTCTTGCAGAGGCAGCTGAGGTATGAGTTAGGCTCAAGGTCAGGCTTTAAGCTGGATTTTAGTCTGGAATTACCCAGCTTAGCCCTGGTGCTGTTTTGCTTGCCTGTATAAGACTAAAAGCTCCAATTCTGTCCTGGCAGAACTGCACTGATGCCCTGTATAGGTACTTTATGCTCAAGGACAGGTGTTAAACCACATTATCTGGGGAAAGCTGCTTGTTTGGGGTTTTTTTTAGTGATTCTAATACAGTGCTGTGATTCAACTGGGAACCCTGTGGCTTCCCAGAACCTTTCTGTTGCAGCAGGCTGGGTGGCACTTGAGTTACCTCCTCCTAACATGAACCCACTTCTGGAGGAGTTCTTGTTCATTCTGTAGGATTGCCCTGGGACACTTTAATAACTCATCACCATCATCATCATCGTGGAGCTGTTACCTACCCTCTAAATATGCAAATCCTTGCCAAGACATCCAGCACAGGTTAAATCCCAGCTGCCTTTCCCTGTTACCATCCAGGCTGGGTGGGGAGGCTGTTGGGAAGGATGCAGAGTGGTTAAAAAGTGGGAATGTTGAGGCAATTCCTCAAAGTTCGTCCTGTCTCGAGTCTGAGCAGCATTGTGTGATTGTGAAGTTTGCAGAGCAGCTCCTTCAGGAGTTTGTGCTGGGACCTGGCGACGCTGGAAATCTTGTTTTATTCTTGGTTTTTTGCCTCTTTTTTAGTGGAAATACAACTTCCTAGCTGTGATCTGGGCTGAGCTGCCCACAGAGGCTCTGTGCAGAGCACGGTGACACGCTGGCCTCGAGCTCAGCTCTGCAGGCTCCTGCATCTGTCAGTGCTGGCTGTGATATCAAAGGGCTCTGCTGTCACTCACAGCTCCATGGCTTCTTCTACCCCCTCTTTCTAAATTCATCCCTGGCTCTGACTCCCAATTAAAACCAGCAGGACTGAGGGTTTCACTCTACCTCTGCTGCTGAAGGAGGTTCTGTGAGCTCTGATGAGCCAGTGGGGCTGTGATTTGGGAACAGAGGTAAGAGTAGTGTCAGCACTCAGAAATTTGCCGATAAAGTGTGAGAACATGGGGAAAAAAACATGAAAACCAAGGCACTGGAGTGGGTGACACTTTATTCTGGTGCTGGGTGGGAACTTTTCTTCCCCACGTGTCCTTTGGGGTTCCCCAGTTTGCAGGACCTGATGGAAGTGGCAGGAGCAAGGCTGGTGGGGCTGTGCCGTGATGGGATGGATGCCAGCAGTCTGGTGGGGGCTGTGCCGGGGAAAACTAAGATTTGAAGCTGGTGGAGAGATCTCAGCTGGGCAGTGCTCAGAACTGGGCAGCCTTTGTCTCAAGGTGTTGAGGTGAGTTGTTGCTGGGTGTTACCCGCTGAGAGGGGCTCAGGAGTGGAAATGAGGAGGACAGGGCAATGTGGGAGGAGGATGAGGTGCCCTTCCTCCCCTCCTGGTGTTGGTGCACCCTGCAGTGGCCACCTGGGCTCCCCCCTGGGGGGACAAGCCACCCCACGGGGCTCAGTGGGAGGCTCCAGGTTTATTCTTTTCCTCTGCCTGCTGCCACCTCCTTTTGCAGGAGTCAAAGCCTCTTCCCTTTGCTCCGAGCCTAATTGCGTCCCCAGGGTTTAACACGCGTGTGTTTGTTTTATTCAACGTGTTGGCTGTTCCCACCGGAACACGCTGATTTTTCTATTTTTTTTTTTTTTTTTTTTTTTTTTTTTAGTGATTGGGCTTTTTTTTTTTTTTGCTTATTGTGCACAACAAGATATTCGTTGCGGGAGGAGGTGGGAGGGGGGGGAGGAACTGTAGTAATGCCAATACTTCTTGAATATTATAAACCTGGCTTATCAGCCCGACGCAGAGCTGGAATTTGTCTCTTCCTGTGCTGCATCTCTGCTTTCTGAGAGGGGCGTTTAAATACAGGCTGGAGACGCTGCCTTGCCAGTGTGCTCTGCTGGGCTCTGACAGCAGCAGCGGGGCTGCTCCAGCGTCTTTGGGGCTTTTATTTTTTTTTATTTTGCACTAAATCCTTTTGGGGAAAAAAGGAACTTTCCTGGGAGAAGGCTCTGAGACTGCATGTCCCACCAGCCCGCGCTGCAGGAGGCGAAGGCAGACGCGGTTTGCTTCGTACCTGGCTCTCCTCTCTTCTCCGTGCTGATGGAGCCGGCGTCCTTCTGCTACCCCCAGCTCACCTTCCTGCGCTCGCCCTACGGCCAGTTCGGGGCCAGCGCTGCCCCTGCCCAGGATCTGGCCCCGTGGCCGCAGCGCTTGGTGCCCCAGAGGTGGAGCAGGCCGGTGGATGGTGCGTGAGCAGGGTTGGGATGGGGCAGCAGAGGGGTTTGGGGAGGTTTTGGAGGTGGAGGCGGCGCTGGTGGGATTTTGGTGTGCTTGTGGGATGCTCTCCTGGCCCCACAGCATCTCCATCAAGGAGCTCTGGTGCCTGCTGCACCCAGGGAAAGCTGATAAACAGCCTCAGCGTGGAAAAAAATTAAAAATAGAAACTGATCTGAGGCAGTCTTTTGTTTCCTGAGCTTGTTCACTTGCTGAAATGAATCCGGCACCGCGTGAAACCTGAAATACCTGCTGGAGGCTCAGCGGGCTCGGCTCACCTTTAGGGTTGTGATGCTGTCAGGTCTGCTCTACACTGTTGGTGAAAGTATCAGGTGTGGGGATAGAGGAAGGTTTGAAGATGTTCTGATGCAGGTTTGTCTCACTGTGAGGAATTATCTTAAAAATTCCAGCTTGGTTCAAATCTTGCTTTAATGTAATGTGGGGAGCTTGGTGAATCCTGCTGGTTTAGGAGCTGAGCTCTCTTAGGATGGCAGTCTCAACTTCTTACAAAACTTTTTTGGGGGGAAGATGTCTGGCTCAGTGAGGTGTTGTCCTGATTTCTCTTTAAAGGTGGAGCAAGGAGTGGGACTGGAGACCTCCAGGGGTCTCAAACACTTCCTGAACCACGCTCTACCTCCTTAGCATCTTATTGCCAGTCTGTAATGTGCTTTACCTGGAAAAGCTCGTCAGGTGGCATGGCAAGAAAAAAAAAATTAAAAAAAAAATGGAGGAGACTGGCTGAGCAGTCTCGGCAGAGAAAACGCGTGGGAGGTGTTTAAAAACACGAATTGCTTGTGGTTCTGTGCAGTGGAAACCAGCCTGTGGCAGGGCCTGGCCATGGGGGATTGTGGCTCCCTCTGCTAAAGGGGATGCCCCTTCCCCAGCTGGCTGCTGCCTCCCCTTGCCTTGCTCTGGGAAGTGTTTGCTGCCTCCTGCTAAATATCATCACTGGGGATGTTTTTACTGAAGTCGCAGTGATTGTCAGAGTTTCTGTAGTAGGGGAGTGAACCCAGCCTTGCCAGCATTTGGGTAATTCGTTGTTTATTTCTGTCTTATTCTTTTAGGGTTCTGCCTTTTCTAAGGCTGAGTTGATGTTGCTTTGGGGAGTTTGTTTTTTGTTTCTCCCTCCCCCCCCCCCCTTTTTTTTTTTGTTTTGTTTTGCTTGTTTGACCAGCTTAGACCATTCCTCTGGGCTTTAAATATCCAGCTGGGGGAGACTTGGCTTATTGTGCTGAAAATCTGAAATTGTAAGGAAAGTGAAGCAGTGTAGAATAGGCTGGAGCAGGAGGAAGGGATGTGGCATCTTCCCTCCGAAGCTTTTTAGGCACCTCGTGGTCCAGCACTGGGCACACAGGCTGGGATTTAAGTCCCCTCGGATGAGGTGAGGTCTTTCAGCTCTAAATTCTGCAACTTGCTGCTGGAGCACAGACTTGCTGCCCTGTTTCTCGTTCCTTCATGCATGCATTAACCCTTGCAGTGCTGCTGCCGTGCAGCTGAGCTGGATGAAGCACCAGAGCCCGGCAGGCACGGCAGCTGTATCTTTAAGGAATTTGCTTTATCTCCCTCTCAGCAGCAGGTTTTTCCCCCCTCCTCCTTTTTTTTTTTTTTCATCCTCTGGCTTTCCCTGTACTTCTCTCTGTAAGGTACAGCATCTTCTCACTTCAGCTCTGCCTGGCAGAGAGCTTTTTTTTTCTTTTTTAAGGAGGCACAGGAGCTTTCTCCATCCTGCATCCAGCAAAACTCTCCGGCTCCGGAGCGCTGGGTCACTTTAACTCCTCAGTTTTTTTGCTCTCGGAGGCAAACAGCTCTGAGAGGCGCTGGGGTCGGGGTGGCTGGAGGAGGAGACACCCAAACCCTTGGCTGGGGCAGTGGTGGCATGTGCAGAGGTGCTGCCCAGGTGTGGGGCTGGCAGGGCTGGGCTGGCCGTGTCCATCTGGGAGCTAATGGGTCGCGCTCTCACTCCACCCATCCGCCGCTCGCCAATTGGAAGTGAGGGACAAAGATGCTCTGGATGGATTCACATGGGAGCCAGTGAAAAAGCAGGAGCCGGCTCTGCCTCGGCCACCTGAGCGAGTGGCCTTTGGGGACAAGTGCTGCTGGCTCTGGGGAGCAGCCCTGAGCGGAGCAGAGGCATCTCTCTCTTGAAGAAGTAGTGCAGGTAAGTTGTGGTCTTAAAACCTCCCCCCCAGAACTGAAGCACTGCTGTTGCTGGGTGATGCATTTGGTCAGGAAATCTGAAAAAGCAGCTCTGCCAGCTCTTGAATTATTTAATTCACTAAAGTAAGGCAGTGCTTGATGTATTTTCTATGGGCTTTGCTCTGCTCACTGATGATATCTGTTGCCTGTGCTGGATGTCTCTGTGTTTAAGGATGGAGAATGCCTTTTAAATTCCATTTAAATTAACCAGAGTGCTGGATGTCAGGGTTTGAATTTCGTTTCAAGGTATGCATGGGGAGATGAGTACTGAAGAGCTTCTCTGTTCTGGTTTTTCTCTTAATTAATGGCAAAACATCCTCCCAGCCTGTCAGTGAGCTTTACATAGAGCTGTTTCACTTGGGGGAAGTGCAGTGCTGAGTGGAGACAAAATCATGCATGTAGTGTGTCTGAAATGCTCCCTGGTGCTGGAGCTGTGGGAGCCTTGTAGATGAACCATAAACAACATCCTAATGAATAACATTCTCTCCCAGCGTGTCAGTCTGCAGTTATTTCATCACTGGACTGGGGCATTTTAATTTTGGATTGGTGATGGACAGGAAAATGGGATTTGGTGCTGCTGCCTCTCCCCCCACCTGTGTTGTTGTTGTTGTCACTGATGTTGTTTTATGGCTCCTAAACGTGGGGAGCTGCATGGGGTGGTTTGTGTTGTCCTGCTGAGCCTGGTGGGAATTGCAGACCCTGTTTCTGGGGGTGGATGAGGCTGCAGAGTGCAGCTCTGTGGCCATTTGGGTATCCTTTGGGCTGTTTTTCGTGGCAGAGGGAGGTTTTTTTTTCTCTGTCTTGATGAGAATCACAGCTGAAAATGTGTTTGGTGATCAGGTGGCTGGGTCCAGTGCACTGCTTCTGTTTCCAGTACAGACCTTGGGTCTGGGCTAACTTCTGGTTTTCTGTGGGTTAGATCTGTTCCACACAGTGCTTTTTGGGGGCTGCTGGTGGGAAGGGGTGCAGGAGCAACTTTGCTGTAAAAGCTTGGCTCAGCCACTGCTGCCTTTTCAGCAGCTGTTTTCATTTCTGGTGGTGATAAGATAGTGGGGAGAAAAAAACTTTCTAGAAATCCACTTTGTTCCAAAACATGACCCTGGTACCCTGGAGGAGGGAGGGATGTTCCAGAGTGAGACTGCTGGTGCTGCAGCATCTCTTCTACAAAAACCCCAAGAAAGGCTTATTCCCAGCAGTTTACTCCTCCCTGCTGCCTAATTTTTACAGTATTTACACATTTAAACCCCTACAGGGAGCAGCTCCCACCCTCTGAATAGCCCCAAGTAAGTGAAATGTTGTCAGACTGTCTCTTTAAACATTTTTACATGGTTTACACAGTGCCACTGCAGATAAGTGGCAGGTGGTGGCCTCTGGAAGACCTGCCTGTAGAAAGGAAGCATTTCAGCAGAGAAAAATATCTCAGGGATCTTTTAAAATCCATCCTCAACCCTGAGCAAGATTTGGGGCTGTTGCAGTATTTCTTTTTCTTTTGGAATAAGAGTGATGAGGCTTCTGATAGAGCCCTGCAAGGGAAAGAGCTGCCTGAGAAGCTGTCAGTAAGAGTTAATGCTTTCTAAATTATTTAAATGTTTCAGGAAAAGTCTGCTGAAGAGCCTCAACTGGCCTGATCTTGGGCCTTTGCCAGCTTGTGGGATCTCTGGAGGTATTTGCTGTCTCTCCATGTAGTGCTTAAGTAAGAAATCCTGCAAGTCTTAAATCACTTTTTTACAGGGTCCAACAAAACAAAATCTTCCCCTTCAACCTGTAAAAAAAAAAAGAAAAAAAAGGAAGGGGGTGGGGAGAATAGCCAAAATAGTCCTACAGCCAAATCCAAAAGTGTTGTTGGTGCCTTGGTGCTGAAGTGTCCTGCTCACCTGTGAAATGCAGAGGATGAGCAGTGGGTGTCCTGTTGGGAAAGCAGCTGCAGGACTCTGGATGTGCAGGGTGGCTTCCTCTTGCAGCTCACCTCTGGGAGGCAGCCTCGGATATTAATTGTTTGGGTGGGCTCAATTGTGATGAGTCAACCTGGAGAACGTGGTGCTCCTGCTAAATCCAAACAGCTTTTTTTTAAATTTTTTTTTTTTTTTGGGTGGGGGAGGTCTCTGGGAGCTGTCACTGCTGCACCCAGTGACTCTTTCTTAGCTGGTTTTATTGCAGTGGGTGAGCTGGAGGAAGCTGTGGAGGGGAATTGTTCAATGCAGTGAGGAAAAAGGCTTTGAAAACAGGCACGTCTGATCCCTGAGCCTGTGTGTGGGTGTGTGTTTGCCTGGCAGGGAGCAGGCAGGAGGATGCTTCCTGCTTTATCCCTTCAATATGATGCTTTATTTTCCCAGCCAGCAACTGTGAAAATGAGTTCTGGGGTTTCATTTACCACGGTGACCCGTGGCATAACTTAAAAACCTCCCCACACCATTCCCATCCTCAGAAGAGTATCCAGCTCCTTGCATTTAATCCATGATTTGAGCCTCAAAGCCATAGAGTTGTGTTTTCTGCCTGTAAAGCAGGACTGGGTTGTCACCCCACTCTGATGGAGGACACTGTTCAGATAGATCCATGGAGCAAAACTTTATTTCCAAGTGACTCAGGATAGCCCTGGAAATGTCAGAGGACTGGTTTGTGTTCTCCAAAAATGACAGAAATGGGACATTTCAAAGGGGTGTGATTATAATTTGGATAATCCAGACCTCTGAGTCCTAAAAACAGGGATGTGGGGGAATGCAACCCTTCTGAGAAGCAAAGAGGTGGTGAAAATCCTTTGGGGATAGGGGAATAAGCAACACAATGCAATCCTGTGGCAAGAGGAACATGTTAAACATAAAGGGAGTGTTTTAAAGAATTGTTTAACAGAAACATTCTCTGCTGTAAGGTTTGCTAGAGGACATGTTTATCCATCAGGAGGGCAAAACCTGTGCCCCTGCAGATCTAAGTCTGTGGCCTGGAGCAATAATTTGCCATCAAATTGGGCTTCTTAAAAGCACCTTCCACCTCAGTGATGCTCTGGGCAGCACTTTGAAAAGTTTAGTGGGGTGAAGAGCTTTGGAGTAGATTTAAATCTTTCTGGGGCGTGGCTG
This sequence comes from Luscinia megarhynchos, assembly GCA_034336665.1. NCBI lineage: Eukaryota > Metazoa > Chordata > Aves > Passeriformes > Muscicapidae > Luscinia > Luscinia megarhynchos. The sequence continues at coordinate 2,479,717 of CM067566.1, forward strand.
TCTCCTAAAATGTTTTCAGGACCTCCTGAGTTGATTTCTTGTAGGTATTTGCATGTTAATTAACACATTTAGGTAAAATGCTTACTTTATACAGTAAACATCCCTTGTTAAATATCCCTCTTGTTGCCCAGTGATGCCAGCCCCTGCTGCCTGTGTTAAATCTCCAGGTGTGCTGTGCTTTTTTCCCTCCAGGGGCTGTGTTTTTCCTCCTGAGGAGGAGGAGGATGAGCTGAGGAAGGTGAGGGGCAGCAGATGCAGGCAGAGGGGAGCTGCCCTCCCTTGGCATTGCCCACTCTCTGCTCCCCTCCTGGTGCTGCAGGGAGCTGTTTTTGGGAAGATATTCTGCCATCTGTGCTGGGTGGAACGGGGGGAGCAGGGTCACAGCTGTGCCTGTGGAGCTGGGTCTCTCCTTGCAGAGCCCTTCCCTGCAGCCCTGGCACTGAGCTGGGAAGGGATGAGCTGGGAGGGACAGGGGAAGGCAGGGACAGGGATTATCCCCCTCTGGCTCTGCTGGGGATGGATGTGTGTCTGCACTGAGCCAGGCTGCAGAGCTGTGCCCAAAAAGAGTCCTTCAGCTGATCTGAGCCCTTCAAGAAAAAACTCCCTGGGACTCCCAGTGCAGATATTCCCCAGTTAATGACTTACAAAAGGTCTTTTGGCCCCTCTTGAATTTTGTCTTTGATGTTTTCCTTTGCCTTTATGGATGCTTTTTGGGGAAAGTTTGTGTTTCACAGACACCATTCCCCAGGCACTTTCCTGCCCAAGTATTACTAAGCATCCCTTACTGATCTTACACTTCTTGAATTGCAGTGATCAGTTTGGAAACCATGACTTCTGTGATTTGTTTTTCTTTTATTTTTTTATCACACTACTCTAGGCATGGAGGAAAAACAAGTCAAATCTCCTTGAGCTCTTGTCCTGTCTGCCAGTTGTGATTGCCCAGACCAGCAGCACAGGGACATATTCCAATCTCTGTGCCAGCAGGAGTTTTGCTTTCACCAGGCTTTTCCAGCTGAATTAGGTGGAGCTGTGGGGAGGAATCAGCTGCTGAAGGTGTAGATAGAAATGAGAAGTGGCAACTTGAGGCAGAATGGCTTTTTGCTTGCTGCTGCCCATTAATTCTTGCTGACTTGGGTGGTTTGAAATGATTTGCAGGGAATGTCTTCCACCAAGAGCCTGTGCTGCTTGGTTCTTCGTGGAAACTCCCAGAATCTCTTGTTTTAAGAACACAAGGGAGGCTCTGATGGAGAAAAACTTTAATATTGACGTATTTGGAGCTGATCATCTCAGCTGTGATCAGATTTGCTGCCTGTCAAGCTCCTGTCCTATTCTCCTGTGATGCAGTTGTGTTATCAAAGGAGTTTGAGGTTTCCTCATCCTCCTCCAGCTGAGCTCTTGCTGCACACTGACATTTTTAAACTCCATTTCAGTCAATGCTCCACATAATTAAAAAATTCCTCCTCTCCTTCAGGTTCCCCCTGAGGTATTGTTTCCTGTGTGTGTGATTTTTCTCTTAAGTCTGGGTTTCTGCTGACTTTGGGTGGAGAAGGAGAGCAGCACCATTTGGTTATTGGGTATTTAAATTGTGACTCTCCCCTTGCTCCAAATTGCAGGAACCTGAATTCAGCTTGCAGATCCCTTGTGCAGGAATCCTTTGTCCAGGGTTGTTAATTCATGTTGGTGTGGAGAGAGCAGAAAATAAGAATTTTATAAGATTTAACATTGAACACTGGGATTGGGGAGCTTTGGGTGGGAGAAGCTGCATCATCTCCCAGCAGGTTGAACCCTTGGGTGAGACCATAAATTTGTCCAAGGTGGATCAGTTTGAGCTTCACTGTAACATTCCTCATTTTGCACTCATTGGTGCTGCTGGACATTGACTGATAAACTCCTGGAGTCAGCTGGAAGTCACCAAAACCTTGCTGCAAAGCTCAAGTCCTGCATGTCTTCTGGGAAGTGGATTTCTTTCCAGTTACCCATCCCATTTCTGCCCAATTATCTGACTGGGCAGTTCAGTATGATGCAATAATTGGTAATTCTTCCTGGGAGGAAATGGGCAAAGTCTGAAGGCTTTTTCAGCACAAACAAGTGATTTTTGTGGTAATTTCTCACTCACAGTCTGACGTGTTTTGCTTTATCAGCTTTGAGGCAGGACATTGCAAGTGCTGATGGGTCTGAGAAATGTCCTCAGACCTCCAGCAAAAAATGGTGAAATTGAGGGTGTTGAAGAATCTGTGGCTGCCCCATCCCTGGAAGTGTCCAAGGCCAGGATGGGGTTGGAGAAATGGAAAATGCTGGAATATGGGGTTGGAACTAGATGGTCTTTAAGGATCCTTCTGGCCCAAACCATTCTGTAAAATTGGGATAATAATTGGAGCACACCCTGAGTGAAAAATAATGAAGATACATGATGTTTTCTGATCAGAGCTTTTGGGGTAACTAAATTTTCCAGATGTACGAGCTGCCCGTGTTCACAGACAACCCAAGAGCTGCCAATATTAAAGGGCCTGTAAATAAAAAAGTTATTCCCCAGTACCTCTTTCAAACTGGTGTTATCTCAAAATTAACTCCAATTAACTATCAAAGCACTAGAATTGCTCGAGATTTACCAGAGAGAAATCATAAAAGGCTGTGACAGTACTTGCAGAAAGCTTTTGCTGTGTTTGACTTCAATATAAGGCTTGTGCTGCAGAGGGCTGTTTACTTGGAAGATGCCAGCACCAGAACATTGTAATTGAGTTACTCAAGTATCCTGAGAATGTGTTTTTATTCATAATCCTCCAGTATTGCAAGGCTCAAGAGAACTTATTGCTAACTTTAAAACAAGAGAGTCAAAATGGGTTATTAGATTGGAGAGACAGTGCCCACAGGGATTTAATAATGGGGGATGGCATGGCAGGGCTTTGTTGTTAAATGTAAAAATGGTAAGAATGTAAGAAATCAGGAAATATACCCATTCCTTGTCTGGTGCTTCTTGTGGTGGATCAGCTGTTTATCCCAGTCCCAAAACCAAGCACCTTAAACAACAGCAGCAAAGTTAAAAAATAAATGCCATATCTAGGTCTGGTGGAAGGTGTCCCTGCCCATGGCAGAGTTGCTCTGGATGGTGTTTTAGCTCCCAGCTCAAACCACTCTGTGATTCTCTGATATTCCTCTGCCTTGGTGGTTTTTGGGGTCTCTGCTGTTGCCTCAGCTCAAAGGGTGGTGGCTTAGCCATGAAATCTTCACCTGTATCCTTGAGTCTAGAAAAAGCAGCTTTGTTTCCTCTTTTGCAGCACTTCAGCTCTTCACCTCTGAATTCAGCACTCAGCTCAGAAATTTTCCTTTTGAGAAAAGAAAGGATTGGTAACACCGTGTGCCTCTCCAATTTAGTCTCATCTAACACACATCCCTGCAGGGAATAAGGTTGGGGTGGCAGCAGGAAGTTATTTTCTGGAGTAAATTAATATTTAGGAAAGAAGAGCATGGCTTGAATTGTCAAAAGAGGGCTGCACCATGTGCTTTTGGGCAGACAGGGGAAGGTGAACCCTCGTTCTGCCTTTGGACAGGGAGAGCAGTTGGAGAGTCTGGTTGTCCTTGGAGGGGATGGGTGAGAAGGACTCTGGAGAGAGGGCAGGACCTCTCTGAGAGATCCCAGAGGCACAGGAATGAGTTGTGCTGTACATCTTTGCTCCTTGGGGTAGTGCTTTTCAGCTTTGTCTCTAGAAGTCTTGCTGAAATTTCTTTGCTTGGATTTTTTTTTTTCTTTAATCATTGCACTTTTGAAAGAAAACCTGGGTGACAGAACGGGCAGCGTGGGCTTGGCGAATCTGAGGGTGTGCAGAGGGGGAACCCCTGAGCCCCTCTGCACTTTGCAGGCTGGAGGAAGATTTATCCTTCATGGAAACACTTGTGCCACTTCAGGCAAACCGTGGAGCATTATCATGCTGATGCCTAATGAATTTGGAGACTTGTACTCGTGCCCAGGCTTCCCTAAGCCCAGCAATTGCATCGATCACCGCCGTGTTTCATAACTGGCCCTTGCTTGAACTCTTTTTAATTTCAGGAGTGGAGGTGAGGTGGGGAGAGGAAATGCAAGGTTGGTGTGTGCGTCAGCTGGAGCAGAGCAGGCTCAGCCTTGCTGTCAGCTCTGCACAGCCCGAGCCCATGGCAGCCAAACCCGGCCCAGGAGCCGAGACCTTGGAGGCGAAATCCCGTAAGCGCCGGGAGAGGGGAGCAGGTGGAGCCTGCTGATGTGTTTGTCTTGCTGGCTGCTCCTGAGCCTGCACTTCAGCACCAGGCAGCTGGCCTTGTCCTTAGCTAGCATCCCCCAGCACAAGGAGTGCTTGCTCCTGATGGGGGAATACGGGGAGGAAGGGATTGCAGATAAGGAAGAAAGAGATTAATGAATTGGGCTCCCCCTGAGATGGGTCTGGTTTGTTCTGCTCAGTTCAAAACTTGGGGTTGTTCAAGCTGAAGAAGAGGTGTCATCTATTAGAGGGCACGTTCATTTCAAGGTGTTTCCTCCTAATTTATCCAAAAGTGGGACAGAAGGGTCCTAGGGTGAATTTACCATGACATTTTAGAGCATAAAGGGGGCCTTTCAGAAAGGTGGGGACAGACCTTCTAGAAAAGCTTGTTGGGATAAGACAAGGGGTGATGGTTTTAAACAAAAAGAGATTTAGATTAGACATAAGGAATAATTTTTTTGCAATGATGGTGGTAAAATACTGGGGTGATGGTTTTAAACGAAAAGAGGTTTGGATTAGACATAAGGAACACATTTTTTTGCAATGATGGAGGTGAAATACTGGACCAGGTTGCTCAGAGATTGGGTGGATGTCCCATCCTAGGAAGTGTTCAGGATCAGGCTGGATGGTGTGCTGAGCAGCCTGATCTAGTTACAGTTATCCCTTCCCATGGCAGGGAAGGTGGACTAGACCTTTAGAAATCCCTTCCAACACAAAACTGTTGTATGAAAAGTCAGGTGAACGTTGAATTCTGTAGTGCATCAGAGGTGCAGATGCTGTAGCCCCCAATTTGCCCTTCCTGCCTCCACTTGTGCTAATCCCCTGACCTTTCAGCTGCTCCCATGCTCCCTGCCTGTGTCTGGGCTTGTACAAACACCCATCACCTTTTACCTCCTGGGCACTCCACACACAGGTTCCTGATGTTAATGTGCCCCTTCCGTGGGGGTGTAGCAGCTTTTCCAAAGGCGCCAACAAGGCTGTTTGAAGTCTGAATTGGGTTGGTGCTGTGGGACACCATTATGTTGGGAGAAGACAAATTACCAGGGCTGGGTTTTTGCCAGGACATACTAGGGTGAACGCCTGACATTTTCGTTTTTCTTTCCCCCCCTCCAAACGTGCCATTGCATCTTTAATTACAAGGTTAAGACCTCTGTTTTATGACTCATCTGAAAAAACCAGCACCTCCACCATAATTACCTGAGCATGTTGCCGGGGGGACTGTGGCTCATTAGTGACTCAGAGGAACCAGTGGCACCTAATGAAATGGCACTGCCTGCTGTAACACCCCAGCCTTGCCCTTTTCATGCCTGGTCCAAGCAGGGACCAAACCAGTCTCCAGTGATGGTGTGATGCAACCCAAGTGATGCTGCAGTTGGAAGGAATTTCTGAGGAAGAAACCAACCAATTCCCGATTGTTAGACAGCATCAACCTGCAGAAGTAGCTGTGTTCAGTTGAAGGAAAAGCAGAGTGTCTTGTCTGGCCCAGTGGAGGATGAATGTGTTGCTTCAGGCTCCCTCAGAAGCCATAAGAGGAGTGAGAAATGGGTAAACCATCCTGGTGGGAATGTGGGTTCCTTGGGTAATCGGCCCGGCGCGGCGTATTTTGTTTGTTTCCCTGAAATACGTAAATGCAATCATTGCACAATGAGAGCCTCTTTAAAAACTTTCCTTTGATCATTAACATACTAATCAGTCTGGATGGATCTTCTCCTTCCCTTGCAGGTGGAGGGAAACAATTGACTCGTGTAATGGGTGCCCCTTGGCCACAGTTCGGTGCCGTTTGTTCCTCCAGCCCATTGTTCTGGGATGAACTTTGGAACATTGTGTTTCTCCCTTGGACCAGACACTTGAATTGCCCTCTGGTTTATGTGCTGGCTCTTTTTTTTTTTTTTAATTTTTCATGGCCATCAGGGTATCCCTTCAGGAACCTGTTGGCACTGGAAAGGTCTGAGTGGTGACGAGTGACAGGGCTGGGAGGTGCTGCTGTCAGCGCCGTGACTTTGTCATGTGCACAGAGGCTCCTGAGGGACCTGCAGGAATTATGAGCCCTCAAAACGTGGCACACTGTACAAGGGAATAAAGAGCCTGCAACCTGGGAGCCAAAAGTTATGGGAGCAGAGAAAGGGTCTTGGGAAAGCAGTGTCATACCTCAAAGGAAAAGCAGGAAGCCTAATCTGCAGAACAATAAGGCAGGCAAAACCTCTTTCCTTGTTGGCCCAAATTCATCCCAGGCTTGCGTAGGCAATGTTTGATTAGCCTAATGAAGTGGGGAAAGACAGAGCAAGCCTATTCCTCTTTCTGATTGCTTTTTGGCTGGGAGGAATTGTGTGAAGAGGCAGCATCGAGCCCCAGGTTTCTGAGGGACTGCTTGGGTGACTCTTGCTCAGATATTGAAACCAAGAGCTCTGTTATTCACTGTAAAATGGGCTGTGCACCTGTCCAGGGTGCCCACACAGGCTGAGCTGTCACCTTTTGTCAGTGTTCTGAACAGCCAGGCTGGGTTTGGGCAGGCTTTGATCACACCTGAGAGCAGGTGCCCCTGTGCTCTGTTACCACACCAAGAAATGTTCCATACCCACTCTGCCAGCAGTGAATTGCAGAAGTGACTCAGTACCAGAATCCCTATTCCCTAATAAGTGATGGGGATACATCCCTGCAGCTGCTGTGTTTGTGGCTTTGCTCTTGCTCAGTGTCATTTCCCATTTGTGGCTTTCCTCACCAGACCCTGTTGGTGCAGATGGTGCTGGCTGCTGGACCCCAGCTCAGGAAGTGGGCCAAGGAGGGCTGGAGGGTTCTGGGGCTTATCTTCAAGTGCCAAGCACTGTTTGGGGGATATCCTAATGATTAGGAGCAGCAGGATGGGAAGTGAATCCCCATTTTCATTGAAATAGAGTTGTTTTTCTAAATTAAACTGGTTCTTTTTATCTGAGCAGAAGGTACAACCTAGGTTTCATTGTGGCTTGTATTTTTATAAAAACCTTTCAGGTGTTTAGTTTGTATTATTGCTGACATACTTGTTCAGGTTTGGTGAATCTCTGAGTTGATCAGACTCGTCCTGATCTTTAGCTTTGTACTTTTGTGGTCCCAGCCCAGGATGTCTGAGACTTTTTGTCAAGTACTGCCTGTGGCTTTAAAGGAAAGTTCTGGTAAATACTATAACATCAATAAGCAAAAAGTTACATTTACCACATTCAGGAAAATCTGATGCCTGCAGTATTTTGGGACTGGCTTTGTGCTGTAAAGTGAAGACATTCAGCATTTTGATGATTCTCATGTTTCATTTTTTTTCTGTCTTCTCCAGAGTCTCCACCAGCAGCGATGTCAAGAAATGGATACTTCTTTGAAGAGAGTGGCAAGTATTATTTGACTTTTTTGCATACACACCTTGTTGGAGGGAGAGCTGCACTGCAGGGGTAGCTGCAAACCTGATATGGGTGATACAGGATCCATTTAACTGAAGTGTGATGTGAAAACAGTCTGGTGTGGTGGTTGTGTAATCCTGCACTGGGAGCAGGCTCCGTGTTTTTAAATCCTGTAGATGTTTGAGATAGTCAGGCAGTAAATAATCAACTCCACATTGTCATCAGTGACTGTTCTGGGTGGCTCCTTGTTTTTCAAGTTCTTTGGTGATGTTTTCCTGTCATACAGCCTGGCAGGTGTATCTGCTTGTCTTTTTCTGGAGTGGGAATCGTGCGTGGGTGTTGGATCCCTTTGGAGACATCCTGCCAAAGAGCATCAGGCAAATGTTGGATGGCTTTGGCAGACACATCTTTTACTGCAAAGATTTTTTTTTTCTTTGAAGCGAGATTAAATGGTGGCATTTGAAAACTTGGATCAACTGCCTCAACTTGGATCATCTGCCTCAAAGATGACTGAGATCTTGGAGATACTGTACTGACAAAGGAGCAGTTGAAGTGCAGTGAAGTCCCACCTTCTCTGCTGATTTTGGAGAAATAGAACCACGGACTAATTTTGGTTGGAAAAGACATTACAGGCAATCTTGTTCCAACCCCTGCCCTGTATTTCCCCAAAACCAGCATGTGTGTAGGGAGAGATCTTCTGGAGAGTTCCAGCCTCTTCAGGAAGAGAGCTTGGGGCTTCCTGCCCTTGGAAGAGCTGGAAATATTTAGGATTTCCAAATGGTGAGAGGAAAAGACTGAAATTCTCTGGTTGTTTAGGCCCTTAGGTGCTTGGCTCATCTTTCTTGTTGCAGGGGTTGACATCTGGCAGGGGAAGCTGAATGTCTGCCAGATGTCAGCTGATCCAGCACCACTGGTGACAGCACTTCCTTTGCCACTGGCTCTCCCCTTCTCCTGGGGCTGGCTTGAGTTGCAGAAGGGCAGAAAATAATGCCTGACCTCAGGGAGGGTTTCTGAGGGCATGTGGGGTGGGAGGTCTGGGTATCCCAGCTCCTTCCCTCCTTCCCACCTCACCTGTGGGCTCTTGGGATGTGCTTGGTGCTTTCCTGAGGATTGGGAATGTGAGAGGGTGACCCAGGTTGGGACCTGGGGAGGTGACTGAGCCCCCAGCATCTGCCTGGGAGTGGTGTAAGGCTTGGGGAGAAACGCTGCTGGTTTGGGAGGCAGGACAGGCACCTTCTTCTTCCCAACCCCTTCTGCTACAGGAAACACAAGCCCAGCTATCTCTCCTAGCATTTTATGTGTCTCTGCATGTCCCCTTCCAAGACTCAGTCTTTCCTTCCTCAAACTATCCCCACAAGCAACAAAAAAACACCCCCAAAAGCAGATCTCTGAATATTTTTTTTTAGTTGTGGCATCCTCTGTGAATCTCTGAGAAACGCTTCTTCTTTTGCTGACTTGATGCCACAGCAATGGGCATTTCTGCCCTATAATTGTGTTACTGCTCATCTTCCTCCTTTGTCTTGAGGAGACAGCACCTTGGAGCAGCCTGTGAGGGCTTTGAGAAGCCGTGTGGTGCTTTCCTGTTGTGCTTCTCTGTGGTTTGGGCAAGGAGGGGACGCCGCTGGCGAGTTCCTCCTCGCTCCGCGCGCCGCGCTGTTGTTGGAAATACAGCGAATTTCTTGGTTATTTCCCTCTCAAGGCTGCTGTCACTCTTTCTCCTCATTACAAACTGACCTTTTGGAAGAGTTCAGCTGCTGTGGAGTGATGAGTCACCTTCTGCTGCCTGATGGAGCCGAGGCCTCGGCGCGTACGGCCGGCGCATCTCGTGCGAGCGCTCCCGCCCCGCCGATCTCTCTGCAGGAGTTCTGTGCTCTCACATCCTCAGAGCCTTCACCCCCAAACGTCATCGGGGCTGCAGGAAGCCACAGATAAAGATGTCACCTTCTCACAGGGTTTCAAAACAGCTTGTTTTGAAACAGAGCTGCGAAATCACCGAGCTGCTTCGTGGCATCGCTTGTGGGGATCTGCCGAGCAAGAGATGCTCTTGCCCCACCTCTGAAACAACAAAAATCCCCAGTCCCTTAATGCTCTGTTGGGAGAGGGCAAAGGAAAAAAGAAACCTCTTTAATTCTGTTTTTTTGGACAATTTCCTCCCTTTTCTCAGTGGAGCAACATCTTTTGATACTCTCACTCTGCGTAGAGTGGAAGCTTTTTTCCTTATCTCCTCCTGGGATCTTGCCTATACATATGGTTTTCTGTATTCTTAGTAATTAGGATGTTTTTGTTTCTGAGCATATCTGAGGCTCTGTTTGGAGCCTGGGTCTCTCTTTTGCCAGCTGACTTTTCCTTTACTCTTCTTGTGTTCTCAGCAATGTTAAAATTGAAAAGTTGAAACCTCATTTTCAGTTGAAAGGGCTGTAGTGAGGGTGATCTTGGCTGCAGCACCAAAGCAGAGCTTTGGAAGAACCTCCTGGATGTTTACAACCATAAAAACTTCAAGTCTTTAGTAATTTGTAGCTCTGTTAATTACTGAGGAGCTGGGGGAAGCCCTGGAAGGATTTTCTAGTGAATTAATATGTGACTGTTTGGGAATTTCAGAGGTTCTTATGGTCCCAACCATCTCCCAACCTAACTAGCTAAAAATCTGGAAAGTTTATCAAGGAAGACCACGTCTTCAGCTTTGAGTTCAAGTTTTCCCTTATTTCTGGAAGAGCTTGAAAGCCACTTTTGTGCCTTGCATGAGGTAAATACTTAAAATGTAGCTGAGTGAGTAGTTTGTTCTGTACAGGCAATATTAAGAGGAAAAAAAAAGGAAATAAATTTGTGCCTGCCCAGTTGGATATTTCTGATTGAGGGTGGTGGCAGCAAATTTGATGGCATCTGATGGTCATGGTCTGTTTTCAGCCCAGGAGTATTTTCAGTTTTAATAGTTGTCCTCTGTCTTGCTGATGAAAATCCATGTTTTTACTCTTTTTGTTGAATCTCTGGAGCAAACCTCTTGCACAAACAGACCTGGCAGGGCTTGGAGGTAATTGGTGTCCCCCTCCCTGTGTGTTAAAGTCACTTAAATCTTCTGTAAGGTTGTTTTGACAAATGAGTTTTCTTTCTGGCGAATTTGAGTGAGTAATGAGATGAGTGTGTAGCCCCAATCCAAACCTGGGGATAATTGGAGCCCTGATGAAAGGCAGCTCAGCAATCAAGGCTCAGAATTAACTCATCAAGCCCCCCATTGTCTCTTGTGAGCATCCTGCACCCTCCTCGTGGAGGTGGATGAGCTCTAAAGGCCCTGGAATTACCTGCAAGTGATTAAATTCTGCCCAAATTGCCGTGGGTTTATAACTGAGCCAAGAACTTTCTCTGATAAGACACAAAACCAGAAGTTTTTTGGTTCCTCTTGCAAAATCCAAGGGGAGGAATCCCAGTGCTGTGCTGGGGATATCTGAATTGTTGCATTGTTTTAAAGCTGGCTCAACAGATCCTGCAGCATAAATTTTTTTTTCTGGTCTTCCAGAGCAAATCCCTCACTGCTTGGTCTCCTCTGACTTATTAATTGGTTTTGCTGGCACAATAAATCACAGTTGTGTTGAAGGGCCCCAAGGCCCCAGTCTGGCTTGGGATGTTTGGATATATTTTATCTGCTTGTTTTTGTTTTTCAGTTTGCAGTTCAGCTTGGTATGTGTGCTGGGGTTTTTTTTTCTTTCTTTTTTTGTCTTTTTTTTTAATATTTGACTTTATCTATCTTGGAATTGTTTGCTTAAGTAGGAGATTAATTTAAATGTTTTTGTGAAACAAATCCTTTCCCAGTGGATGCCCAGTTTGCCAGCAGGAGATGAACTGCTGCTACCTGTGGGAGAGCGTGAGGGGATGGCTCCCAGGTCTCTTGCACATTTTTATTTCTGGAATTATCAGGAGGCCTGTAATAAAGTAATAAAAGGAGCAGGAGCACCCCTGATTTCTGAGGGCTCTGCTGCAAAACTGACACTCCACGTGCTCCTGTGTTCTATAAAAACAAAACAAAAAAACCCCAGCAACACTCCACTGAATTACTTGGATTATTCACAACATTTCCTAGAAATCTGGCTGCAAAATACAATACTGGAATTAATTCAAAAGTGCCTGGGTGTTGTTTGTTTTGGTTTTTTTGTTTTGTTTTGTTTTGGAGGGGTTTTATTTGCAGCAGCAGATCAGCTCTTGGAGTTCTGTTATGAATTATCACTGAAGTGGCAGGGGAAGCTTGATGTTTTCATCTGGCTCTTCATGCCAGGAGGCTGGAGGTGGGTTGGGAAGATGCAGCTGAGGTTCTGGTCAGCCAGTGCTGCAGGGATCTGGGAGAGCTCTGCTCTTGGTGACTCACCTGCTCTGCACTTTCTACCTCTGGTAGTTTGGATTTTTTTTTTTTTTTCCTTTCCAGGAGGAGGTTGTGGTTTAATCTGTGCTCCTGAGCTTAGGTAGTGGATTGACATCATTGTAGCAGGTGGTCATTGCTCCAGAAAATCTGTGTCTGAGCTCCCAGGCAGTGCTGCAGAGCCAAAACCATCACCCACCACTTCCCTGGCTCTTAAGGTACCTGTGGGAGGTCTGGCATTGGGGGACACTTCTCTAAATCCCATTTACAGGACCTGAAGGTCTGCCTGTGCCAACCCAAATTATTTGGATTAAACCTAGAATGATTTATTTGAGTTGGGACCCTGAAGACCCATCTCTTCCACCCCTGCCATGGGCAGGGACACTTTGCACTAGCCCAGGGTGCTCCAAGCTCTGTCCAGCCTGGCCTTGGACACTGCCAGGGATGAGGCAACAACAAACTTCTCTGTGAATCTTAATGAAGGAGTTTTTCTGACCAAGGTATTCAAGATAAGCTCTGGATCCTCCTGCCTAATTAATTTTTAGCAGCAAACCCTCTGAAGTGCAGCTATGAGGTCTGGGGACACCCCCAGCCCCCCAGGAGTCTCCTGGGCTGGCACAGTGTCCCTGTGAGCCTTGCCAGGGACCCTCTCAGCTGTGAATTAAATTAAGGAAAAGTTTAAAATCTAGCAAGCATCCAGCTTTATTTAATCACTGTGGCTTACAGTTTTGGTTGGGTGGGAGACAGCTTTGGGTGCTGCTGGCTGGCTGCAGCCTCACAGTTGTTTTTGTCTCTGAAATGCAATGATTTGTTAGGAAGGGGTTTTTCCATGACTCTTGTCATGCAAAACAAACCCCAAACTTTGCAGTTTAACCTCAGCAGGGATGTGCAAAGTTTAAGTGTGTATTTACCTAAAAAATGTGGTTGTATCAATGTCATTGCTCTCACTTTATCTGAAAAAAAAAGGAGAATTATTTTGGTAAGTAGGTGATTGTGCTGGAATCAGCCTGTGAGGTGTGCCCACAAACTTGCTTTGCTTCCTGTAGGAGTAGGGTGTTCTTTAAACCCTTTTTTTTCTGGAATGCTCAATACTTGTACAAAATTCTTCCAGGTCTCTCCTGAACCCTCCAGTTTTCCTCTCCCTGCCAGAGTTAACTGGCTGGAACCTATGGAGGCACCAGGAATCTTGTGTTTTCTGTGCAGAGTGTAAAGGTCAGGATGGAGGTGGATGCTCCACTATTAATTGAGTTTCCTTTTGCACCCAAAGTTGGGGATTTGGGTGTTTTCCAAGTGATGCAGTGAATTGGAGCCTGCAGGGAGCAGAGCAAACCCTCTGAGAGCTGAGATTAATTAAAACTTCATGCCTTTCTTGAAAATTAGTGTCTGTTTTTGGCTAGAGCAAGTTAAAAATCCAGAAGGAGAAAAATTAGGTGAAGATGACCTTTTTTTTAACTCAATGCCAGTATTATCACCAGTTTTTAGGTAGATACAAGGCTTAAGTCTCTTTTGAGTTCCTTAATATTCTGTTGCAGCCAAGCCCTGGGATGCTCAAAAGAACCAGACTGGATTTTAGGGTAATGCCCACGTCCCAGTTGATGCTCCTTTGCCTTTAAAAGCTATTGAATATACATTATTATCATTGATTCCTTTGACCTTCTGTACTTGACCTGCAATTTCTCTGAGAAAATGGATGCAAAAATGGTTCTCAGGCTCTTCCAAAACAATTTTGCTGCCTTCTGTGCCTAAAAACTCACTTGAGAAATCTGAAATGGCTTTTAAGGTGACAAGCTGATCATGTTGGATTGCCAATCATAGCTCAAAAAGCCTCTTTTAATGTAGGTTGAGGTTCCTGGCTTTCTGAGGAGAGTTTTTTGGAGGGGTAACTACAACTTCAGAAGAGGAGGAGATGCAGTTCCACGATTCTGGAAGCCTGGGCTTGGATTTGACAGAGGGAATAGGCACTGCTATAAATGAGAACAGTTTTCCAGGCCTTGGAAATTGAGGGTAAAAATCAGTTGCTTCCAGAAAACTGCTCTGAGTCAGTGGCTTGTGCCTGCAGATGTTGGTTAAAGCTCCACAATTGGCTTTGTCACCTGAGACACCCCAAGATGTCATGCAGGAGCTGTGGCTGGAATAATTTCCATCACCTGGGGTGGAAGAGGATGTTTTTAGTAATAAAGCTGCTTTTCTCCCAGGAAATTGAGCTTGATTGAGGTTTTTGGCTTTCCTGGAGCACCCTGCAGCTCTTGGGCTGGGAGTGCTGCTCCCACTTCAGCTTTTCCAGAGAATATATCTGATGTGGTTGAGGCTGAGCTTCCTGCTCACTGATTTGATTGCCCCAGGTGCAGCTGCCAGGTGCCACCAGAGCAGCAGTGGGACACTCAGTGCCACCTCTGATGGCAGCAGCTGCAGTCACTGCTGCTCCCTGCAGAGCCCTGGGCACTAAAACTCAGCTCCAAAACAAAATAGCTGCAGGGCAGGCACCTTGTCAGAGCTGTGAGAGGGCTGAGAGCAGCAGGAGCTGGGAGATGAAGTGGAGCTGAGAGTGTGAGGAGAGTAAAGAGAGAAGAGTGGGGATGGAATCATGGAATCCTGGAGTGTTTGGGTTGAAAGGGACCTTAAAGATCCAGTTCCACCCCTTGCCATGGGCAGGAACAGCTTCCATTAGACCAGGTTGCTCCAAGCCCCATCCAGCCTGGCCTTGGGTGGATATTGAGATATTAGAGCCAGGGATAAACTACAGAGGAAGGGGTGATTCTTTGGAGGGGAATTGCCAGAGAAATCATAATTATTTCTTTGTTTTTGTCTTCCCACCACCTGCATAAAATTGGGTTTATTTTCTGGTTTATTTTCATGTTGCATGGTATGCACTGAGGGAAGCCCTTGAGGTAAAAGAGGATTTAAGTGAAAGCATCTGCTGCTTCTGCCTGCAGAGGGTGAGGAGGGGGTTTTGTTCCTGCAGCACTGAAGGATGCTGCTTGCTCTCCTTGTTCTTGTGCTCTTCCCGAATTTTTCCATTTCTGTGCCATGAGATGAGTCCTGCAGGGTGGACTGAGGGGGATTGTCCTGACCACAGTGTGTTTGTTCTCCATGGTGCAGGAGGGCTGCTCTGATCTGAGCCAGCTTTAACTGCATTCCAGCTCCTCCTCAGCCCAGCCTCTTTTCTCCAGTGCTTTCAGACCATATTTTGAGCTGAAATGGCACTTTCTGTGCTCAGAGCTCTGACTGGCCCTCTCATCTAGCTGGTGGCACTTCAGCCAACTCTGCCTTCCTCTGAAGGTGCCAACTTGCAATGATAAAGATGAAGGGAGCACCAATTTGGAGATCTTAAACTCTCCCTCAGAAAATCTGATGCCAATGAAGAGGTGTGTCAGTGTTTTGGTTCTTTTTTCTTCTGTATTACTGTACTTTTATTTTAATTTTCCTAGTAAAGAACTGTTATTCCCATTCCTACATCTTTCCCTGAGAGCTCCTTAATTTCAAAATTATAATAATTTGGAGGAGGGAGTTTGCATTTTCCATTTCAAGAGAGGCTCCTGTATTTTTTAGCAGATACCTGTGTTTCAGACCAAGACAAGGTGTTTACCTCTGCCCTCTGTCTCTGAAGCAAGTGCTCCTGACACAGCCTGTGAAGTTTTATTGGGACTTCTGTATGGAAACTTGATTGGCACAAATTCTGCAGCAGCCACATCAGGTCCTGCTCTGAACTTCTGCAGAACACCCATCAAACTTCCAGGGGAGCTGAACAACTTTTGCTGTTGCTTGTGGCACTTGGGTGAACATCAGGGGATGGGAAGGGAAGCAGCTGCCAGGGCTGGAGGCAGGGCTGGAGCTCAGAGGGAATGTGCATCTGCCACAGAACCTGTGTCACCTCGAGGTCACCCTGCATGGGACAGGCGTGAATTGTTCCTGATTTCAAACTCCTGGCAGACTCAAAAGGCTGAAGGGTTCCAAACAGGAGTGGTCTGGAAGGCTGGAGGTGGTTCAGTGACAAGGCAGACACCTGTCTGGGAGTGCAGTTCCTGTCCAGCCCAGGTTGGGGATTATTTGCAAGCCGAGTGTTTTGTCCGTCCCTTGCCCAAGGGACACGAGCTCGGCTGCCTTTTGTTCTGCTCTTTCCTCCCCTAAGGAGGGAGGAACCGAGGATGCTTCCCTTGCCAGAGTCCTCGCTGACCTCTGCCCAACCCTCTGATCCTACTCCACCCTTGCCCTTCTTCCAGCTCCTGGGCTGCTTCTCTCCTGTCTCCAGCCCTCTCTGTTTGCAGAGGCACCACTGCCACCCTCTTATCAAACCAATCAGTGGCTGGGGAGGGGAATAAATCGTTTTTCCTGCTTGGCTTTTCCCTATTTACCCATCTAATCCCTTTGGGACAGGGAGGAAATGCTCAGCCAGGTTCTCAGAGCTGGGTGCTCAAACCATCCTTGTGTCTCCCACCTGACCCAGTGTGTGGGAAGGTTGGAGATGAAGCTCAAAACTTCCCTGAGGCTGCAGTTCTGGATGTGGTTGAAGTGGAAAAAGCCTTCCCCAGGCTGATTTTTTTTTCCTTTTCAGAGCTGCCCAAACTCTTCTGGCACTGAGGGGAATGTCAGCACTGTGGGTGCTCAACTTTGAGGAGAGGTTATGGTGTTCATCTTGCATTTTGAAGGAACCAAACCCCAGCTTTGGGATTTAGTTTGGGGTTGAGATGCTCGTGTGGGACTTTGCAGTGCTTGTGAAGGCAGCACACACCTTGTCTGGCTGTTGTCCATCCCTCCAGGACATCCCTGCCACATCTGCCCGCAGACGTTTCATAGCTGGTGGTGCCCACAGCGTTCAGATGTTTCCTGTACTTTCCTCACCTCACTTTTTTTCTGTCTGAACGAGTTTCCATCGTGCAGGGATGCAAACACCCTCAGCTCTGCCAGCAGCAGAGGGTGATATTCTTTGCTGTGTGAGGACAGCAGCACCTGGATGATTTTTGAAGCCTTCAGGGCTTATGCACATTTATTCCTGTCAAGCTGTAAGGTGAAGGAGGCAGAGATCAGAAGGGGGGTTAATCTGAGGGCTTTATCAGGTTTCCCACACCTTTGGTAAACAGTTTAGGAGTCATCTGGAGGCTTGAAGCTCCTGCAGCCCCTTTGCACCCTCTGAGCCCTCTGGGGGATGCTGAGCTCCATCAGCTCGTGGCAGGAAATGCTGCAGCTCCTGTCCTGTGTCACCGAGTTTCTGTTTGTGGCCTCACTCCTGGGTTTGTGTTTTGTGGTGGAGAACTGTCAGCTTGATCCCTCAGAGGCAGCATGTGCTGCTTTCAGCTGCTGCCTCCACATTTGCTTATACGAGGCTTTAAAAAAAGCCATCAATATTTTAGTTTCCGTTCAAGCCTCTGCCTTGAAGCTTCCCCTTTTCATTTCACTGTAGTGCCTAGAGCCAGCTAATGAAATATCTCCCTCCTGCTTCGAATTAGGCATAAAAGACTTGTCAGAAGAAGAGGAGAAGCTGCTGAATAATCCTGGTAATGTAAAAATCGACATTCTATAATGTCCCTAATTCTCCTAATTAAACATGATGCATGAGTGTGCTACAAGAGTCCTCCAGCTGCTCCATAATGAGCTGTTACAGGACCAGTTTGCTGTTGGATGAGGCTGGGTTAAACTCTAATTAAAGCCTCACAAAAGGCTAAGGGGTTGTCTGGTATAATTAAAAAACTTGTCTTGCATTCTCAGAGCTGCCACCCCCAGCGACCTGCTCCTCTGCCCCGTGGGGACCTGTGGGTCTCTCTCTCCTTATCAGGTGTCTCACCGGAAGCTTTTTTTTGGTTTTTTCTTTTGTGGGTTTGTTTTTTTTTTCTTTGTAAATTTTCCCACCTGTAGTTTCAAATTGCTGTGTTGCAGAGGCGTGGCCGTGGCTCGGTGGAGGCATTGGGTTCAGGGTGTGTAACAAGGGGGGAGTTTGCACTACTTAATTAGTGGTTTGTTTCAGTTTCTTTTTCTTTTATTCAGAGTTAGGATTAAAATATACACGAAGGAAATGGTTTTTTTCGTGTTTGGGCTTGGTTGTTTATTAAATATTACTAAAAAGTACAGTGTGTTTAGCAGCACTTCTAGCTACTTGCTAGAAGCGAGGAAAATGGAGAAAGATCCAGCTGCTACAAGGTTTCATAAAGCTAAACAGTTTAATGGAGAAGTAACACTTGTATTATTTATTTTTTTAACGTAATAAGGAAATTCTCATGACTCTTAGTGTGACACTAACTGGACACTACTACCTGAAACTCATGAAGTAGAAGGAAGATGAGCACTGAAAGAGACACTACTCAAAATCCTCAAAATCATGTTCTATACCTATTACTTGTTCTATATCTTATTTTAAACCTATTACTATACTATAAAAACCTTAAATTTAAATCTTTTACCATGTGAAAGCACACACTTCTATTTAACTGCACACCCAAATCATCACTCAAATTTAGAAGCCTTCTGCAAGGCCTCAGGTCCAAAGCAGGGGTCAGTGCCAGGAAGCACAGAGAGCTGGAAGACCCAGGTTTTTGGGATGCAGCATTGCTGGGCTGGGTTGCAGTTCTTGCTTTTGGTGGTGTTTTTATTCAGCATTTCCATCCTGTGGTGCAGTTTTACCTGAGGGCAGCGAGGTGCTGGGGCCGGGCCTTGCTGCCAGCACCGTTACCTCAGAGCGTGCAGAGCCCCACGGCCACCCCAAACACACCGGGGCTATTCCCTGAGCCACCCCAAAACACACCGGGGCCATTCCCTGAGCCACCCCAAAACACACCGGGGCCATTCCCTGAGCAACCCCAAAAAACACCCGGGGACATTCCCTGAGCCACCCCAAAACACCCGGGGCCATTCCCTGAGCCACCCCAAAAAACACCCGGGGACATTCCCTGAGCAACCCCAAACACACCGGGAACCATTCCCTGAGCCACCCCAAAACACACCAGGGACATTCCCTGAGCCACCCCAAAACACACCAAGGGCCATTCCCTGAGCCACCCCAAACACACCTGGGCCATTCCCTGAGCCACCCCAAAAAACACCCGGGGACATTCCCTGAGCAACCCCAAGAACACACTGGGGACATTCCCTGAGCAACCCCCAGAACACACTGGGGCCATTCCCTGAGCCACCCCAAAACACACCGAGGCCATTCCCTGGCTGTGGGCCCAGCGTGGCCTCACCAAAACGCACCAGGGGCCATTCTCTGAGCCACCCCAAAACACACCAGGAGCCATTCCCACAGGCCCAGCACGGCCACCCCAAAAACACACCAGGAGCCATTCTCTGAGCTGCGGGGCCCAGCACAGTCACCCCAAAAACATGCCGGGGAGCCATTCTCTGAGCCCCACAGGCCCAGCACAGCCACCCCAAAACACACCAGGCGCCATTCCCTGAGCACGGGGGGCCCAGCACAGCCACCCCAAAACACACCAGGCGCCATTCTCTGAGCACTGGGGGCCCAGCACAGCCACCCCAAAACACACCGGGGGCCGTTCCCTGAGCACCAGGGGCCCAGCGTGGCCTCACCAAAACACACCGGGGGCCATTCTCTGAGCACCGGGGCCCAGCGCGGCCTCAGCAGGCCCTGACGCGGCCCTGGCGGCGCCCGAGGCCTCGCCGTCCATGGACTCGGACTCGGAGTCAGACTCGGAGTTGGACTCGGACACTTCCTCCACGCCGCCGCCGGCGCCCAAGGACGGCCTGCGGGCCTCTCATGGCGCCCCCGTCTCGTTGGCAGGGTACCTCAAGTGCGACACGGACGACGCGAAGGAGGAGGCGGCCAGCGAGGAGCTCTTCGACGGCGTCAACTCCACCATCGTGTCCGGGGACAGCATCCGCTTCTTCGTCAACGTCAACCTCGAGGGCCCTCCCAGCGCCGCCGGTGAGTGGCCCCGAAACACAGGGATGGGAGGAGGGGGTGTTCATGGTGGTGGGATTTGGTGGTGGGTTGGGTTGGAAGGGACTTTAAATGTCATTTCCTTAAGGGTGGGGACACCTTCCACTAGGCCCTGTCCAGCCCATCCTTGAACCTTTGCTTGTGGCACAGTGTTTTAATATCCTCGGTGCTGCCTGTGATAAATGAGAAAATAGCCGAGCCCTTCACCAAAAACTTCTGTCATTTTCTTTGTTTCATTTCATACACGATTCTGGACTTTGGCACAAAACCAAACGAAATCCCGCTTGCTTAATTTCCCATAAAAACCAGCGCTGATGTTTAGTGAATCTTTTGAGAAATTAAGCTGGAAGAGACAGAAAATACAGATCTAAACTGAGATCTCACGTAGTGCCAAGCCAGATCTGAGAAACAGAGGTTTTAGGAGAGGACAGAAATCAAGTCATACAACTGAAGAATTGGTTTTTTGTGGCTGGTGGCTCTGACAATCTTTTATTTTTCTAGAACATGTTTTCAATCACAAAAAGATAAGTACTTCTGAAGTTAGACAAAACTTAACTTTCTTTACTCCCTGGAAGTGTCCAAGGCCAGGTTGGATGGGGCTTGGAGCAACCTGGTGTGGTGGAAGGTGTCCCTGCCCACGGAAGGGGGTGGAACTGGGTTATCTTTCCCACCCATTTTGTGATAGCTGGATTTTGTAGGATGTGCCTGTGAAAACACAACTCTCAGACTCTGCAGGAGCCTGGGTTTGTCCAGCAGCTGGAGCACTGGCTAGTTTAGAGGTTAAAAGCACAGACTGTGGATTATTCTTGGTGTTACAGTGTCAGGAGAGTCCTTTAAGTTTGTTAAAAGTTATTTTTAGGTTACATGCAAACCCCAATTGATCTGCAGTGAGTAATTACTGGGAATGGTGATGCAGATTAGGCACGGCCTGGACCCTGTTTGACTATCTTGGAGTCTGCTTTTGGACTCTAAGTGATGGCTTGAACTTAGGAATAATATCCAGCAATTTCCAAGCCTGCAATTTTACAAATGCCATCTTAATTGAAAGATTTAAGGGAGCTGTGCTCTGCTATGACAAGTCTGGATTTAATGCCGTGGGGTGCATTGTTTGGGGATGAGGAATGTGAGTGCTGGGGATTCTTCTGCATCTGAAGAAGTTCACTTTCCTTGTGTGTCCTCCTGGGCTTTTTTTGTTTTCTCTTCCATTCAAAACAGGACAAAAAAGGCTTCCTTATTTCCCTGAAGCACTGCTGTTTTTGCTGGTGCTATTAGTTGTATCGGGGTTTTTTGGTGGTTTTTTTTTTTCAGCTGAGATATTCAGGATTTTTAAGGAAAAATTGATTTCTGGTGTGCTCGGGTCCTGTTTTAGATGGAAGGCTGGAGATTTTAAAAATGAGCTTCAGGCAGAACAAAAGCCCAAACTTTCAATAATGTGAAAAAAAGAGGGGTTTTTTTTGTTTTTTGAGTTTTTTTTTCCTCCTTGCAGCATCAAAGTGATCCAGGTAGCCCAAATCCAACTTTTTCACTGTTAGGCAAAGAGTCCAGGTGTTGGAGTCATTTGAGCTATGAGCTCCTTTACAGAGATGGTTTTACTGGAGTTTTTTCTGTCTGGATTTTATACAGATCAAATCAGTCTGTGGCTGCACAGGGCACAGCTGATCCTCCTCAAGGGGTGACTTTTTGGGTGGCTGAGATGAGGCCCTTAAGCTCTTCCAAGAAAAATACCCTGAACTTCTGAAAAAATACTCAATTCGCAAACTGAGGTTTAATTATGCCAGAGCCAAGGTGTGTCTGGGAGTGAGTTGTTCCCTGCTCAGAAATTCCCTTCCATCTTTGCTACTCTTTGGAAGATTTGGGAGCTTTGTTTTTGTACTCAGGCTTTGATTTCCTAGAACAAAGCTGGAGCTGAACCTTTGCATGGATTGTCCAGAGTGAGACAAGCTGGAAAGGAGGGGGAAATAAATGTAGGATTTCTCCAGGTGATGCCAGAAGTCCCAAACACCTCATTTCCTACCCCTGGGGAGCACCAGGATCCTACAAAATCCTCTGCTGCTCTGAAAACAGAGGAAAACCAAGCATGGGAATGGAATCTTTGCATCCTCATCTTATTTTCCAAGCTGGGTGAAATGTTTGAGTCAAAATGTGCTCTCTTGGCTGAATGTGGTGCCCAAACTCCTGCTGGAGACTTTTTTGGGTCAGCTGCTGTGAGGTTGCTGCCCACCTTAATATAGGGCTAAAAAATACAAAATTCTCATTTAGGGAGGGGATGAGTTGGAACCCTGGGATCCAGATGCTGGCAGGCAGTGAAGGTGGAATTACAGGTGCAGTGACAGCTCTGCATCATCCTGTTGAGCTGTTCCTCTCTGTGTGATGTGTGTGCAGCTCTCCATGAGCATAATTGGATGCTCTCCACTCTAATTCTCTTTTTAAAAGATCACTGTGTGGGATTAAGCTTTGAGCCAACAAAATGCAGCACGACCCATAAAATTCCAACAATTGGCCATTGACATAAAATACTGGGCTTTGTGTGTAAAACAGGATGGCTTGAAGAAATCTGGGGTTCAAGGTCTGGCCTGTCTTATTTTTAATTAATACTGGCTGCCTTTGCAGGGAGTGCTGAGCCCAAAGCAGTGCAGATGCCTGAGCACTAAAATGCTGCTCAGAAGTGACATTTGGGTCATTTCTCCTGGGTGTTTCAGCGCTTCCTTGTGTTAACTGATGAAAGATTTTATTTTTTTTTAAATTCTCTTCTGCTTTTTATCTTTGTAACTTGGATTTTGGTGGTAACATTTGTTTTCAGCAAGTATTGGTTGCTCTAACAGGAAGGTGGGTGTTTATCTGAAGCTGGAGGCTTTTGGACCTGGGATCTGCATTTTTGGGGGAAGATCAGGGGTGATTTTTAGGCTGAGGCTTTTTCTGAAGTCACAATAAATGTTTGCAAGTAAAATCACAGAATTGTTTGGGTGGGAAGTGACCTTTAAAGGTCATCTAGTCCAACTCCCCTGCAGAAAGCAGGAATGTTTTCCACTACACCAGTTTGCTCCAAGCCCCATCCAGCCTGGCCTTGAGCTCTTCCAGGGATCCAGGGGCAGTCACAGCTTCTCTGGGCAAGCTGGTCCTCACCACCCTCATTGTAAAAAAATGTATTTTTCAGGTCTAATCTGAATATCCTCTGTGTCAGTGGGAAGCCATTCCCCCTTGTCCTGGCACTCCAGGCTTTGGTCCAGGAAAGCTTTATCTGCAGCACACCTGGAATTAAATCCCTGCAAATAAATACAGCAATTTGCTTTAGGCTGGGCCTTAAATTTAATGGACAGGTGATGCAAGTGAGTCTTTGGGATACAAGGGGACACATCCTTGCCATCAGTCACAGCGTTTTTATCCCCTTGGCAGCTCCCTTAAATCAGCCAGGCACATATTTTCGTCATTTGGATCCTGTTTTTTTTTTCAGTTTTAGATTTTAAAGCAATCATTTGGGTCTTGTTCTTGTAGTTTGGGGTTTTAAAACAGTTCTTTGCATGTTTTTGTAGTTTGAGGTTCTGAAACAATTCGCCTTCTCCTCACCCATGCTGCAGGAGGGGTTTGCACAGTATTTTCTTAAATTTAGGTACAATTTATCAAGGATTTGTGGAGCTGTAGCTGCCTGACTTTCCCCACTTGCAGCTGATGCTCAGACTGGCGATTTTGGAGGTGCCTCCAGCAGTTTTGGGGAGAACAAGACAAGCTCCTGACAGCAGCAGAAGCCAATTGGAGAGCAGGATGTGGCTCTGCCGGGGTGGGGGGGCAGCAGCGGAACACGAGTTATGCTTCAGGAGAAATTAAAGGCTGTTCCACCCTGCGCACAATTGATCATTCCTAGATACAGAGAATCAACAGTTTCCTGTATCCCGCTCCAGAGGCACACACGTGCACGCCCGCTGCTCCCGGCAAAACACGGCATCCAAATGTTGGCCCAGCCCCTGCCCAGCTGACTTTTTTCTTCAAGGGGACGAGGAGAAAAGCTGGATGCTGGCGCCAAGGATATTCCAGGGAGAGTAGCGTCCAGAGACAAGTGGTCTGGGCTTGAATGGGTATCACTCTGCACACAATAGTCACATTTCCTCACATTAATACCAAGGTCCTTTTTATGTCTCGAGGCACAATGCTGACCCACGCGTTCCATCTGATAACTCCTGTTTTAGCAGTTTGATGTCAGAGTGGGATGTTGGGCTCCTGAGGCTTCCTACCCTCTAATGGAAAGTGGATATACCGATTGTGTGCCGGGGAGGGGACGGCCTCGCTCCCAATTTCCTGGCCAGGGTGTTTTCAAAGCGCTGCTTAGGAAGCCGAGGGAGGTGTGGGGGGAGCACGGGTGGTTCTGCACGGAGGCAGCGGCCTCACTTCTCTCTGCTTCACCTTCAGAGCAGCTGGGATTTAGGGTGCATGAAAAAAAATGCACATTTTCCCCCTGCCCCAAATTGGCTGACAGAACCTACTGCAGGTGGGTATTTTTGTGAAATATTCGGCTTTTATAGCACGTGGGTGTGACAAGTGACACCTTGTCCCTGGTCACTCTCTGTGCTGTCCCCTCTCTTCCCAATTCCCCACCCAGGAGTGTGAGGGGTGGTTCTTCACCTGCCCTGCTAGTTTTGCTGTCCCAGAATCCTTATTCCCACCTGCCTTTAACCTGGGAATTTGTGGGATGAACCCAGTTGACATCAAGCCCTTTATCTCACCTGTTGTGGGAATGTGGGATAATGAAGGCACAGTTATTTATCCAACAGTATTTAACCAAAATTACTCAAATCTGATGGTGATTAGTCCAGGCTCAGGACAGCAAAGCAAAGAATCCTCCTGATACCCTGTTTGTACAATCTCTTACTGCCAGTGGTGTGTTAGAGGTGTCACCACTGCTCCTGACAAACTCCTGCCATGCCATGTGGTGATGGGGCTTTATTTAAATATTTTTAAGGTAGATTTGGAAAGCAGAACAACTTTACTGCTTGCACTGGGATTCGACACAAGTGGCTGAGTCTTAGATTTGGGCAGACCCCTGATGAAAAACAAAAGATAAAATAGAGTTTTGGTTTTTTTTTTTAATAAGCCTTCCAAACCTTAAATGCTTTCAATCCCACCTGATCCCTGATATTTTTCAGGGAGCGAACATGGAAGTGCTAATAGAGTATTCTGCTCTGATTTATTTTACTGTGCTTATCTATATTTACCATGAAGATGCACCAGGGAGTATTTGTAGATCTAAAGAAATGTGCACAGTCAAAAAGCTCTTTTTCTCTAATTTCCACTCCTTTTATCCCAAAATAAAATACTGTCTTAAGATGCTGCAGACATCCAGTGGTGGCTTTGCTCCAAAGGCTTTTGGATCTTCTCAGGTGTTCAGGGCAGCACTGGGGACCTGGATAAGGAAAAGGATGGAAAGAGATCCTGGGTGAAAGGAGATCTTTTAAGACAAAAGGTGAAAAGCCTTAAACTTTGATATTTGACTTTTAGGGGTTTGTTTTCAGGCTTGCATGGCAGATGTTGTTACCTAAGCAGGGGGATGGAGGGGAAGCAAGGAGGATTTTGTTTCTCTGGGTTGCTCGCAGGGATATTATTAGGGCAGCTGGGATGCAACTGAGCAAATAAACTTGCAAGCATTAAATCTCCTCGTGCGTTTTGAAGTCGGATGGGGCCTGTTTGGAGAATGGTGGGAAATAAAAAGGAGAGGCAGGGCCCTGAGTGTGCCATGAGTGGTGGTGTTGACAATTGCTGGGTGTTGTCAGAGCTGAGCTCCCTGGGAGTCGCTCGTGGCGCTCCAGTCTCGCCGTGCCCGCGCGCACGCAGCCCCGAGACCGGGGATGTGCCTTGATGTGCCTGCCAGGGGATGTCGGGGATGCACTGCTGACTTTTTGGCTTTTCCCTTGGGCAGGACCTGGAGCAGAGCCCAACAGATAAGCTCTCCCTCAGCTGTGTGTGAGGACACACAGTCATGCCCCTCGCTCGCTCGCTTGCCTAAAATAGGCTTTTGCTGCCTGCTCTGTCCGGCAAGGAGGGCACAAAAATAGACACGAAAATTTCACGTGGTCCCAACCTCCTCACAGAGTTTCATTGTGCTTGATTGTGACGTTCAGGTGTGAAATCTCAGCTTACTGAGATTTTCAAGTTACTGCTCTTGGTAGTAAGACTTGGCTGAGGAGACTGATGGGGAGTTTCTTGCAGGGTGAATCCAGAGTTTTCTGTATCCTTGTCATTCCCATGAAGGGCTTCTTTGTGGAAATGCAAGACTCAGAGTGTTGACTTTTTTTACCCCCTCCCTGACTGGAGAAAGGCAGAGATGGTGCTGTGGAAGAGGAGAAAATGAGTGGCAGGCTGGTGGTGGTTGGACTTGAGCTTTGGATGTGTCATGGGCAACCTGCAGGGTTTGATCCCACATTGCCTGGCAGGAAATAAAAGGATCTTTAATGTGAGCCCTTGAGAAGTCTCTAATTATTTTTCCCTTCCCTTTGTCATGTTCCAGTGGATTTGCTGCTATCCCTGAGTGATGTTGTAGCACTCCAGTGAGCATTTAAGGTACCAGCCCAGAACTGGGATGGCCATATCCATCCATCTCCCTGCCTGGATTAAATCCGAGCCGTGTGTTGTTGGGGTGAATGATGAATGAGGCTCTGGGCTTTCCAAAGCACCACCTCCATACCCAGAACAGCTTTTTTGAGAAGTTTGAAAGATCCTGCTCCAACAGATGTAATGAGATGTTTTTGCTTGTGTTGATAAAGCAACACTTGGTGCTCCTCCAGCTGGGTACATGAGAGAGCTGTCAGCAAAGATTGATACACCTTGAGAATGATAAGAGGAACCAAGAGTTGCTGCTTGATAAAAGCAGAACAGGAATTTCTGTTCCATTTCCATGTATCCATGAGGACAGGCTGCAGCTCTCCCTTCAGCATGTGCCTGCTATTGTTCAGGGATTTTTGGGTGTTTTTTGTCTCTCCCAAACTATTTCTTGCAACAGCAGATAAACTAAAACATGTTTTCTCCTCAATGAATATTTATGGGCTTCCAAATCTCCCCACATACTTCTGCATGTGTAATTAGGCTGGAAGTTGGATAAGTGAGCGTTGGAGAACTACAAATGTGAGAGCCTGAGGAAAATGCTTGATGTTTCTGGTTTATTTGGGTGCTTGCTTTTTAATAATAAATTGCACTTTTTAAGATGAAACAGCTTGTGTTTTCCAAAAGGCGTGTCAAAAGCAGGAATAATTGGAGCTGTTGCAGCAGCAGACTTGTCTGGTTAAGTGATGCTTTTAATCACATGTGCAGCATCCAAATGAAATCTGGGAGAAGTTGGGTGATGTAACCAAAGCTTCTGAACCACCTCATTTTGTTTAGGGGAAGATGAAGTCAATCCTTTCCTCATTTCTACAGCTCTGCTCCCACTTTGAGTTGGAGCCTTTGAGCTCCATCGAGGGCAAGACTCAAATTTCTGTTTGATCAGCTATGATTTTGTTTAAAGCAGTTTTCTGCATGCAAAAGATAATTGTTTTTTTTCTGGAGTTGAACGTGAGTTGCACCCTCAGCTTATTTTTTGGAGAGTAGCAGGGCTTGGCTTGAAGATGTGTGGCCAAGTCATGGGATTGCAGCAG